>JBBDGP010001535.1:970000-1570000 GCA_037952835.1 Lithobates septentrionalis
CTAAAAAGGCTACAAGACTGCAGTTGTCGCACTCTGCAGGTGCAGTTGCTAACCAGCTTACAGTAAATGAGGTAATGTAAAAAGGCATTCATGTTGAAAGGAGTACACAATCACAGGCAAGGGCAATTAATGAAAACACTTTGAGGCTTGCATATGATTTGATGATGGAAATCAGCAGAGCTTCTGCTCATTTACTAAAGCACTGGAACAAATGCACTTGTAGAGTGCACATGCATTTTGCAAACTGCAACATATATTTGCTTTAGACAAATCAAGACCACAGAACATTCAAGCAAATTTTAACGAGGGTGGGGGTGGGGGGGTTGTGAAATCTAGATAATTGCTCATTAGCAGCACACTATTTGGATTGAGTTTAGGTGGGGGGGGGGGGGGGTTGTGAAATCTAGATAATTGCTCATTAGCAGCACACTATTTGGATTGAGTTTAGGTGGGGGGGGGGGGGGGTTGTGAAATCTAGATAATTGCTCATTAGCAGCACACTATTTGGATTGAGTTTAGGTGGGGGGGGGGGGGGTTGTGAAATCTAGATAATTGCTCATTAGCAGCACACTATTTGGATTGAGTTTAGGTGGGGGGGGGGGGGGGGTTGTGAAATCTAGATAATTGCTCATTAGCAGCACACTATTTGGATTGAGTTTAGGTGGGGGGGGGGGGGGGGTTGTGAAATCTAGATAATTGCTCATTAGCAGCACACTATTTGGATTGAGTTTAGGTGGGGGGGGGGGGGGGGTTGTGAAATCTAGATAATTGCTCATTAGCAGCACACTATTTGGATTGAGTTTAGGTGGGGGGGGGGGGGGGTTGTGAAATCTAGATAATTGCTCATTAGCAGCACACTATTTGGATTGAGTTTAGGTGGGGGGGGGGGGTTGTGAAATCTAGATAATTGCTCATTAGCAGCACACTATTTGGATTGAGTTTAGGTGGGGGGGGGGGGGTTGTGAAATCTAGATAATTGCTCATTAGCAGCACACTATTTGGATTGAGTTTAGGTGGGGGGGGGGGGGGTGTTGTGAAATCTAGATAATTGCTCATTAGCAGCACACTAAATACACTCCAACAAAATACATTCAAAATGAGTAGACTAGGTGGATATGTTCCCATCACTTCATGCTGGGAAGGTTATTAAAGGAAAATATACATGCATGACAAAAAATAACAGGAAAAAATTCCAGCATGTGTGAGGATAAAAAGGGGACATTCACACTATATTGCAATGATGGTAAGTAGTGTTTGAAGCAAGAAATACATTACATTATCAAAGATTACATAAAAGAACATGTGATGCTAATAAAAGAAAAATATCTTACCTTAATATAGTCCTTCTGCAGGACCTGTATGATGGCAGAACAGGTCTCTGGGATAATGATCCCCAGAGCCTGGGGGGAGATGCCTGTCGAGAACTTAAGGTCCTGCAGGCTTCTCCCTGTGGCCAAATACCGCAAGGTAGCGACCAGCCTCTGCTCCGGAGTGATGGCTTGCCTCATGCAGGTATCCTGCCTGCTGATATAGGGGGTCAGCAAAGCCACCAAACGATCAAAAACGGGGTCCGTCATCCGGAGAAAGTTCCTGAAATCCTCAGGATTATTCTCACGGATCTCACGGAGCAAAGGCATATGAGAGAACTGGTCACGCTGAAGCAACCAATTCTTGGTCCATGAACTCCTCCTCGCCCTGTTCATGGACTGGTCTTGGTCTGAAGAATAAACTACAGCACCAAGCACATACAATGCACGAGCTCGACGACGAGTACGTACAGGTAACATGGCTTCAAAACGGTCGGCTGGTCAGAACGCACTAAACAGAACGCACTGAAGAACAGCAAGGCCTGTGAAGAGCGACCTGAAAATCAGGAACGAGCGGCCAATAAAACAAAGATTTCTCAATGCCAACTGACCAAACGCACTGAAAAGCAGATACAAACCTCACAAGCACAGACTGAACAACAGTTAAAACGAACTGAAAAATACGAGTCTCACAAGCGCGAATCGTCTCTCACCAAACTTCTACTAACACGAGATAAACACGAGATTAGCAGAAGGAGCCCAAAGGGTGTCGTACGGGCTATTGAACTTCCGTTTTATAGTCTCGTCGGACTTGGTGTACGTCACCGCGTACTAAGCTTTCGTACTTTTGTGTGGTCGTGTGTGGGCAAGTCTGTTCGTTAGAAAGTCTGCAGCAAGTCCGCCGCAAGTCCGCCGAAAGTCTGCCGGAAGTCTGTCGGACAGGCTGTCCGACTTTTGTAGACGAAAAGTAGGACCGTGTGTACGCGGCATTAGCCATGCTTTAGGCCGGGTCAGGTTTATTTTAAAGTGTTGTCAAATTGGAAAACTTTTCACTATATGTTTGTTATATGTTCCCATCCACACAGCATACCTTTTAAATTTTAAATTTAAAAAATATGTTTTACCTTTCTAGCCCTTTGGAGAATCTTACACACGATTGCAAGCTATTCCAAGCAATTTCAAAATTAAAAATATGGGGACAGAGCAAATCCAAGTCAAGTGTCAGAACCTGGATCACTGTGGTTACCAGAGCTGAAGAGTGCAGTTTCGGTGGCCACCAGCAGGTGTCTCCTAGCAGACAGCAGATTCCAGTAATTAGGCTCCACCTGATACTGGCTGCTGGGAAGGTAGAAGGTGGATAAATCATCCCTTGATTTGCATTTTTGCTTCAGTGTTTTGCCTGCTATGGCTCTTTCACACTTGCGGACTGTTCAGATCCGCCTGTCAGTTTTTTCAGTGGATCTGAACGGTCACTCCATACATCTCTATGGAGCGACATGTCTAATGACATCCAACCCACCCTGATCCGATCCGCTCCACAAAATCCAGACGGATGGAAACCCTATTTTCCATCCGTCTGGCGGATCAGATAGGATGAAAACAGACAGGCGGTCCGGAATCATCCGACCCCGCTATAGAGGAGAGTGGAGATCTGACGGACTTGTCATCCGCCGGCTCAGTGGGGATCAACGCAGCGATCCCTGCTGAGCAAGCGGATGGCAGAATACAAATCCGCATGTGTGAAAGGGGCCTAACGCAGATACCTGCTTGCTGATTTTTCCTGATCCTGATTCTTGCCATGATCCTGTACTTTGCTATCTCTCATCTGCTCCCCTTGTTCTTGATCCAGTCCTAATTCCCCCTTTCCTAACTGTTCTTTGCGCCTCTGATTTTACCAGTGGCGGTGCGTTCATAAGGGTGCGTCTCTCCTGCCACCCCTTTATCACCAATAGATAGATTTATGCAATGCATGAATCTATCTATGGTCACCGCTGCAACCCCCTTTTCAGGCACCCAGCCCCTTTTTGGGCGCAGGGCGCCTGAACTACAGCGGCGGGGGGTGGTTTTGAAGCACCTGATTAGATCCATAGGCTCTAATAGGCGCCTAAAAAGTTGACCTGCGAGCGATATGCTGGGTGCTCGCAGGTTACTCAGCTGTGTTAGAAAAGCAAATGAATATTCACTTTCCTAACAATAAACTGGCTCTCCGCCAATCAGGTGCTCGAGTCTGTTACCCGTCACCTGATTGACTGAAAGGACAGGCGCTGTGATTGGGCGCCAGGCATCCAATCATAGCAGAGGATGGGAAAAGAAGACGGGAGAAGACATCGAGGAGCTGTCCCACCAAGACAAGGTAAGTGCAGATGGCGGGCCGGCGGGGGGAACACTGGTAGCATTTGATATGGCACAGTGGCTGCGTTTGATGGGGCACAGTGGGAGCAATTGATGGGCACAGTGGCAGAAATTGATGGGCATGGTGGCAGCAGTTGATGGGCACAATGGCTGCATATGATGGGCACAGTGGCTGCATATGATGGGCACGGTGGCTGCGTTTGATGGGCACACTGGCTGCAATTGAATGGGCACAAGTGGCTGCATATGATGGGCACAAGTGGCTGCATTTGATGGGCACAAATGGCTGCATATGATGGGCACAGTGGCTGCATATGGGCACAAGTGGCTGCATATGATGGGCACACGTGGCTGCATTTGATGGGCATAGTGGTTGCATTTGATGGGCACAGTGGTTGCATATGATGGGCACAGTGGCTACATATGATGGGCACAGTGGCTGCGTTAGATGGGCACAATGACTGCAATTGATGGGCACAGTTCCTGCATTTGATGGGCACAGTGAGGCTGCAATTGATGGGCACAGTGAAGCTGCAATTGATGGGGGGGGGGTGTTTCAGTATTTTTCAGTTTGTTTGTGCTCCTCCAAAAATTTTGAGCACCAGCCGCCACTGGATTGTTATTCCATGCTTCCTTTTTTGTTTGTGTTTATTGTTTGATAGTTAGGCTTGCTAGTTAGGTTTTCTGTCACTTGGTTACTGTTCACTTATATTTTCACGTTTACCTTGTATACTGTTTACAGTTGTTGGATGGGGTATTGTTTCAGTAGTATTAAATCTTACTTAAATCATACTTGGTCTGATTCCTGCTTCCCTGTCATTCCTGCTGCCACTGGATTCCTGCATTTAGTACCACTTACACCAAATATTACTGTGGGGCTAAGTTCAGAGCAAAATTTGCTCCCCAAGCAAACAGGAGAGAGACATAAACACACAGCCCAATACCTTGCATGTGATTGCTCAGGAATATGGCCACTACTGACATCTCCAATACTAGGAGTCCTGAGAGTTGTTGCCACTCCCCATGTGCCTCCACCTCCTTTCTAATTACCCTGCCTGCCCCTGCAGCCAGAATCTTTTCCAGTGTGCAGGGGAGGCAGCCCTCCCCTGGGCTCTGTTGTGCTTCAAAATGAAATGATATGTGGCATCAGCAATGTCCTGAACATGCCTACGTTGTTCCTGACATCTCCCGCAGCATATCAGAAGACTAACCTACACCTGGTGGAGAGTCTTCAGAAACAAGCCACCCACTGCAGACCTTACATTTTTGTAGTGGCATATTACCACAATTACATCAGATAATGTTACCTTATAAACACTATGTACATACAGTGCCTTGAAAAAGTATTCACACCCCTTGACATTTTCCAAATGTTGTCATGTTACAACCAAAAACGTAAACTTATTTTATTGGAATTTTACACACAAAGTGGCACATAATTGTAAAGTGGAAGGAAAACGATAAATGGTTTTCAACATTTTTTACAAATAAATATGTGAAAATGTGACGTGCATTTGTATTCAGCCCCCTTTACTCTGATACCCCTAACTGAAATTTAGTGGAACCAATTGCCTTCAGAAGTCACCTAAATAGTAAATAGAGTCCATCTGTGTGTAATATAATCTCAGTATAAATAAAGCTGTTCTGTGAAGCCCTCAGAGGTTTCTAAGAGAACCTTAGTGAACTAACAGAATCATGAAGGCCAATGAACACACCAGACAGGTCAGGGATAAAGTTGTGGAGAAGTTTAAAGCAGAGTTAGGGTATAAAAAAATATCCCAAGCTTTGAACATCTTACAGAGCACTGTTCAATCCATCATCCAAAAATGGAAAGAGTATGGCACAACTGCAAACCTACCAAGACATGGCAGTCCACCTAAACTGACAGGCCGGGCAAGGAGAGCATTAATCTGAAAAGCAGCCAAGAGGCCCATGGTAACTCTGGAGGAGCTGCAGAGATTCACCGCTCAGATGGGAGAATCTGTCCACAGTACAACTATTATGCCGCATACACACAAGTGGAATTTCCGAAAGAGAGAGTCCGATGGGAGCTTTTCATTGTATATTCCGACCGTGTGTATGCCCCATCAGACGTTTTCCGTCGAAAATTCAGACGGACTTAGATAGAGAACATGTTCTATATTTTTCTGACGGAACAAATTACTATCGGAAAAACCGCTCGTCTGTATGTTGTTCCGATGCACCAAAAACAACGCATTCTCTGCCGCAAGTATGAGACGGAAGTTATTGGCTACTGGCTACTGAACTTCCATTTTCTAGTCCCATCGTATGTGTTGTATGTCATTGCGTTCTGGACGGTCGGAATTTGGTGTGACCGTGTGTATGCAGGACAGCTTGAGCGGAATTCCGTCGGAACTCTGTCGGGTCGAGTTTATTTTGACGGCAAAACCGGTCGTGTGTAAAGTGCATTAGTCGTGCACTCCACAAATCTGGCCTTTATGGAAGAGTGGCAAGAAGAAAGCCTTTGTTGAAAGAAAGCCATAAGAAGTCCCGTTTGCAGTTTGCGAGAAGCCATGTATGGGACACAGCATACATGTGGAAGAAGGTGATCTGGTCAGATGATACCAAAATTGAACTTTTTGACCTAAAAGCAAAAGCTATGTGTGGCAGAAAACTAATGCCCCGTACACACTGTCGGATTTTCCGATGGAAAATGTCCGATCGGAGCGTGTTGTCGGAAATTCCGACCGTGTGTGGGCTCCATCGGACATTTTTCATCGGATTTTCCGAAACACAAAGTTGGAGAGCAGGAGATAAAATAAAATCCGTTGTCGGAAATTCCGATCGTGTGTACACAAATCCGACGGACAAAGTGCCACGCATGCTCAGAATAAATAAAGAGATGAAAGCTATTGCCACTGCCCCATTTATAGTCCCGACGTACGTGTTTTACGTCACCGCGTTTAGAACGATCGGATTTTCCGACAACTTTGTGCGACCGTGTGTAGACAAGACAAGTTTGAGCCAACATCCGTCGGAAAAAATCCTAGGATTTTGTTGTCGGAATGTCCGAACAAAGTCCGACCGTGTGTACGCCCTATAACACTACACATCCCCCTGAACACACCATCCCCACCGTGAAACGTGATGGTGGCAGCATCATGATGTGGGGATGCTTTTCTTCAGCAAGGACAGGGAAGCTAGTCAGAGTTGATGTGAAGATGGATGGAGCCAAACAGAATTGGTTTTCATAAATTCTAATTTCATATAGAATGAAATCGAATTAGAATAGAAGAAAATAATAGAAAAGAATAGACTACAAAAAAAATAGAATAATATATATATATATATAATATATATATATAAGATTACAAAGCAAGTAGAGTCATTCCAAACAAAATCGTTACAATCATCTGTTCAGACAAAGATTACGTTTCAGGATGATTTGTTCGCACCCTTCCTTAGATCATTCAGAACACATCTGAACTTTATTTTTATATATACAAGGTCGGTGGGAGGACCTGTTTGCTGACACTAGATTGAAAGCTGTGTGTGGTTCTCCTCTACACTTCAATCTATATATATATATATATATATATAGTACATATATTGTATTTTATTCTATTCTGTTCTATTGTTTTTCTATTCTATTCTTTTCTATTATAAATTTGAATTTCGGAAAATGGTTATAATATATATATATATATATATATATATATATATATATATATATATATATATTTTTTTTTTTTTCTATTCTGTTCTATTGTTTTCTATGCTATTCTATTAGTTTCTATTATTTTCTATTCTATTCTAATCTTTTCTATTCAAACTTGATTTCAGTCTATATGAAATATATATATATATCTATATCTATATATATATATATATATATACACTACCGTTCAAAAGTTTGGGGTCACCCAAACAATTTTGTGTTTTCCTTGAAAAGTCACACTTATTTACCACCATACGTTGTGAAATGAATAGAAAATAGAGTCAAGACATTGACAAGGTTAGAAATAATGATTTGTATTTGAAATAACATTGTTTTTACATCAAACTTTGCTTTCATCAAAGAATCCTCCTTTTGCAGCAATTACAGCATTGCACACCTTTGGCATTCTAGCTGTTAATTTATTGAGGTAAGCTGGAGAAATTGCACCCCACGCTTCTAGAAGCAGCTCCCACAAGTTGGATTGGTTGGATGGGCACTTCTGGCGTACCATACGGTCAAGCTGCTCCCGCAACAGCTCAATGGGGTTCAGATCTGTTGACTGTGCTGGCCACTCCATTACCGATAGAATACCAGCTGCCTGCTTCTGCTGTAAATAGTTCTTGCACAATTTGGAGGTGTGTTTAGGGTCATTGTCCTGTTGTAGGATGAAATTGGCTCCAATCAAGCGCTGTCCACTGGATATGGCATGGCGTTGCAAAATGGAGTGATAGCCTTCCTTATTCAGAATCCCTTTTACCCTGTACAAAGCTCCCACCTTACCAGCACCAAAGCAACCCCAGACCATCACATTACCTCCACCATGCTTAACAGATGGCGTCAGGCATTCTTCCAGCATCTTTTCATTTGTTCTGCGTCTCACAAACATTCTTCTTTGTGATCCAAACACCTCAAACTTGGATTCATCCGTCCACAACACTTTTTTCCAGTCTTCCTCTGTCCAATGTCTGTGTTCTTTTGCCCATCTTAATCTTTTTCTTTTATTGGCCAGTCTCAGATATGGCTTTTTCTTTGCCACTCTGCCCTGAAGCCCAAAATCCCGCAGCCGCCTCTTCACTGTAGATGTTGACACTGGTGTTTTGCGGGTACTATTTAATGAAGATGCCAGTTGGGGACCTGTGAGGCGTCTGTTTCTCAAACTAGAGACTCTAATGTGCTTATCTTCTTGCTTAGTTGTGCAACGCGGCCTCCCACTTCTTTTTCTACTCTGGTTAGAGCCTGTTTGTGCTGTCCTCTGAAGGGAGTAGTACACACCGTTGTAGGAAATCTTCAATTTCTTTGCAATTTCTCGCATGGAATAGCCTTCATTTCTAAGAACAAGAATAGACTGTCGAGTTTCAGATGAAAGTTCTCTTTTTCTGGCCATTTTGAGCGTTTAATTGACCCCACAAATGTGATGCTCCAGAAACTCAATCTGCTCACAGGAAGGTCAGTTTTGTAGCTTCTGGAAGGAGCTAGACTGTTTTTAGATGTGTGAACATGATTGCACAAGGGTTTGCTAATCATCAATTAGCCTTCTGAGCCAATGAGCAAACACATTGTACCATTAGAACACTGGAGTGATAGTTGCTGGAAATGGGCCTCTATACACCTATGTAGATATTGCACCAAAAACTAGACATTTGCAGTTAGAATAGTCATTTACCACATTAGCAATGTATAGAGTATATTTGTTTAAAGTTAGGACTAGTTTAAAGTTAGCTTCATTTAAAAGTACAGTGCTTTTCCTTCAAAAATAAGGACATTTCAATGTGACCCCAAACTTTTGAACGGTAGTGTATATATATAGATATATATATATAGATATAGATATATATCTATATATATATATATATATATATATATATATATATATATATATATATATATATATATATATTTCTATTCTGTTCCATTGTTTTTCTATCCTATTCTTTTCTATTCTATTCTAAACTTTTCTATTCGAATTTGAATTCATTCTAGACAAAATTCGGATGATGGCTTCCATATAGAATGAATTCGAATAGAAAAGATCAGAAATTAGAATAGAAAACAATAGAAAATAGACTAGAAAAACAATAGAACAGAATAGAATAAAATATAATAAATATATATATATATATATATATATTATGTTTTATTCTATTCTGTTCTATTGTTATTCTAGTCTAATCTTTTCTATTCAAATTCGAATTCATTTTATACGAAATTCGATTTTCGTAAGATGGTTTTATATATATATATATATATATTTATATATATATATATATATATATGTATATATATATATAATTTTTTTCTATGCTGGTCTATGGTTTTTCTATGCTGTTCTTTTCTATTATTTTCTATTTTATTCTAATCCTTTCTATTTGAATGCAAATTCATTCTATGCGAAATTCGAATTTCGGAAAACAGTTATATAGAAATGGAATGGAATGGAATTCTAATAGAAAAGACTAGAATAGAAAAAACAATAGAGCAGAACATGAAAAAAAAATATATATATATATGTGTATATCTTCCGGAATTGGAATTTGGTACAGAATGAATTCGAATTTGAATATAAAAGATTAAAATAGAATATATTATATTTTTTTCTATTCTGTTCTATTGTTTTTCTATGCTATTCTTATTTTCTATTCTATTCTAATCTTTTCTATTGGAATTCGATTTCATTCTATATGAAATATGAATTTCGCAAAATAGTTATATATAGTTAACTTTTTCAAATTTGGTCAAATTTTTTTGAATGTGGTAGAATTTTTTCGAATTTGATAGTTTTTTTCGAATGCGGTAGAATTTTTTCAAATTTGATAGTTTTTTTCGAATGCGGTAGAATTTTTTCGAATTTGATATTTTTTTTCGAATGCGGTAGAATTTTTTTCGAATTTGAATACGAAACTAAACGAATCCCAAAAACGAATGTAACGAATGCAACTAATTTAACTAAACAAATTTAGTTAAATAACGAATCGAAACTAAACGAAACAATTTTTTTCATCCTGCACATGCCTACCCTAAACATACAGCCAGAGTTACAATGGAATGGTTTAGATCAAAGCATATTCATGTGTTAGAATGGCCCAGTCAAAGTCCAGACCTAAATTAAATTGAGACTCTTTGGCAAGACTTGAAAATTGCTGTTCACAGACACTCTCCATCCAATCTGACAGAGCTTGAGCTATTTTGCAAAGAAGAATGGGCAAAAATGTCACTCTCTAGATGTGCAAAGCTGGTAGAGACATATCCAAAAAGACATGCAGCTGTAATCACAGCAAAAGATGGTTCTACAAAGTATTGACTCAGGGTGGCTGAATATAAATACACGCCACAATTTTCACATATCTATTTGTAAAACATTTTGAAAACCATTTATCATTTTCCTTCCACTTTACAATTATGTGCCACTTTGTGTTGGTCTATCACATAAAGTCCCAATAAAATACATTTACGTTTTTGGTTGTAACATGACAAAATGTGGGGAATGACGAGGGGTATGAATACTTTTTCAAGGCACTGTACATTATAAATGATGTTACTTTTTATATATTTCAAAAATTATTGTATTCAGGCATTCACAATCTATTTGTATATCAAGTAGACAGGAATTATCACAAATAATCAACCGTATAATATATATCATTGTCCAAGAGGTGACAATAATTTTATCATCGACCTAAATGACATGTATTCATGTCTATATAGTGGTATGCAATATTATAGGTACAATACTATTTTTGAAATCTATAATAAAGAGGTCTGCCACCCTCCTCCTTAAAATTAGATACAGGAAAGCTAGCGCAATGGTTTTTTACATAAAAAAAAAAAAACACTCAACAAAACAGTAGTTCTGCAAAAACAATTTCACTAAAAACCTAGACAAAAATCTTACTAGTAATTGAGTTAAAATATTGGTTGAAGGTAAATTTGTGGCGACTATATTCTCCTTCTGAATTTTTTTATTGATAGATACTAATGCATTCTTCAACAATATCACTTTACCAGCCCGGCCACCTTTCTTTTTTTTTCTTTTTTTATAGAAAAACCAGTAACTCTGCAGGAGTAATCCACTCCTCTGGGAATGTGTCAGTTTATTCCTTTATGCACTAGTCCTGACTTGGCATGCTACTCTCTGATGCTATAACCCACTTTATGAACAGCACTGTAAAGGTGTCAGTTTTTTTATAGTAAATGCTTTAAAAAGAAATGAGCAGTGTGCAATATTCCGCAGTCAATTAGAAAGCTCCTTTATTCTGACTCTACTGCAGTACACTGATTAAATCTGGTCATGCTATGTGCATCCTTGGCCTACACCCTATATTTTAAAGAAGTTCTTGAGGTATAGGTATACCTGACCGCATATTTGATCTCTCAGGTCAGCAAAATGTACCTACATGTGAGGCCAGCCCCAGGGTGGGTACTTCTGGGCTATACTAGGCGCTTTGTACAGGGTCACCGCACTACACATGGGGTACCTTTACTTGAGCCACACTCACGACCCAGACAGATGACTAACATGAACAAATTCTAATAAACTCTTCTTAATGTAATGTACTTCACCACAGATACTTGTGCATTTAGGAGGGACACGCAGAACCCTGGCATGCCCTCTCCACCTGTCCAGCATATCACCACTACCTCACTCCCAGTAACAGTATAAGATGCCACCGTGCACCTAGCGCAGACTCCATGCATGCAGTTCACTTAACTCTTTCTTTTCAGTACCTGTGTACAGGTTGGGGACCTCTGCGGTGCTGATCTACTCCCATTGATATGGGGGATGGACATGCCACATGTACACTCTTACGACAGGCTGCTAGAGAAACCTTCATTACCCTTGGTAACCACTTGTGTCTTCACACTGTATTAACCACTTCAGCCCCGGAAGGATTTACCCCCTTCCTGACCAGAGCACTTTTTACAATTCGGCACTGCGTCGCTTTAACTGCTAATTGCGCGGTCATGCAATGGTGTACCCAAAAGGAATTTGCGTCCTTTTCTTCCCACAAATAGAGCTTTCTTTTGATGGTATTTGATCACCTCTGCCGTTTTTATTTTTTGCGCTATACACGGAAAAAGACCGAAAATTTTGAAAAAAAATGATATTTTCTACTTTTTGTTCTAAAAAAAATCCAATAAACTCAATTTTAGTCATACATTTAGGCCAAAATGTATTCGGCCACATGTCTTTGGTAAAAAAAATGTCAATAAGTGTATATTTATTGGTTTGCGCAAAAGTTATAGCGTCTACAAACTAGGGTACATTTTCTGGAATTTACACAGCCTTTAATTTATGACTGCCTATGTCGTTTCTTGAGGTGCTAAAATGGCAGGGCAGTACAAAACCCCCACAAATGACCCCATTTTGGAAAGTAGACACCCCAAGGAATTTGCTGAGAGGCATGTTGAGCCCATTGAATATTCATTTTTTTTGTCCCAAGTGATTGAATAATGACAAAAAAAAAAAAAAATTACAAAAAGTTGTCACTAAATGATATATTGCTCACACAGGCCATGGGCATATGTGGAATTGCACCCCAAAATACATTTAGCTGCTTCTCCTGAGTATGGGGATACCACATGTGTGGGACTTTTTGGGAGCCTAGCCGCGTACGGGACCCCGAAAACCAATCACTGCCTTCAGGATTTCTAAGGGCGTACATTTTTGATTTTACTCCTCACTGCCTATCACAGTTTCGGAGGCCATGGAATGCCCAGGTGGCACAAACCCCCCCCAAATGACCCCATTTTGGAAAGTAGACACCCCAAGCTATTTGCTGAGAGGCATGGTGAGTATTTTGCAGCTCTCATTTGTTTTTGAAAATAAAGAAAGACGAGAAAAAAAAATTTTTTTTTTCTTTTTTCAATTTTCAAAACTTTGTGACAAAAAGTGAGGTCTGCAAAATACTCACTATACCTCTCATCAAATAGCTTGGGGTGTCTACTTTCCAAAATGGGGTCAATTGGGTTTTTTTTTTTAAACCTGGGCATTCCATGGCCTCCGAAACTGTGATAGGCAGTGAAGAGTGAAATCAAAAATTTACGGCCTTAGAAAGCCTGAAGGCGGAGCTTGGTTTTCGGGGTCCCGTACGCGGCTAGGCTCCCAAAAAGTCTCACACATGTGGTATCCCCGTACTCAGGAGAAGCAACAGAATGTATTTTGGGGTGTAATTTAACATATTCCCATGGCATGTTTGAGCAATATATCATTTAGTGACAACTTTGCGCAAAAAAAATAAAAAAAAAATAAAAAATTGTCTCTTTCCCGCAACTTGTGTCACAATATAAATTATTCCATGGACTCAACATGACTCTCAGCAAATAGCTTGGGGTGTCTACTTTCCAAAATGGGGTCATTTGGGGGGGTTTTGAACTGTCCTGGCATTTTATGCACAACATCTAGAAGCTTATGTCACACATCACCCACTCTTCTAACCACTTGAAGACAAAGCCCTTTCTGACACTTATTGTTTACATAAAAAAAAAAATTTTTTTTGCAAGAAAATTACTTTGAACCCCCAAACATTATATATTTTTTTTAAAGCAAATGCCCTACAGATTAAAATGGTGGGTGTTTCATTTTTTTTTTTCACACAGTATTTGCGCAGCGATTTTTCAAACGCATTTTTTGGGGAAAAAACACACTTTTTTACATTTTAATGCACTAAAACACACTATATTGCCCAAATGTTTGATGAAATAAAAAAGATGATCTTAGGCTGAGTACATGGATACCAAACATGACATGCTTTAAAATTGCGCACAAACGTGCAGTGGCGACAAACTAAATACATTTTTAAAAGCCTTTAAAAGCCTTTACAGGTTACCACTTTAGATTTACAGAGGAGGTCTACTGCTAAACTTACTGCCCTCGATCTGACCTTCGCAGTGATACCTCACATGCATGGTGCAATTGCTGTTTACATTTGACGCCAGACCGACGCTTATTTTTAAACTGTTCCTTTCATTTTTTTAAAAAAAATCATTTTTATTGTTATCTCAGGGAATGTAAATATCCCCTATCATAGCAATAGGTAGTGACAGGTACTCTTTTTTGCAAAAATTGGGGTCTATTAGACCCTAGATTTCTCCTCTGCCCTCAAAGCATCTGACCACACCAAGATCGGTGTGATAAAATGCTTTCCCAATTTCCCAATGGCGCTGTTTACATCCGGCGAAATCTAAGTCATAAAATGCTCGTAGCTTCCGGTTTCTTAGGCCATAGAGATGTTTGGAGCCACTCTGGTCTCTGATCAGCTCTATGGTCAGCTGGCTGAATCACCGGCTGCATTTTCAGGTTCCCTGTTGAGACAGGAGAGCCAGAGAAAAACACGGAAGACGTTGGGGGGGGGGGCATTCCCTCCCACTGCTTGTAAAAGCAGTCTAGAGGCTAATTAGCCGCTAGGATTGCTTTTACATGAAAGCCGACCGCTGGCTGAAAAGAATGATACCAAGATGATACCTAAACCTGCAGGCATCATTCTGGTATAACCACTCAAATTCGTGAATGGCGTACCTGAAGACAAAAAAATGGTTAACAATAAAGCACAGTAAACGGTAAAGTATAAAAAATTGCATACCTGAAAAACAAACATGATAAAACATAATAACAATAAAACATTGCAGAATAGAATACAGTAAAAAAGAGCAGAACAATAGAGAGAGAGAATAGAGAGAGAAAGAACAATAAAACGACAACTATTTTTTTTTTATTTTATATTTTTGTATGTGTTTTTTTTTTTTTGTAACTAACTTTTATAACTGTAACCGGTTCCAGGTTCGGGTCTCTCAAAATGCGATGGCATCTTGGGAGACCCTGTGAAAGTGTGTCCTAGTCTGTGCAGTGCTGTACCCTACGCTAATAGTCAACTAGTGCATGGTAGCGTTCAAAATATTCACCAATGCAAAGACCAGGATTGTCAGGACAGGAGGGACAATAATAGAGGGTGTCACGTCTATATCCGCGCTTGCTGCAGACACAACATCTTTTTTGGGGGGGTTCGCTGGGTAGGGGTACTCGGGAGGACATAAAGAAAATGCCTCTCATGCAGCCGACTGCATTTGGTTGGGGATGTGAATGGGGGAAGTACGGGCGCTGCAGAAGCGGTGGGTTCCCAATTAGGATCGGCGAATGCAGCAGGAAGGGCATTATGGGCACGACGGGCCTGTGTTTGTCTTTTTGGTGGCAGCGGGACACTACTTGTGCTTGCCACCTCGCCAGCTTGAACTGCACTTATGGGACTCGCCACGTCACCAAGTGTTACTGCAGTGCTGGTTTGACTACGACCGGGGTGTACTAGGCCGCTGGCGCTTGCCAGTTCACCAAAACGCTACCAAAAAAACTGTTAGCGATCGCAGGGATCAGGCCTGACTCTGCGAACGCTGCAGTTATGCGTTTAGTGTTCTGTAAGTGACAGTGATCGATCGATACTGCACTTGGGTGGGCTGGGCTGGGCCGGGCGGAGGGGCAAAACGCAGGTGCTAGCAGGTATCTGGGCTGATCCCGCTAACACTGCGTTTGTGGGAACCCTAAACTGCTGGGGACGCTAGTATAGATCTGATCAGATCAGATATTGATCCGTTCATATACTATACCACTAAGGGAGGCGTATGCTGCGTGCGTGGGTGTTAGCGGTACTGGCGCTAATCTGACGCTGCCTGGGGCTGGTGCTTGCCAGTTCACCAAAACGCTACCAAAAAAACTGTTAGCGATCGCAGGGATCAGGCCTGACTCTGCGAACGCTGCAGTTATGCATTTAGTGTTTTGTAAGTGACAGTGATCGATTGATACTGCACTTGGGTGGGCTGGGCCGGGCGGACGGGAAAAACGCAGGTGCTAGCAGGTATCTGGGCTGATCCCGCTAACACTGCGTGTTTGGGAACCCTAAACTGCTGGGGACGCTAGTATAGATCTGATCGAATCAGATATTGATCCGTTCAGATACTATACCACTAAGGGAGGTGTACGGTGCGTGCGTGGGTGTTAGCGCTACTGGCGCTAACCTGACGCTGCCTGGGGCTGGTGCTTGCCAGTTCACCAAAACGCTACCAAAAAAACTGTTAGCGATCGCAGGGATCAGGCCTGACTATGCGAACGCTGCAGTTATGCGTTTAGTGTTTTGTAAGTGACAGTGATCGATCGATACTGCACTTGGGTGGGCTGGGCTGGGCCGGGCGGAGGGGCAAAACGCAGGTGCTAGCAGGTATCTGGGCTGATCCCGCTAACACTGCGTTTTTGGGAACCCTAAACTGCTGGGGACGCTAGTATAGATCTGATTGGATCAGATATTGATCCGTACAGATACTATACCACTAAGGGAGGCGTATGCTGCGTGCGTGGGTGTTAGCGGTACTGGCGCTAATCTGACGCTGCCTGGGGCGACGCATATCACCGCCGGGCGATCAGGGGGCTAAACCTTTATTCGGTAATAAACGGCGGGTGCCCTGACACTATAAAAAATAAACGAACCAACCAGCGTCACCCATAACAGTTATACGGTGATCAGTGGTGAAAGGGTTAACTAGGGGGCAATCAAGGGGTTAAAACGTTTATTAGGTAGTATATGGGGGTCCCTGTCGCTATAAAATGCTGACGGCGAACCTAAATATTTATGTCCCTAACTAGCGTCACCAGCGACACTAATACAGCGATCAGAAAAATGATCGCTTAGCAACACTGGTGACGGGGGGTGATCAAGGGGTTAAAACTTTATTAGGGGGGGTTAGGAGGGTATCCTAGACCTAAAGGGGGCCTAACATTCACTGCCCTAACACACTAACTGTCACAAACTGACACAAATACAGTAATCAGAAAAAAAAAAAAAAAAAAAAAAAAACCTGCTTGGTGTCAGTTTGTGACAGGGGGGGGGGGGTGATTGGGGGGGATCGGGGGGCGATCGGGGGGGGGATCGGGGTGTAATGTGTGCCTGGCATGTTCTACTGTGTGTGTGTGTGTTGTGCACTCACATTACAGTCTTCTCTCCTCGGCCCGGAACGGAAAATACCGAGCCGAGGAGAGATGACATCATTTCCTCTGCCTCTGTGTACAATACAGAGGCAGGGAAATGATCCCATTGGCTGGGAGCGATCGCGAGGGGGGGGCCACGAATGGATGGCCTCCCCCTCACCACCGATCGCCGGGGGACATTTGTCGACCGCCGCAGGCACCGGGGGGGGGGTCCGATCGGACCCCCCACCCGCGGGCAGGCAGGGACGTACAGGTAAGCCCTTATGCCTGCCCGTGCCGCTCTGTCGACGTACATCTGTGTGCGGCGGTCGGCAAGTGGTTAACTTGTTGTACCTCTGTCTTCATACCCCAATATATCTAGTGACCCAAATTGTAGACTTGTAGACAGTGTATATAGTGACCCAAGTTGTTGCCAGTTACTTGCATCGCACCCCTTTAGCAACTTCAGGCCAGGCAAAGGCAAAGTTTCAAACATTTAACTTGAAGAATAAGTTAAAGGATAAGTTCACCTTTTTAACATGTTACGTTTCACCAGTATTCAGGGTGTAACATGTTAGGCTGCATTCACACCTGAGCGATAATCTGCTTGAAGCTCAAAAATGCTGGAGGAGAAAAAATCAATAATTCTCTGTGGAGATGGTTCACACCTTCACTCCATGTCGCCTGAATCCAAACACCTGAGGCTCAAACAAGTTCTAGAGCTTTTTTTTGGTCACTCAAATCGGGCCAATTTGGGCGTTTTTGGCGCATTTTTATTCTCATAGAAATAAATGGAAACGCGCCATTCGTGCGTTTTTGAGCTTAGTCACATGTTTTGTTGTGCATTTTTGCACGATTTTCTGCTCAAATGAAAAATGTAAAAATAAAATAGTAATAATATATGAATAAATAAATGTAAAATAAATACACAAATAACTAAAAAATTATAATAAATAAGTAAAATAAATCAATATGTAATAATAAATGAATAAATAAATAATCCTAAAGCCTACCTAATCCACTAGATTACTTCCAGTCAGACACAGTTTTACACTTTGGAATTGTTGGCAAATCATTTAATATGACAGATCAAAACTTGACACCTGAATTGTTTGTGGCTAGTTTTAAATGGATGTCTAGTGAATACAGTAATGCACAAACTTTAAAGGCTGTTATCCTGCTTTAAAAAAAAAAAATAGCTACCTGGCTGTCTTTGGATTCATTTTTTTCTGAACCATTGACCCAAAATAAGCATACAGCAAGGAAATTTGAATGAAGTTTTGACTCCTGATCTGCGTGCTTGTTCTAGGACAAGGCCTTGCAACTAGCATTTTTAGGTCAGGAGTGGCAGCACCTTTATTTCTTGCATCACCTGATGGCAGACACAGTAAACTCTATTTCCAGACTGCTGGAACAACTTTTACCCTGATTAAGCAACTGCAACTATCCCTACAAGAAAGGTGGTAAGCGACTGGTGTGAAAAGTATACACAAGACTGACTGAGTTACAAGAACCTTAGTCTCAAAGGAGCCATGTCCAGCAAGCATAGCATGAGAGAGAGAAAACCTTGAAAGCTGGAAACATATGCAGAAAACTAGAGACTGTGTTTTGGATAGAAAACCTTTAGTTGTGCTCTTTCCTATTTTCCATCTCATGTGTAGTACCATGAAAAAACATGTTCCTAGTTTATCTAAAAGTGCTTGTTTCGTATTCCACTCTGGGAAAATAACTACACCCTGATATGAATGTACCTGGGGCCATTTGATCAAATAAGTGGACTCTTAGGACATTTGCATTTGGTTGGCTGGAGATCGGTGTGTAGGCAGGTTGTAATGCATGTAGCTAGTTCCTGCAGCGGGCCCAGGCTAGGGAAGGGGTTAAAACAATTTGGTTCTATTTTCCTTTTGGCTTTTGGTTTTAGCGGGCCCACCTCTGTTATAAAAGAGGACCATTAGGACCGAGAGAGAGGGACAGAGCACAGAAGGGAGAGAACCAGGAGTCAGAGTCTAGACACCTGTAAGCGCTAGGACGGCACTAAAGATACTGGTAGCCATGAACAGCTTTTAAGTCATGGACTATGCTTATATGGACTATAACCTCACGGAAGTATACCAGGCTGGGCCACTATGCTATATTAATTTAGGAACAGAATGTTATTCATGTTGTATTGCCATGATTAGGGATGAGCTTCGTGTTCGAGTCGAACCCATGTTCGACTCGAACATCGGCTGTTCGACCGTCCGTCGAATTGCGAACGTTATGGGCCGTTCGCGCCAAATTCGTGTGGCGCGTCACGGCCCATAATTCACTGCGGCATCGCAGTGCATTGCTGGCTGATGATTGGCCAAGCATGCACTATGACCCGCATGCTTGGCCAATCACAGCGCCGTCAGTAGAGAGAGCTGTAATTGGCCAAAGCCAGGGTGGCTTTGGCCAATTATGGCTCAGGGGATTTAGTACACGCCCCACACTATATAAGGCCGCCTGCACGGCGGCCCTGTGTAGTGTGTTCCGGTGTGCTGATAGAGAGAGAGACAGACAGTGTCATTTGATTTGAGAGCTAGATTAGGCTAGATCTGTTCCTGCTCTTTACATTTAGTGCAGTGCGTCCTGCTCACAGTGTTCAGCTAGATCTGTTCCTGCTCTTTACATTTAGTGCAGTGCGTCCTGCTCACAGTGTTCAGCTAGATCCGTTCCTGCTCTTTACATTTAGTGCAGTGCGTCCTGCTCACAGTGTTCAGCTAGATCTGTTCCTGCTATTTACATTTAGTGCAGTCAGTGCGTCCTGCTCACAGTGTTCAGCTAGATCCGTTCCTGCTATTTACATTTAGTGCAGTCAGTGCGTCCTGCTCACAGTGTTCAGCTAGATCCGTTCCTGGTATTTACATTTAGTGCAGTGCGTCCTGCTCACAGTGTTCAGCTAGATCCGTTCCTGCTATTTACATTTAGTGCAGTGCGTCCTGCTCACAGTGTTCAGCTAGATCCGTTCCTGCTATTTACATTTAGTGCAGTGCGTCCTGCTCACAGTGTTCAGCTAGATCCGTTCCTGCTATTTACATTTAGTGCAGTCAGTGCGTCCTGCTCACAGTGTTCAGCTAGATCCGTTCCTGCTATTTACATTTAGTGCAGTCAGTGTGTCCTGCTCACAGTGTTCAGCTAGATCCGTTCCTGCTATTTACATTTAGTGCAGTCAGTGCGTCCTGCTCACAGTGTTCAGCTAGATCCGTTCCTGCTATTTACATTTAGTGCAGTGCGTCCTGCTCACAGTGTTCAGCTAGATCCGTTCCTGCTATTTACATTTAGTGCAGTGCGTCCTGCTCACAGTGTTCAGCTAGATCCGTTCCTGCTATTTACATTTAGTGCAGTGCGTCCTGCTCACAGTGTTCAGCTAGATCCGTTCCTGCTATTTACATTTAGTGCAGTCAGTGCGTCCTGCTCACAGTGTTCAGCTAGATCCGTTCCTGCTATTTACATTTAGTGCAGTGCGTCCTGCTCACAGTGTTCAGCTAGATCCGTTCCTGCTATTTACATTTAGTGCAGTGCGTCCTGCTCACAGTGTTCAGCTAGATCCGTTCCTGCTATTTACATTTAGTGCAGTCAGTGCGTCCTGCTCACAGTGTTCAGCTAGATCCGTTCCTGGTATTTACATTTAGTGCAGTGCGTCCTGCTCACAGTGTTCAGCTAGATCCGTTCCTGCTATTTACATTTAGTGCAGTGCGTCCTGCTCACAGTGTTCAGCTAGATCCGTTCCTGCTATTTACATTTAGTGCAGTGCGTCCTGCTCACAGTGTTCAGCTAGATCCGTTCCTGCTATTTACATTTAGTGCAGTGCGTCCTGCTCACAGTGTTCAGCTAGATCCGTTCCTGCTATTTACATTTAGTGCAGTGCGTCCTGCTCACAGTGTTCAGCTAGATCCGTTCCTGCTATTTACATTTAGTGCAGTGCGTCCTGCTCACAGTGTTCAGCTAGATCCGTTCCTGCTATTTACATTTAGTGCAGTGCGTCCTGCTCACAGTGTTCAGCTAGATCCGTTCCTGCTATTTACATTTAGTGCAGTCAGTGCGTCCTGCTCACAGTGTTCAGCTAGATCCGTTCCTGCTATTTACATTTAGTGCAGTGCGTCCTGCTCACAGTGTTCAGCTAGATCCGTTCCTGCCATTTACATTTAGTGCAGTGCGTCCTGCTCACAGTGTTCAGCTAGATCTGTTCCTGCTATTTACATTTAGTGCAGTCAGTGCGTCCTGCTCACAGTGTTCAGCTAGATCTGTTCCTGCTATTTACATTTAGTGCAGTCAGTGCGTCCTGCTCACAGTGTTCAGCTAGATCCGTTCCTGCTATTTACATTTAGTGCAGTGCGTCCTGCTCACAGTGTTCAGCTAGATCTGTTCCTGCTATTTACATTTAGTGCAGTGCGTCCTGCTCACAGTGTTCAGCTAGATCTGTTCCTGCTATTTACATTTAGTGCAGTCAGTGCGTCCTGCTCACAGTGTTCAGCTAGATCCGTTCCTGCTATTTACATTTAGTGCAGTGCGTCCTGCTCACAGTGTTCAGCTAGATCTGTTCCTGCTATTTACATTTAGTGCAGTCAGTGCGTCCTGCTCACAGTGTTCAGCTAGATCCGTTCCTGCTATTTACATTTAGTGCAGTGCGTCCTGCTCACAGTGTTCAGCTAGATCTGTTCCTGCTATTTACATTTAGTGCAGTGCGTCCTGCTCACAGTGTTCAGCTAGATCCGTTCCTGCTATTTACATTTAGTGCAGTCAGTGCGTCCTGCTCACAGTGTTCAGCTAGATCCGTTCCTGCTATTTACATTTAGTGCAGTGCGTCCTGCTCACAGTGTTCAGCTAGATCCGTTCCTGTTATCTTCCTACTGACAGGCAGGCTTGTCTGGTTACAGTATATAAAGCTACCTGAAGAAAATTACAGGTGTTCTATCCCAGCTTAGTGCAGCTACAGGCCATTAGTATGTCTGGAAGGCCAAGAAGGAGAGGCAGACAGTCACAAGCCAATAAGAGAGGGCAAGCAGGCTCTGTGTCTAGTGCTGGTCGTGGAGACGGTGCATCCTCATCAGCACGTGGCCATGGGACACGCTTGGCCTTTTTTTCGGCAGCTGGCCGTGTTGAGCCGCAACATGCGGAAAACTTGGTCGAGTGGATGACCAAGCCGTCCTCATCCTCCTCATCCTCTCTCACCCATGCCCAGGGTGCTTTGTCTGGCAAAGCAGCGGCCTCTTCCCTCAGCTCAATGTCATCAGTGACTCCTTCCCTAGCTCCACCATGTCCTCATGAGGATTCCCTCGAACTGTTTGACCACAGTGTTGGGTACATGCTCCAGGAGGATGCCCAGCGTTTGGAAGGCTCTGATGATGATACTGAGCTCGATGAAGGCAGTAACATGAGCACGGACAGAGGGGGTGCCCAAGAAGGACAGCAATCTGGCAGTCATGCTCCCCCTGCTGCAGCATACTGCCAGGTTTGCTCCAGTGATGAGGAGGGAGGGGATGATGAGGTCACTGACTCAACGTGGGTGCCTGATAGGAGAGAGGAGGAGGAGGAGGAGGAGGAGGTGGCACATCACCAACGAGGCAGGATGCCCTCCAGGGGCCAGCCTAAGGGCAGCACATTGACTGCATCACACCCCAAAGCTCCACATGTGCAGGGCGCTGCAGTCTCTGCGCGTTATTCAAAAAGTTCTTTGGTGTGGGCCTTTTTTGAGACGAGTGCATCAGATCGCACCGCTGCTATTTGCAACATATGTCTCAAGCGTATCTCGCGTGGCCAAAACATCTCCCGCTTGGGTACCACATGCTTGACCAGACATATGTTGACCTGCCATGCAGTTCGTTGGCAAGCATATCTAAAAGACCCACACCAAAGAACAAAGAGGATCTCTCCTTGCTCCTCATCAGCTGAGATTTCCAACCCCACTAGACCTTCAGTCCTCTCTGAGACCTGCAGTGAGAGGAATGAAGGTGTAGAATTAGGTGTGTCACAGCCAAGTACTTGTGGGCAATCTGCTTTTGGTACACCGACGCCAGATTGTACCAGGCAAATTTCCCTGCCCCAGCTGCTGCACCGCCGAAAGAAGTTTGCTCCCAGCCATCCACATGCCCAGCGGTTGAATGCTAGCTTGGCAAAATTGCTAGCACTTCAACTGCTGCCTTTTCAGTTGGTAGACTCTGCCCCCTTCCGTGAGTTTGTGGAATGTGCGGTTCCTCAGTGGCAGGTACCCAAACGCCACTTTTTCTCACGGAAGGCGATTCCAGCTCTCTACCGGCATGTGGAAGGCAATGTCCATGCCTCGCTGGACAGGGCGGTCAGCGGTAAGGTGCATATTACCGCTGACTCATGGTCCAGCAGGCATGGACAGGGACGTTACTTAAGTTTCACGGCGCATTGGGTGACTCTGCTGGCAGCTGGGAAGGATGCAGGACAAGGTGCAGTAGTGTTGGAGGTTGTTCCGCCACCACGCCTCCAAAATGCTGATTGTGACACACCTCTCTCCTCCACCCCCTCCTCTTCTTCTTCCTCCATGGCCTCTTCCTCGGAACCAGCGGTGCTCCGTAGGCGTTCAAGGGGCTACGCAAGTACGCAGGCCAAAAGATGCCATGCGGTGCTTGAGCTGGTGTGCTTGGGGGACAGGAGCCACACTGGGGCAGAGGTTCTGTCAGCTCTGCAGGGGCAGGTTCAGAGGTGGTTGACGCCACG
Organism: Lithobates septentrionalis; assembly: GCA_037952835.1. Lineage (NCBI taxonomy): Eukaryota > Metazoa > Chordata > Amphibia > Anura > Ranidae > Lithobates > Lithobates septentrionalis. The sequence goes on from JBBDGP010001535.1 coordinate 993,990, forward strand.
CCAACTTAAGGCAGGAATGGTGGTTTGCGACAATGGCACCAACCTCCTCTCTGCCCTCCGACAGGGACAACTGACCCATGTGCCCTGTTTGGCTCACGTCCTTAACTTGGTGGTGCAGCGGTTCTTGGGCAGGTACCCGGGCTTACAGGATGTCCTGAGGCAGGCCAGGAAAGTCTGTGTGCATTTCCGCCGGTCATATAATGCCAGTGCTCGGCTGACGGACCTCCAAAAGGAGTTTAACCTGCCCAAGAACCGCCTAATCTGTGACATGCCCACCAGGTGGAACTCGACATTGGCCATGCTGCAGCGGCTGCACACGCAGCAGAGGGCCATAAATGAGTACCTGTGCGACTATGGCACCAGGACAGGGTCAGGGGACCTTGGTTTTTTTTCCCCACGCCAGTGGGCCATGATCAGGGATGCATGCACTGTCCTGTCACCATTCGAGGAGGCCACGAGGATGGTGAGCACTGACAGTGCATGCATCAGTGACACTGTCCCCCTTGTCCACCTGTTGGAGCACACGCTGCGTGGAATAATGGACAGGGCACTTGAGGCAGAACAGAGGCAGGAAGAGGAGGACTTCCTTAGCTCTCAAGGCCCCCTTTATCCAGACAGTGTTCCTGCGTGCCCGCCGATCACACAGGAAGAGGACGAGGAGGAGGAGGAGGAGGAGGAGGAAGATTGTGTCAGTATGGAGGTGGAGCCTGGCACTCAGCATCAGCAGTCTTTAAGGGATCAGTCCCAAGGAACACATGGACTTGTACGTGGCTGGGAGGAGGTGGCTGCGGACGTTGTTGTCCTTAGTGACCCAGAGGACTCCGGACCGAATGCCTCAGCAAACCTACGCTGCATGGCCTCCCTGATTCTGCAAAGCCTGCGTAAGGATCCTCGTATTCGTGGTATCAAGGAGAAGGACCAATACTGGCTGGCAACCCTCCTTGATCCACGTTACAAGGGTAAGGTTGCGGACCTTATCTTGCCATCGCAGAGGGAGCAGAGGATGAAACATCTTCGGGAGGCCTTGCAGAAAGGTCTGTGCAACGCGTTCCCAGAGACTGGGAGGTTACAAACTCCTGTTTCTGGACAACGTGTTGCTGAGGCTTCGGTCAGTCAAAGAAGGAGCGGTGGAGAAGGTGGCCGTCTGACCGATGCGTTCAGACAATTTTTTGGTCCGCAGCCCCAAGGTATGATCGGTTCCAGCAACCATCGCCAGCGTCTGTTTTACATGGTGCAGGAATACCTAGGGGCAAGATCAGACTTGGACACCTTTCCCACCGAAAATCCTCTGGGTTACTGGGTCTTGAGGATGGATCACTGGCCAGAGCTTGCACAGTATGCAATTGAGCTACTGGCCTGTCCTGCATCCAGCGTTCTTTCGGAACGCACATTCAGTGCTGCTGGAGGCGTGGTAACCGATCACAGGGTGCATCTGTCCACTGACTCGGTCGATCGGCTGACCTTCATAAAAATGAATCAGTCTTGGATCACCACCAGCTACCAAGCACCTGATGCTGATGTAACTGAATAATTTTTTTCAGATCCCTTCAAAGACTGCCTATGCTGATGCTGAGTGACTATCCCTGAGTAATTATCCTCTTCCTCCTCAATCATCACGCTGATAGCTTGTAAGAACATTTTTGGTTCTGGGCGCCACCACCAGTGCCTAAGGCACAATTTTTCAGCCCCTGTATAACAGGGGCGTGTAATTACAATTTTTGATGTAATACTTTGCAGCACGGCTCGTTCCTGCATTCCAACTAGAGTGTCTGTGAGGGGTTGCAGTGTTGTGGCACCAGCACCAGTGCCTAAGGCCCAATTTTTCTGCCCCTGTCTAACAGGGGCGTGTAATTACAATTTTTGATGCAATACTTTGCAGCAGGGCTTGTTCCTGCGTTCCAACTAGAGTGTCTGTGAGGGGTTGCAGTGCTGTGGCACCAGCACCAGTGCCTAAGGCCCAATTTTTCTGCCCCTGTCTAACAGGGGCGTGTAATTACAATTTTTGATGCAATACTTTGCAGCAGGGCTCGTTCCTGCGTTCCAACTAGAGTGTCTGTGAGGGGTTGCAGTGTTGTGGCACCAGCACCAGTGCCTAAGGCCCAATTTTTCTGCCCCTGTCTAACAGGGGCGTGTAATTACAATTTTTGATGCAATACTTTGCAGCAGTGCTCGTTCCTGCGTTGCAACTAGAGTGTCTGTGAGGGGTTGCAGTGTTGTGGCACCAGCACCAGTGCCTAAGGCCCAATTTTTCTGCCCCTGTCTAACAGGGGCGTGTAATTACAATTTTTGATGCAATACTTTGCAGCAGGGCTCGTTCCTGCGTTCCAACTAGAGTGTCTGTGAGGGGTTGCAGTGTTGTGGCACCAGCACCAGTGCCTAAGGCCTAATTTTTCAGCTCCTGTTCAATAGGGGCATGTAATTACAATTCTTGATCTAATATTTCACAGCAGGGCCCTGTGAGGGCTTACAGTGTTTTGGCCACAGCAACACCTAAGGCCCAAATTTCTGCTGAGTATATAGGGCAGGACCCTACTTTCAAACATCTAACTTACAAACGACTCCTACTTGCAAACGGAAGGAGACAACAGGAAGTGAGATGAAATCTACCCCTAGGAAGGGAAATTCTCTCATGTAAGAGTTAATATGGGAAAACAATTTCTCCTTTCCACTGATGCTTTCCAATCCTTGTTCCACAAAAAAACCCAAATTTTCAAAAAACATTTTTCATTGGGACAAAAAAGTGAGGTGAAATCTTCTGAAGAGGAGGAAAGACGCAAAACAAATGTCACAGGGGTGATAACCCTTCCCTATGTTTTCCAAAAAGCTTAGAAAAGATTTTTTGGCTGGAGCTAAACACGTTAAAAATGTTCAAAATTACAAACAGATTCTACTTAACAACAAACCTACAGTCCCTGTCTTGTTTGCACCGCCTGTATACTGCTGTTCAGAGTATATAGGGACCTTTCCTTATTTTAATTTGGGTGCGGGGTTCCCCTTAATATCCATACAAGACCCAAAGGGCCTGGTAATGGACTGGGGGGTACCCATGCCGTTTGTCTCACTGATTTTCATCCATATTGGCAGGACCCGACATGACATTAAACCCGCAAGCAGTTTTAAATGAGATTTTTTCCTTTAAAAATGACATTTGGTGCAGGGACTGTTCTAAACATGGGAAACACGCGTCACTTTACAGGCATACTATAGACACCCCCCAGGTATGATATTTAAAGGAATATTTCACTTTTTTTTTTTTACTTTAAGCATCATTAAAATCACTGCTCCCGAAAAAACGGCCGTTTTTAAAAGTTTTTTTTGCATTGATACATGTCCCCTGGGGTAGGACCCGGGTCCCCACACCCTTTTTAGGACAATACCATGCAAATTAGCCTTTAAAATGAGCACTTTTGATTTCGAACGTTCGAGTCCCATAGACGTCAATGGGGTTCTAACGTTCGTGCGAACTTGCGGTCCGTTCGCGGGTTCTGGTGCGAACCGAACCGGGGGGTGTTCGGCTCATCCCTAGCCATGATGTCTTTCAACAGGAAAAGTTATGTTAACTGTTCTAAGCCTGGTCTGAAGTTATTCAAATGGGTGCATGTCGGTTCTGGCATATTCCAAAGAACCTGGGTCTGTAACACACTATGTGGTATGAAATAACACTACTGCAAAACGTTAACTGTTCAGGACAAGGAAGAGAAGTGTAGTTGCTATGGGTAACTAAGTGAAGGAACAAGCTACAGCAACCAGTCGTCAGGATTGGTACCTGGTAAGGTCCACAGGTCCTCCGGTAGTGAGGGGGTCAGTGTTCTGGCTCCCTCCCCAGCAGTCTATATCCCATGGCAACCGGGACCAGAGCTCTATGAACTGGTCATATGGCATGGGAAGGACAGAGTAAAGTGAGCGCACTCATGATGTCAATGCTATGTGCTTGGCCCAACCCCATTCTGTTACTGGGAGTGAGGTAACAGAGCTCCGTTGGACTGGTGAAATGGGCACATCCCACCTAATGCAACATACAAGTTACAGTGTGTACTGACATGGGACAGATCACTTGACCCGGGCATTAATGGGCGTGCTTAACGCGCGTGTTACCCCCCCATGCACGGACGTAGAAGACCCCGTCCACAAGTGATTATTAAATGGTAGTACCAAAAGTGCTAAATCATCAATGTATTTTTAGATTGTTGTAGGAAATCTAGAGTAAGGGAACCTAAAATTTGGGGTAACGAAATTCAGGACTCCAACATGTCAAGAAAAGATCGCTAACTACAATGCTGCCCCTTAGCAAGATTTCACATACCGTAACCTTGAAAAACACAGAGAGCATGTTTATGGTCCATCTATCTAGCTATACAATGTGTAAGAACATTGAAATTTTAAAGGTGGAGCAGGTCATGTCTGAAGCAAAACATGTGTCTATAGTATGGGTGTCTAGTATGCCTGTAAAGGGGCGCATGTTTCCTGTGTTTAGAACAGTCTGACAGCAAAATGACATTTCGAAGGAAAAAACCCATTTAAAACTACTTGCGGCTATTGCATTGCCGGTCCGATAATACACATAGAAGTTCATTGATAAAAACGGCATGGGAATTCCCCACAGGGGAACCCCGAACCAAAATTTAAAAAAAAAATGACGTGGGGGTCCCCCTTAATTCCATACCAGGCCCTTCAAGTCTGGTATAGATATTAAGGGGAACCCCGGCCAAAATTTAAAAAAAAATGACGTGGGGGGTCCCCCTAAATTCCATACCAGACCCTTCAGGTCTGGTATGGATTTTAAGGGGAACCCCGCGCCAAAAAAAAAAACGGTGTGGGGTCCCCCCAAAAATCCATACCAGACCCTTATCCGAGCACGCAACCTGGCAGGCTGCAGAAAAAGAGGGGGGGACAAGAGTGCGCCCCCCCTCCTGAACCGTACCAGGCCACATGCCCTCAACATTGGGAGGGTGCTTTGGGGTAGCCCCCCAAAACACCTTGTCCCCATGTTGATGAGGACAAGGGCCTCATCCCCACAACCCTGGCCGGTGGTTGTGGGGGTCTGCGGGCAGGGGGCTTATTGGAATCTGGAAGCCCCCTTTAACAAGGGGACCCCCAGATCCCGGCCCCCCCCCTGTGTGAAATGGTAAGGGGGTACTTACCCCTACCATTTCACTAAAAAACTGTCAAAAATGTTAAAAAGAGACAGTTTTTGACAATTCCTTTTATTTAAATGCTTCTTCTTTCTTCTTTCTTCTATCTTCCTTCATCTTCTTCTTCTTCTGGTTCTTCTGGTTCTTCCCGTCTTCTCCTCGGGCCGCTCCGCACCCATGGCATGGGGGGAGGCTCCCGCTCTTCTCTTCATCTTCTTCATCTTCTTCTTCTTTTCTTCTTTTCTTCTCTTCTTCTCTTCTTCATTTTCTTCTCCGAGCCGCTCCGCATCCATGCTGGCATGGAGGGAGGCTCCCACTGTGTGACGGCGTCTCCTCGTCTGACGGTTCTTAAATAACAGGGGCGGGGCCACCCGGTGACCCCGCCCCCTCTGATGCACGGGACATGACAGGACTTCCCTGTGGCATTCCCGTGATGTCACAGGGAAGTCCCGTCAAGTCACCGTGCGTCAGAGGGGGGCGGGGTCACCGGGTGGCCCTGCCCCCGTTATTTAAGAACCGTCAGACGAGGAGACGCCGTCACACAGCGGGAGCCTCCCTCCATGCCAGCATGGATGCGGAGCGGCCCGGAGAAGAAAATGAAGAAGAGAAGAAAAGAAGAAGAGAAGAAGATGAAGAAGATGAAGAGAAGAGCGGGAGCCTCCCCCCATGCCATGGGTGCGGAGCGGCCCGAGGAGAAGGAGATAGAAGACGCCGCGGAGGAGATGTTGGACGAGAACGCCGGAGGAAGAACCAGAAGAGCCAGAAGAACCAGAAGAAGAAGATGAAGGAAGATAGAAGAAAGAAGAAGCATTTAAATAAAGGAATTGTCGAAAACTGTCTCTTGTCATTTTTAACATTTTTGACAGTTTTTTAGTGAAATGGTAGGGGTAAGTACCCCCTTACCATTTCACACAGGGGGGAGGGCCGGGATCTGGGGATGCCCTTGTTAAAGGGGGCTTCCAGATTCCGATAAGCCCCCCGCCCGCAGACCCCCACAACCACTGGCCAGGGTTGTGGGGATGAGGCCCTTGTCCTCATCAACATGGGGACAAGGTGTTTTGGGGGGCTACCCCAAAGCACCCTCCCAATGTTGAGGGCATGTGGCCTGGTACGGTTCAGGAGGGGGCCGCTCTCTCGCCCCCCCCCTCTTTTCTTGCGGCCTGCCAGGTTGCGTGCTCGGATAAGGGTCTGGTATGGATCTTTGGAGGGACCCCACGTCGTTTTTTTATTTTTTTTGGCGCGGGGTTCCCTTAAAATCCGTACCAGACCTGAAGGGTCTGGTATGGAATTTAGGGGGACCCCCCACGTCATTTTTTTTTAAATTTTGGCCGGGGTTCCCCTTAATATCTATACCAGACTTGAAGGGCCTGGTATGGAATTAAGGGGGACCCCCACGTCATTTTTTTTTTAAATTTTGGTTCGGGGTTCCCCTGTGGGGAATTCCCATGCCGTTTTTATCAATGAACTTCTATGTGTATTTTCGGATCGGCAATGCAATAGCCGCAAGTAGTTTTAAATGGGTTTTTTCCTTCGAAATGTCATTTTGCTGTCAGACCGTTCTAAACACAGGAAACATGCGCCCCTTTACAGGCATACTATAGACACCCCCCAGCTACGAAATTTAAAGGGATATTGCACTTTTATTGTTTGACTTTAAGCATTATTAAAATCACTGCTCCTGAAAAAACATCCGTTTTTAAAACTTTTTTTTGCATTGATCCATGTCCCCTGGGGCAGGACCCAGGTCCCCAAACACTTTTTATGACAATAACTTGCATATAAGCCTTTAAAATTAGCACTTTTGATTATTCATGTTCGTGTCCCATAGACTTTAACGGTGTTCGCGTGTTCGAACAAACTTTTTTCCTGTTCGCATGTTCTGGTGCGAACCGAACAGGGGGGGTGTTCGGCTCATCCTTAGTAACTAAATAGTGATATGCAGATACAATACTAAATATAAAGAAAGGAAAGCTTTCATACTGGTGGTGATTTGTATTAGAAGCCCTTTCACGTAAACTTATGAGTTAAGAGTGTGTAGGCAGGTGCCTACTACTAACCCAGTTGGGGTTCCAGGACATGAACTCATGGACTTTCACAATTGCTCTATGATCTCTCTCTCTACTCAAAGATATGACTACCTCAATGGGCAGGGGCACCAGGAGGCACTAGCTAGCACTTTGTAAAATGAATGGAATGTATGTAAAGAAGCTAACTGTAATGGCCCGTAGACATAATACGAAAATCGTACAGAAAATACCGCTTTTGAAGCGATTGTCCAATAATCTGATCTTTAGTACATAGCTTTGAGAGCCAATCACGACAATTCATGTGAAATTATCCGATAAGACAAGTACGAAAATGTTTCTCGTAGGATACCAGCTCGTACAATTTTTGTTTAATCAGTACAGTTGGCGTTCGAAAATACAATACAATACAATACAATACATACAATATATTTTATTCTATCATACAAGAATTTTCATAACTTTAGTAACCTAAATTTTATCTGAGACTAGCATGCAAAAAAAATAAAAATTAGACGATCATTTGTCCGATAATCTCATATAACGGTATATGATATTTAACCACTTCAATACCGGACACTTTTCTGCCCAGGCCAATTTGCAGCTTTCAATACTGTCACACGTTGAATGACAATTACTCAGTCATGCAACACTGTACTCAAATGAAATTTTTATAATTTTTTTGAGACAGATCTTTCTTTTAGTGGTATTTATTCACGCTGTCTTTTTTTGTGCTGTGAAATTGAAAGAAATACCTAAACTTTAAAAAAACGACAGATTTTTCTATGTTTCTATTATAAACTTAAAAATAATATTTCTTTATAAATTTAGACCAGAATGTATTCTGGTACACTTCTAAAAATAACCCACTTTAGTGTATAATATTTAGTCTGTAGGAAAGTCTCCAAACTATGGTATATATACCAGGGATATGCAATTAGTGGACATCCAGCTGTTGCAGAACTACAAGTCCCATGAGGCATAGCAAGACTCTGACAGCCACAAGCATGACACCCAGAGGCAGAGGCATGATGGGACTTGTAGTTTTGCAACAGCTGGAGGTCCGCTAATTGCATATCCCTGGTATATACAGTACTGTAAATCTGAAAATTGATGAATCCTGATGTACTTTTTGCTTATCTCATTTCTTGAGGCCCTAAAATGCCAGGATAGTACAAATTACCTCTTTTTGGAAAGTGGACCGTATTTGAGGTATAAGAGGCATAGTGACTTTTTTGAAGTTGTATTTTTTTTGTCACAATTTTTTTTTAAATGAAGCAATTAAATATAATTATTATTTTTTTCTAATTTTTTTTACATACGGTGATCAGAGCAGTGCTGTGTTACCATGATGACACTGTACTATTCTGGGGAAGTGATCAGGATTAAGAAAAAAAATGACACTGTGATTGTTACACTGTGATGATCACCGTTATAAGCAATGATTTTTATTAATGGCATCCATTCATTGTGTACTTTTGTGATAGCTGTGATTGGCCACAGCTATCACATGGTACAGATGCACAGTGATTGGCCCTGTCTGTACCATGTGATCACTGTGATCACAGAGATCATCACAACAGTACACAATGAATGGCTGTGAATGAAAGCCATTCATTGTGTACAACTGTCATGTGATCACTGTGATTGATCATAACGATCACATGAAATTGGGGATGGCCCGGTACAATGATCTGTCAACTGATGTGCCCGGCGGACACAGTGGGTGACAGATCGTGCTGTAGCATGGCCCCTAAGGCATGCATGAGGTGCATGGCTAGGAGAATGTCACATGACGTCCACCCAAAACAGCAGTGGTCATGCTCAGCTGTCATTTGTCTATAGGCCGGAAAGGAAGCAGTTAAACAATTTTCACTAAAGATAGCTTTGTTATTAACTTTTCTTTGCCTGGTCTGAATTTACTTGAGGACATACATAAAGGGGTACATGCAAGGCGTAACATACATTTGGTCACACCAGAGGACAATACAAGAGGAGATGCAGTCAGGGATGCTGATAGGGGGGGACCACCAGCCCTGGTGTACTGGGCCAGATAACATAGGGGGGCCCCACACAGGGAGGGGGATTAGTGACAGGCGACAATTGTGTTTCTTTTCCTCAAGTAGACGAAAGCTGCTCTCCTCCCCTTTCCCTGCTGCCAGTTTTTATCTGCTAAGAAAGAGACAGTTGTCCTTCACTAATCCCCCTCCCTCTGTGGGCCCCCTCCTCTCCTCTCAGCACTGGTGTAAGGTTATTTCAGCTCCTGAGTTTATCTCTCTAACTTAGGCTCCATGCACACTGATTTAAAATTCACTGCTTCTACAGGAGTTTTGTGTTCTGTCTGTAGAAGCAGCTCAATGTTATCCTATGTGTCCATGCACATTAGGACGTTTACAGGCGTATTTTGAGCTCAGCGTTTAGAGGCAGGAAAAAAAAAAACCTTCTGGTTTGCGTCTCTGATTGGAGATTACTGGCAGAAAAAAACGTAAAACTCTCCTAAACTCGTCTAAACTTTGTACAAAAAATGCTCTATATGAGCATTTTTTTTCTGCTAGGTGAATTGGAGTTTTTTTTTAAGCCCAGTGTGCATAGAGCCTAACTTTGTTTCTCTCCCTCTGATCCCACAGCCTGTATATTTTTTTCATCTCGCCTTCATTTTTATTTATTAACTAAGTTTTATCTTTTAGATTTGGCAGGAATTCTATGAGTTATGTTGTATTTGTGTCTGCTAATAGTTTTATTGTATTTTTAGCGAAATATAGCTTTAATATTTTCTTGGGGGGCCCTGTCAGGTAGTCTGTAGGGGGCCCCGCGGTTTCTATCAGCAGCCCTGGATGCAGTACCAATGCCTGATTAAGGGTCGAGCTAACTACAGAAGGTTATATTTCTATTGCCAGTGACTACAGTACTAGTATCTACGTATGTGATGTGTATAAAGCAGCCAGCCGGTCGGGAAGCTGTGTTTTTTTTTTTTTTAACAAAACAGATGTGCTTTATTGTCACAGAAGGTGAATATACAAAATAACAATTGACATAGTACATAACACTTCATGGAAGATATATATGTCTTTACATAGATCAAGTTAGTGTGTACAGATTGGAGGGTAACATAGAAGAATATCAACACTATATAGAAAAAAAAAAACACTTTTCTCTAAACCTAGAAGCCCTCCCACCCAAATATTCTCAAAACACTGTATGCCATTAGGAGGATAGCCACGGATTCCATACTTTTTCAAATTTCCATGGACAGCCTCGGTTAATATATGTCATTTTATACATGGTAATGGCTGCCTCGATCTGTGCCTCCCAGGCTGCAATGGACGGAACGGACGAGTCAATCCTTTTCATGAGGATCTCCTTTTTGGCATAAAAAAGAAGATATGATATTAATAATTTAAGATGATAGGGTCGTTGTTCGTCATCGTGGACCCCCAGCAGGGCTAGCGCTGGCAAGGTTGGTATAGATATTTGTAACCTGGAATTAATTTCTCCAAAAATCGAAGACCAAAATATCGCTATAATGGGGCATTCCCAGAACATATGAAAGAACGTTCCAGTTTGAACCTTACATTTAGGGCATAGGGGGTCTTTATCAGGGAAGATACTATGGAGTCTCTGAGGGGTGTAATAAACCCTATGGATAATTTGACCTGAATTAATTTATCTTTAGATGCTATCACTAGTTTAGGGCCATATTCCAGACAATCCTCCCATCCCTCCCTGTCTCGGGAAGCTGTGGTTACTTGGCATAGTTGACGGAAGGCCCTAGTGGTGAAGGAACTTGTGTGCTTGGGTTCCTTCCCTAGCAATCAGTACCCCACTCTTGGTCTGACTTGTGGTACAGCCTGGGGGCCATGGGAGATGGAGTGAGGCCTCATGGGAACAGCAAGCTCAAGTTATGTATAGAGTTCAAAAAAGGAATAAAAGAGAGGGCGCACCAGCCTTGTGCATTATCCTTAGATAGGTTTATTAAAAAACAAATTAAAAACTACTCACAAGCATGTGAAAGAAAACTGCAATATAGAAGCCTTTAAAGGATGGCAATCAGTCTAATAGCCACAGTCTCCAGATGACAAAATATGTATAGAGTTCAGCTTCCTGGGGTTCAAGTTTAATCACAGGTGGAGTAAAGAGTTAAAGTGGTTCTTCAGAGCACTTTCTTCAGCCCCCCCCCCCCCCCCCCCCATAAAAAAAATTAAATAAAAGTCAGCAGCTACACAAATACTGTAGCTGCTGACTTTTAATAAAAGGACATTTACCTGTCCAGGGATCCAGCGCTGTACTCCCCTGGGTTGGTCTTCACCAGTCTTCAGGTTCCCTACCCTGTCATGCTAACTGTGGGAAGCTGGCTATAACTCCTTCCCACTGTGCATGTGCAGGCCATGCTGCGCTGTGTGAATAGTGGCACAGCCTTCTGGGACCTGTGACGTGTCCCAAAAGGCTTAGGGCAGAGGGGAATCAAACTTTCCCTTTGATTGTCTAGGTGATCTGGATGGAAGTGGGAGCAGGTACCTGTCAAAACCAGGTACCTGCTTGTCCCCCCCCCCCAACAAAAAAAATGTCCAAAAGTTGAAGAGGAGGGGGGATGAAGCAGAAAAGCTAATGTTCCCCCTTTTAGGTGAGGTGACAGGTAACTGACCTGGCAGAGTCTGATGCACATTATGAGGCCCCAGTTCAGAAATGCTGCAAGGAGGAAGAGAAGTGTCACAGGAACTGTTATCTGTGGTGTACAGTGCATAAAGTTGAAAGAACTGTGTCACGGAATCCAAAAAAATAAACTACTGTTGCTGTGGAAAATTTTATAAATGTGTGTTGTCAAATGTCCCCCAGTGTCGGTTTTGCTATAATGCGTTCATAATGCGTTATAATGAGCGTATTCGCACGTGCAGACGTTGGTGGAAGACCATTGGCTGCGAAAACCTTCCTGTGGACATGGCAGATCTGTTGCTTTTTTAGGGATGTTAGTTTATGCCTCACCAAGAGACTGGCCACCTCATGGCGACTGCATTAATGACTCCGAGCATACATATCTGCGTACATGGGAACTATAGCATAACTATATGAAAATTATGGCTCACTGACATTTTATATGGTTCGCATCACTGGTAACAGTGGGAGTGTGCACACGGTCGTGTTCAAAGCCATGTGCTTGCCGCATGGTTTTGCACACCACCGTCTGCACACGTCACTACTGTATTTCTATTTGAATGTATACATGTCTTTGATAGGCTCTGTATTTAACCCTGTTGGAAGGGCTTCTGTATTGTCACATCCTGTTACATCCTTATATTGTCATTTCCTCTGTGTTGTTCATTTCCTGTGAGGTCACAAACTTTGTAGGAGGCGTTTGGCTGTTGGAGGCACAACCCTCAAGTTTGGGACTTCCTGTTGATGTGTAAATAAAAGGGCTTGCTGGCTGAGAAAAGCCAGAGATGCTGAGAAGAGAACGTAAGAATGTGTTGATGTCTGTTTACTGGGGAATAGGGAACCAGAGGGGAGACATGCGATCGAAAGGTACGTTATATCATTAAGATGGAAATGGGTGCTTATTAGCACAGGATATATGGCTGTGTGCATAGCTTACAGCCAAATTTCCATAACACTGTCTGCGTAGAGAAATGTTTCTCATTATGGAGAGTGCCGTCTTAACGCCATACCCACAAGTGCTTCTGGCACACTCCTCCCCAACCCCACAAGTGCACATGTGATGCTGGAGAACCCAAATAATACATATATCCTATGACCACAGCAGAAGTAAAAAAAAGGGTTTGTTTACTAAGTCGGGGGTTGCAGTTTTTGAATTGCAGTTCATGAGTTCTTGATGTGGTGACTGCATTAGTTACCGGTAATTTTTTTAGGGTTTTTCTTTTTTCCATTTCTTTTTACCTGGTGATCTGGCCTGTAAGTCTGTTTATTTTTCAACTTACTTTAACAGAATAAATTGTCTAGACAAAGTAACACTTAGAGGGTTGAGACAAATCCTTTACCACCGACGGGGGTGCTTACAATGATCAGCTTTTTTATCATAAATGTAAAACCTTTATCCCAAAAGAAAAAAAACAGTTTGATGTAATTGCCTATAAAATATTAGCTGGCTTTCAGCTTTAATTTGTTAGTCAAGTCCATCTAAATCTGCTAGTCTAAAACCACAGTCTCCCCCGGACTGACAATGCTGCTGTTCAAAGGCGTCTGTCTGGATCCCCAGGTGAAGTAAAGGAGAAAAAAATTATAAAAGAAAATGGATGCAGCCACCACATCTAAGGATTCGGAAACTGAAATATATAACATTTTTGGTTTTAGGTTTGATACTGAAAGGTTTAATAATGATCAGATTCAGTATAATGTAAACTGACTTGTCAGAGTAATTACTAATTGAGTTGCTATGCAAGGTAGAAAGAAATCTTTTGCCAATTCAATCCCCATTATGGGTCTTAATTAACTGATTGTAATGAAGGTAATTAATCTATGCATTCCCATGACTGGTGGATATTTTCATTTTTTTCTTTGTAAATGTATTGTTTATGGGGATTTCCTATGAATTAGAAATTGTAAGACATCATTTTAGGATTGTGAAGGGAATCTGTGGTGGTAGAGAGCTAAAAGGCAGTAGGATAAGCTGGCTGGCAGTAAAAAGTTGTATAGGGCGCACAGGACTAACGTAGTCCAAATAATGTCTCTATTAAGGGTCGGCAGTCCAAAATGAACGGGAGAAATGTTGGTTAAAAGGGATGAATGGATGGTAATCTTCAGCAAAAGGGCTGCAACTTTAAAAGACTTGAAGCAGGGTCTAAAATGACATAAAAACAAACAAAGGCGCCTCTAAGTGCAGAAGATAAACAATTTTAATACCCCAACTGGGTTAAAAACACTTACAAAATAGGAGTGGTAAACAGGCACATCGTGGGTGAGGCTGCATTGGAAGGGGTCACGATCAGAGGAAGCCTTCAGGAGGATGGATGTAGTCACTGTCAGCAGCGGTGTAAAGCACAGGGAACAGCTGTGAAGCCGGCGTCGTCAGCGTGTGAGGGCTGCGAACCCGGAAGTGATGTCATCCGCTGAGCGGCTCTGTGACCAGCCTGAACCGCAAACGAAAGGCCAGAGAGGGGATGTGATGTCATCAATGAGGGACGCGTTTCGGAACCGTCATTCGTTCCTTTCTCAACCTCGGATTACACTGATGGCTGGGGAGGATATATACAAGTACACTGGCAGTGGATTGGCCGGGGGGCGGGGACAACAAGGTTTAATAACAATAGGTCTAGTAAATGCATATGAATGTAAACAAATACCTGCAATAGCATACTAAAAAACGAAAAAACGAAACAATTGAGGAAAATAAAATAAATTCAAGGATGGTGATAATAAAAGTTTAAAAACGATCTGTATGACAATCAGAGTACCTAATGTCTAGGTCTGACAGATCATGGAAAGTGCTTGCACATAATAGATTATCAGCAAATGGGTAACAAGAAGGGGGGGGGGGCCATGCATGACATTGGTAACATTAAAATATCATCATATAAAAATATATAAAATGTGACATAAAAACGCCCATAGATTCGAATTAAAAAAGAGTATGTTGAAATAAAGGAGTATTAGTGATAATAAAACATCTTTTTATTAAAAATTCTAAAAGAGGAGGGGGGGAGCCTAGATAAGTGTGGAAAAGGAATGTATTGTCAAAGTATGGCACTAACTTCGAAGTCCTCGTTTAACCCTCCAGGGGCTAAAACATTTAATAGGAATATCCAATACATTTCTCTATGGCATAGTCGTCGGTAGCGTTCAGCTGGGGGGAGATCTTTTGGCATTGCCTCAATAACCCATACTCTGAGGCCGCTAGTGGACTTATCATGGACGTGAAGATAGTGTTTGGGGACACTGTGGTTATCTAGTCCGCCTTCAATAAAGCGACGGTGTTCACCAAACCGTTTCCGTAGTGGCCGGATAGTGCGCCTTACATAAAATAGACCACAGGGACAAGTGAGGCAGTATATGACATGGTCAGAAGAACATGTGTGGAAGCCCTTTATTGGATATATTTTGCCTTTAACGTGAAAGTCTTTCTGGCCATGTGTCACAAACCGACAGGTCTTGCAGAGGGGTTTACGGCACTGATACATCCCAGAAATAGCTAGGAAGGTGGGCATATGGTGACCAGGAGGTGGAGGTCTAGCCCTAAGTTTGCTGGTCGCTACCTTGCTCTTAATATTGGGTGCTTTCCTATAGGCAAATTGAGGTCTATTAGACAGAGTAGGAAGTAGATGTTCGTCTTGTAGTAGTAAAGGCCAATGTTTTTTAACGATATTTTCCATTTGTTTATGTTGGGTATGGAATTGGGTAATAAATCGTAAATTACTATTGTCGGTATTTTGGCGTGGATGAGAATATTCAATAGGCGGTTTACTCTTATATTTTTGATACGCTGTATCCACAAGATCAACGGGGAATCCCTTTTCAAGAAATTTTTCTTTTAGGATTAGACCTTCAGTGTCATAATCACTCTTCAATGTACAGTTCTTGTTTAGCCTACAGAACTGGCTCTTAGGTACATTGTTTAGCCATAGGGGGTGATGGCAGCTCTTATAGTGGAGGAAGGAATTTCCAGCTGTTGGTTTGGTGAAGTTTTTGGCATGTATCTCCTTACCTATCCAAAACAGTTCGAGGTCCAAAAAAGCTAATTTGTTTGGGTCAATGACAGAGGTAAAGGTGAGGCCCATATTATTGGTGTTGCAATATGTAACAAAGTCTGAGAATACTGGTACACTGCCATCCCAAATGATGATCACGTCATCTATATAGCGGCCATAAAAAACAATATGGGAAGAAAACGGGTTGTTGTTCCATATATATTGATGCTCCCAATACCCCATGTTGAGATTCGCGTATGAGGGCGCAAAATGCGCCCCCATAGCTGTCCCCTGTAGCTGCAGAAAGAAGTTGTCCTCAAATTTAAAATAATTATGTGTAAGACAAAAGGAAGTGGCCTCAACAATAAAGGAAGCTTGCCTTGGATTGAGCATGGGGTCTTGACAGAGAAAGAACTGTAGGGCATTGAGGCCCACTTCATGAGGTATAGATGTGTAGAGGGATTGAACATCTAAAGAGGCCCAGTGGTAGTTTTTGTCCCAGGAGTAGGTGGTTAAAGTTTCCAGCAGATGAACGCCATCTCTTATGTGTGACTGGAGGGATTGGGCCAGTGGCTGGAGGAATTGATCTATGTACTGTGATAGTCCACTGCTGATGCTATCCATAGAGGCCACAATCGGTCGCCCAGGTGGTGTTTTAAGGTCTTTATGCACCTTGGGCAGGTGGTAAAAGTAGGGAGTGAAATGCACTTCTTTAACTAGAAAAGAGGCCTCTTGTTGTGTGATGATGTTTTCCTTCAGTGCTTTTTTAACAAGAGAAGAAGCTTCGATGGTGAATACGGGTAAGGGATCTTTATTGAGTCTGATATATGTATTGGTGTCAGATAATAGTCGCGTGGCTTCAGAGACATAATCAGCTCTATTCTGTATCACTATACCTCCCCCTTTATCAGCACTCTTTATAACCAGTTCTAGATTCTTAGTGAGTGTGTCAAGAGCTCTTTGTTCATGATGGGTGAGATTGGAGATGGATTTTTTATTTTTATTCTTATTGTTATTACACAGTTCCTGTATTTCTGCATAAACGATGCGGTAAAATGCATCGATACATGAGCCTTTAGACTGGGTTGGATAGAAGACCGATGTGGGTTTAAAGGTGGTGTTTTGAATGGGTGGAGAAGTTATCAGATGTTGCGTATACAGCACAAAATCATTTTCGTGATCTGCTGGAGGAGAGGATAAGGTGGGGGGATGATTATATAATTCTTCTAAAATGGAAAGGGGATCACTGTCAATATGAACCTCAGTGGTATTATGGGACACTTCAAGTATGTTTGAATCAGCATGTAAGCGATGTTTATTAGATTGGATGTTGAAAAATCTTTTTAAGGTAAGGAGGCGGACAAATTTGTTCAGATCTTTGAAGAGAAGGAAGGGATTGGGAGCAACAGATGGAGCAAAATTTAGACCTCGACTAAGTAAAGAGATTTCGTCATCAGTTAGGACATGGGAGGAGAGGTTGAAGATTTTAACAGTACTCTCTTTTTGCTGGGGTCTGGAGTGTGGCTTATTGCCTCTGCCTCGACATCCTCTTCTGTGTGTTTTCTTTTTTGTGGTTTTGTCCGAGGGAGATCGAACACTAAAAAAGGGACCGCAGTTAGTTCTGAGGATGGAGTGGTGGCAAGGGGTGTGATAAGTGAGGAGCTAGAGCCAAAGGATACCAAAGAAACAGGGGATGTTATGGGTGGAACACATGTATTATTAACAGTAGTACTAGTACTCTGTTGGCTGTCTGTAGTAGTAATAGGACAAGGGAGGGCGTTAGAGATGTTAAGTGCAGTGGAAGTAGGGGTTGCTTGTGTCACCTGTGTAGGCTGAGCAAGAATCGAACTGTCAGTAGGGGATGGTAACGTGGGTGCCGGGGCAGTGGTATTAATTACCTTATTCTGCAAGCTCCCTCCACAAGCAACTGCTGTATTGGAAGTTAATGTTTTATTGGAGGGGAATATTTTACGAGGGACAATGGGGGCAAACGGATTGATATCCATAAGGGATGGAAGACTGTGGACAGATTTGCGTTTCCAGGAAAAAATGTTGTTACTACTATAGTCTTTCAAGTCTCTGCTAAATTTCCCCAATTTTTGTTTTATCAAAATGTCTTCCTTCTTGTGGGAAAGTTTGGTTAGGATGGACAGCCATGAGGAAGGTAAGTGGGTGGTGAGGTCTGCAATATGGGAAAATACTGTTTTTATTTGGTGGAGACATTGTTCATATTTAATATGTCTCTGTGCAGAGATAATTTTGATCCATTTATTGGTGCAGAATTCAGATATGGAGGACCATTCTCTTAGTGACTCTGGGTCTAGGAAAGAACATGTTTTTAAAATTCTAAGGCCTCTAGGGGTAACGTGAGCAGACAGATATTTGAGAAGAAAAAATTCATCCCACCACTGCTGGTTAGCAGAGATGACTAGTCTCTCTAATTTTCGGAACAGTGAACAGAGAGATTTATATTCTACATGAGAAAATTGTGGTGTAGGTGTAAAGAAACCTATGGGTATGATTGCTAAAATGTCATTTATTTTAGAATATTTTAAAGAATCTATTTTGGACAGAAAATCCATGACTAAGGAGAGAAAATTGGTGGAAAACCGAAAGAATGGAGAAAGATTAGAAATAAAAAATGAGAAATTAATGAATTAAAAAATTATTAAAAAATTATTAAAAAATGCTGTGCAGTGGAATTACATACATGAACGAAAGATATGCATATGTGAAGACACATGTAAGCAGGTGGCATATGAACACAGGATGTATGTGTAAAAAGAGACCAACAATATAATGCTGAATACAGGAGTCCGTGCGTCAACCTAAAATTAGCTTCATATGAAAACAATGGAAATAAAAAGTTGTATAGGGCGCACAGGACTAACGTAGTCCAAATAATGTCTCTATTAAGGGTCGGCAGTCCAAAATGAACGGGAGAAATGTTGGTTAAAAGGGATGAAAGGATGGTAATCTTCAGCAAAAGGGCTGCAACTTTAAAAGACTTGAAGCTGGCTGGCAGTATATGCTCTTGGAAGATATCACTTACCTGCACATCTTGTGTTCAGCCCACCGGGCTGAATGAAAAGAAAACAGCGGAGGTTGCTGTACTAACTATGCAATATTAGTACAGCGAACCCCCTGCTGTACCTTTGTGTTCTGACAGGGGGACTGCCGCCCCACCAGTACACCAGATCAGCGCTCATAGCTATTGGCTGCGAGCACTGATCAGATGCAGATCGGCTGCCAGTTTTACAGCATGCTTGTTTGACAAAACAGATGAGCTTCTTTGGAAGAGGAGCTGTACTCACGAGTCGAAAGTTGGCCAGCAACTAGCGGACCGACCACTTGAGGATGATTTTCAATCCGTGTGTACCCAGCTTTTCTGTACTTTCTCCAGCCCCAGTCAGGGCAACTACCATTATTGTATATGGACATGAAACAGAAGAAAAAAGAAAACACTACAGCACAAATATACACAAGCAGCTTTCCAGTAATACAATTATCTTTAAATTATTACACTGAATTTAAAACTTGGGAGTGAACATCACTGAAAGCAGCGCAAGTATGAGCTTATCAAGCATATTTATTTCCTAGACTTTTTGTAACATTTCATTGTATATTCATATTGAAGCAGAGCATCCCAGAGAGAGCCGGGTAAAGTCCTGTTTGGGGTTTACACATCTCCCAGGCTCCTCTTATATGTTTAGGGATCTCTGATCCACTTTCCAGTTTGGGTCTTGGTCCTCTCCTCTGGGCCAATTTATACTCACCTGAAACAGCCAGCCAATGCTCTCATACCTGGGGAACAGACAAGTCCTGTCTGGGAGAGCTGCCAAGGTTGGTAAAAAGCAAACAAGTTGTGTATGCTGAGACTGACAAGCATTAGGCTTGTTCAGCCTGATAGTAAGGATTGCACTTTGTATTGTTAGAGCCAGGACACGGCTAGGATTTTGTTTGAACGTTTTGTTTTTATCCTATTTACTTTTTTTTTGGAACACTGTACAGCACCTGTAAATAGACTTGTCTATAGCACCAATAAATCACAGCACAACTTTACTGGACTACTATTAGTGCCTCAAAGTGTGCTCACCCCAGAGAGCTTTTGTACCTGCTACCTATCTCCCAGCACAATGTGCATATTCTTCATGCTTTGGGTCACTAGGAGGTGGCAGAAGCATGTCCTATTCTTAAATTTGTTGTGTCAAAAGGTGTTCCTCTTTCTCATCTCAGATATTTCTTATGTGTGTGCTTGTACAGTGCCTTGAAAAAGTATTCATACCGTATGAAATTTTCCACATTTTGTCATGTTACAACCAAAAACGTTAATGTATTTAATTGGGATTTTATTTGATGGACCAACACAAAGTGGCACATAATTGTGAAGTGGAAGGAAAATGATAAATGGTTTTCCAATTTTTTTACAAATATGTGAAAAGTGTGGCGTGTGGCGTTGAGTCAATACTTTGTAGAACCACCTTTTGCTGCAATTACAGCTGCATGTTTTTTTGGGGATGTCTCTACCAGCTTTGCATATCAGAGTAGAGGTGCACGATTTTGGCTAAAATGAGAATCACGATTTTTTTGCTCAGAATAAAGATCACGATTCTCTCACAATTAATTTTGTTTTTGGTTGAATAATGATTTGATTTGGTATAATTTTGGATGCATAGAATGCACTTTTTGGTTAAGTTCTATTGGCAGATAGCCTTATAATTGTTTTATTTGTTTTCTTTTTTTAATGCACAATAAAAAAAAAGTGTAGAATATTACTTGGCTATGTGTTTTACTTCAAATGACAGTTTGGGAGTAGGCAGTTACATATAAAAAAATACAATATAAAATTGACAAGGGACACCAACATAGTTGTATCTTTTATCTTTGATCTTAAAAACTACGGGCTAATAGTGTTGTGGTAACTTGCCCAAAAAAAAAAAATAATAATAATAATATTATTCTTGATATAACTAGAGGAAGAAAAGTCTTTGAAAATGAGTTTGCAATAATTCCATCAGTATCACCAGCGAAGCAGTTTCATTATTATATTATTAACCACTTCAGCCCCGGAGGATTTGGCAGCTCAATGACCGGAGGACTTTTTACAATTTGGTACTGCGCTGCTTTAACTGGTAATTGCGCGGCCATGCAGTGTTGTACCCAAACAAAATTTGCGTACTTTTTTCCCCACAAATAGAGCTTTCTTTTTATGGCATTTGATTGCCTCTGCGATTTTTATTTTTTGCGATATAAACAGAAAAAGACCAAAAATTTTGAAAAAAAATGATATTTTCTACTTTTTCTTATAATTTTTTTTTAATAAACTCAATTTTAGTCAAACATTTAGGCCAAAATGTATTCATCCACATGTCTTTTGTAAAAAAAATATGTCAATAAGCATATACTTATTGGTTTGCGCAAAAGTTATAGCGTCTACAAACTAGGGTACATTTTCTGGAATTTACGCAGCTTTTAGTTTATGACTACCTATCTCATTTCTTGAGGTGCTAAAATGTCAGGGCAGTACAACCCCCCCCCCCCCCATGACCCCATTTTGGAAATTGCTGAGAGGCATGTTGAGCCCATTGAATATTTTATTTTTTTGTCACAAGTGATTAAAAAATGACAAAGATAAAAATGACACAAAGCTGTCACTAAATGACATATTGCTTAAACATGCCATGGGCATATGTGGAATGACACCCAAAAATACATTCTGCTGCTTCTCCTGAGTACGAGGATACCACATGTGTAAGACTTTTTGGGAGCCTAGCCGTGTACAAGACCCCGAAAACCAATCACCGCCTTCAGGCTTTCTAAAGACGCAAAATGGTGATTTCACTTCCTCACTACCTATCACAGTTTCAGAGGCCATGAAATGACAAGATAGCACAAAACCCCCCCAAATGACCCCATTTTGGAAAGTGGACACCCCAAGCTATTTGCTGAGAGTCATGTTGAGTCCATGGAATATTTTATATTTTGCCACAAGTTTCGGGAAAATTACAATTTTTTTTTTTTACACAACATTGTCACTAAATTATATATATTGTTCAAAAATGGCATGGTTATATGTGGAATTACACCCCAAAATACATTCTGCTGCTTCTCCTGAGTATGGGGATACCACATGTGTGGAACTTTTTGGCAGTCTAACCACATACAGGACTCCAAAAACCAATCACCGCCTTCAGGCTTTCTAAGGGTCTAAATTTTTTATTTCACTCCTCACTTCCTATCACAGTTTCGGAGGCCATGAAATGCCCAGATAGCACAAACCCCCCCAAAATGACCCCATTTTGGAAAGTAGACACCCCAAGCTATCTGTCGAGTATTTTGCAGATCTCGCTTTTTGTCATAAAGTTTTGAAAATTGAAAAAATAAAAAAAAAATACATTTTTCTTTTCTTTCTTCATTTTCAAAAATAAATGAGATCAGCAAAATACTCAACATGCCTCTTAGCAAATACCTTGGGGTGTCTACTTTCCAAAATGGGACCATTTGGGGAGGTTTTGTGCTATCTGAACATTTCAGGGCCTCCGGAACTGTGATAGGTAGTGAGGAGTAAAATCAAAAATTTCCACCCTTAGAAATCCTGAAGGCGGTGATTGGTTTTAGGGGTCCTGTACGCGGCTAGGCTCCAAAAAAAGTCTCACACATGAGGTACAGTATCCCCATACTTAGGAGGAGCAGCAGAATGTATTTTGCCATGTTTGAACACTATATCATTTAGTAACAACTTTGTGCAAAAAAATAAAAAAAAAGTGTAATATTCCTAAAACTTGTGACAAAATATAAAATATTCAATGGACTCAACATGCCTATCAGCAAATAGCTTGGGGTGTCTCCTGGCATTTTATGCACAACATTTAGAAGCTTATGTCACACATCACCCACTCTTCTAACCACTTGAAGACAAAGCCATTTCTGACACTTTTTGTTTACATGAAATTGTTTTTTTTTTTTTAAGAAAATTACTTTGAACCCCCAAAAATTATATATTTTTTTAAAGCAAAGGCCCTACAGATTAAAATGGTGGGTGTTGTAATTTGTTTTTCACCCAGTATTTGCGCAGCGATTTTTCAAACGCATTTTTTTTGGAAAAAACACACTTTTTTAAATTTTAACCACTTCGCATCCAGGCCAATTCTGACACTTCACTCCTACATGTAAAAATCATATTTTTTTTGCTATAAAATTACATAGAACCCCCAAACATTATATTTGTTTTTTTAGCAGAGACCCTAGAAAATACAATGGCAGTCATTGCAACTTTTTATCTCGCACGGTATTTGCGCAGCAATTTTTCAAACAGGTTTTTAAAAAAAAAAAAAAAACAGTTTCATGCTTTAAAAAAAAAACAAAACAGTAAAGTTAGCCCAATTTTTTTGCATAATGTGAAAGATGAAGTTACGCTGAGTAAATAGATACCTAACATGTCACGCTTCAAAATTTCACATGCTCGTGGAATGGCGCCAAACTTTGGTACTTAAAAATCCCCATAGGTGACGCTTTAAAAATTTTTACTGGTTACATGTTTGGAGTTACAGAGGAGGTCTAGGGCTAGAATTATTGCTCTCACTCTAATGTTCACGCGACATCTCACATGTGTGGTTTTAACACCGTTTTCATATGTGGGCATATGCGTTCGCTTCTGCGTGCAAGCACACGGGGACAAGGGGCGCTTTAAAATTGTTAATTTTACTTTAAAAAAAAATTTTTGTTACACTTTTTTAAAAAAAATTTAAATTTTGATCACTTTTATTCCTATTACAAGGAATGTAAACATCCCTTGTAATAGGAATATAACATGACAGGACCTCTTTACAGTGAGATATGGGGTCAATAAGACCCCACATCTCACCTCTAGGCTGGGAAGCCTAAAATAATAATAAAAAAAAAGGATCCTGGCTTCCCAGCTGAGGCTGCGCCGTTTTTTTTAATGCAGAGGCCGGTCGTGACGTCATACCATCGCGCCCGGGCTCCGATGATCATAGAGACTCCAGTAAACATCCGGTCCGCCGGAAATCTCTATGGTCAACATCCGGGGCTGGCAGATCCTGTCTCCGACTCACCGATAGCTGCGGTGAGTCGGTAGAAGCACTGGAGGGCGGCGGGAAGGGGGGACATCCCCTTTCTCCGCCCATAAGAACGATCAAGCAGTGGAACAGCCGCTATGATCATTCTTATGGTGTAGGGATTCGACGGCTGAAAATGCCGATATCTGAATGATGCCTGTAGCCTCAGGCATCATTCAGATATACCACCACAAATTTGAGGCCGTCATATGACGGCCTGCCGACGGCAAGTAGTTAATGCACTAAAACACACTATATTGCCCAAATGTTTGATGAAATAAAAAAGATGCTCTTACGCCGAGTACATGGATACCAAACACGACATGCTTTAAAATTGCGCACAACCGTGCAGCGGCGACAAACTACATACATTTTTAAAAGCCTTTACAAGTTACCATTTTAGATTTACAGAGGAGCTCTACTGCTAAAATTACTGCCCTCGATCTGACCTTCGCGGTGATACCTCAAATGCATGGTGCAATTGCTGTACATATGACACCAGACCGACGCTTGCGTTCGCCTTTGCACGTGAGCACGGGGGAACAGAGTGCTTTTTTTTTTTTTAATTATTTATTATGCTTTTTTATTATATTTTTAAATTGTCAGGGAATGTAAATATCCTCTATGATAGCAATAGGTAGTGACAGGTACTCTTTTTTTTTTTAAATTGGGGTCTATTAGACCCTAGATCTCTCCTCTGCCCTCAAAGCATCTGACCACACCAAGATTGGTGTGATAAAATGCTTTGCCAATTTCACAATGGCGCTGTTTATATCCTGCAAAACCGAAGTCATGAAATGCTCGTAGCTTCCGGTTTCTTAGGCTATAGAGATGATTGGAGCCACTCTGGTCTCTGATCAGCTCTATGGTCAGCTGGCGGAACCCCCGGCTGCATTCTTGGGTTCCCTGTTGAGACAGGAGAGCCCGAGAAAACAATGGGAGACGGAGGGGGGGACGTTCCCTCCCACTGCTTATAAAAGCAGTCTAGAGGCTAATTAGCCACTAGGATTGCTTTTACATGAAAGCCAACTGCTGGCTGAAAAGAATGCTACCAAGATGATACCTAAACCTGCAGGCATCATTCTGGTATTTTCCGACAACAAAATCCTAGGATTTTTTCCGACAGATGTTGGCTCAAACTTGTTTTGTCTACACACGGTCGCACAAAGTTGTCAGAAAATCCGATTGTTCTAAACGTGGTGACGTAAAACACGTACGTCGGGACTATAAACGGGGCAGTGGCCAATAGCTTTCATCTCTTTATTTATTCTGAGCATGCGTGGCACTTTGTCTGTCGGATTTGTGTACACACGATCGGAATTTCCGACAACGAATTTTGTTGTCGGAAAATTTTATCTCCTGCTCTCCAACTTTGTGTGTCGGAAAATCCGATGGAAAATGTCCGATGGAGCCCACACACGGTCGGAATTTCCGACAACACGCTCCGATCGGACATTTTCCATCGGAAAATCCGACCGTGTGTACGGGGCATTACTGTCAAGATAAGTAAACCCGTGCTGCAGCTGAATGGCGTACCTGCTAAGTAAATGATGGTTAACAATAAAACAAACATTACAGTATAACATACCATACCTGCATAGCAAATACAATAAAACATAGTAAAAATAAAACAGAGAGAAAGATAGATATAGAACAATAGTGAGCGGACAGTAGATAGCGAACATAAGAGAGAGAAAAATAAAGAGAGATAGAAGAAAAATACAACCACAACTATTTTTGGCTTTTTTATTTTTTTTGTGTTTTTGTGTGTGGTTTTTTTTTCTTCACTTTTTTCCCTTTTATAAAAACTGTAAAAAAAACATAAACTGAACGTTGCAGATTAGGGTCTCTCAAAATGTGAAGGACAGGAGGGACAATAAAAGTGGGTGTCACGTCTAAATCCGCGCTTTCTACAGATACAACATCTTCTTTGGGGGTTTCTTTGGGTAGAGGTACCAGAGAGGACATGTGGAAAATGCCTTTCATGCAGCCAGCTTACTGCGTTTGCGTTGGGAAGTTGGGCCAGAGCACCGCCTGGAAACAGAAGAGCTCTGATGATCTCTTCTTGGAATTTAAGGAAGGATCCAGTTCGTCCTGAAGCTTTGTATAGCACAAAAGCATTCAGCAAAGCCAATTGAAATAAATAAAGACACTTTTTTGTACCAGCAACTGGCCTTACGGGCAATTAGGTACAGCGGCAACAACTGGTCGTTGTGGTCCACCCCTCCCATATTAAGGTTATATCCATGGACACAGAGGGGTTTCTCCACTACACCAGTAGCCGTAGGAATTTGGACGGTTGTGTCTGCGTGAAGGGAGGACAAATAATAATAAGTAGCAGCGCTAAATAAACTAAATAGTATACACCAATAATAATATATGATGTAAAGAGGTAGCAGCGCTAGTGACATAAAAAATAATACATATATGTGATAAAACTAGCCCATAAACTGCATTAGCGTGAGTTTAGACAAATCAAAAGCAGCACTAAATGAGCATTATTAAAGTCCATTTAGATGTAGGTGAAAAAGTCCAAAAACTTAAAACACATTCTTCATAGTGATGTTAATAAGTAGGTAAATGGTTCCTCCACCGCACCACTGTGATAACACCAATAAAATTGTGCGCTTACCACAAGGCAAGCCCAAATTAGCTTGCGACCTTAACCCGGTCGGGGCCTTTAACCAGAGGGGATGATTGGAAGGCGATGATCCACCAAACCACACAGAGGGATCGGCCACAGCAAAGAACCCTTCATACACACCTCCAAGGCACCGGAACAATTACCACTCAGGGGTTTTGCACTGTTGCATGGGGCTTCATTGGCTCCTCGCAGGTCTGTGACATTCTTATTATTATATTATTATTATCCCTCCACTTCACAGCGAGCAATATATTACATCAAGCAGGCTCTCTCCCCCAGCCTAAGACGAGAATCTACAAGGCGCTGGGGTAAGCCCTGGCGATTAGATTGCACGGTGCCACATGCACCAATTTGATGATCAAACAAGTGACTAAAAAGTGGCATGCTTGTGTAATAATTGTCCACATACAAGTGGTACCCCTTTCCGAATAAGGGTGACACCAAGTCCCACACAATCTTACCAGCGCTACCTATGTAGTCAGGGCAGTTCTCCGGCTCCACGTAACTATCTCTTCCCTCGTAAACCATAAAACTATATGTATAGCCTGTGCCCTGTCACAGAGCTTGTACATCTTGACTCCGTATCTGGCACGTTTGCTGGGAAGATACTGTTTGAATGACAAGCGGCCAGAAAACTTAATCAGGGACTCATCAACGCAGACAACTTGATGGGGAGTAGGAATGAGCACGATGTTCCAGTCGAACGTAAGTTCGGCTCGAACATCGGGTGTTTGCCTGTTCGCCGAATAGCGAACAATTTGGGGTGTTCGCGGAAAATTCGAAAGCCGCGGAATACCCTTTAAAAGTCCATGGGAGAAATCAAAAGTGCTAATTTTAAAGGCTTATATGCATGGTATTGTCACAAAAAGCGTTTGGGGACCTGGGTCCTGCCCCAGGGGACATGTATCGATGCAAAGAAAAAGTATTAAAAACTGACGTTTTTTCGGGAGCAGTGATTTTAATAATGCTTAAAGTGAAACAATAAAAGTGAAATATTCCTTTAAATTTCGTACCTAGGGGGTGTCTATAGTAAGCCTGTAAAGTGGCACATGTTTCCTGTGTTTACAACAGTTCCTGCACAAAATGACATTTCTAAAGGAATTCAAGTAAAGTAATTTAAAAGTACTCGCGGCTATAATGAATTGTCGGTCCCGGCACATAAAAGTCATGGAAAAAAATGGCATGGGATTCCCCCACAGTCTATTACCATGCCCTTTGGGTCTGGTATGAATATTAAGGGGAACCCCAAACCAAAATTTAAAAAAAAAATTGTGTGGGGGTGTCCCCAAATTTATATACAGTGGGGACGGAAAGTATTCACACCCCCTTAAATTTTCTACTCTTTGTTATATTGCCGCCATTTGCTAAAATCATTTAGGTTCATTTTTTTCTTCATTAATGTACACACAGCACCTCATATTGACAGAAAAACTCATTTTTGCAGATTTAATAAATCTACCGGGCGCTCGGGTTCGGCACATCACGGATCTTGTGGACAGATTACTGGGAGGGGCTGGGGAAGACCCGGCTGTCATGGTGCACGTTGGCACCAATGACAAAGTCAGAGGCAGATGGAGTGTCCTAAAGAACGATTTTAGGGACTTAGGAGCTAAATTGAGGAAAAGGACCTCCAAGGTAGTATTCTCAGGAATACTACCGGTACATCGAGCCACACCAGAAAGGAAGAGGGAGATTAGGGAAGTAAACAAGTGGCTGAAGAGCTGGTGTAGTAAGGAGGGGTTTGGGTTCCTGGAGGACTGGGCCAACTTCTCAGTTGGTAACCGGTACTATAGAAGGGACGGACTGCACCTAAATGAGGAGGGTGCAGATCTGCTGGGAAGGAAGATGGCCAAAAAGTTAGAGGGGTTTTTAAACTAGGCGATGGGGGGGAGGGTCCAGAGGCAGAGATAGCCAGCGCGGAAGATATTCCAGAGGGTAGTATTAGGGGCATTAGTGGTAGGTTAACCAAAGCACAAAAACACAGGGTGAGTATAGTAGCAAGTCCTATTTGCAATCTCGAAACACCCAATACGAAGACAATATGCGACCGGTCTAAACTATGTGGCATGTTCACCAATGCCAGGAGCATGGCAGACAAGATGGGTGAACTAGAGATACTGTTGTACGAGGAGGATTTGGATTTTGTGGGAATTTCAGAGACCTGGTTCAACAGCTCTCATGATTGGCTGGCAAACATTCAAGGGTATACCCTATACCGCAAGGATAGAGAGGGTAAAAAAGGGGGAGGGGTATGCCTATATATCAAGAATAATGTACAAGTAAATGTGAGAGATGACATCACTGAGGGAGCTAGAGAGGAGGTGGAATCCTTATGGGTAGAGCTCCAAAGGGATGAAGCTAAGGGGAAAATAATACTGGGAGTATGCTATAGGCCCCCTAACCTGAGGGAGGAAGTGGAGACGGATCTCCTATCACAAATTGGAGTAGCAGCAAGGATGGGAAGTGTTATCATAATGGGGGATTTTAATTATCCAGACATAGACTGGGCGGAGGGAACCGCGCATTCATTTAAGGCTTGCCAGTTCCTTAATGTCTTGCAGGACAATTTTATGGGTCAGATGGTAGACGCACCAACTAGAAATAAAACATTACTGGATCTACTGATTACCAACAATACAGACCTGATCACGGATGTGGAAATGCAGGGCAATTTAGGTAACAGTGATCACAGGTCAATTAGTTTCAATATAAATCACACCATTAGGAAACATAAAGGGAATACAAAGACACTGAATTTCAAAAGAGCCAACTTCCCTAAACTACAAACCTTGCTAAAAGGCATAAACTGGGATAAAATATTAGGAACAAAGAATACGGAGGAGAGATGGGTTTGCTTTAAGAGCATATTAAATAAGGGCATTAGCCAATGTATCCCATTGGGTAATAAATTTAAAAGAGCGAACAAAAGTCCTGGATGGCTTAACTCCAATGTAAAAATGCATATAAAAGCAAAGGAGAAGGCCTTCAAAAAATACAGGGTTGAGGGATCATCCTCAGCATTCAGACTTTATAAAGAATGCAACAGGAAATGTAAGGGTGCAATTAGGACAGCTAAGATAGAACATGAAAGACACATAGCGGAGGAGAGCAAACAAAAATCCCAAGAAATTCTTTAAGTATGTAAACAGTAAAAAAGGGAGGACAGACCATATTGGCCCCATAAAGAATGAGGAAGGACATCTGGTTACAAAGGATGGGGAGATGGCGAAGGTATTGAATTTATTCTTCTCCTCAGTCTTCACGTGTGAATCGGGGGCTTCAGTAACCAAAACTGCAGTGTTTATCCTCATGACACAACACAGGAAGCACCTCCATGGTTAACAGAGGACGGAATTAAAATTAGACTTGAGAAACTTAACATTAATAAATCACCGGGACCAGATGGCTTGCATCCGAGGGTACTTAGGGAACTCAGTCAAGTGATTGCCAGACCGTTGTTCCTAATTTTTACAGATAGTCTACTGACTGGAATGGTACCAGCTGATTGGAGAAAAGCCAATGTAGCACCTATATTTAAAAAGGGCCCAAAATACATCCCTGGGAATTACAGACCAGTTAGCCTAACATCAATAGTATGTAAACTCTTGGAGGGGATGATAAGGGACTATATACAGGATTTTAGTAATACGAACGGTATCATTAGCAGTAATCAGCATTGATCCATGAAGAATCGTTCTTGCCAAACCAATCTATTAACCTTCTATGAGGAGGTGAGTTGCCATCTAGATAAAGGAAGGCCTGTAGACGTGGTTTATCTGGATTTTGCAAAAGCATTTGACACAGTTCCCCATAAACGTTTACTGTACAAAATAAGGTCCGTTGGCATGGACCATAGGGTGAGTACATGGATTGAAAACTGGCTACAAGGGCGAGTTCAGAGGGTGGTGATAAATGGGGAGTACTCGGAATGGTCAGGGGTGGGTAGTGGGGTTCCCCAGGGTTCTGTGCTGGGACCAATCCTATTTAATTTGTTCATAAACGATCTGGAGGATGGGATAAACAGTTCAATCTCTGTATTTGCAGACGATACTAAGCTAAGCAGGGCAATAACTTCTCCGCAGGACGTGGAAACCTTGCAAAAAGACCTGAACAAATTAATGGGGTGGGCGACTACATGGCAAATGAGGTTCAATGTAGAAAAATGTAAAATAGTGCATTTGGGTGGCAAAAATATGAATGCAATCTATACACTGGGGGGAGAACCTCTGGGGGAATCTAGGATGGAAAAGGACCTGGGGGTCCTAGTAGATGACAGGCTCAGCAATGGCAGGCAATGCCAAGCTGCTGCTAACAAAGCAAACAGAATATTGGCATGCATTAAAAGGGGGATCAACTCCAGAGATAAAACGATAATTCTCCCGCTCTACAAGACACTGGTCCGGCCGCACCTGGAGTATGCGGTCCAGTTCTGGGCACCAGTCCTCAGGAAGGATGTACTGGAAATGGAGCGAGTACAAAGAAGGGCAACAAAGCTAATAAAGGGTCTGGAGGATCTTAGTTATGAGGAAAGGTTGCGAGCACTGAACTTATTCTCTCTGGAGAAGAGACGCTTGAGAGGGGATATGATTTTAATTTACAAATACTGGACTGGTGACCCCACAATAGGGATAAAACTTTTTCGCATAAGAGAGTTTAACAAGACTCGTGGCCACTCATTAAAATTAGAAGAAAAGAGGTTTAACCTTAAACTACGTAGAGGGTTCTTTACTGTAAGAGCGGCAAGGATGTCGAATTCCCTTCCACAGGCGGTGGTCTCAGCGGGGAGCATTGATAGCTTCAAGAAACTATTAGATAAGCACCTGAATGACCACAACATACAGGGATATACAATGCAATACTGACACATAATCACACACATAGGTTGGACTTGATGGACTTCTGTCTTTTTTCAACCTCACCTACTATGTAACTATGTAACTATGAAAAACTGAAATATCACATGGTCCTAAGTATTCAGACCCTTTGCTCAGTATTTAGTAGAAGCACCCTTTTGATCTAATACAGCCTTGAGTCTTTTTGGGAAAGATGCAACAAGTTTTTCACACCTGGATTTGGGGATCCTCTGCCATTCCTCCTTGCAGATCTTCTCCAGTTCTGTCAGGTTGGATGGTAAACGTTGGTGGACAGACATTTTTAGGTCTCTCCAGAGATGCTCAATTGGGTGTAAGTCAGGGCTCTGGCTGGGCCATTCAAGAACAGTTACGGAGTTGTTGTGAAGCCACTCCTTCGTTACTTTAGCTGTGTGCTTAGGGTCATTATCTTGTTGGAAGGTAAACCTTCGGCCCAGTCTGAGGTCCTAAGCACTTTGGAGA
The DNA here is from genome assembly GCA_037952835.1 of Lithobates septentrionalis. Classification (NCBI taxonomy): domain Eukaryota; kingdom Metazoa; phylum Chordata; class Amphibia; order Anura; family Ranidae; genus Lithobates; species Lithobates septentrionalis. Next base: position 1,025,834 of record JBBDGP010001535.1, read on the forward strand.
AGGTTTTCATCCAGGATATCCCTGTACTTGGCCGCATTCATCTTTCCCTCGATTGCAACCAGTCGTCCTGTGCCTGCAGCTAAAAAACACCCCCACAGCATGATACTGCCACCACCATGCTTCACTGTTGGGACTGTATTGGACAGGTGATGAGCAGTGCTGGTTTTCTCCACACATACCGCTTAGAATTAAGGCCAAAAAGTTCTATCTTGTTCTCATCAGACCAGAGAATCTTATTTCTCACCATTTTGGAGTCCTTCAGGTGTTTTTTTAGCAAACTCCATGCAGGCTTTCATGTGTCTTGCACTGAGGAGAGGCTTCCGTCGGGCCGCTCTGCTATAGAGCCCCGACTGGTGGAGGGCTGCAGCGATGGTTGACTTTCTACAACTTTCTCCCATCTCCCAACTGTATCTCTGGAGTTCAGCCACAGTGATCTTTGGGTTCTTCTTTACCTCTCTCACCAAGGCTCTTCTCCCCCAATAGTTCAGTTTGGCCGGACGGCCAGCTCTAGGAAGGGTTCTGGTCATCTCAAACGTCTTCCATTTAAGAATTATGGAGGCCACTGTGCTCTTAGGAACCTTAAGTGCAGCAGAATTTTTTTGTAACCTTGGCCAGATCTGTGCCTTGCCACAATTTTGTCTCTGAGCTCTTCAGGCAGTTCCTTTGATCTCATGATTCTCATTTGCTCTGACATGCACTGTGAGCTATAAGGTCTTATATAGACAGGTGTGTGGCTTTCCTAATGAAGTCCAATCCGTATAATCAAACACAGCTGGACTCAAATGAAGGTGTAGAACCATCTCAAGTGTCTCGAGTGTTACAGGTATAATTAAGCACCACCAAATGGTGTGAAACACGTTAGTTCTCAGCGATGCCCTCAGCGGTGTGCGGCCGCCCAGGGCTTTTTTCTTTATTCCAAGTTTGTGCAGAGCCAGCACTTGTGAGTTCATAATAGGGCGGGTGTTTCTAGAGGTCTGGAGCTTTTGGAGCGGCAAACTTTTCCAGTGTTAGGTCTAGTTTGCATTGCTTATCGTTGATAGAAGATTACTTTAAAGCGGTATTACACCCAAAAGCAACTATTTAGTATATTGCAGCTTACCATTTCTTATGCCGCATACTACACACGAGCTGATTTTCCATCAGAAAAATCTTGGATGGTTTTTCCGATGGAATTCTGCTCAAGCTTGGCTTGCATACACATGGTCACACAAAAGTTCGCTGAACTTTTGACCATCAAGAACGTGGTTATGTACAACACTACGACGAGCCAAGAAAATGAAGTTTAATGTTTCCAAGCATGCGTCAAATTGTTTCCGAGCATAAGTAGGAATTTTGCGCGTCAGAATTGCTACAGACGATTGGAATTTCCAATCAGAACTTTTTCTGACCGAAAAATTGAGAACATGCTCTCAATCTTTTGCTGGCTGGAATTCGGCCAGCAAAAGTTTGATGGAGCATACATATGGTCGCATTTTCCGACCAAAAGCTCTTATCAGTCTTTTGCTGGCTAAATTGCCGATCGTGTGTACGTGGCATTAGATGTAATTGCTGCATCCATTTTTCTTAGGCTTTCTTTCCCTTATTTTACCTGTTAATCCTGCCAGTAAGTCAGAACAAGCTCTCTTGCTGTAACTGCAGTGCGAGCTGCTAGTAAATCTAACATCGCCCCCCCCCCCCAGACTGACAATGCTGCTGTCCAAAGGTGCCCTTATGCTCCTTAATCCAGAGTGGGGGCATCTAATGTAGGAAATGCATTGCTAGCCAGATCCCCATGTGAAAACAGAGGGGAAAAAACCCTAAAAAAGAAAACGAATGCAGCCACCACATCTACAGTAATGTAGACTGTAATGTAAACTGTAATGATTGGTAAGCTGCAATATATTAAATTTTTGGTTTTGCGTTTAATGTTCCTTTAAGGCCCAGTGGGAGATGGCAGCTCTTTGATATCTGTTTCTTAATTCCAGTAAAACTACAATGTGTTTTCCATGTGTTTCTTTTTCAAATCCATGATTATTTTTTATTAGCACCTATGTTTAACATGCGGAAAATCATGTTAAAGTAATGTACATCTAATAACAGTTAAATTACACTTTGCTACAATGTAAAGTAGTGAGTTTAAAACTTGTATAACAGTGTAAATTTGCTGTCCCCATCAAAATAACTCAACACACAACCATTAGAGTGGAACTTCAGTCATTTTTTCATCTTTCCATATATTAAATCTTCTGCCCTTGTTGTTTTAACTTTGGATAGTAATTTTTTTTCTGCCAGTAAATACCTTATACAGCCCACTTCCTGTTTCTTGTCTGGTAAAAAGCCTAGGTTTATGACATCATGCATAGCTCTCTCACTGTCGTGAGTTTGCCAGTAAGGGAAAAAGGATGAGTCATAAGAGGGCCAATGAGAGCTGCAGAGCTGGAGGTGTGCCTCTGTGTGTGTAAATCCAGAAAGTAAACTGGCAGCAGCTTCAGCTGCCCACAGTTAAAATGGATGCAGCCAGACTTAGTGGAGTGGAGGCATATTTGGCAAGTACAGAATCACAGTGTATATAATATAATATAATATAATATAATATAAATAATATAATAAATATATATATATATATATATATATTATATATATATATATATATATATATATATATATATATATATATATATATATATTTGGAGGGAAACTTCAGAATGGCAAAGCTGTTTTTATCACAAATTATGTGAGCAGACTGCAGTTCCTCTTTAATGTTTAAACTGCTGGCAACAAAAGTAAGTACACCCCTAAGTGAAAATGTCCAAATTGGGCCCAATTAGCCATTTTCCCTCCCCGATGTCATGTGACTTGTTAGTGTTACAAGGTCTCAGGAGTGAATGGGGAGCAGGTGTGTTAAATTTGGTGTTATCGCTCTCACTCTCTCATACTAGTCACTGGAAGTTCAACATGGCACTTCATGGCAAAGAACTCTCTGAGGATCTGAAAAAAAGAATTGTGGCTCTACATAAAGATGGCCTAGGCTAATAGAGATTGACAAGACCCTGAAACTGAGCTGCAGAATGGTGGCCAAGACCATATAGCGGTTTAACAGGACAGGTTCCACTCAGAACAGTCCTCGCCGTGGTCGACCAAAGAAGTTGAGTGCACGTGCTCAGCGTCATATCCAGAGGTTGTCTTTGGGAAATAGACATATGAGTGCTGCCAGCATTCTTATAGAGGTTGAAGGGGTGGGGGGTCAGCCTGCCAGTGCTCAGACCATACACCGCACACTGCATCAAATCGGTCTGCATGGCTGTCGTTCCCGAAGGAAGCTTCTTCTAAAAATGATGCACAAGAAAGCATGCAAACAGTTTGCGGAAGACAAGCAGACTAAGGGCATGGATTACTGGAACCATGTCCTGTGGTCTGATGAGACCAAGATAAACTTATTTGGTTCAGATGGTGTAAAGCCTGCGTTGCAGCAACCAGGTGAGGGGTACAAAGACAAGTGTGTCTTGCCTACATTCAAGCATGGTGATGGGAGTGTCATGGTCTGGGGCTGCACGAGTGCTGCCGACACTGGGGAGCTACAGTTCATTGAGGCAACCATGAATGCCAACATGTACTGTGACATATTGAAGCAGAGCATGATCCGCTCCATTCGGAGACTGGGCCGCAGGGCATTATTCCAACATAACGACCCCAAACACATCTCCAAGACGACCACTGCCTTGCTAAAGAAGCTGAGGGTAAAGGTGATGGACTGGCCAATCTTGTCTCCAGACCTAAACCCTATTGAGCATCTGTGGGGCATCCTCAAACGGAAGGTGGAGGAGCGCAAGGTCTCTAACATACACCAGCTCTGTGATGTCAATATGGAGGAGTGGAAAAGGACTCCAGTGGCAACCTGTGAAGCTCTGGTGAACTCCATGCCCAAGAGGGTTAAGGCAGTGTGTTCTCACTTTTGTTGCCAGTGGTTTAGACATTCATGGCTGTGTGTTGAGTTATTTTGAGGGGACAGCAAATTTACACAAATTTCTGTTATACAAGCTGTACACTCACTACTTTACATTGTAGCAAAGTTTTATTTCTTCAGTGTTGTCACATGAAAAGATATAATAAAATATTTACAAAAATGTACTAACTTTTGTGAGAAACTGTATAACAGAAGCACACAAAGCACATGAACTCAATGACACATATTCAATGAACATGTTTCTACTCATAAAATAAAGTCTACCAGAGAATATGAATGCTTAGCAGATGTGAATAGGATTTACTTACAATTGAACTATAATTTATCTCTTCCATAATCAGCTAAATGTGCTAGATTAATCAGTGTGATTCAATTGCTGTTATCTATCTTCATTATTTTTTACGTTGTATTGACACATGCTATATGTTAAAGGGTCAAACTACCACGTAATATTCTGCAGCCAACTAAGAGATTTATTCTATAACGAAGAATAATGCCATAAGTGTATTCAGACAAGGGCAGAAGTAGCAACTGGGAAATATGGAACACAGTCCCAGACTTAAAAAATAAGAAAGAAGTATAATATCCTGCAGCTTGTGGTTAACCAGAAAAAATATTTAATTGTGCATAAATTTACTAAAGGTACAAAGACTTGTAAAAGTCGTAATGTATTAAAAGTGTTATATACAAAGTGATACGTTGAAGTAGAATAAACCAGTTGCACAAGTTTAATATCATGCATAGTAACATATTTTAAAGAATGAACAAAAATCTGAGAACATACATCCCCTAAAATGTGTACCATCCGTAAATGTGCAAGGAGAAAATAGCGTCCCAAACAAGAAAATGACTAAGAACAGCATTCACATTAGATAAAGTGCTAATCTGTATTCCCATAGCTGCCTGGAAATTCGAAAGCCGCATACTCCCACTTTCACACTCAGACCTGGAGCAGTCTAGTGAGAACTAGTTGAGGAGAGGCTACCTCCGGGTTCTCCAGCCATTCCTGCCATATTTTGGTAAATTTGCCCACCACATTTCTGTGCTGGCATGCAATTTTTTTTCCCTAACAATTATTGTATTCCTACCTGTTTTTATTTTAATTATTGTAATCACCTGTTGTATCCATTGGGCAGACGTAGGTGCTTGAGGAGAGTCAGAACCTCGCAATCAACTTTCTAACAAGGTAAAATAATCTAATAAAGGCAACATAAGTAGAAGGAGGGTATAGCTCCTCCTCAAGACCACCCAACAGACAAGTAATCAGATCCACTGGTAACTGTAAGTGGTAAACTTTATTAACCGTCTCGGTGACCTCATTCCAGTTGCGTACTAATTTGTGGCATTTCCAGAGTAGATGGATCAGAGTACCCTGATGTAGCTGACCTGAAGCTTGTGTTTGATTCCTATTTTGTTACACATGTTTACTGGCCCAGGGCAGCACACAGCTCCTTCTATCTAATGCTGCGTACACACGAGCGGACTTCTCGTCGGACTGAACTCCGAAGGACTTTTCGACGGAGTTCCGACGGAGTTCCAATAAAACGGACTTGCCTACACACAATCACACCAAACTCTGATCGTTTCGAACGTGATGACGTATGACCGGACTAGAATAAGGAAGTTCATAGCCAGTAGCCAATAGCTGCCCTTGCGTCGTTTTTGGTCCGTCGGACTAGCATACAGACGAACGGATTTTTCAATAGGAATCGAGTCCGTCTAAAAGATTTGAAACTTGTTCTATTTCTAAGGTCCGTCAGATTTTTAGACAGAAAAGATCTTATGAAGCCCACACACGATCGAACAAATCCATCGGACCTTTGATGCCGAAAATTCCGGTCGTGTGTACGCGGCATAAGGATGGGTATATTCAGGGCTTTTTTTCTGCTGGAACTCGGCGGAATGCAGTTCCGGCACCTCTGACAGGCAGCCCTCTCTGCTCTCACCTCTCACACTAGCGCTGCGCACACAGGACTGCTGCCTTTTGAGATTTTCAGGTCCCAGCACAGTAATATACTGCTGCCTGTGTTGATTCAAGCAGCAGCTTCTGTCCCCGCCTCTTCTCACACTGTAGCAGGAGCAGAGAGCAGAGAAGCCCTGAAACTCCGCCCCAGCTACAGTTCTCAATCGTCTGAAAAGCCTGCACATAAAACATGGACTGGAGCACTGGAACAGCAGTGGAAAAGGTGAGATGAAAAACAGAGGGGAGAGGGGGAGAGAGCCCTCCAGAAACTGAATTCACAGTGAGAGGATAATTGTGAAAGAAGGAGAGGGGGGTGATTGAGCAGTGAGGAGGGGGGGGGGTGGAAATTTGTCCAGTAAGGAGAATTGGGAAGGGAGCTTTGTACAGAGGTAAGAGCTGCAGAAGGCAGAGCTGTGGAGGGTGGGGGAGGTTGTGTAGGGGTGAGAGCTATAGGGGAAGCTGGGGGTGCAGAGGTGGGTGGCAAAGGTGAGAGCTGTGGATTGGGGTGAGCTTTAGATGGGGGTGCAGAAGGGGAGCAGAGATAATATGGATGGAGGTGCAGAGGGGAGTTGTGGACTGGGGGGTGTAAGCTGCAGTTAGAGGGGTGCAGACGTGTGATGGGGGGGGGGGGTGAGTTGCGGATAGGGTTGCAGAGTGGAGCTGTGGACAGGGAAAGAAGAGGTGGGCTGTGGATAAGGGGTGCAGAGGTTTGGTGTGGATGGAGGACACAGAGGTAAGCAAAAGAGATAAGCAGAAGAGAGGATTTAATGGTTACTTTTGGGGAGGATACTTGAGGGGGAAGACCAGGTAAATTTGCTGGGGAACAGTAAGACCCCTTTCACACTGGGGTGGTGCGGGTGTTAGTGGTAAAATGCGAAAACTAGTGGCGCTTTACCGCTGTTATAGCAGCGCTTTGGCACCACTAGGGGGCGCTTTTAACCCCCAAGAAGGGGTTAAAAAGGGGTTAAAAGCGACCACTTAGCGCTGCTTTCAAAATGCTTTTAAGGCACTTTGAAAGCAGTGCCTATTCATTTCAATGGCAGGGGCGGTGGAGGAGGGGTGTATACACCCCTCCCCCACCGCCCCAAAGATGCTGCTTGCAGGACTTTTTTTTTTCCTGTCCTGCAAGTGCACTGCCCCGTTGTCAGAGCACTCTGGCTTTCACACTGGGGCTGCAGAAGAGGCCGTTTAAAGATGCTATTTTTATAGCAAAAACGCATGTAAAGCACCTCAGTGTAAAAGGGGTCTAAAGCAGACAGAGTTAGTGACCAAGAGTACGTAATGTATGGCACAGCGTGCAGGGTCCAGTGGTGAGAATTTTGTAACACCTTGTACATTACATACTCAGAACTGCTATACTCTGTGTGCTGTGCTGTATATTACATATTAAAGGCCTCGATAGGGTACTCCTGAATGCTGTACTCTGTACAATGGGTTTTGCATTACATACCCCGAGCCCTGCACTCTGTATGCTGGACTGCATATTATACACTTTACCACCGTTCTCTGTGTGCTGGGCTCTATTTTACATATTCCTGACCCCTGCACTCTGTACACAGGGCTATATGCTCCATATTTCTGAGAACAAGGGACGCTTCGCATTGCATGTAAGTATCCTGTTTTTTTTTTTTCTGCACCCTGTGTGATATGCACTGCTCACAATTGCACAATACACACTCCTGAGCCCTGTGTGTTATAAAGTCCTGAGTCCTGTACTTTGTGTGTTACACATTCCTGAACCATGTGTGATACGCAGTTCTAAGGCCTCACGACTGGGCAATTGTCAGTTAAAGCGACGCAGTGCCGAATCGCAAAAAATGCTCTGGTCAGGAAGGGGGTAAATTCTTCCGGGGCTGAAGTGGTTAAATGTGGCATAATACTACCCCTGAGTAGCTGATGCCTACAATATTCTAACAATCGCAGAAGTTACTGAAGCATGTAGTCTTATTCTAGTGCCCATAGCGGCACTAGCCATAGAGGCAATACTGTTAAGATATTATTTTTTATATTGTTTGTTTTATTGTGGTATATGTGGACCGAGCCCTGGGTATGCCCGATAAGCTTTGTTTTGTATCTAAACTTGAAACCCAATAAAAAAATTAGCAAAAACATCCCCCTGCACCTCTGGGCGCCTTTACATTACACAGCCCCGAACCTCTGGGCTCCTTTACATTACACAAGCCCCCCCACAGCTCTGGACGCCTGCACAATACACAGACCCCCCCGCAGCTATGGACCCTGCATGGTACATAGCCTCCCCCCGCAGCTCTGGACCCCTGCATGTTACACAGCCCCCTCCCACAGCTCTGGACCTCTGCACATTACACAGCCCCCCCACAGCTCTTGATCCCTTCACTGTACACAGCCCCCCCCCAGCTCTGGACCCCTGCATGTTAAACAGCCCCAGCTCTGCCCTTTCCTACCTTACTCATGCAGAGGGAGAGACACAGCAGCACTGAACAGAGGGCGGGAACTGCTGGAGTTACTTTTTCATTCAGACCACCTAGCAACCAATCGCCTGCTGATTAACTTAGAAAGTTATCTCTGGCAGTTCCGGTCCTCTATTCAGCACTGCTCCTCTGTCTCTCTCTCTCTCCCCTGCGGTACAAGAGACAGTGTTTTCTGTCTCCTGCTCCACTCTGCTGTGAGAGGCAGAGTCAATATCCGGTGGCCAGCCCTGGGTGTCACCTGGGTACTGGTATGGTCCGCACCTGGCCCGGGCACCCCCACACCCTGTGATAGCTCATGTCTCTCTCTCTCTCTGCCCTGTCACTGCACTGCCTGAGCCCGACCTGTTGTCATGGCGTGCAGCCTGCAGGCCGTAGGTTGCTGACCCCTGCTTTAGAACTATTTCACTTTCATGACATGATGGTTTTTGTCGACAGTATTTAAAATAAAGTCCATTAAACGCTTTAGTTACCTGATTTTACAAGATTGATATGCAGCCTAAATGATGGTGACAAAGCTTAGAGCGTATCAGTAAATAGCAGCTAGCCTGCTTTATTATGGCCACTTCATTTGGGATGTTAAGGTTCCAAACCTTGAATAAGGTCAATATGGGAATGAAAAAATATAGGTTGAACTTGATGTACATGTGTCTTTTTTCAACCTGAGTAACTATGTAACTATGCAAAACAAACCATCTGTCTTGGAGTTAAAAATGACAGATTCATGTATGAAGTCCACTCTCACATATGTTGCTGTTTTCTTCAGAGAGGGATGTGACTTTGGAAGGCATCTGGAAGCTACTATCTTTTGAAGGACCTGCCATCACTTTTCTGTGAAGCTGTGAAAACTGCTATTTAAAGTTCTTAAATTTAGAATGAAAAGCCACAGATTTGCTATATAGGAAATTCTTTAAGTAGACATCTCTATATTTTATAATCACAAGGGCTTCATGTTAATTTGGTCTTCTCAAAATTACGGAACTCTAAGATCACCTCTATCATTATTTTTAATGATAGTACACGTAGATTAATTAATGTGTTTTTTTTTTTAACAATTATCTAAGGTTCTTTTTTACACCCATATGTATTTTACAGTTAATAATATTTCAAGTGAATCTAAAGCCAAAACAGTTTTTTTATGACGTCGTTTTTGGATAGAGTGAGGGTTAGACCTTTTGTTGTGTCTTATTGTTGCCAGTGTCCCTTTTTGCAGAGCTTTACCATCTTTTTGTCACCAACACCTGTTCTTGTGACAACTGTCTACAAAGTAATTTACCTCAATGAAAAAAATCCCCTATTTTCTTGTAGTAGTAGTAGACAGAAAGTAGAAAAATCTTGCCAGTGGATAAAAACCCTGACAGAGGTTCATAGGTGTGCGCAGCTTATTGCCTTAGGATGCACCCTAAAGCTCAAACACACGTATGTGTATACAGTGCCTTGCAAAAGTATTCGGCCCCCTTGAACTTTTCAACCTTTTGCCACATTTCAGGCTTCAAACATAAAGATATAAAATTTTAATTTTTGTGTGAAGAATCACCAACAAGTGGGACACAATTGTGAAGTGGAACGAAATCTATTGGATATTTTAAACTTTTTTAGCAAATAAAAAACTGAAAAGTGGTGCGTGCAAAATTATTCGGCCCCTTTACTTTCAGTGCAGAAAACTCACTCCAGAAGTTCAGCGAGGATCTCTGAATGATCCAATGTTGTCCTAAATGACTGATGGTGATAAATAGAATCCACCTGTGTGTAATCAAGTCTCTGTATAAATGCACCTGCTCTGTGATAGTCTCAGGGTTCTGTTGAAAGCGCAGAGAGCATCATGAAGACCAAGGAACACACCAGGCAGGTCCGTAATACTGTTGTGGAGAAGTTTAAAGCTGGATTTGGATACAAAAAGATTTCCCAAGCTTTAAACATCCCAAGGAGCACTGTGCAAGCGATCATTTTGAAATGGAAGGGGTATCAGACCATTGCAAATCTACCAAGACCTGGCTGTCCCTCTAAACTTTCAGCTCAGACAAGGAGAAGACTGATCAGAGATGCAGCCAAGAGGCCCATGATCACTCTGGATGAACTGCAGAGAACTACAGCTGAGGTGGGAGAGTCTGTCCATAGGACAACAATCAGTCGTACACTGCACAAATCTGGCCTTTATGGAAGAGTGGCAAGAAGAAAGCCATTTCTCAAAGATATCCATAAAAAGTCTCGTCTAAAGTTTGCCACAAGCCACCTGGGAGACACACCAAACATGTGGAAGAAGGTGCTCTGGTCCGATGAAACCAAAATCCAACTTTTTGGCCACAATGCAAAACGATATGTTTGGCGTAAAAGCAACACAGCTCATCACCCTCAACACACCATCCCCACCGTGAAACATGGTGGTGGCAGCATCATGGTTTGGGCCTGCTTTTCTTCAGCAGGGACAGGGAAGATGGTTAAAATTGAGGGGAAGATGGATGCAGCCAAATACAGGACCATTCTGGATGAAAACCTGTTGGAGTCTGCAAAAGACCTGAAACTGGGACGGAGATTTATCTTCCAACAAGACAATGATCCCAAACATACAACAAAATCTACAAAGGAATGGTTCACAAATAAACGTATCCAGGTGTTAGAATGGCCAAGTCAAAGTCCAGACCTGAATCCAATCGAGAATCTGTGGAAAGAGCTGAAAACTGCTGTTCACAAACGCTCTCCATCCAACCTCACTGAGCTCGAGCTGTTTTGCAAGGAAGAATGGGCAAGAATTTCAGTCTCTCGATGTGCAAAACTGATAGAGACATACCCCAAGCGACTTGCAGCTGTAATCGCAGCAAAAGGTGGCTCTACAAAGTATTAACGCAAGGGGGCCGAATAATTTTGCACGCCCCACTTTTCATTTTTTTATTAGTTAAAAAAGTTTCAACAATCCAAAAGATTTCTTTCCACTTCACAATTGTGTCCCACTTGTTGGTGATTCTTCACAAAAAATAAAAATTTTATATCTTTATGTTTGAAGCCTAAAATGTGGCAAAAGGTTGAAAAGTTCAAGGGGGCCGAATACTTTCGCAAGGCACTGTATGTACTCACCGGCCATTTTTATTAGGTACACCTTGCTAGTACTAGGTTGGACCCCCCTTTGCCTTCAGAACTGCCTTAACCACTTAAGGACCAGCCTCGTTTTGGATTTTAGGTGTTTACATGTGTAAATTGATACCCAACATGTCACGCTTCAAAATTGCACCCGCTCGTGGAATAGCGTCAAACTTTTACCCTTAAAAATCTCCATAGGCGACGTTTAAAAAATTCTACAGGTTGCATGTTTTGTGTTACAGAGGAGGTCTAGGGCTAGAATTATTGCTCTCGCTCTACCGGTCGCGGCGATACCTCACATGTGTGGTTTGACCACCGTTTTCATATGCGGGCGCTACTCACGTATGCGTTCGCTTCTGCGCGCGAGCTCGTTGGGACAGGGCGCTTTAAAAAATTTTTTTTTTTTTTTTATTATTTATTTTACTTTATTTTATTTATTTTTTCACTGTTTTTAAAAAAAAAAAATTTTGGATCACTTTTATTCCTATTACAAGGAATGTAAACATCCCTTGTAATAGAAAAAAACATGACAGGTCCTCTTAAATATGAGATCTGGGGTCAAAAAGTCCTCAGATCTCATATTTAGACTAAAATGCAAAAAAAAAAAAAAAAGTCGTTTAAAAAAATGACACAAAAAATTGTGCCTTTAAGAGAAGTGGGCGGAGCCGTCATAACGACGTCGCTCCGGCCGTCACGTGGTATAGAGACGGGTGGGGGCCATCTTGGCCTCACTCGTCTCAGTACCTCGGCAGTGACAGGTCCCGATCTCCTCCGCCGCTACCGACGGCTCCGGTAAGCGGCGGAGAGCGCGGGAGAGCGGCGGGAGGGGGGGTGGCACCTCTCCCGCCGCCGATAACGGTGATCTCGCGGCGAACCCGCCGCAGAGACCACCGTTATCGTGTACAGAACCGCTCACTGTAAAGATGGATACCTCGGTTGTGGCAGCAGCTGCTGCCGTTACCGAGATATCCATCTTCAAAAAAATGACGTACATATACAGTGAGCGGTCGTCAAGTGGTTAATTCTTTGCAGCATAGGTTCAACAAGGTGTTGGAAACATTCCTCAGGGATTTTGGTCCATATTGACAAGATAGCATCACGCAGTTGCTGCAGATTTGTCGGCTGCACATCCATGATGCCACTCTCCCATTCCACCACATCTTAGAGGTACTCTATTGGATTGAGATCTGGTGACTGTGGAGGACAATGGAGTACAGTGAACTCATTGTCATGTTCAAGAAACCAGCTTGAGATGATTTGAGCCATCAGAAGATGGGTACACTGTAGTCATAAAGGGATGGAAATGGTCAGCAATAAGGATGAGCCGAACACCCACCTGTTCGGTTCGCACCAGAACATGCGAACAGGAAAAAAGTTTGTTCGAACACGCGAACACCGTTAAAGTCTATGGGACACGAACATGAATAATCAAAAGTGATAATTTTAAAGGCTTATATGCAAGTTATTGTCATAAAAAGTGTTTGGGGACCTGGTTCCTGCCCCAGGGGACATAGATCAATGCAAAAAAAAGTTTTAAAAACGGCAGTTTCTTCAGGAGCAGTGATTTTAATAATGCTTAAAGTCAAACAATAAAAGTGTAATATCCCTTTAAATTTCGTAGCTGGGGGGTGTCTATAGTATGCCTGTAAAGGGGCGCATGTTTCCTGTGTTTAGAACAGTCTGACAGCAAAATGACATTTCGAAGGAAAAAACCCATTTAAATCTACTCGCGGCTATTGCATTGCCGGTCCGACAATACACATAGAAGTTCATTGATAAAAACGGCATGGGAATTCCCCACAGGGGAACCCCGAACCAAAATTAAAAAAAAAATGACGTGAGGGTCCCCCTAAATTTCACACCAGACCCTTCAGGTCTGGTACGGATTTTAAGGGGAACCCCGCGCCAAAAAAACCCCAAAAAAACGGCGTAGGGTCCCCCCAAAAATCCATACCAGACCCTTATCCGAGCACGCAACCTGGCAGGCCGCAGGAAAAGAGGGGGGGGGACGAGAGAGCGCCCCCCCTCCTGAACCGTACCAGGCCACATGCCCTCAACATTGGGAGGGTGCTTTGGGGTAGCCCCCCAAAACACCTTGTCCCCATGTTGATGAGGACAAGGGCCTCATCCCCACAACCCTGGCCAGTGGTTGTGGGGGTCTGTTGGTGGGGGGCTTATCGGTATCTGGAAGCCCCCTTTAACAAGGGGACCCCCAGATCCCGGCCCTCCCCCCTGTGTGAAATGGTAAGGGGGTACTTACCCCTACCATTTCACTAAAAAACTGTCAAAAATGTTAAAAATGACAAGAGACAGTTTTTGACAATTCCTTTATTTAAATGCTTCTTCTTTCTTCTATCTTCCTTCATCTTCTTCTTCTGGTTCTTCTGGCTCTTCTGGTTCTTCCTCCGGCGTTCTGATCCAGCATCTCCTCCGCGGCGTCTTCTATCTTCTTCTCCTCGGGCCGCTCCGCACCCATGGCATGGGGGGAGGCTCCCGCTCTTCTCTTCATCTTCTTCATCTTCTTCTCTTCTTCTTTTCTTCTCTTCTTCTCTTCTTCATTTTCTTCTCTGGCCGCTCCGCATCCATGCTGGCAAGGAGGGAGGCTCCCGCTGTGTGATGGCGTCTCCTCGTCTGATGGTTCTTAAATAACGGGGGGCGGGGCCACCCGGTGACCCCGCCCCCTCTGACGCACGGGACATGACGGGACTTCCCTGTGGCATTCCCCGTGACGTCACAGGGAAGTCCCGTCAAGTCACCGTGCGTCAAAGGGGGGCGGGGTCACCAGGTGGCCCCGCCCCCGTTATTTAAGAACCGTCAGACGAGGAGACGCCGTCACACAGCGGGAGCCTCCCTCCATGCCAGCATGGATGTGGAGTGGCCCGGAGAAGAAAATGAAGAAGGGAAGAAGAGAAGAAGAAAAGAAGAAGAGAAGAAGATGAAGAAGAAGATGAAGAGAAGAGCGGGAGCCTCCCCCCATGCCATGGGTGCAGAGCGGCCCGAGGAGAAGAAGATAGAAGATGCCGCGGAGGAGATGCTGGACCAGAACGCCAGAGGAAGAACCAGAAGAGCCAGAAGAACCAGAAGAAGAAGATGAAGGAAGATAGAAGAAAGAAGAAGCATTTAAATAAAGGAATTGTCAAAAACTGTCTCTTGTCATTTTTAACATTTTTGACAGTTTTTTAGTGAAATGGTAGGGGTAAGTACCCCCTTACCATTTCACACAGGGGGGGGGGGGGCCGGGATCTGGGGGTCCCCTTGTTAAAGGGGGCTACAGATTCCGATAAGCCCCCGCCCGCAGACCCCCACAACCACCGGCCAGGGTTGTGGGGATGAGGCCCTTGTCCTCATCAACATGGGGACAAGGTGTTTTGGGGGGCTACCCCAAAGCACCCTCCCAATGTTGAGGGCATGTGGCCTGGTACGGTTCAGGAGGGGGGGGCCGCACTCTCGTCCCCCCTCTTTTCCTGCGGCCTGCCAGGTTGCGTGCTCGGATAAGGGTCTGGTATGGATTTTTGGGGGGACCCCACGCCGTTTTTTTTTTTTTTTTTGGCGCGGGGTTCCCCTTAAAATCCATACCAGACCTGAAGGGCCTGGTATGGAATTTAGGGGGACCCCCACATAATTTTTTTTTTAATTTTGGTTCGGGGTTCTCCTGTGGGGAATTCCCATGCCGTTTTTATCAATGAACTTCTATGTGTATTGTCGGACCGGCAATGCAATAGCCGCGAGTAGTTTTAAATGGCTTTTTTTCCTTCGAAATGTCATTTTGCTGTCAGACTGTTCAAACACAGGAAACATGCACCCCTTTACAGGCATACTATAGACACCCCCCAGCTACGAAATTTAAAGGGATATTACACTTTTATTGTTTGAATTTAAGCATTATTAAAATCACTGCTCCTGAAAAAACGGCCGTTTTTAAAACTTTTTTTTGCATTGATCCATGTCCCCTGGGGCAGGTCCCAGGTCCCCAAACACTTTTTATGACAATAACTTGCATATAAGCCTTTAAAATTAGCACTTTTGATTTCTCCCATAGACTTTTAAAGGGTGTTCCACGGCATTCGAATTTGCCGCGAACACCCCAAATTGTTCGCTGTGCGGCGAACTTGCGCACAGCCAATGTTCGAGTCGAACATGAGTTCGACTCGAAGCTCATCCCTAGTCAGCAACAATACTCAGGTAGGCTGTGGCATTTAAACGATGCTCAATTTATACTAAACTAAAGTGTGGCAAAATATCCCCGACACTATTACACCATCACCACCACCAACCATTGATACAAGGCAGGATGGATCCATGCTTTCATCTTTACCCCAAATCCTGACCCTACCATCTGAATGTTGCAGCTGAAATCAAGACTCATCAGACCAGGCAACATTTTTCCAATCTTCTATTGTTCAATTTTGGTGAGCATGTGCGAAATGTAGCCTCATTTTCCTATTCTTAGCTAACAGGAATGGCACTGGGTGTAGTCTTTTGCTGCTGTAGCCCATCTGCTTCAAGGTTCGATGCTTTCAGAGATGGTATTCTGCAAACATTGGTTGCAACGAGTAGTTATTTGAGTTACTGTTGTCTTTCTATCATCTCAGATCCGTCTGCCCACTGTCTCTTCTGACATCAACTGACACTCACTGGATATTTTCTCTTTTTCGGACCATTCTCTGTAAACCCTAGAGATGGTTGTGCGTGAAAATCCCAGTAGATCAGCAGTTTTTGAAATACTCAGACCAGCCCGTCTGGCACCAACAAATATGCATCATTCAAAGTCACTTAAATCCCCTTTCTTTTCCATTCTGATGCTCGGTTTGAACTTCAGAAAGTCATCTTTACCATGTCTAGATGCTTAAGTGCATTGAGTTGCTGACATGTGATTGGCTGATTAGCAATTTAACAGGTGTAACTAATAAAGTAGCTGGTGAGTACATATGCATACATACACTCTTGTAAATATAAAACATAGAAGGTGTCACGGTGGATGGTGTCAGTAGAGCGGTGGAAGTGTTAGTAGGGCAGAGGTTGGTGTCAGTAGGACAGTGGATGGTATCAGTCAGTAGAACAGTGGACAGTGTTGGAAAGGCAGTGTTCTTTGTCAGTAGAGTGGTGGACGGTGTCAGTAGGGCACAGATTGGTGTCAGTAGGGTAGTGGACGGTGTCAGTAGTATTCTATTCTTATTTTATAATTTTATTTTTACAATTTTTTTTAGGAGCTCCATTGGGGGACTTTGGTAAAATATCAGGGGTCTAAACAGACCCCTGATGTCTCACTTAAGAGAGACAGAGTCCACAGTCCCTTTCTCTGAAGTCTCAGCTGCACCGGACAGTGGGAAGTGCTCTGTGCTGTGAGGCTTCCCGTTCATTCACAAATTAAAGCATAGTAAACACAGCTTACTATGCTTCAGTTATGAATTAACAGTGAGTGACTGATGTTCATTCAGAAAAGGAAGGGGACGGTAAATGACATATTTACCAGCCTCTTCCCCAGCTCTCCATCCTGAAATACACCCCTGTGTCCCCACAGCAGCAGCTAGAGGGAGAGGGCTGAGGGAAGCCGGCAGCGCAGCCGGGAGTGGGGGAAGCACAAGGGCCTGGGCAACAGGGTGATTAGGGTGTGCCCAAGCACACCGGCACACTCCGTGTGCAGGCCTATGCAGGGCTCTTAACCATTTACAGTACTTCTCTTTTTAAAATAAAAAAGGAAAACAATTTTTTGGCTTTAGATGTCCACCAAAGAATGCTTTCAAGGTGTTTTTGTTTTACAACTCACATACAACTATACAACATATGCTTAAAGTTGTTTTAAAGGCAGAGGCTTTTTTACCTTTAATGCATTCTATAAAATAAGGTAAAAAACCTTCTGGGTGCAGAAGCTTTCAGTCACCTCCTGGCTACATGCAGCCCCAGGTCAGCTGTGGATCTGAAATCCAGACAGTGACAATTTTGGACTATGCCTGCTCATTTTATTTTAGCATGGCCACTTATAGTCCATCAAAGGCTCACCTGACAGGGTGTCAATGCTGAACAGATGGGAGATAGGGACAGAGTTGTCACCACATAACTGAACAATGGCAGGCTCAGCAGATATAGTTTTAATAAAAATTGCTGATTTTAAGAAGATTGAAAACAACTTTTGAATTTACATTAAAATTGTTAAAGCTTATGAGATTTTAGTGAATGGATTTATATCTACTTAAAATCCAGTACAATTAAAATATTGTAAAATTCATAATGAAAAAAAAAAAGTTAGTTTTAATAATAGTTAAAATAAATAGATATTGAAATTAAGTGTATATTACATAAATATTAAATACCAATTCTCTTACAAAATAAACATTTCAAATTCAACAACCCAAAAGTTTTATTTGCATTTAGGGCTCTATTCATTTACTGGGATTTTTTTTTCCCCACAATATGTTTGCTTGATCAGTGCCATGTATACATATATCTTTGAACTCACACATAATAGGAACAATCCAGATCAGCTAAAAATTTCCATTCACTACAAAGTCAGATGGAAATCTGATGTAACCTGAATGGGCAAAAGAATGGGTCTCTTGAAAGCAAAATTACATACAATTCACAAATGGCTATTATAGTTTTCCTTTAAGTAATCCAAGCCTTTCCTGCATTGGCCGGGCAGCACTTGAAAATGACTATTCCAAATAATGCATTTTAGGTCATTTATTTCAAGAGCAACCTTTGCTTTGGTGGAAAGTGGCCTCTTACACTTGCATCCCTGTACCAAAACCAATTTAAAAGAAGACTCAATTGTCTGTTTTTTTTAAAAAAAAAGTTACTTCTTTTTTCCCTTCCTTTTACAGCCGTAATTTATTCTAAGCTATTCTAGCTAACTAAGCTCTCTTTTAATCTTATAAAGGTAAAAAGAACTTTGGTGTAATCTAATGATGCTTATTTGTACCATGACCATCAGTGATTTTACCCTTGGGAGATCTGTGGTACCCTGCGACCTGAATGGCACAGGCAGCACTGATAAATGACAGTGACAGATAACTGTGGAATTACTTTTGATGCTCTGTTGAACATGGCTGGAGGAAACCACTAGAACATCTTTGTTACAAAATATGGTACAAATGAATTAAAAGAACATAGAAGGAGGTACAGGACACATTTCTAGCCATTTAATTATAAGTATTACTATGTTTTGAGATATTCATTGTGCCATTTACATTTATAGCTCAGTAAAGACATGCGTAAGTGACATTTAGGGGAAAATTAGCATCTATTCTGAGGTATATTGAAGTCTGACTTTCACATTGTTTACACGTTTGCACATCCTGTCCTGTCCACCAGATGTCTTGCTGATTATTTGTACCTGTGTTGTTAAATTTACATGCAAAATGTGTAATTTACTTAAGACAATCATATGTGGTGTGCAGGCTCCATCTAGCGTTCCTTTTTGGTATTGCTGCAGTTCTGTTTAATTGTTTATTGTATGTATAATTAAGGAAGTTGCCAGCAAGCAGGGAATTCTGGGTAGAATCTTAACAGGAAGTGAACCAGTCACCATTCTTTTCAACACTTTACAGGAAGCAAGACATGTCTTTCTCAATCTATCGCCATCACCCCTTAGAGAACGTAAAAAGTAAGTTTTTACTATCACATCTTGTATTGTACATTGTTGTTTCTACAATGTATGCTGTATTGTATGAAATATTATACTTATTGAGGTCTATTTCTGTTATTTTGTAGTTTCACCTGGCTTGTTCTAATAAAACTGAGATCAAAGAAATATGGTATCTGAAGTTATTAGGATAAGAAGGTTTAGCTATCTGTCCCAGAGACAGAACACATCCACGTATTTGCAATTGCATTACTTATGGAAAATTCCCACTAGATGAAGTGCTTGGAGGCTCAATACAATAATGTCGTCTCTCTCTGTCTCTGTGAAAGTAGAATTCCAGCTAAATCCTAACTAGTCTTAAAAATGCTTCCTACCCCATTCTAACACCTATACTAAGTAACCTATGTAAACAAATATGAATTGTGTATATACTTACCTCTTTTCAACCTGCTTCAGTCCAGTCACGTGATCCCCCATGTCCACCAATGGTGGCTGCAGGGGAATGGAGAGAGCACCTGACAATGGCTGTGAAAGATGGAAGCGAGTGATGATATAACTTATAGGTCCCATGGTGCAGACATTGTTGGTGATCTCTCCTTTCCCCTGCAGCCGCTGCTGGCCAATACACTGGAGCCAGATAACGTGACTGGAGCTGGCTGAAAATAAGTACATACATTTTGTTTACACAGATTAGTTACTATAGATGTTTGGGGGGAGGGGGGGTTTAGATTAGTTAAGCTTTAGCTGGAATTCTACTTTAGCATAAGATAGTAGCCACCCAGGAAGTTCATTGCTATCAATATATCAGCTGACTCATATTTACAGGGAGCATTAGCCACTTCAGCCCCAGAAGATTTTCCTGCTTAATGACTGGGCCATTTTTTGCGACACTGCACTGCATCGCTTTAACTGACAATTGCGCGGTCGTGCGACGCTGTGCCCAAACAAAATTGACGTCCTTTTTTTCCCACAAATAGAGTTTTCTTTTGGTGGTATTTGATCACCTCTGCGTTTTTTATTTTTTGCGCTATAAACAAAAAGCGACAATTTTGAAGACAAAAACACAATTTTGCTATAATAAATATCCCAATTTAAAAAAAAACTAATTTCTTCCTCAGTTTAGGCCGATATATTTTCTTCTACATACTTTTGGTGAAAAAAATCATAATAAGCGTATATTGATTGGTTTGCGCAAAAGTTATAGCGTCTATAAAATAGGGGATAGATTTATGGCATTTTTATTATTATTTTTTTTTGAAAAATTCTTTTTATTCACATTTTGTTTAATAACAACAATAACAAAACCCCAATAATAAGCCCCCCTCCCCCCTCCCTCTTCCCTATTGTGCAATGCCCCAAAAATTCCATACAGTCTAACACAATTTCTTGCCCTTTCAGCATACTTAGATTGGTTTAACAATTCCAACATAGGTAGAATCTAAAGCAGCACTACAAACATTTAGTTGCTATTAAGTCTATCAGGCCTCTTCAGTTATTGTAAATTCCTTTCATGCGACGTGCAATTCATCAGATACAGAGTAACACAGTAAGTTATACAATAGCATCCCAGGAGAGCCAGCATTGCCATATCTTCTCAAATTTTTTTGGGCACCCTCTGCTTAGATATGTTGCCTTATACAACGGTAATACTTTATTCACTATACTTTTCCAGAAAGCTAATGATGGGGCCTCAGGTTTTTTCCAGTGTAAAAGGATAGCTTTGCGTGCATAAAACAGAGTGAGAGAAAGCATGGTTCGCTGTGCCCTTAGTGGAGCTATTTCCTCCACCAGGCCCAACAAACATACTGATATTGTCATGGGGACAGGCAGAGAAATCAGTCCCTGAATGGTTTTGGTAACCTCTGTCCAAAATTCCTGTATCTGCAGACACTGCCAAAATATATGGTCGAAATCCGCCCCTGCTGCGGTACAACGCCAACAGGTTGCATCATCCAGGCCATAGATGCCGGCAAGTTTGGCTGGGGTATAGTGCACCCTGTGAAGTATTTTAAATTGAATATACCTATCACGCGCCGAGACTAGGACCTGAAAAGGGTGATCCCACATATCGTCCCAGTCATCACTTTGGAAATTGGGTATCAGGGAGCTCCACCTCTCTCTACATTTGTTGAGTGCTAGAGGCCTTTCGGCAAATAACTCTTTATAAGTGGCTGACAGTGTCTTTTGTACTGATTCATCACAGAGCAACTGTTCCAGAGGTGAGGACTGAAGCACCATTTTTATTATTATTAATTTTTTTTTCTAGTAATAATGGCGGTGATCTGCGATTTTTATTGTGACTGTGACATTGCGGTAGACAGATCGGACACTTTTGACACTATTTTGGGACCATTGACATTTATACAGCGATCAGTGCTATAAGTATGCACTGATTACTGTGTAAATGTCACTGGCAGGGAAGAAGTTAACACTAGGGGGCGATCAAGGGGTTAAATGTGTTACCTTGGGAGTGATTCTAATTGTGGGGGGATGGGACTGACTAGGGGAGGAGACCGATCGGTGTTCCTATATAAGTAGGAACACGCAATCTATGTCCTCTCCCCTGACAGGACGTTTACACACACATTTTTTTTTTTTACTAGTAATGGCGGTGACCTGCGATTTATTTATTTATTATTTATTTTTATCGGGACTGCAACATTGTGACGGACACTTTGACACTTTTTTGGGACCAGTGACATTTATACAGCGATCAGTGCTATAAAAATGCACTGATTACTGTATAAATGTCACTGGCAGTGAAGTGGTTAACACTAGGGGGCGATCAGGGGATTAACAGTGTTCCCTATGTGTGTTCTAACTGTGAGGGGAGAATGTGGCTGACTAGAGGAGAAGAGAGATCATGGTTCCTACTTAGTAGGAACACACAATCTGTCTCCTCTCCCCTGACAGAACCAGGATTTGTGTGTTTACACTAGTGATGAGCCGAACACCCCCCTGTTTGGTTCGCACCAGAACTTGCGAACAGGCAAAAAATTCTTTCGAACACATGAACACAGTTAAAGTCTATAGGGCACGAACATGAATAATCAAAAGTGATAATTTTAAAAGCTTATATGCAAGTTATTGTCATAAAAAGTGTTTGGGGACCTGGGTCCTGCCCCAAGGGACATGGATCAATGCAAAAAAAAGTTTTAAAAACGGCCGGAGCAGTGATTTTAATAACGGACTTTTGTACAAACTATACAGTACGCAGCCGTGAGAATGTTTCCAGCGTGAACCCATCGCGCTGGTTCTCGGCGGCGGGGTACTGTACATCTTTCATCAACATGGGGACAAGGTGCTTTGGGGGGGGGGGCACAGGGCCCCCCTCCCCCAAAGCACCTACCCCCCATGTTGAGGGCATGCGGCCTGGCTCGTCCCTCCTGACCGGACGGCTGCGTGCTCGGGTAAGGGTCCGGTATGGGTTTTGGGGGGGACCTCAACGCTGTTTTTTCGGCGTAGGGGGTTCCCCTTAAAATCCATACCAGACCTAAGGGCCTGGTATGCCCCTGGAGGGGAACCCATGCCTGTTTTTTATTTAAAATTTGGCGTGGAGTTCCCCCTCAAGATTCATACCAAACACAGTGCCTGGCATTGGCGGGGATCCAAGTCGGATCCCCGCACCAGTGTGAACCCGGCTCACAAGGTGTCAATCTCGCCGTGGCGAAAAAGTGGCGAGATTGATACAATATCAGACAACAATACAGAAGTTGACCAAAGGGTGGTGGTAAAGAGCTGAACAACCATGTGATTTGGTGAAAGTTGGCTGGAAAAGTCCTGCCGTCTGTATGCAAGACAAACTTCTGCCCAACGCCCTTTGTACAAAAATCCAAGGGAAAGTTTGTACAAAATCCTATCGTGTGTATGGGGCTATAGATACACCGGCAGATTTGCTGGAGACATGCATGCCAGTGATCTGCTGTTCGCTAGTGCAAAGTTTTACAGGCTCCAAAAATAAATAAATAAATAAATGCAAGTTTTTTTACCTGCAAAAAAGTGCATTTAGTTATTTTTTTCTTAAAAGTGAACTTATCCTTTAATGTTTTGTATAGAACCAGGGTTTTTTTTAAAAAACATTTAAAAGATTGAAAATGTATTTACATCAAGCTGATCTCTTTTGCATATTTATATGTAAAAAAAAGCACTAAAAAGACTGTACATTCCCGTTAATGCTGCTTGTGAAAGTATAGCTTGTTTGTAGTTTTAATCGTGAGAACCTATTTTTACACACTGACAGGATGCCAAGATTTATTTTCTAGGATTATTAAAGATTTTGTTTCACATTCATCACAGACAAAGAAACAGAAAATGCAATAATATAAAACACTGAAAATAAGAAATAAACTAAATAAAAAAAGCATTTGTGTGTGGACAAATTCTATGTATTGCACATTTTGTGAAAAAGCTGTTTTGCCTGATACAGTGGGGGAAAAAAGTATTTAGCCAGCCACCAATTGTGCAATTTCTCCCACTTAAAAAGATGAGAGAGGCCTGTAATTGTCATCATAGGTATACCTCAACTATGAGAGACAAAATGTGGAAACAAATCCAGACAATCACATTGTCTGATTTTTGAAAGAGTTTATTTGCAAATTATGGTGGAAAATAAGTATTTGGTCACCTAAAAAACAAGCAAGATTTCTGGCTCTCACAGACCTGTATCTTCTTCTTTAAGAGGCTCCTCTGTCCTCCACTCATTACCTGTATTAATGGTACCTGTTTGAACTTGTTATCAGTATAAAAAACTCCACTATGGTGAAGACCAAAGAGCTGTGGAAGGACGCCAGAAACAAAATTAAAGACCTGCACCAGGCTGGGAAGACTGAATCTGCGATAGGCAAGCAGCTTGCTGTGAAGAAATCAACTGTGGGAGCAATAATTAGAAAATGGAAGACATACAAGACCACTGATAATCTCCCTTGATCTGGGGCTCCACGCAAGATCTCACCCCGTGGGGTCAAAATGAAGAACGTTAAGAACGTGGCGGCACTGCTCCTTAAAAGAGAGGTAAGGGATTTATTTTTTTCCAGTATCATACTTACCTAGATGGATGCAGCATTGGTCTGATGCTGCATCTATCCCCCGACGCCTCTACACTGAGAACCGAGGGATCGAACTCCGCCGATGGCTCGGTTCTCACAGTTCCCCAAGCAGAGAGCTGCTGACTGTCAAGCAGCAGCTCTCCGCTCTGCTCCTCCTCACTCACTGGACCGCTGAGCTGTGGAGGGGTGGGGAGCGGCTGTCTCAGGCTCTCAATGGCTCGCCGAAAGGCTGAGACAGATGTCGGTGCAGGCACCTGGCAGATCCAGACTTCCATTGTCAGGATGATGCGGTGCCTGGACTAATTTCTGTGACATCAGCAGAGAGCGGACTTCAGTCTGTTCTCTGCTGAAAATGAGTCACAGGAGTGCAAAACAAATTTCACTCCTGTGATCCATAGAAGACCAGCCAAATGAGCTTTGGCTAGACTTCTCCTTTAGCAACCGATAGTTGTCGACTCATTCTTAATTTTTTTACACTGTCAGCTGAAAGAACCAAGCCTGAAAGTATTGATTTCAGGTATTGGAGCATTTGCACGAGTACCGATACTAGTGCAAATGTTTAGTATCGGTACCGATACCACCCTAGTACATTACATAGAGCTTGGATTAAAAATACCATTCATGTGTTTGCAGATGACCCCAAGCTATGCAGTGGATCAAAGTCCTTACAGTATGTCTCCAACTTTCACACTGAGGCATTTTACAGGTGTTTTTGCGCTAAAAATAGCACCTGTAAACTGCCTCTTCTGCAGCCCCGGTGTGAAAGCCTGAGTGCTTTCATACTGGGGCGGTGTGCTTGTAGGACAGGAAAAAAAGTCCTGCAAACAGCATCTTTGGGACGGTGTGGGATCCATGTATACCCCGGTCCTCCACCACCCTTGCCCATTGATATCAATGGGCAGCGCTGCTGAAGCGCCTGCAAAGCAATTCGGCAGCGGCGCTTTTAACCGTTTATTCGGGGGTTAAAAGTGCCCTGCTAGCGGTGGAAAAGCACTGATATTACAGCAGTAAAGCATCGCTAATGCCCCCGCCCCAGTGTGAAAGTAGCCTTACAAACAGACCTGAATGCCCTGTTTCATCAACTACAGTATCTCACAAAAGTGAGTACACCCCTCACATTTTTGTAAATATTTTATTATGTCTTTGCATGTGACAACACTGAAGAAATGACACTTTGCTACAATGTAAAGTAGTGAGTCTACAGCTTGTATAACAGTGTAAATTTGCTGTCCCCTCAAAATAACTCAACACACAGCCATTAATGTCTAAACCGCTGGCAACAAAAGTGAGTACACCCTAAGTGAAAATGTCAAAATTGGGCCCAATTAGCCATTTTCCCTTGTTGGTGTTACAAGGTCTCAGGTGGGATTGGGGAGCAGGTGTGTTAAATTTGGTGTTTTCCCTCTCACTTTCTCATACTGGTCACTGGAAGTTCAACATGGCACATCATGGCAAAGAACTCTCTAAGGATCTGAAAAAAAGAATTGTTGTGCTACATAAAGATGGCCTAGGCTATAAGAAGATTGCCAAGACCCTGAAACTGAGCTGCAGCATGGTTGCCAAGACCATACAGCGGTTTAACAGGACAGGTCCTACTCAGAACAGGCCTAGCCATGGTCGACCAAAGAAGTTCAGTGCACATG
Organism: Lithobates septentrionalis; assembly: GCA_037952835.1. Lineage (NCBI taxonomy): Eukaryota > Metazoa > Chordata > Amphibia > Anura > Ranidae > Lithobates > Lithobates septentrionalis. Next base: position 1,051,532 of record JBBDGP010001535.1, read on the forward strand.
CTCAGTGTCCTATCCAGAGGTTGTCTTTGGGAAATAGACATATGAGTGCTGCCAGCACCAACACATCAACATATCTGTGAATATCTTTGGATGTGTGTTCGTTGTACACCTCGATCCCGCATGAGGTTGGACTACAGGCGGTTTTGCATTTTTTTACTGAGGACAGTGACATCAATTCCAGACAGTCACAGTTTATTCTGAAAGCAACCAGATTCTGTCTGGAACATAATTACTTCAATTTGTGGGATGATTATTACCTTCAGAAGACTGGGACTTCTATGTGGGGCAAATTTTGCCCCCCCGTTATGCAAATCTCACGATCGGCCTAGGGGCGACCAGGTGCATATGGGAACAAAACCCGTTCACAGCTCACCCGGTCTTCTATGGGCGCTACAGTGATATTATCATCATCTGGGATGGTCCTCTTCATACTGTACAGAAATTTCTATCACACTGCAACTCCAACACCTTTGGTCTTTCTTTCTTTTGGAAATAAATACCACCTCACTTTGTTTTTTGGACTTGGAACTTAGTCACCAAGAGTCCACGATTATAGCTAAAAGTTACACCAAGCCCACATCAAGAAACTATTTTTTACACTTCACCAGCTGTCACTATCCGAGATGGATCATAAGTCAATTTGGCCTGTTGCGGCACAATTGCATTAGGCTAGAGGATTATAATGCACAAAGTGTTCATTTCAAATGGAAATTTATAGAGAAGGGCTACCCCCCAGACCTTATCGATCAGGCTCATATGGTCTACAATACCAATGACATTCCAAAATCAAAACAGCGATCACCAGAAAATGTAGGAACAAGATTCACAACAAACACTAGAAAATGGAGAGCGTTTTTAAAAAATACTGGTCTATACTACAGCAAGACCCACACTTAAAAAACACTATTCCTACAGTGCCACAACTTGCCTATAGGAAGGCTCCGAATAGAAAAGGGAAAGTTGCTCCTAGCAAAATTAAATCTACCCAATCTATATCGATTAACTTTCAACTAACACTCATTCCTCTGGTGGGCATGTTTCAGTGTAATGCCCCGTACACACGGTCGGACATTGATCGGACATTCCGACAACAAAATCCTAGGATTTTTTCCGACGGATGTTGGCTCAAACTTGTCTTGCATACACACGGTCACACAAAGTTGACGGAAAATCCGATCATTCTGAACGCGGTGACGTAAAACACGTACGTCGGGACTATAAACGGGGCAGTAGCCAATAGCTTTCATCTCTTTATTTATTCTGAGCATGCGTGGCACTTTGTGCGTCGGATTTGTGTACACACGATCGGAAATTCCGACAACAGATTTTGTTGTCTGAAAATTTTATAGCCTGCTCTCAAACTTTGTGTGTCGGAAAATCCGATGGAAAATGTGTGATGGAGCCTACACACGGTCGGAATTTCCGACAACAAGGTCCTATCACACATTTTCCATCGGAAAATCCGACCGTGTGTACGGGGCATAAAAAAATCCCTGTGCCTGACTTGTGCTCATATTCAACATGGTCAAAAATCCTTTGCCCATAAGGGTAAGACATACACATTCAACACCTTCCATAACTGTTCTTCCATGTTTGTGGTTTACTGTCGAGCTTGCCCTTGTGGCATGCTATATGTGGGCCATACAATCAGGGCCCTTCGAGCCAGATTTGGGGAACATCGCAGACTTGCCGATGCTGGTCTGACTAAACATAGTGTCCCCTGCCACTTTCTGAAATATCATAAGCAATCATCCAAAGATCTAAAAATGTGGCTCCTTGAATCAGTTCCAGATACATTTTCCCAGAACGTTTCAAAAGGCTGTGTCATCAGGAAACGTATTGGATTTTCACTTTGGATACCATGTCGCCTAGAGGAATAAACAAAGAGATCGAAATCAGTACTGGTTTTTAACAAGTGCTGGTATGATCCCCGTCGGTCATTCCTCTGTGGGTTGCCCAGTCATTGGTGACTGGACACCCAGTTTCTCCACTAAACAGCTTGAATTGGGCAACAAACACAAATTAAGGTATGTATATGCATGAGCGGTTATCGTATTATGTACATGTATGATTATACAATATGTGTGCACCTTGTATTACCTTCATTATCTATTAACCATGTATTATTTGAAGATTTAATTTAAATTATCAAATTGAGAAGTATTTTTGGTCATGATATAATTTATAACAGATATTCCCTTAATATTATATCTAGCATAGAGTCATCTCCTTCCTCCATTTTCACCAATTTTTTTTATTACCTCATTATAATTGATTACCAATTGTTAATAATTTAATAATAATTTTCTTAATTAATGTTTTAGTTCATTAATTTGTTCATACAAATTTATTAGATTTATATCCAAGGTATATTTATAAATTTATGTATTTAATCAATTAATTATTTGATCAATTTCTTCAAACGTCATAAAATTATCATCATCCACTTTTAATCAGCAAGCTTTTTACTCATATTTACATTTTCTTTAGTCTACAACCGTCTACCTCTTTAAATCTATCTATTTGATTGATGGGCGAGCCAGCCCATCAGATCTCTCTGTTTCTATTTCCTCTGTTTTTAAGACTGCCAGGTTTGCCAGCCATTAATGGTCTGATGAAGAAGCTGTAGCTTCGAAATGCACTTCCATTCCTTGCCACAGTGAATAATCACATTTCCTGTTCCGATGATGTCACGACCAGCTGCTATTCATTTCCTGCTTCCTGGTTCCCAGCCTCCTCTGGATCCCTGTAAGATCACACCAGTGCCCCAGGCTGCAAAGGGAAAACAGGACGTTTATGAGACTCCAAGACTGGCGATTTTCACCACATACTGAACTCATCTAATTTAACCTGTGAGTTAATGCTTGTTTTAATAAAATATATGATTTATACTGCACTCAGCCTGGCACCCCTCTGTTCCCATTTCTACACAGAGTCCATCGCCTCACTCTAAGGGAGCTGTCTCCAGGTGCCAATCATACAAGATCTCAGATCATTCATGAACATTATGTTTTAATATTATGTGTGCTTACTCACAGACACATTTTTTGTATACCCATATGCCAGTTGCTATATAATTTTATGTTATCACCATATCTAGTGCCACTGTTCACCCATGTTTTTGCTGCCAGTATTGCTGCAGAGGTTGAAGGGGTGGGGGGTCAGCCTGTCAGTGCACAGACCATGCGCCGCACACTGCATCAAATTGGTCTGCATGGCTGTCATCCCAGAAAGAAGCCTCTTCTAAAGATGATGCACAAGAAAGCCCGCAAACAGTTTGCTGAAGACAAGCAGACTAATGCCGCGTACACACGAGCGGACATTACGGCGGACTTTGCCCGGCGGACTTTTCGACGTACTTTCCGACGGACTTTCTGAATGAACGGACTTGCCTACACACAATCCACCAAAGTCCGTCGAATTCGTACGTGATGACGTACGACCGGACTAAAACAAGGAAGTTCATAGCCAGTAGCCAATAGCTGCCCTAGCGTGGCTTTTTGTCCGTCGAACTAGCATACAGACGGCGGACTTTTCGACCGGACTCGATTTCAACGGATAAATTTTAAACAAGTTTCAAATCTAAGTCCGTCCAACTTTTGAGAAAACAAAGTCCGCTGGAGCCCACACACATCGAATTGTCCGACGAAATCCAGTCCGCCGGGCAAAGTCCGCCGTAATGTCCGCTCGTGTGTACGCGGCATTAGGACATGGATTACTGGAACCACGTCCTGTGGTCTGATGAGACCAAGATAAACGTATTTGGTTCAGATGGTGTCAAGCGTGCGTGGCGGCAACCAGGTGAGGAGTACAAAGACAAGTGTGTCTTGCCTACAGTCAAGCATGCTGGCGGGAGTGTCATGGTCTGGGGCTGCATAAGTGCTGCGGGCACTTGGGAGCTACAGTTCATTAAGGAAACCATGAATGCCAACATGTACTGTGACATACTGAAGCAGAACATGATCCCCTTCCTTTGGAAACTGGGCCGCAGGGCAGTATTCCAATATGATAACAACCCCAAATACACATCCAAGATGACCACTGACTTGCAAAAGAAGCTGAGGGTAAAGGTGATGGACTGACCAAGCATGTCTCCAGACCTAAACCCTATTAAGCATCTTTGGGGCATCCTCAAATGGAAGGTGGAGGAGCGCAAGGTCTCTAACATTCACCAGCTCTGTGATGTCATCATGGGGGCATCTTCAAATGGAGGGTGGAGGAGCGCAAGGTCTCTTACATCCACCAGCTCCGTGATGTCATCATGGAGGAGTGGAAGAGGACTCCAGTGGCAACCTGTAAAGCTCTGGTGAACTCCATGTCCAAGAGTGTTAAGGCAGTGCTGGAAAATAATGGTGGCCCCACAAAATATTGTCAATTTGGACATTTTCACTTCGGGGTGTACTCACGTTTGTTGCCAGCAGTTTAGACATTAATGGCTGTGTGTTGAGTTATTTTGAGAGGACAGCAAATTTACACTGTTTTTATACAAGCTGTACACTCACTACTTTACATTGCAGCAAAGTTTCATTTCTTTAGTGTTATAAAAATAAGAAAGGGTGGATACCCGCGCTACTATACAGTAATAATAATCTTAGCATGAGCAGCCAGCACAATTTGTTGATAGGCAAATAAAAATAAAAGTCCACATGCGGCGCTAATCAAATAATCAGTCTTTTCAAGAAGAAAAAAATGAAAAGCCCTTCACGAGCTTCAGTGTGTGTATAGTAAAGTACACCACACCTAGTGTAAATCCAAACAGGCAGTGGATATACAGTATGCTGATCCAATCATGGAATACGACTTGCATCAGATGCTGCTCACCTGAAGCCAAAGGATCACAAACTCCAATGGGTAGTATGTGTGTTGTCCAATCAAACGGTCAACGTCACCCAATGATAAAAATAGGCAGCAAATAGTGAAGCCCGTAAAGTATAAAAACTATTTATTGTAGTAACTTACAGGTAAATACAGGATAACGAACATCATAATGTATAAGGGCCACAGCTCTCAGCGTGCTTGCAAGTTTGATGGGACGACACACTTACTACCCATTGGAGTTCGTAAACCTTTGGCTTCATGTGAGCAGTGTCTGATGCAAGTCGTACTCCATGATTGGATCGGCATATATCCACTGTCAGTGTTTGCAGAGCGAAGCTGTGATTCCAGGTTATTGATTAACAGATGCCTGTTTGATATAACTTTCTGTTAAGCAGATTGGATATACACTGGGTGTGGTGTGAGTTCCTATACACGCTGGTGAAGGGTTTTTCACCTTTCCCTTCTTGAAAAGATTGATTATTTGATTAACACCGCATGTGGACTTTAATTTCTTTAGTGTTGTCACATAAAAAGCTATAATAAAATATTTACAAAAATGCGAGGGGTGTTCTCACTTTTGTGAGATACTGTATGTGGCAAATAATGTTCAATGTTGAAAAATGAAACAGTATGCACTTAGGGGCTGAATTTGAATGCATTATACATTTTAGGTAGAATCAATTGAGATTGGGCATTCTGGTAGGTCATACTGTAGATCAATGATAGTATGCAATGTCAAGCTGCAATTTTTAAAGCAAGCGAAATGCATTTTTTGTATTAGGTATATGGCATTAGGCCAATGGCTCCCACTGCTGTCTGAGTCACCTGTGAGAGCAGGGAGTGAAGAGAGAAGAGATGCAACCTGGACAGCTCTGGGCCGATAGAGGACCCAGGACCCAGGTAAGTGTCTTGGGTGGGGGGTTACAACAAGTGGCAAAACTTTTTTTTACCTTAATGCAGTGAGTGCATTTAGGTAAAAATGTTTTAACTTTGGAACCACTTTAAAGTAGCCTACATTAAAGATCCACAGCCAGACATACTTATATAAAACAGCATGACGTCTTCACAATTAAAGTGGATGTAAACCCAAATTATTATTTTTTTTTTAATGTCATAATGTGTAGAGTATAAGATTTCCTATCATTTGAGCCCAGTCTTGCCACAAAGTGTTAATCCAGCTCTAAGCAATCCTCTTTTATTGTTCAGTGAGATAAATCTTGACAAACAGAGAAAAACTTTGTCAAATTCTCCCCCTTGCTGTGAGTGACAGGTGATTTACATTTCTCGTGCACTAGCCTAAGACATGCATTATTTTTTAATTCCCACCCCCACTACTTTCTTCAGCAGCTCTGCAAGGATTGGCTGCTCCACACCTCAGCATGATTTGGCATGCTGAAGTCATATGGTTACTTTCCTGTCTTTTCACTGGATGTTAGAGATCATAGCCGAAGTTCAGTGTAAGAAATACACAGGAGAAAATGCATATTGACAAGGGCAGTGTAGAGGTGGGCGGGGAGTCTACTGACAGCACAACTCCACCCACTGAGCTCCAGACAACAGACCCACCCACAGAATCTACAGTTTTTTGGGTCTCTTAACAGACAGAGGGGAGACATTTGACAGGTAAAGATACATGCAGAAGGCATGTATATCCTTATAGATAACCCCTATGGCAGTAGTTTAGAAAGGATGACATTGGGTTTACATCCAATTTAAAGATGCAGTAAAGTGCATTTGATGTGAAGTTGCTATTCTGGGATATTTTTGGCTACACACAGCTGAATTCTAATAACCCTCTTAAAGTAGATCTTTGACTAGGTTGTGGATATCAAACTATTTGTGCATGATGCATGCCAGATGCCCTAACATAGGTAACTTTCTCACTGCCTGTTCCGCATCACCACAAGCTGCTTGTGTCCTAGCAGCCAAGGACGCTAGGCATCCTTTTGCTAAATACAGGACAAACTGCAAACCGTATTGAATCAATGCTGGATGTAACATTTTACCTTGAGATCTAGGACAATCCCATGCTATGGGATGGGTGGCAATGTTACTCTTAAGTACTGCAAGGGGGTCACATTACCTAGGGAGGCACTTTGGCACAAGATCAAAGTGGAGTGGGTGGTGACTGATATCTATAACCCCCCTCTGGCTTTACTGGAGTTATTCAGGAAAGTGGTGCCCATAGTACTATAACCACCCTGTGAGAGCTCCCAAGAGAAACTAAAATCTGGGCAGTACATTACTTCTTCAAATTACATCTTCAAATTACAATGTCAAATTATTACCATTGGGAGGGCAATTGGTTTGTTCATGGTCTTAGCACAGGTTTGATCTAAAGGAAATTATAGTCAACACCCAAGTCTTTCTTTTCCCTGGAAACATAAAATAGACAGCAATCAGCAGTGTGGTCCCCGCTATTTAAACAGTTTGAGGACATTTAAATATTTTTGTATGTATGATTATGATTGACTTTTTTTGTGTTTAATTCATACCTCCCAACTTTTGAACTTCAGAATGAGGGACACTTGAGGAAGGAAGTAACCTTGCATAACGCGCCGCAGCAAATGTGGGCATGGTCAAACTACTGACAGTGGGAGGAGCTTAAGGGGCATCATTAAACAAAACTCAGGCTTCCTATACTTACAAAATATGCTTTTATTATTGTTCCACAAGCAAGATTCTATGGATTCATACAAACCCCAGCAGGGCCCTGGTGCAAGAAACCATGAAGGACCCCCCCGACCTCCAGCCAGAGCCCTTCCCACTGATCCCACGACCCTTTATGGTTCCACAGCGGATCCCTTTCACATGTTGTGCAGTCCTGCAAGTCTTGGGCCCCGCCATGGTGGCAGAAGGCCAGGGCCCAGTCGCAAGTGCAACCTTTGCTGGTAGTTCCGCCAGTGGTGTCAGTGTGGACTGTGAATGGTGTCAGTTAGTAGGGCAGTGGAAGTGGTTAGTAGGGCAGTGGACATGGTCAGTAGGGCAGTGGGGGTATTGGAGGGCAGTATAATGGGAGGTGGTGGCAGTGGAGGGCAGTATGATGGGAGGGGTGGCAGTGGAGGACAGTATGATGGGGTGGAGGGCAGTATTATGAGAGGGGGTAGTGGAGGGCAGTATAATGAGAGGGGGTGGCAGTGGAGGGCAGTATGATGGGAGGGGTGGCAGTGAAGTTCAGTATAATGGGAGGGGTGGCAGTGGAGGGCAGGATGATGGGAGGGGGGTAGTGGAGGGCAGTATGATGGGGTGGAGGGCAGTATGATGCGGTGGAGGGCAGTATGATGGGAAGGGGGGTAGTTAGGGCAGTATGATGGGGTGGAGAGCATTATGATGGGAGGGGGGTAGTGGAGGGCAGTATAATGGGAGGGGGTGGCAGTGGAGGGCTGTATGATGGGAGAGGTGGCAGTGGAGGGCAGTATGATGTGGTGGAGAGCAGTATGCTGGGAGGGGGGATAGTGGAGGGCAGTATAATGGAAGAAGGTGGCAGCGGAGGGCAGTATGATGGGAGGGGTGGCAGGGGAGGACAGTATGATGGGAAGGATGGCAGTGGAAGGCTGTATGATGGGAGGGGTGGCAGTGGAGGGCAGTATAATGGGAGGGGTGGCAGTGGAAGGCAGTATGATGGGGTAGATGTCAGTATGATGGGGTGGCAGTGAAGCGCAGTATGATGGGAGGGGTGGCAGTGGAGGGCAGTATAATGGGAGGGGGAGCAGTGGAGGGCAGTATGATGGAAGGGGTGGCAGTGGAGGGCAGTATGATGGAGGGGTGGCAGTGGAGGGCAGTATGATGGGAGGGGTGGCAGTGGAGGGCAGAGAAAGGAAGGGGGGTAGTGGTGGGCAGTATGATGGGAGGGGTGGCAGTGGAGGGTAGTTTGATGGGAGGGGTGGCAGTGGAAGGGCAGTATGATGGGGTGAAGGGCAGTATGATGGGAGGGGGTAGTGGAGGGCAGTATGATGGGAGGGGGTAGTGGAGGGCAGTACAATGGGAGGGGGCAGTGGAGGGCAGTATGATGGGAGAGGGGATAGTGGGGGGCAGTATGGGGGGACTGTACAGCATGACTGAAGGGGGGCAGTGTATGGAAGGGAACAGAGTGACCATGAGCATCCTCGGGCCACTGCAGGGAGCATTTCTCCTACCTTTCTTACAGCGGCAGGAACAGCCTTCAGTCGAGACCCAGAGTCGGGGGGCAGAGTCGGGGACGGAGCTGGCGGTCCTAGGTAAGGATGACTGTGGAGCTTAGGTGCGAGGAGGAGGAAGTTAAATCCTCCTCAGGCTCACTCTGAATACTGGGGCCCCGCTCTCTTCCTCGTCATGAGGTCACGGGTTGCTAGACGCCAGGCGGGCCGCGGCTAGAAACCAGTTGTTTGGGCAGTGAGCCAGGCAGCACCTGGTGGTTAATAATAAAGTGGGTCTTGGCCAGGAGTACACCGGGCAGTGAGTGACATGCGGCGGCATATTTAGGGGGCATCAGATCGGCCCAGGGGGCAATTTCCGGACACTGTATTGCCCCAGAATGAAGGTGCCCGGGACCTGGGACAGACCTCCTAATGCGGGACTTTCCCAGGCAATCCGGGGCGGTTGGGAGGTATGTTAATTTGTTTTATGTTTACTGACCTTTTGAGCAGGACAGTCCAGTTTATCTATATATAATGAATGCATTGCATTTACTGCATGCTTAGAGGGATATATATGTAGTGGAGTGCCCACTCACTCATCGTGCTAAGATGCAGGCACATGCCCCTTTATCTTTATGGCTTCTGTTCCTCAGGATTGCAAAGTGTTACCAGAGCTGCCCTGAACTTCATTTTGAAGGAAACTGTTAGTGAGGATAGTTGCAAGTGTAGCAGGTGCCCTGCATATCCTGCAGATTGGCCAAGCTGGCCGAGGTTCATCTGTGAGGGAAAGTGCCTGTCAGCGTCTGAGGGAGTTTCCTCACTTTTTTTTCTCTTCACTGACTCAGAGAGCTATTCACTCTGCATCCTCCCCTGTGTTTCTATTGGCAGGAGGAGAGGGAGCCAATTAGAGTAAAGGCAAATACAGGAACCAATGAGAAGGACTTTAACAACAGCAGCAGCTGCAAAGGATTCTGGGATGTATAGTCCCCATCTAAAATGGCCCCATAGCTTTCTATGGACACAGAACTACAAAACCCAGCATGCTCTGAGGGTAAAGGAACAAAAGACTCCATCTTGCTTATCTGAGAGAATTCAGTTACCACAAGGCAGAAAAGGAGACTGGACCCAGGGGAGAGGTGCTGCCTCCCAGGTTAGTCCACCGTACTGTTCCAGGTGTTTATAGACAGTCAGGACATCCAGCCTGAGAAAAGGGGATTCCAGGTGCACATCGAGGCATACCTGCACCGTCGGGGTGAAGAGTTCTAGTACAAGGTGATCAGTCAGGTCACCAGAAGTCCCAGCCTGTTCCAGGACATTCATTTGGGCCTTTACTGCAGGATTTGGTGAGAGGGGCACTTGCCCATTTGCATGAAACAAGGACACTGCACGCAGAGTTGCTTCACTTTGCTCATCCAGCTCTATGAACACTGTATACAGACATCGTTGCTCTTAGTTACCGTTCTGACACCTGTAGTGCCACAGGACACAAGGCCATTCGGATACGGTGTCACTGTATACAGACACCATTGTCCTTTCATCTTGATGAGGAAAATCCTGCATTCTTTGCTTGATAATCTGGGGCAGTTGTACTATTTGGCCCTGCTATTCAGGGGTTTAAGTGCACCAATGAGGGTGTCTAGCTGAAGACCCAAGGCCTCATCCTTCTTCAAAGGGACTGAAGTTACTGGTGCCATATGGGCACGCACACATGTCCAGGGCTCTGTATATGTAGTTGGTGTGCAGGATAGTTTGCCATGGAAGCTAACTCCTTAAGTGTGGATTTAAGTACAATGTTGGTAATTGGGCCTGTGGTGTCATAGTAGGTGAGGTTGAAAAAAGACACAAGTCCATCAAGTCCAACCCATGTGTGTGATTATATGTCAGTATTACATTGTATATCCCTGTATGTTGCGGTCGTTCAGGTGCTTATCTAATAGTTTCTTGAAACTATTGATGTGCCCCACTGAGACCACCGCATGTGGAAGGAAATTCCACATCCTTGCCGCTCTTACAGTAAAGAACCCTCTACGTAGTTTAAGGTTAAACCTCTTTTCTTCTAATTTTAATGAGTGGCCACGAGTCTTGTTAAACTCCCTTCTGCGAAAAAGTTTTATCCCTATTGTGGGGTCACCAGTATGGTATTTGTATATTGAAATCATATCCCCTCTCAAGCGTCTCTTCTCCAGAGAGAATAAGTTCAGTGCTTGCAACCTTTCCTCATAACTAATATCCTGCAGACCCTTTATTAGCTTTGTTGCCCTTCTTTGTACTCGCTCCATTTCCAGTACATCCTTCCTGAGGACCGGTGCCCAGAACTGGACAGCAAACTCTTGGTGCGACCGGACCAGAGTCTTGTAGAGCGGATGAATTATCGTTTTATCTCTGGAGTTGATCCCCTTTTTAATGCATGCCAATATTCTCTTTGCTTTGTTAGCAGCAGCTTGGCATTGCATGTCTTTGCTGAGCCTATCATCTACTAGGACCCCCAAGTCCTTTTCCATCCTAGATTCTCCAGAGGTTCTCCCCCCAGTGTATAGATTGCATTCATATTTTTGCCAACCAAATGCATTATTTTACATTTTTCTACATTGAACCTCATTTGCCATGTAGGAGAAGTTATTGCCCTGCTTAGCTTAGTATCGTCTGCAAATACAGAGATTGAACTGTTTACCCCATCCCCCAGGTTGTTTATGAACAAATTAAATAGGATTGGTCCCAGCACAGAACCCTGTGGGACCCCACCACCCACCCCTGACCATTCCAAGTTTTCCCCATTTATCACTACCCTCTGAACTCGCCCTTGTAGCAAGTTTTCAATCCATGTACTCATCCTATGGTCCTATGGTCCATGCCAACATACCTTATTTTGTACAGTAAACATTTATGGGGAACTGTGTCAAATGCTTTTGCAAAATCCAGGTACACCATGTCCATGGGCCTTCCTTTATCTAGATGGCAACTCACCTCCTCATAGAAGGTTAATAGATTGGTTTGGCAAGAACGATTCTTCATGAATCCATGCTGATTACTGCTAATGATACCGTTCTCATTACAAAAATCTTGTATACAGTCCCTCATCATCCCCTCCAGGGGACAGAAGAAAGAGGTCTGACATGAGAGAGGGTCATTCCTCTGCTCTCCCCCTGCCTGGACTCATAGAGCCAATCTGAGTAGAGGTAACCAATCTGATACAGATTGCCATATTGTGATTTATTGTTCTTGAAGTCTTTGCCTCTGCTTTTGGGGATATTCTCAGATTTTGAATCCCTGAAAACAACCTGAATATACTACTGAGCTTTATTGCTCTTAATCTCAGTTATTGCTCTCCAATTGCATTATTTGAATATATTTTGTTACTGTTTTTTTCCACAAAAATATTGCAGTAAAGACAATTTCTGTGTTTTATTATAACGTGTGTGTTTCTCAGTGGTCCTTGCACTTACACTATTGCCAGGTGTACCAGAGGGGGCTGAGACTGTTATTGGGGTTGAGAGGCAGAGTACATAACAAACATACTTAAGCATCTCCTGCGGGGGTAGTGCTACACGGCCGGGATAATACTGCTACTCTGCAATCAACTCCTCAAGACAGCACCTCTACAACCCCTACAAGTGCCAATATGGACCCCGTTGATGTGACACAGTGGTGTTGTGAAGAAGGCGCCAGTCCAGAATCAAGTGTCGTGATTGAACTTCCTGGTGGGGCCTGGACTGAAGAGCAGATCGATCAGGTAGTGCAGACATTTTCCTTAGACAAGAAAACATGGGTGATCGATGTGAGGCCTCCTGCAAACATGTGCTGCTGGAATGGAAGCAAGGGATCCTTGACCGTTACTGAGGGTTCAGTGTGCAGCTGGCCGACCAGGCTGAGTTTTGTCTAATCCAGTCACACACACCAGACAGGTGTCCGGCAAGTATCAGTCAAGTTAACGCCATGAGAGAAGAGGTCCTTTCCATGCCGTCTTCGGCCATGATTGGGCAGGAGTTCTTCATTGCTATGGAAGACTTTGTGTCAAAATTGTCAAGGGACACTCTGACGTGCTCTGGAAGTGAGCACCAGAAACTCAGGCCCTTTTCTGGAAGACATCCAGTGCCTACAGGGGAGGACAACTTTGAAGAGTGGCTGGACCAGGCCACACAAGCCTTGGATGAATGGGACATTCCTGAGACTCTCGAAGCAGAGAATTACAGAAAGTCTAAGGGGCCTTGCCTCAGAAGTTATCCGCAATCTGAAGTTTAGCAGGAAAGATTGCGTCACTCAAGATTACCTGAATATTCTGCAGGAGAAGTTTGGATTGATGGAGACAGCGGCAGACTTAATTTATCGATTTGAGCATGCCCTCCAACACCAATGTGAACGCCTGTCTGAATATATCAGACGCTTGAATAGGATGTTGCATCAGATTGTATTAAAGAAGGGGATGCAACCTTCTGCTACAGATCAAGCTAGAATGCAGCAGATCCTGAGAGGTGCTTCACGCTTTGATCCAGTTTGGATTCGGCTGCAGACTTCAGCCGATGTCATGTCCATAAAGTATCCTAAGCTCAATAAATTAGTGAGAGAAAGAAGCCATGCTGGAGAACGAACACGAGAGCCAGGGGTTGGAATCTTCTGTCGGAGTCAGAGTGGCCAGCACAACTGATAGTGATCCAGAGATAGGGGTTCTGAAGACTCAGATGTCACAGCTAATGGAGATGATAACTGGATCGTTGGACGTCAAGTCTGAGGTAGTCACCCCGAAGATGCAGATATCCCAGGTGATGCAAATGATGAACATGTTGGCTGCAAAACTTTCTGAGTTGAGAGAGGGTTGAAGGGCTTAATGTGCATCCGGCTTTGTCCACAGCGCCTGACAAGAGGCCAAGAAATCCAGACATCTGTCTAAATTGTGGAGGTGTAGGTCACCACCAACGAGAATGTCCTAGTCCGCTGAGGAGGACAGAAGACTGGTGGGGACCACAGAGAAGTGACCCAAGGATGGAGAAAAGGCCTGGGCCTTCAAGAAGAACCTTCATGGATTCTGCAAGAGAACAATGGAGGATACCTGCGGTTTATGCGGTTCCAGTGAGGAATGCCTATCGGCCTCCAAAACAACGCCAGAAACAGAAGTCCCAACACCAGAAGCTGAAGGAAGCGCGAGTCCAGTCACGCCCACCTACTGTTCCAGATGCTTCCACCAAGCCTCCTGCCCAGTTGGTAGGCCTTTTGCCTGTAGTGCCTGTTTTGGTGGAAGGAATTTATATGAGAGCCATTCTTGATTTAGGTGCTCAAGTTGCTTTGCTAACCAGAGACTTTTACAAGAGGTATTTGTCGTATATGTCCCTGCAAAAGTTGGAAGATATAGAGAGCAGAGGATTACCCTTGTGATGGATATCTGTGGGTGAAATTATCATGTGATCCATTGAGGGTTGGAAAGCCTCAGAAATTTGAGACACTGGCCACTGTGTGTCCTTGACTGCCAGAATCTACAGGAAGTTCGTTGATCGTAGGGACCAACACGGATCTGGTGAAGCGGCTGTTAACCTCTATTGTCCTCAGATGTGATCCCTTACCTTCAGTGTCTGCAGGAGGGCCAGAAGTGTCTCCCTTTTCCACAGTGGATGAAGAAGGATCCACAGCAGAAGTGAAAGGAACTGATCTGAAGGAGGCAGAGACAGTCAAACAGGAAGACGAGTCTAGTGAGCCTATTGTGCCTGAGCCAGTGAGACAGAGAAAGTGAAGAGTTAATCATCCTCTCAAGAAACCGATCTTTGATGTGTTGAGTGAGAGCACCAAAGAAGCCTGACCTTCTCACCACTGATTTGGTGAAGGGCAACCCTAATTAAAGAATGGCACATCTGGCTGGGCCATTCCAATAAAAGGTTGCCTGGGGGCATGACAACCTTCCTTCCTATGTTAATTGGAGGAAGGTTCCTCTGTCGGTTTTTGTGAAAATTAAAATAGTTGTTTTCCTGTGTACATTAACCTGTTTCCTTCCGCATGTTTTTGAAAGCATGTACCAGGTCAAGATTTGTTACTTCCTTTGGGGGGACCAAAGGTTCTTTGGTGGGGGGAGTGTGTAGCAGGTGCCCTGCATATCCCACGGCCTGGCCAAGCTGGCCAAGGTTCATCTGTGAGGGAGAAAATGGCTATCAGTGTCTGAGGGGGATCCCCCCCCCTTTTTTTTTATCTTCACTGACTCACACAGATCTGCTCACTCTGCATCCTCCCCTGTGTTTATATGGGCAGGAGGAGAGGAAGCCATAGTGAAGGCAATTACAGGAACCAATGAGGACTTTAACAGCAGCAGCAGCTGCAAAGGATTCTGGGATAAGTAGTCCCCATCTAAAATGGTCTCATAGCTTTCTATGAACACAGAACTACAAGAGCCAGCATGCTCTGGGAGTAAAAGAACAAAAGACTCCATCTTGCTTATCTGAGTGAATTCAGTTACCACAAGGCAGGAAAGGAGACTGGACCCAAGGGAGAGGTGCTGCCTCCCAGGTCAGTCCACCGCACTGTTCCAGGTGTCTATATCCAGTTGGAAAATCCAGCCTGTGAGAGGGGGATTCCAGGTGCACATCCAGGTGTACCTGCACTGTCGGGGTGAAGTGTTCCAGTGCGAGGTGACCAGTCGGGTCACCAGAAGTTTCAGCCTGTTCCAGGATGTTCATTTGGGCCTTGACAACAGGATTTTGTGAGAGGGGCACGTGCCCATTTGCAGGAAATAAGGACACTGCACACAGAGTTGCTGCACTTTGCTCATCCAGCTCTATGAACACTGTATACAGACATCGTTGCTCTTAGTTACCTTGCTGACACTTGTAGTGCCACAGGACACAAGGCCATTCAGATACATTGACACTGTATACAGACACCATTGTCCTTTCACCTTGCTGAGGAAGATCCTGCATTCTTTACTTGATGATCTGGGTCAGTTGTACTGTTTGGCCCTGCTATTTAGGGGTTTAGGTGCACCAAAGAGAGTGGCTAGCTGAAGACCCAAAGCCTCATCCTTCTTCAAAAGGACTGAAGTAACTGGTGCCATACGAGCACGCACACACATATCCAGGGCTCCGTATATGTAGTGGGTGCGCGGGATAGTTTGCCTTGGAAGCGAACTCCTTAAGTGTTGATTTAAGTACAGTGTTGGTAATTGGGCCTGTGGTGTCAGGGGACAGAAGAGAATGGTCTGACATGAGAGAGGGCCATTCCTCTGCTCTCCTCTTGCCTAGACTCATAGAGCCAATCTGAGTAGAGGTAACCAATCTGGTACATATTTCCATATTGTGATTTATTGTTATTGATGTCTTTGCCTCTGCTTTTGGGGTTATTCTCAGGTTTTGAATCCCCTGAAAGCAACCTGAATATAGTATTGAGCTATATTGCTCTTAATCTCAGTTATTGCTCTCCGATTGCATTACTTGAATATATATTGTTACTGTTTGTTACTCTCCCATAGAAATATTGCAGTAAAAACAATTTCTGTGTTTTATCATAATGTGTGTGTTTCTCATTGGTCCTTGCACTTACACTATTGCCAGGTGTGCCAGAGGGGGCTGAGACTGTTAGACCCCTTTCACACTGGGGTGCTTTTCAGGCATTTTAGCACTAAAAATAGCACCTGTAAAATGCCTCTCAAGCCACCCCAGTGTGAAAGCCCGAGTGCTTTCACACTGGGGCTGTGCGCTTGCAAGATGGGAAAAATAGTCCTGCAGGCAGTATCTTTGGGGCGGTGCGGGAGCGGTGTATACATTGTGTATAAACCTCTCCCAAAACGCCCTGCCTATTGAAATGAATGGGCAGCGCAGCCGAAGTGCCTGCAAAGTGCTTCGCCAGCGTTGCAGCACGGGCGCTATTAACTCTTTCTTTGGCCGTTAGCGGGGGTTAAAAGCACTCTGCTAGCAGCCGAAAAGCACCGCTATAACAGCGGTAAATCGTCACTAAAACTAGCGGTGCTTTACTGCTGATACCCCCACCGCCCCAGTGTGAAAGGGATCTTATTGGGGTTGAGAGGCAGAGTACACAAAAAACATACTTAAGTGTCTCCCGCAGGGGGTAGCGGTACACAAGTAGCTGTGTTTTTTACTGTTTTACTGAAATTTTTTAGCTTGAATCTCAGTTGTTAGAGTCTTATAGAGACCATGCTATGTAGTCACGTGTTTCCTTAATTGAAGCACAGAGACATTGCTTTAAGGAGTTCATGTTTATGCAGCTTTCATAATCTGTTTTCATGTTTTGCATTATTGCTTCTATCTTTGCACCTGTAAACTGCAAGTTACAGTTACTCCCTGTCTGATCATTCGGCTGGCCTGTTCTGTTAAGCATAAACTCGGCAGCAAGTTTATAAATATGAGACAGACTTTACAGGACCATTTAAGCAGCATTATTTTGTTTAAACAATGAGGCTAATTAATCCTGCTTGATATTTCAGACAAAAGCCTAATCCCAGAGCTGTACTAAATTGTGTTGCTATGTTATGTCATGTGCGCTGCAGCCAGTCTCCCATGAACCATTTATATCCATTGTCTGTTAGAGACTGATTTATGTAGTTGGCTTCAGAACCTCATCTATCTTCCCTCCGCCTGCCTGCTGCTCTGTGAGCTATTCAGTAGCTCTAACAGTGGCCTGCATTTCTGATAGGAATCCTGCTGTATCGATGCTGTGTGCTACAGCTTAGATCAGCACACATGCACAGAGGCCAAAAACAGAAGAGCTGTTCACTGACTATCCCTCGTTATCCTTCAAAGCTATTCATTTTCAATAGTTGCATTCGTTTTTCAGAATAGATAAAAGAAGACAAGGTTGGGGGAACATTAGCATATTACAGAAATACTAATACAAACAGACAAATACAATAATAAAGATCAAAACAGATTAAACCTTCTGTACAGGCAGGTGAATGCAGTTATGTATTCATCACAAAAATCATTAAATATTAAAAGAAAACTACTGTAAGTACCTGAATCTGGCTTGGCGTCAGCCTCTTGCATTTCTCCTGTAAAGCAGCAGCCAGACTCTGAGTTGTAGGAGCAGCACTAAGAGACAATCAGGCTTTGCAGCAAGATACATACACTGACAAGCAACATGCTGACAGGAGGACAGAGCTGAGAAAGCAGAGTGATGATCCCACTGGCCCAATGGTGGTTGTTGCTCCTTCACTGGCTAATTAGGGACTAGACAGATGGAGATGACTAGGTTGTATTGCTTATCTGTAGCACAGGAAAGTCAGGTCAGTGACTGGTAAGTATGGTCTACAGTCTTATGCCCCGTACACACGATCGGATTTTCCGCCAAAAAATGTTGGATGTGAGCTTTTTGGCTGAAAGTCCGAACGTGTGTATGCTCCATCGAACATTTGTTGTAGGACTTTCCGCCAAAAAATGGCTAGCAGGTTCTCAAATTCTCCGCCAACAAAACCTTGTTGTCTGAATTTCCAATCGTGTGTATACAAGTCCGACGCACAAAAGTTCACGCATGCTCGGAATCAAGCAAAGGAACTGCACTGGCTATTGAACTTCTTTTTTCTTGGCTCGTCGTACGTCTTGTACGTTACCACGTTCGTAATTGTTGCCCAACATTTGTATGACCGTGTGTATGCAAAGCAAGTTGGAGCCAACATCCAAAAATCCACGGTTTTGTTGTCGGAAAGTCCGATCGTGTGTACGGGGCGTTAGAGTGTATCTCCAAATTTTATTAGTTGAGAAAAAGAGGCACCTTTTAGCACAAAAGTGTGTAGGCTCAGGTCACACCCCTGCCTCATTCTCCGGGTATACTTAACATGAAGCGTAATATGTCCAATCTCATGGGTGCTTTTTTACCACAACTTTTCTCTTTACAAAAAAAAAGAGAAACAGATCTCGGTAGCTCAGCACTGCAGTGATCCTGCCGGACCTCAATGCACACCAGCCACACTGGCTCGTGTGAATTAGCTCTTAATATAGTATACCACTAGTTAAATAGTACATATCATAGAGAGATACACATAATATAAAAATAGGGTCAACTGAGGAGGAAAGATAGACAGTTAGGGGCACCCAAACCTTAGAATCCTTTAGAAGGTAAAACGGTCTCCATTTATATATTTTAAATATGTAATTTAGCTGTTTTTCAGAAAGTTAGTTTGTACAGCACATATACATAGAGAAGTACTGGATAAATTTGACTTTGACCTCATGTCAAGCTTGGGGTGCTGTACAGTACTGTTTAATAAAAAAAACAGTCTTGAAAGAGTTAACATTGTAATGTTGATCATTTCTCTTTTATTTTAGATTTTGTAATAAAACACTTTTGGTTTTATCTATATATTGTGGTGTTCGTGTCTATGGCGATACCATAAAAGTCCATAGTGCCTCAATTCCATATTCTTTGTCTATATATACATATTAATTCTGAATAAATAACCAATACAAAATAAGTTATTTTGAGCATCTCTGGTAGCTTATTTTTATGTATTTATGTAAGATAACAAGTACAAGCCGGCAACTCGACAGCTTCCTTGTTGAATGAGTTTTATTTAAGCATTATAGCAGTAACATAATCCAAACGTTTCGTTACGCGTTTCATCCTAAGCCTTCATCATAGCTATGCTGGCTTGTACTTGCTATGGATTAACTGCAAATTTAGGTAGCCAGAGCACCGTCTACTCTGTACACATACTTGCACTATACAGTGGTGGAGCTTGGGTGAGTTTTTGTCAGAGCTGTGTCCAGCCCTTCCTTCTCTGAGCTGGCAGCTCAGCTGTCGGCTAATTGCCAGCTCCTATCTCTCCACAGTGACTCACCTGTTGATAATACTGCTTGTCAGTCTTGCCTACTTAAGCCATCCAGTCTAGATGATCTCTGCCTTCGCCTTGGTCACATCTCTAGAGACACTGTCCTGTGTTCCTGTTAAAGACTTGCTTGGCTGACCTTCCTTCTGGCTCCAGATCCTGCTTGCTCTTCTACTACACTGTTCTCTGGCTCCCTGATGTTTTGGCTTGTCTGACTATACGATCCAGTTCCTGAACTCTGGCTATGTTTTGACTATGGTTACTCTGTTTACCTTTTTTTATTATTATTATTAAACAAGTGTGATTTAACTGTACTTCTGTCTCAGTCTGAGTCATGCTTTCTGACAGTTCTCTCTTGTCATATTTATGTAAGATACTTGACTATTTCTCATTAAGATAAATCAATGTAAATTTCTTTTCAGTACTTTGAAGTCTCTTTTGTAATAGGTAAAGGGTTAGAAGCTCTCTCTGGTATTTATTCCTGTCTGTGTCCCTGCTTAGGAGATTCACTCTCTCTATTTGAATATTCTATAGGGGAATAAGGGATGACAGAGATTAGAGAAACTTTTGGAATAAGATAGTTGAAAGAGACCATAGGAAGACATTAAGGCTGGAGTGAAATCCACCCGTTTCTTCTGTCTGAAGAAAAGAAGATTGAAAGGGGGAGGCTATATTGGACTTTAATGGTACCGTATACCAACTGAAGTAGTCAGTCGTAAATTAAATATTTGAAAAAATGTATTACAAAAAAAAATACATATACACATTTGTCAATGTAATATTAAAACCAACAGTGATAATCAAACAGAACTCTTGGTTCTGTAGTCACACGGAAGTGTGACAATATGAGCATAGATACGATCTGTGTATTGATTACTCTACATGTTTCGTGGATCACATTAACCGCTTCTTCAGGAGCTTTATTGTACAAATACACATAGATTAAAAGATGATTATCACATAACTATGAAATAAAGAGAACAAACATTAGTACACACAAAGCAAAATACAGTATTTAAAATAACATATTATAGGTAGAAAAAGCATCTGCTGTAAGCATTCCCTGTTTAGTTGTCTTTCCAAAAGCACCAGGCTGCTAGGGGCCCAAAGGAGGATAACCCACCCCGGAGGGCACGGGAGCCTCCAACAAGGCACAGGACAAGGAGTAAAGATCTATCAATAGATAAAAGATATTTAGAGTGGTTCTGACCAAGAAAACATGTAGGAAAAGGTCCTTATAGGATGGTTTGGGTCTATGAAATAAAGATATAGATATAAATAAAGAGATTTTCATGTTTACCACTGCATGGGATTTTACATAAGCCCATACAGGTAAATATATACATATATATAAAAATACACATATCTATAATATACACATACAATACCACAGAGCGTATAGATATCAGCAATGGGTGTATGTTAATTGGAGATTTGGGCAGGATTCAGACTCAGTAATATCAGTCTGAATCCTGCCCCAAATCTCCATGTTCAATTAACATACACCCGTTGCTGATATCTATACGCTCTGAGGTATATGTATATTATAGATGTATGTGTATTTTTATATATATGTATATATTTACCTGTATGGGCTTATGTATAATCCCATGCAGTGGTAAACATGAAAATCTCTTTATTTATATCTATATCTTTATCTCATAGACCCAAACCATCCTATAGGGACCTTTTTTTGGCATTTTTTGAAGCTCCTCTGACTGAGCTAAGCTTTTTTTGGTGTGATAATCCATGGATGTTTATTATTCTTTGTTACTTTTGACCTTATATGTTTTCGTGGTCAGAACCACTCTAAACATCTTTTATCTATTGATAGATCTTTACTCCGTGTCCTGTGCCTTGATGGGGGCTCCCGTGCCCTCCAGGGCGGGTTATCCTGCTTTGGGCCCCTAGAAGCCCGGCGCTTTTGGTAAGACAACTAAACAGGGGGATGCTTTCAGCAGATGCTTTTTCTATCTATAAAATGTTATTTTAAATACTGTCTTTTACTTTGTGTGTGCTAATGTTTGTTCTCTTTATTTCATAGTTATGTGATAATCATCTTTTAGTCTACGTGTATTTGTACAATAAATCTCCTGAAGAAGCATTTAATGTGATCCGCAAAACATGTAGAGCAATCAATACACAGAGGATATCTATGTTCATGTTGTCATACTTCGGTGCGACTACAGAACCAAGAGTTCTGTTTATCACTGTTGGTTTTAATATAAATTGACAAATGTGTGTACATATATATATATTTTTGTAATAAATTTTTTCAAATATTTTATTTACGATTGTCTACTTCAGTTGGTATACGGTACCATTAAAGTTCAACATAGACTCCCCCTTTCAATCTTTACTTCACATTGTCAGGATGAAGGTACCATAAGTCAAACAAATACTATTGTTATGGCATTTCTCTAGATCTGTTTCTTCTGTCTGCCTATGAGGACTGAGGAGAACCGACTACTATATTGTAAGTGTCCCATGGTCTCCATAAAGATGTTCCTTGTGCTACAGCGACTGGCTCTCAAATTTCTAGAATCACATTACTTTTCTGCCATACAAAGCTGTTATATTTACAGCTATCCTCAGGAGATGTATTGTATATTCAAGGAAAGACTATTTAGCTACTGTACATACAGAGAATACATACAGATAATCACTTTACAGTAGTGTCTGCTGGATAAAGTAAACTGTCATTTTTTTTTTAAGGTTATTTCATGTCAAAGGGACCTCACACCTGTAATTTCTTATGCCCCGTACACACGGTCGGATTTTCCGACGGAAAATGTGCGATCGGAGCGTGTTATCAGAAATTCCGACCGTGTGTGGGCTCTATCGGACTTTTTCCATCGGATTTTCCGACACACAAAGTTTGAGAGCAGGCTATAAAATTTTCCGACAACAAAATCCGATTGCGTTAATTCCGACCGTGTGTGGACAATTCCGACGCACAAAGTGCCACACATGCTCAGAAGAAATTCTGAGACGGAACAGCTCGGTCTGGTAAAATTGGTGTTCGGAATTAATAGAGCACTTTCGTCAGGCTGCAATCTTTAAAATTGTTTAATACAGCGCACTCTCTTCTTCTTTCTAATGCTAGAAGAATGAAATAGTTTTGCTGCTCATATTCACACAGACTTCTTGCAAACTTCTTTCTTTATTATTTATCATGATTCCCTCAATATATTTTGATTTGTCACATCTTGGTTTTGTATTTTTTTCAAGGCTGATGTTTTTTTTATATATTTTTTTTTTTTTTTACTCCAGAATATTTTTGTGTGTGTTTTGTGTGTCAAGTTACCACAACACCATTATTATCTTGTATTATTTAATCTCAAGGAGGTTGCTTGGTGTTGGTGTCTCTTGTTAATTTCACATTGTAGTTTACAAATGTACCTGCCTCCTCACAAACAAACTGTCCTTTTTGAAGGAAAACACACATAGGCGAGTATAATTGAACCAAAAATTCCTTTATTAACCACTAGGCGTCCGCGCTATAACCGAAAGACGGCTACAGCGCGGACTCCAATTGCCAGGAGGGCGTCCCTGGATGTCCTCCCTTTTATTTCCGTGTTGCGCGCTCCTGCAGGCGCGCATCGGGGAAGTTTTGTGCTGGCCGTGTCCCTCGGACACAGCCAGTCACAGATTGCCGTAAACGGCCAATGACAGCGGCCGTTTACAGTGAGATCGCTCTGCCAATGAGAGTGGGTCTCATATGTAAACATATGAGATCATCTCTCATTGCCGGCTCTCCCTCCTCACACAGAGACAGTGTGAGGAGGGAGAGCGGAACTGCTGCGGCGGTGAGTAAACAACAAAAAAAAAAAAACGAAAAAAAAAAGTGTCAGCACAGTTATCTGCTCCTGCCATCTGCTCCTGCCATCTGCCCTGCCATCTGTCCCGACATATGCCCCAGCCATCTGCCCCAGCCATCTGCCCCAGCCATCTGACCCTGCCATCTGCCCCTGCCATCTGCCCCAGCCATCTGCCCCAGCCATCTGCCCCTGCCATCTGCCCCAGCCATCTGCTCCTGCCATCTGCCCCAGCCATCTGCTCCTGCCATCTGCCCTGCCATCTGCCCCAGCCATCTGCCCCAGCCATCTGCCCCAGCCATCTGCCCCTGCCATCTGCCCCTGCCATCTGCCCCAGCCATCTGCCCCTGCCATCTGCCCCAGCCATCTGCCCCAGCCATCTGCCCCTGCCATCTGCCCCTGCCATCTGCCCCTGCCATCTGTCCTTGCCATCTGCCCCAGCCATCTTCTCCTGCCATCTGCCCTGCCATCTGCCCCAGCCATCTGCCCCAGCCATCTGCCCCTGCCATCTGCCCCTGCCATCTGCCCCAGCCATCTGCCCCTGCCATCTGCCCCAGCCATCTGCCCCAGCCATCTGCCCCTGCCATCTGCCCCTGCCATCTGCCCCTGCCATCTGCCCTTGCCATCTGCCCCAGCCATCTTCTCCTGCCATCTGTCCCCAGTGCCATCTGTCCCCAGTGCCATCTGTCCTGCCATCTGTCCCTGCTGTCATGTCCCTGCCATCTGTCCCCAGTGCCATCTGTCCCCACTGCCATCTGTCCCCAGTGCCACGTATAAGTGCCATCTGTCATCAGTGCCACATAGTGCCATCTGTCATCAGTGTCACGTGTCATCAGTGCCATTTGTCATCAGTGTCATGAGTGCCACGTATCAGTGCCATCTGTCATCAGTGCCACGTATTAGTGCCATCTGTCATCAGTGCCATGTATTAGTGCCATCTGTCATTTGTGCCTTGTATTAGTGCCATCTTTCATCAGTGCCACGTGTCATCAGTGCCACATATTAGTGCCATCTGTCATCAGTGCCATTTGTCATCATCGCCACGTGTCATCAGTGCCACATATTAGTGCCATCTGTCATCAGTGTCACGTGTCATCAGTGCCACGTATTAGTGCCATCTGTCAGTGCCATGTATTAGTGCCATCTGTCATCAGTGCCACGTATTAGTGCCATCTGTCAGTGCCATGTATTAGTGCCATCTGTCATCAGTGCCACGTATTAGTGCCATCTGTCAGTGCCATGTATTAGTGCCATCTGTCATCAGTGCCACGTATTAGTGCCATCTGTCAGTGCCATGTATTAGTGCCATCTGTCATCAGTGCCACGTATTAGTGCCATCTGTCAGTGCCATGTATTAGTGCCATCTGTCATCAGTGCCACGTATTAGTGCCATCTGTCATCAGTGCCATGTATTAGTGCCATCTGTCATCAGTGCCACATCAGTGTCAGTGCCACGTATCAGTGCCATCTGTCATCAGTGCCACATCAGTGCCACGTATCAGTGCCATTTGTCATCAGTGCCACGTCAGTGTCACATGTCATTGTCCTGGTTCTCCAGAGCCTTCAAAAGTGTAATAGGTAGTCAACAAATTAGATGTGTAATTTATGCTCCTAGAACACCTGATGGCGCTCCCTGCATGTCGGGCCTCTCTATGTGGCCAGGCTGTAAAAAAGTCCCACACATGTGGTATCCCCATACTCAGGAGGAGTAGCAGAATGTATTTTGGGGTGTCATTTGTGGTATATACATGCCATGTGAGAGAAATAACCTATTACAATGACAATTTTGTGGGAAAAAAAAAATCTTCATTTTGCAAAGAATTTTGGGAAAAAATGACAACATCAAAAACCTCACCATGCCCCTTACTAAATACTTTGGAATGTCTACTTTCAAAAAAGGGGTCATTTGGGGGGTGTTTGTACTTTCCTGACTTGTTCGGGTCACAAGAAATGAGATAGGCCGTCAGTACTTCAGGTGTGATCAATTTTTTATGATTTGCACCATAACTTGTAGACTCTCTAACTTTCACAAAGACCAAATAATATCCACTAATTTGGGTTATTTTTACCAAAGATATGTAGCATTATAAATTGTGGCCAAAATTTATGAAGAAAAATTACTAATTTGCAAAATTTTATCACAGAAACAAAGAAAAAATGTGTTTTTTTTCAAAATTTTCGGTCTTTTTTCATTTATAGCGCAAAAAATAAAAAACCCAGAGGTGATCAAATACCACCAAAATAAAGCTCTATTTGTATGAAAAAAAGGACAAAAAATTAATTTGGGTACAGTATTACATGACTGAGTAATTGTCATTCAAATTGTGAGAGCGCTGAAAGCTGAAAATTGGTCTGGTCACGAGGGGGGTTTAAGTGCCCAGTTGTCAAGTGGTTAAGGGCTCATAACAAAACAAAGAGGGAGGCAACACTGGATAAACATCATAAATTGGCGAAGCCTTTGACCCCCATGGCAGACATCAATTAATTTCCTGCAAAATTGGTGGCCTGAGGAGTCCATATCTAAGGGAGTGCAGTCTGGTCCAGAAGTCCCAGAGATCATGAAAGCAGCAGATGACATGTATTGTCCCCAGGCTGTGGTCATACTAGAGGCTGCATATTTTGCCAGACCAGACTGAACCCAGGTCATCACTCTCTGGTCTTCCTTCCACGCTTCCTTCCTGGCTGTGGCTCTGGTGTTGGAGATGTGGCAGGAGGAGGAGTAGGACCTGGAGGAGGAGGAGTAGGACCTGGAGGAGGAGTAGGATCTGGAGGAGGAGGAGGAGTAGGACCTGGAAGAGGAGGAGGAGGAGTAGTAGGACCTGGAGGAGGAGGAGGAGGACTATGGGTGAAGTGACAAATGTGGGTTGCACATGTGAGTTGGCCCCTTAACCCCTTATGTAGAGCTTCCAAAATTAAAAACTCACATAGGAGTCATTGGCCCTCCTCCATCTGCATCATTTTGCATGCAGTTATGCCAGCAAAGTCCTCCTCCACACTGTGGGGTATTCTGAGAGCCTCAGTAGCCTTCCAAAATAGGCCTATGGCAGCCTCTTCCAGGTTACTCCTCTTCATGCCACTTCGTCTTTGAAGGTGGAGGGGAGGGACCTGGATATCAGGCAGCCTGCTTGGCCCGGCCACCTCCTGGCTGAGACTTCCCTGTGTATGAAAAAGGGACATGGTTTTAGTTTTTGCTTCATCAATCACAATTATAGATCAGTACTCCAAAATAACATCTATTTAACATCATTGATTGGACAACCAGAAATATTTAGAAGAATGCTATACCTGGCTCAAGCTGGGCTCCTCCACATGTTGCTGCCTGGAAGGCCCAGGTTGGGCGTCAGAAGCCTCAGCTGGGGGGGAAGGAAGTGTGGAAGGAAGAGTGGAGAGTGCTGGCCTGGGTTCAGTCTGACCTGCCAGAAAATGCAGCCTGTCATAGTACCACAGCCTGGGGACATAAATGTCATCTGCAGCTCCTGATCTCTGGGAATCCTGGACCTTCTTGTGCTCCCTTAGATAAATGCTCCTCAGGCCACCAATTAGGATCTTCAAATAGGTGATGTCTGCCGTGGGGATCACCGTCTTCACAAATTGCAGCAAATTATCCAGCGCTGCCTTCCTCTTTGTTTGGTTCTTATAATCAGGGTGGTTTATCTGCCACAGACAAGGCAGCTCCCTGAACATATCTATGAAGATTGGCATAAAGTCCTGATCCTTCAAGATATCCATTTTAACTGCAAGACACAACACAAGACAAACCCTAATGTCAGCCTAACGTCTTCTAAACTTGTGCAAATACAGGCCTCAATCTAGAAGCAGTATAGGCCCAATATTAAATCTTACCTTCGCTATCATGATCGGCGCCTCCGTTACTCCTTTCTCCGCTCACGGATCGTACGTGCTACGCACGCGTGTTACGCTTTATAGACACTGCGCATGCGTGAAACTCCGCCCGCCCCTGACGTTCTTTCTAGTCTATTCCCCGCCCCTTCTCGTTCGGCGCAGTGGGAGAAGAGCACATGGCGGAGACAGAGCAGGTGTCTGTTAATTACAGCAACGAGGAAGAGGAGGAGGAAAGCCCGGAGCCTGAAACATCCCGATCCCGAAGGAGACGATTTAAGGCCTCAAATATGTCCTTTGTGGAGATGGTGGAGATGGTCGACATCCTGAAGAAGGCCGACTATGACGGAAAGTATGGACCTTACCCCAACCCCAATGTCCGAAAGGCCAAGATCATGGCGAAAGTGGTCAAGAGTCTGCACCGGAATTTCGGGGTACAACGATCGAAAGATCAGCTCAGGAAGCAGTGGTCGGACCTGAAATTAAGGGAGCACAAGCAGTACAGAAGGATCCGGAGAGTACTGCAAAAAAGTAAGTAGTTGTGCTGTGTTCTTATTCTTTATGTTTATTAAGTTTGTGCTGCTCCATGTGCTTTTCTTAACTGTTGTCCAGTTTAAAATGGCAACTTTCATGTTCATGGGCACATTATTCGTTCGTATGAAACATTGTTCGTTCGGTCTAGAAAACACCATTGTTTTGGCCATATGCATTTGAATACATTTTTTATGGCCTACTTGTCTTAAAATAATTTGGTTGTGTAGATGGGTTTGTAACTAGAATGTAATGCAAACTAGATTCTGTGTAAGGAGAGGACACTCAGCAGCAGTTTTCACATCTGGACGCTGAAGCACTAGTGTGGGACACAAGAACACCCTTTTTATTAGGGGGCCCACACAGGTGCTCCAGTGTATACTATAGGGGTGTCTCCATCTGTGAAGCTTGTACAAAACAGGTAAGTATTCAAGCTTGACAAAGGACAAAAATATTTCTTCATCTTGGAACTCTGTCAAAAGAGACAGTTGTACCCAACTTCCAAGCAATGTTTCATATTTCTATTTCTGCCATGAAATATCTGTGTGCTAAGTATACCTATTTTTTTTAACATAGGGGATAAAAGACTCGGAGGACACCCCTCATCCGAGGAGACCACAGACCCCCCACCTCTGGAAGAAGGGGAAATCCCACAAAGACAACAGGAGGAGGAGGAGGAAGTAGACATGGTGGAACTAGTCACCACAACAGGTGAGTGTCTGCGACCACGGGCTCAGGTAAGAGATGGATGCCGGCATATTTATAATACATGGTGTGTTTTAGTTTCTATCTTTTTAGGTGATCGTGATGTTGTGGATCGAGATCATTTCACGTCTGAAAGTGCACAGATCCTGATCGGGGAGATCATGGGGGGGGTGTAAACGGACTTGGAAAACATCCAGAAAAACATCAATGATGTTCAAAAAAAAATTAAGAACATCATTGATGTTTTAGGGCGAGTTTAAAACCCCTCAAAATCCCTTTGGTTTTTTGTGCTTTTTGTGATCTAAAAATTTCTAAAATTTTTTGACATATTTGCGAAAAGCCAAATTTTGAAGATGCACAGTGTGTCAACATGTGCTATCTGCCATCACGGGAGATCAATGGACATGTTTTGGGGGTGCAACCCCTTCCTCAATAATAAAGTAGCTGGGAGGAAGGGGTTGCACCCCCAAAACACGTCCCTTGATCCCCCGTGATGGCAGGTAGCACATGTTGACATTCAGCAATTTGTGTGCATCTTCAAAATTTGGCTTTTCCTGGGGTGATTTCACCCCATCTGAACGCAATATCAAACACAGTTTGTAAATACTCATGTCTGATATTACCTTCAAGTTCTACAAAAGTTGAACTTTGTAAGTTCAAGATTTGTGTCTTTCTTGTTGGTTTTAAACATGCCTGTTTTATCTTAAATGGACATTTCTACTTTTTCTAATGTGACCCAAAAAATTGTTATACAACAAACATGTTGGTTTGTTTTAAAAACCTTTTACAAATGCACATGTGATTGTGCTGGTATTAAAAAGATTGATAATCAAGAATGTGTGGATTATTGTTTAAACGCTCGAAAACTTTTGTTGTGCTCTAATTGGTGTTTTCTGTGACAATGGGGGTTATTTCCTAAGGGAAAATCCACTTTGCACTGCAAGTGCAGTTTCAGTGCAGTTTCAAGTGCACTTGTAGTGCAAAGTGTCTTTGCCTTTAGTAAATAACACCCAACAGTGCTTTGTAATGTTACACAATCGTGCCATTTTCAGGACTACCCACATTTCAGTCAGGGTCAGTTAAAAGAAACATAAGCAGTAAATGTCACCAAAGATTTTAGTAGTTAAAATTATTTTTTTATTTGAAAAAGGTTTCAGACATTGTCTGACATATTGATGGCCCCCCTACCCGTAAAGTATTCAAGGTATCTTAGACGGACCTCATGGGCACTCAGGGGGGGCAAGCCAGGACGACCAC
Source organism: Lithobates septentrionalis (assembly GCA_037952835.1). Classification (NCBI taxonomy): domain Eukaryota; kingdom Metazoa; phylum Chordata; class Amphibia; order Anura; family Ranidae; genus Lithobates; species Lithobates septentrionalis. Next base: position 1,081,366 of record JBBDGP010001535.1, read on the forward strand.
TTTCAAGCGCCATCAGGGTTGGTTCATTCGGAATTCCGGCCTCAGGCCCAACTGAGCCAGCATAGTTGACAAAAAGTTGTGTAGAACACAGCACGCCAGGATGATATGATTCAGTTTCTACTCCGCCATGTGTATGGGTGTAAGAAATAGGCGTAACCGGCTGGCCATGATTCCAAACGTGTTCTCCACCACTCTTCTGGCTCTGGCCAGCCGGTAATTAAAAACCCTCTGGTCCGGGGTGAAGGTCTTCATCGGGAATGGCCGTATAAGATGGTCCCCCCAGCGCAAACGCTTCATCTGTAACGAAGACGAATGGGAGTCCTTCCGCATTGTCTTCTGGAGGTGGCAAGTCCAAGCTGCCATTCTGGAGACGCCTGTAGAACTCTGTCTGGGCGATGACACCATCGGACATCCGGCCATTCTTCTCCACATCCACATACAGGAACTCATAAGTAGCTGACACCACTGCCAACATCACAATACTATTGAACCCCTTATAGTTGAAATAGTATGACCCCGAGTTGGGTGGTGGGACAATGTGGACATGTTTCCCATCAATTGCCTCTCCGCAGTTAGGAAAGTCCCACCGCTGGGCAAAGTGGGAGGCCACAGTCTGCCATTCCTGTGGGTTGGAAGGAAACTGTGGAGTCAAACAAGAAAAAAAAATTATTCATTTTGCACATAAACAGGGAAAGCAGATTAGACACAAACATTCTTGGCCAAAATCAAGATAACATTTATTTGAGGGAGTTTTTAAAGACCAAGGTATAAGGTACACCTATCAGATCCCCCCCCCCCCCCTCATGGGCCATTTCTAACATTATAGGGGGGGCTCTTGGACAGGTAACCCTCTCCACTTCATTGAGAGATGAATGCCTAAATAATGTGTATTACTTTGGCCAGCCCCTCCTTAGTTACACTATTGACAGCCCACTGGACAGGTAAGAAGTGTCAGAATACAAAGATATAAATACACACTGTACACATTTGAGCACATTTGGACATTCTGCTATTACCTATCAAGATAATAATAGTATACCAAAACTTTAAACAGTACCATTTGAAAGTATACAGGCAGGCCCTTGCACTACATGCTTTAGGTAATTCATCCATACATCTGACCACAAAAGAGATGGGTATAGTGTGTATGGGTTTGGCAAAGTCAGCAGATAGATGATTGAGGATAGATAGAGAATTTGTATCAGCTGACTTAGCAGTTGGGGGAGGGAGGGTTCAAAATGATTTGGGGACCCCCCCAAAAAAGCCTCTGGCACTCTGCCTGAATTTTAAGCACAAATCACATTTTAAAACATTTTAGGGGGTGTTTGGGGTAAAGCACTACTATGGAGCTGATAAAATACATTGTTAAGTGACTACATGAGGTGAATATAGGGCCAGGAGACCATGCTGGGGAGGTAAGTGAAGGCAGATATGTATGAAGGACAAAAAAATAATTACATAAAAAACCAGCATGCATGAGGACTAAGGGGACATTCACAGCATATTCCAATCATGGTAATTAGGGAATGAGGAAAGAAATACAATATATTATCAAACATTAAATACAATAAAATGTGATATTAAAGGCTAAATCTTACCTTAATATACTCCTTCTGCAGGACCTGGATGATGGCAGAACAGGTCTCCGGGATAATGATCCCCAGAGCCTGGGGGGAGATGCCTGCCGAGAACTTGAGGTCCTGCAGGCTTCTCCCCGTCGCCAAGTACCGCACGGTGGTGACTAGCCTCTGCTCCGGAGTGATAGCTTGCCTCATGCAGGTATCCTGCCTGCTAATATAAGAGATCAGCAAAGCCAACAAATGGTGATTCAGGATTAATCATCAGGATTATTCTCACGGATCTCACAGAGCAAAGGCATATGACAGAACTGGCCACGCTGGAGCAACTAATTCTTGGTCCATGAACTCCTCCCCACACTGTTTATGAACTGGACTTGTGTCAAGGTAAGGACCCCAACACCAAGCCCCCGCACAGCACGAACTCTACGAGGAGTACGTATACGCAACATGGCTAGAAAACGGTCGGCTGCTCAGAACGAAGTAACAGAACGCACTGAAGAACAGCAAGGCCTGTGAAGAGCGAACTGAAAAACAGTAACGAACGAACAAGAACACAATGACAGAGTCACGCGTAACTCGCTGCACGCACTGAAGACCAGATTCAAACCCACAAGCACAAACTGAACAGCAGAAAACGATCTGAAAACCACGAGTCTGAAAAAGCGCGAATCGTCTCTCACCAAACTTTTACTAACACGAGATTAGCAAAAGGAGCCCAAAGGGTGCTGCGCTTGGTTCGGACCTACCCTTTTCTAGTCTCGTCATACGTGGTGTACGTGACCGCGTTCTTGGCGATTGGAAATTCCGACAACTTTGTGCGACCGTGTGTATGCAAAACAAGTTTGAGCCAACATCCGTCTGAAAAAATCTATGGATTTTGTTGTCGGAATGTCCGATCAATGTCCGATCGTGTGTACAGGGCATTACAGTGTATAGTATCTCAAACAGATTAGTTACTAAATTGTTGGTGTGGAAAGGGAGTTTACTGTGTAGTTGTTCTGGGCCCCAACACAGACTGTGACAGACCCAACCAGGACAGGGGCTTTTGGAGAGGACTGCAGGGTAGCCTCTTGCCTACTGACAATGGGTCTTGGCGTTTGAGCGAGCTACGAGCATTCAGGAAGATGTCCTGTTATATAATGCAAGATGACATGTTATTAACACATTTAAACAGTCAAGGAAGCCATGATGGTCTCTGCCAACTTGAAACTCAGAGAGAAGATGGATGTGAAAAGGAAGCTGGCTAATGAGATTTGGACTGTTAATTAGCTTAATAGTTTATTAGATCACTGTTCACTGTTAGCTGTTAATTGGATTGCTGTTTGAAGTTTGCATTGTTCGTGTGGTGACTACCCTTATTTTTAAAGTATATAAAAACCTGTATTTCTGTTCAATGAACAGTTATTCCTTTGGTTTTTATCTCAACATCTTTTATGTGTACGATGCTTGGGGAAAGGGCTGGTAGTAGCTAATGGTCTGCTAGAAAGGTTTGGAGGGCAGGTGGCACCGTTTGGTGGAGGCACCCAGGTAGGGTGCCAGACGGTCTGTCACTGAGTAATTTTACCCCAATTTGTTATTTTACCTCTTGATAATTTTCTCATCAAAATGTATAATGCACAAACATAAATGTGGCATAGATATTGGAAAAGATATTTAAAGCCCAGCTATAGCCATAACATTTTATTTTGCTTTGGATAGGACAGGGAAAGATTGGAGCCTCTGTATTTTTTTAATTTCTGTCTGCACCATCTTTGGAAAGATTACTTATCACCTCCTGTCAGAACAGGAAGTGGTGGGAAATCTCTCCAACAAGAAAACCTATAACAATAAAAATGTGTTTAAAAAGAGATGGAAGGTTAGAACATCTGATAATGTGTTTATTGCTGTCTGTGCATTCTTATATTGGTGTTAACTGTACCCTTCTGTGTTTTGTATGGGTGTCACAGCAGGGCCGTCTTAACATATGGGCCAACCTGGGCATTGCCCAGAGGCCCGAGGTGCATGGGGGGCCCCTGCAGTCCTGCCCCCCACACTCTCTGGTGCTCATCTGGCACTTCGCAGTGGTTAAGAAAAACCCCAAGGTGGAGCAATTGCTGCTTGTGTGGGTGGGACCAATCACATGGGATGAAATGGAGAGGATGATAAAGGGGATCGGGGCTGTATACATCCCACCCACATGCCCCTGACCCCCAAGCACAAGGGGCGAACGCACGCATTGGTCCCACATGCACACAATCAGTTATCGTCCCACACCTGTGAAGTATCACCGCAAATTTCAGATCATGGGCAGTAATTCTAGCACTAGACCTGCTTTGTAAATCTAAAGTGGTAACCTGTAAAAGCTATTAGAGCATTGACTATGGATAGTAAAATTTATTTTTGTCACCATTTTACAGGCGTGCACAGTTTTAAAGAGTGACATGTTTGAGATCTATTTACTCAGCATAACATCATCTTTTATATTTTACAAAAAATTGGGTTATGTATTGTGTTTTTTGCATTAAAATTTAAAAAAGTATATTTTTTCCGAAACAATTGCGATTGAAAAACCGATGTGCAAATACAGTGTGACAGAAAATTGCAAAACCCACCACTTTATTCTCTAGGGCCTCTGCTTTTAAAAAATATATCATGTTTGGGGGTTCTAAGTAATTTTCTAGCAAAAAAAATGTTAGATTGGACTATGCTTTATAGGGAATTTTTGCTTCTCCCTGCTTCACTTGAGAGTTTGTAGTTCCAAATATCTAGGTATTTTAGTTATGCATTTATATATTCATGTTTCTTTTGGTTAAACTTGATTGACTTTTTTTCAATCCAACTATGTAAACTATGTGACATTTGATGAGAGATGACACATGAGTAACCTACAATCCTGCATACCATATCGCTACAATTTAAAAGCATCTTTGTCATTCCTATGTGCCAATGCACAGTAAATATTATCTCAAGTTCAGTGCAATAACATTGCCATAATAGCCACAATGAAATGATTGCTTCTACACATTTATATACACCGCCCGCACAGAAGGGATGCATGGGGAGGGGGATTTATCCCAGCTGTGTTAACAGTAATTGGTTTCTCATATGCTATTCAGCCTTGTATGTGGTGGTCCCACTTGCATCTTGCCATGTAATTCTGCCTAGTTTACTGCAGCCCAAACACTATAAAATACATCATCCATGCAGGTTAAGAAGTCATTTCTCTTTTTCTTTTCCACCTAATCTCATTTAACAAGGATCCAGATTATACTATTGATCCCTGATTTTTATTTTCTGTTTCAATCGTTTTTATTGGTTTTACAAAGAAAAAGGCAGGCAAATAGCATTTTCAGCATTCATCCAGAGACAAGGAACAGTCTTTAAGCTTTTTTGTTTTGATGTTTTATTAGGGGTAATAACTTGGATGGGGAAAAGAAATTATGGGATACCCTACTTGACAGCAGGGCTGGACTGGGACAAAAATTTGGCCCTGGACTTCATCCAGACCCGCCCACTTTTATTTTGAGTGTCCCCATCAGCACCCCCCTTACATAAGACTGGTCCCCATCAGCACCCTTACATAAGAGTGGTCCCCATCAGCACCCCCCTTACATCAGAGTGGTGCCCATCAGCACAGCACCCCCCTTCACATCAGAGTGGCCCCATCAGCACCCCCTTACATCAGAGTGGTCCCCATCAGCACCCCCTTCACATCAGAATATCTTCCAGAGAGACCTGCTACATTTGGCAGTCTCTCCCCTTGTAAGTCCCTGACCGTGCTGCAGTACTCGCACTGTCCTCCTTGCTGCCACTGCCTCTCAAAGACGGCTCCCTCCAAACTGCTTCTGTTGTTAGGATCCTCCCAGCCCAGCACCCAAGCTCCAGCTCGAGACAGAGCACCCCCCAGACTAGTGGGTTCGCCTCAAGGGCGACAACCGACAGTCCCCTCAGAACTCCATCTCCATCTTCCACCTGACTGCTCTACCAGCATGACTCATCCATATTTAGGGTTGGCTTAGCCCCATGCCAGGCCCACTGCCCAAGGATTAGCTAAACTCCCCTAAGTATGCAGAACAACCCTCCTAGCCTCCACCCTCCAATTTCCGGAATGTTTTCCAACTTTTTCCAGAACCGGGGGAGGGGGGACCAGACAGTTGTCTGTATGACATACTTATTAGAGGAGTTTAGCTAATATATTACATCAATATATATCAGGGCTGGAGTCCTGATCTAAAGTAAACCCATGACCCAGGATGAGTCATAAACATAGCTTTTCCTGTACTCACACTAGTAGCACAATAGAGCGTGGGACACTAGCTTATACATTACCAGACAGTCAGAAAAAAGAGCTGACAGCAACAGCAAAATCATAGAGTCGCACATAAGGCCCCAAACCATAGTCCACTAGGTAGACGTTGGCACCTGAACATAAGGGAGAATTACACAATTGCAAAAAAAAGTTCAAACATAAAGTAGGATGGCAAGATGACAGTTAACTATCAGTTAACTGTCATCACCAGAAGGCAAAATATAACCAGTAGGGTAAGTAAACTTGTGGATATCCCAGATGCATAAGTACGTATAGCCTGTCAAGTAAGAACATTCCCTGAACAGTAATATTTCCCTCATAGAAAGAAGCAAAAATACCAAATCAACGTAATAAACCCAACATCAATGCAGGAGTTACACAAGGCCAAAAAAAGATGCAAATATAGAAGGGAAGGAGAAAAAATGTATTAGGAAAGTTGTCCATCCAGGAATCCTGCTCCTTCTCACCAGGGGTCCTCCTCTAGATATCCAGTACCTGCAAATAAGAGAGCCAAGGGTTCCAAACCTTTTCAAATAGTGCCTGTTTATCTCTCAAGACACTCACAATTGTTTCATTAATCATAATCCATATTGTTATTTTATCTAAAAGTAACTGAAAAAAAAACAAACAAACAGTGACAATCAGCTGTTAGGAATTTGGTGGCTGAGAAGAGACCTGCTACCCAAAGTGACCTTATTAGCTGCCACTACAGTGGAGTTATTGATTTTTGAAAGGCAGATCATTGTGATCCAACCCAGATGACCGTGATTTGTGTTGCAGCCATTTCCAGACACTTTTGTAACCTGTGTGTGTTTCACACGTCACATCAAGCAATAAGTCACCATGTGACAAAATTCAAGTGACAGAACATTTGCCGAGAGATTGATATGGTTTTTCAGAGTGCTTCAGTGGTCACAAGAACTTGCTGGTGACAGCTTGATGTATAATATTTGGATATGATTTTTTTTTTCCCAGCCACTCATGTGAGAAGACATGAATTGTGTAGGTTTTTTGGCATTGCAGATTTATAAACAAGCTAGTGCTAAATATAGAAGGTGCTGCATACTGTCTTAGGGACTGATTTTCCATGCTGAGATTACTGTACCTATGGATTTTTCTTCAGATGTGTGATAATATGTGTATTTATTCTAGATAAATACATTTCTGTTACCTTTCAAACACAGCTCATATTTTTTTCCAGATGTCTTGAAAAATGCATGATGAAGAGTTAAAGACACATTATCACATATTTAGAACTGTTTGTAAGTATAATAATGTTACAGTAGCTACCTGTTAAAAGTGTAATGCTGCATATCAAAGACTGTTCAGCAGTCTACATAATATGGTAACATTTATGCATATTTTTTTGTATGTATTTTATTGAACTTAAAGTGTATATATGACCAAACTTTTTTTTTTTTTATAGCTTTGCAAACAAAAAAAGGGTTCAAACCCATATGATGTTACTTGTTGCTACTCTATCCAAAGCAGAAAAAAAATCCCCCTACATTCCCCCCTACATTCACTTTAAGTTCTGGGGAAAGAGAGCAGGGTGTATGGCGTATGCCCAAGATAATGAAGAACTTCAATTCTTTTCTTTAGAGCAGGGATGTGCAATTAGCGGACCTCCAGCTGTTGCAAAACTACAAATCCCATGAGGCATTGCAAGACTCTGACAGCCATAAGCATGACACCCAGAGGCAGAAGCATGATGGGACTTGTAGTTTTGCAACAGCTGGAGGTCCGCTAATTGCATATCCCTGCTTTAGAGAATAAGCTCAAAACCCAAAGTCCAATGCAACAGTTAAAGCTATCGTCTATATCAACCCTGTCCTCAGGGCCCACTAACAGGCCAGGTTTGCAAGATAACGGAAATACATCACAGGTGATATCATTTGCTGCTCAGTGATTGCAGTATTTTAGTCTGCATCTCCCCAAGGTAATACATAAAACCTGGCCTGTTAGTGGGCCCTGAGGACAGGGTTGATGACCACTGGTCTATAGGAGAAAATATGCTCTATAGACTGCCTCTTCTTCTCATCCAATGCTTGCAGCCCTTTTTAAGTCACTGTTCAGGAACAAAAATGCAAATCAGGTGCTTTTACATTGCTCACTGAATGCTTCAACTAAACCCAGAGACCTCCAGCTAATTAACATTTCCAGAAGGAGGTCAGATATGCTCGCCTACACATCATGTTAGTAGAGCTCTCCTTTGAATTAAACTAACTATGCTAACACATTTAGATGGCAAGTTTAATTTTACTGGCAAAATCAAGATGTACAAAGGTGCCTGTAAATTATTATTATTAATAGTAGTAATAGAAGTATTTTTTTGTTCGTTCTGCACTGGAAGGAAAGGGCACAGACAACTGCCAAGTTGAGACAACAGCTAATGACATGATACAGATGGGCTGTGATAGGCCCTGTCTGTACCACGTGATCACTACAACCAATCAAAATAGTACACAATGAAAGGCATGAATCAAAGTCTTTCATCATTTTCAATTCTCATGTGATCTACTGTGACTGGCCACAGTGATCACATGGTCATGGGAGTGGGCCGATACAGTGACCTGTCATCGGCTGTGTCCGATGGACATAGTGGGTGAGAGATCACAATGGAGCGCGGCCCGTGGGGATTCTGGGAGGACTTTATATGATGTCCTCCCAGGATAACAGGGCTCCCGCTCGGCCATCATATTACAATAAGCCAGGCCAGAGGGGTTTAAACTCACTAGTGCTTTTTTCACCAATACCTTTTCTTCATATTGGCATTTCAAAATAACAAATGGAATAATTTAAAGGATAAGTGAAATATTTACTGCAGTATAACACTTTTGGTTGTTACAATGGAAAGAGGTTCCAGGGATTTGGTTCCAAAAGAGGAACGGTCCTTCCAAATAAGGGACAGTTGGGAGCTAAGCAGGCAACCCATGCAAAGGCCATTTTTTAATCATCAGTGTATAGGTACTTTTATAAAAAACAAAAATCTACCTGTCTCACACAATGGAAATATACTGTATATATGCTGCAATTTTAGAATTATTTAATATGCTTCATCATTAATCTTTTCTGTGAACCAAAAATTTTTGCTAACCAAGAAGCTTTCTGCTAAATATTCAAATATTAAAGTGCAGCACCCTGATGTTTAGGCAGGGTTGCTAGTAAATTTACCTGCCAGGTTTAATCGCCTTGGCCAATTGATAGGGGATCAATTGATTCCACCCTAAGGCTGGATTTACACCTATGCATTTTTAGTGCTTTTTGCATTTTGCAGATTTGCACTACAGCCCATCTAACATGGTTTCCTATGGGTCAAGTTCTGTAGTGCAAATCTGCAAAATGCAAAAAGCACTAAAAATGCATAGGTGTGAATCCAGCTTAATTCTGGAATTGATGCACTCCTCTCCTCTGTCACTAGATGGCTGGGTATCTGGTGACATTAGATAAGACAAGGGCATTGCAAGGACAGATTAGGAATAGGTGGGGTATCTCAGCTAATGGGCAGGGATCTTCTTTGGTCCCTTGGCCTGCTGGGAGAGCCTATTTTTTTGGGTGAGGTTAGGTGATCGGGGTTCTGTGCCACCTGGACGGCTGTCTGGGTGGACATGTGTTGTGCTGCCCCGGGCTGCTAGACCAGAGCGTAAGGCCTATTCTGGGGACATCTGGCTGCTAGGCTATCTGAGGGCCTATCCAGAAGCAAGAGAGCAGCGTAGGGTTGGGACTTGCAGTTTCTGCTGGCCGGAGAGCCTGTCGTGGTCAGGGATAGAGGGGAAGCTGTCGCCACTAAGGGACCATCCACCTTTTTACTGGGGACCACTGTGAGTAGCTGAAGCAAGTAGCAGAGCAGTATTCTCACCAACAGTGACGGTGAAGAATTGGGAAACTTCAGCAGGAGTCAAGCCAGGGACCCAGCCAGCGAAGGTGACACTTGCAGAGCAGCCTTGTGTGTCAAGCCAGGGACTGAGCAGGCCAGTGGGGTGACGCTTGAGGAGTATCTTGGATGCCGAGCTAGGGGCCCAGCAGGGAAGCGGGGGTGACGCTTGAGGAAGATGCTGAGAGAGAAGTTTGGAAGAGCTCAGGAGATCCAGTTGCTGTGGATCAGCAAATCTAGTGAGAGAGACTGGGAACTCGGTTGAGTGAAGATCTACAGAAGGAGATTGTAGAGGAAGTGAAAGAGTTCATTTTAACCTTTGTTAAAAAACTGTTCAAGATTGTTGCCATAGACATCATTCTGTTCAAGATTGTTGCCATAGACATCATTTCTACACGTGCAGATGTGGTGTCCAGCTGGGTGCCTTTCCCTGCATGGCTGTCTACCTATAGAAGTCTCGGAGTCTGCCAAATAACATTGCAACTACTAAAGGATATCCTGGCCCTAAACTCTCTCTCCCACAATTCTGCTTAACCACTTGACGACCGCCTCACACCGATGTACGTCGGCAAGGTGGCACGGACAGGCAAAATCACGTACATGTACGTGATTTGCCTTCCGCGGGTGGGGGGTTCGATCGGACCCCCCCCCGGTGCCCGAGGCGGTCGTCTTTTGTCCCACGGCGATCGGAGGTGAGGGGGAGGCCATCCGTTCGTGGCCCCCCCTCGCGATTGCCGCCGGCCAATCGAATCATTCCTTTGCTGCTGTATGCTAAACAGCAGCAAAGGAAATGATGTCATCTCTCCTCGGCTCGGTAATTTCCGTTCCGGCCCGAGGAGAGAAGACATGTGAGTGAGTGCACAACACTACACACACACAGTAGAACATGCCAGGCACACAAAACACCCCAATCCGCTCCCCGATCACCCCCCAATCACCCCCCCCCCCCCGTCACAAACTGACACCAAGCAGTTTTTTTTTTTTTTTTTCTGATTACTGCATTGGTGTCAGTTTGTGACAGTTACAGTGTTGGGACAGTTACTGTTACCCCCCTTTAGGTCTAGGGTACCCCCCTAACCCCCCCTAATAAAGTTTTAACCCCTTGATCACCCCCTGTCACCAGTGTCGCTAAGCGATCATTTTTCTGATCGCTGTATTAGTGTCGCTGGTGACGCTAGTTAGGGACGTAAATATTTAGGTTCGCCGTCAGCGTTTTATAGCGTCAGGGACCCCCATATACTACCGAATAAATGTTTTAACCCCTTGATGGCCCCCTAGTTAACCCTTTCACCACTGATCACTGTATAAGTGTTACGGGTGACGCTGGTTAGTTCGTTTATTTTTTATAGTGTCAGGGCACCCGCCGTTTATTACCGAATAAAGGTTTAGCCCCCTGATCGCCCGGCGGTGATATGCGTCGCCCCAGGCAGCGTCAGATTAGCGCCAGTACCGCTAACACCCACGCACGCAGCATACACCTCCCTTAGTGGTATAGTATCTGTACGGATCAATATCTGATCTGATCAGATCTATACTAGCGTCCCCAGCAGTTTAGGGTTCCCAAAAACGCAGTGTTAGCGGGATCAGCCCAGATACCTGCTAGCACCTGCGTTTTGCCCCTCCGCCCAGGCCACCCAAGTGCAGTATCGATCAATCACTGTCACTTACAAAACACTAAACGCATAACTGCAGCGTTCGCAGAGTCAGGCCTGATCCCTGCGATCGCTAACAGTCTTTTTGGTAGTATTTTGGTGAACTGGCAAGCACCAGCCCCAGGCAGCGTCAGGTTAGCGCCAGTAGCGCTAACACCCACGCACGCAGCATACGCCTCCCTTAGTGGTATAGTATCTGTACGGATCAATATCTGATCCGATCAGATCTATACTAGCGTCCCCAGCAGTTTAGGGTTCCCAAAAACGCAGTGTTAGCGGAATCAGCCCAGATACCTGCTAGCACCTGCGTTTTGCCCCTCCGCCCAGCCCAGCCCAGCCCACCCAAGTGCAGTATCGATCGATCACTGACACTTACAAAACACTAAATGCATAACTGCAGCGTTCGCAGAGTCAGGCCTGGTCCCTGCGATCGCTAACAGTTTTTTTGGTAGTATTTTGATGAACTGGCAAGCACCAGCCCCAAGCAGCGTCAGGTTAGCGCCAGTAGCACTAACACCCACGCACGCAGCATACACCTCCCTTAGTGGTATAGTATCTGAACGGATCAATATCTGATCCGATCAGATCTATACTAGCGTCCCCAGCAGTTTAGGGTTCCCAAAAACGCAGTGTTAGCGGGATCAGCACAGATACCTGCTAGCACCTGCGTTTTGCCCCTCCGCCCGGCCCGGCCCAGCCCAGCCCACCCAAGTGCAGTATCGATCGATCACTGTCACTTACAAAAGACTAAACGCATAACTGCAGCGTTCGCAGAGTCAGTCCTGATCCCTGCGATCGCTAACAGTTTTTTTGGTAGCGTTTTGGTGAACTGGCAAGCACCAGCAGCCTAGTACACCCCGGTCGTAGTCAAACCAGCACTGCAGTAACACTTGGTGACGTGGCGAGTCCCATAAGTGCAGTTCAAGCAAGCACAAGTAGTGTCCCGCTGCCACCAAAAAAGACAAACACAGGCCCGTCGTGCCCATAATGCCCTTCCTGCTGCATTCGCCAATCCTAATTGGGAACCCACCGCTTCTGCAGCGCCCATACTTCCCCCATTCACATCCCCAACCAAATGCAGTCGGCTGCATGAGAGGCATTTTCTTTATGTCCTCCCGAGTACCCCGAGTACCCCTACCCAGCGAACCCCCCCAAAAAAGATGTTGTGTCTGCAGCAAGCGCGGATATAGGCGCGACACCCGCTATTATTGTCCCTCCTGTCCTGACAATCCTGGTCTTTGCATTGGTGAATGTTTTGAACGCTACTATGCACTAGTTGAGTATTAGTGTAGGATACAGCATTCCACAGACTAGGCACACTTTCACAGGGTCTCCCAAGATGCCATTGCATTTTGAGAGACCCGAACCTGGAACCGGTTACAGTTATAAAAGTTAGTTACAAAAAAAGTGTAAAAAAATATATATATATAAAATAAAAAAAAATAGTTGTCGTTTTATTGTTCTCTCTCTCTCTATTCTCTCTATTGTTCTGCTCTTTTTTACTGTATTCTATTCTGCAATGTTTTATTGTTATTATGTTTTATCATGTTTGCTTTTCAGGTATGCAATTTTTTATACTTTATACTTTTCAGGTACGCCTTTCACAACTTTGAGTGGTTATACCAGAATGATGCCTGCAGGTTTAGGTATCATCTTGGTATCATTCTTTTCAGCCAGCAGTCGGCTTTCATGTAAAAGCAATCCTAGCGGCTAATTAGCCTCTAGACTGCTTTTACAAGCCGTGGGAGGGAATGCCCCCCCCCCACCGTCTTCCGTGTTTTTATCTGGCTCTCCTGTCTCAACAGGGAACCTGAAAATGCAGCCGGTGATTCAGCCAGCTGACCATAGAGCTGATCAGAGACCAGAGTGGCTCCAAACATCTCTATGGCCTAAGAAACCGGAAGCTACGAGCATTTTATGACTTAGATTTTGCCGGATGTAAATAGCGCCATTGGGAAATTGGGGAAGCATTTTATCACACCGATCTTGGTGTGGTCAGATGCTTTGAGGGCAGAGGAGAGATCTAGGGTCTAATAGACCCCAATTTTTTCAAAAAAGAGTACCTGTCACTACCTATTGCTATCATAGGGGATATTTACATTCCCCGAGATAACAATAAAAATGATTAAAAAAAAAAAAATGAAAGGAACAGTTTAAAAATAAGATAAAAAAGCAAAAAAATAATAAAGAAAAAAAAAAAAAAAAGCACCCCTGTCACCCCCTGCTCTCGCGCTAAGGCGAACGCAAGCGGCAGTCTGTCGTCAAACGTAAACAGCAATTGCACCATGCATGTGAGGTATCACCACAAAGGTTAGATCGAGGGCAGTAATTTTTGCAGTAGACCTCCTCTGTAAATCTAAAGTGGTAACCTGTAAAGGCTTTTAAAGGCTTTTAAAAATGTATTTATTTTGTTGCCACTGCACGTTTGTGCGCAATTGTAAAGCATGTCATGTTTGGTATCCATGTACTCGGCCTAAGATCATCTTTTTTATTTCATCAAACATTTGGGCAATATAGTGTGTTTTAGTGCATTAAAATTTAAAAAAGTGTGTTTTTTCCCCAAAAAATGCGTTTGAAAAATCGCTGCGCAAATACTGTGTGAAAAAAAAAATGAAACACCCACCATTTTAATCTGTAGGGCATTTGCTTTAAAAAAATATATAATGTTTGGGGGTTCAAAGTAATTTTCTTGCAAAAAAAAAATAATTTTTTCATGTAAACAATAAGTGTCAGAAAGGGCTTTGTCTTCAAGTGGTTAGAAGAGTGGGTGATGTGTTACATAAGCTTCTAAATGTTGTGCATAAAATGCCAGGACAGTTCAAACCCCCCCCCCAAATGACCCCATTTTGGAAAGTAGACACCCCAAGCTATTTGCTAAAAGGCATGTCGAGTCCATGGAATATTTTCTATTGCGACACAAGTTGCGGGAAAGAGACAATTTTTTTTTTTTTTGCACAAAATTGTCACTAAATGATATATTGCTCAAACATGCCATGGGAATATGTGAAATTACATCCCAAAATACATTCTGCTGCTTCTCCTGAGTACGGGGATACCACATGTGTGAGACTTTTTGGGAGCCTAGCCACGTACGGAACCCCGAAAACCAAGCACCGCCTTCAGGCTTTCTAAGGGTGTGAATTTTTGATTTCACTCTTGACTGCCTGACTGACACAGTTTCGGAGGCCATGGAATGCCCAGGTGGCACAAAACCCCCCCAAATGACCCCATTTTGGAAAGTAGACACCCAAAGCTATTTGCTGAGAGGTATAGTGAGTATTTTGCAGACCTCACTTTTTGTCACAAAGTTTTGAAAATTGAAAAAAGAAAAAAAAAAAAAGTTTTTTCTTGTCTTTCTTCATTTTCAAAAACAAATGAGAGCTGCAAAATACTCACCATGCCTCTCAGCAAATAGCTTGGGGTGTCTACTTTCCAAAATGGGGTCATTTGGGGTGGTTTTGTGCCACCTGGACATTCCATGGCCTCCGAAACTGTGATAGGCAGTGAAGAGTGAAATCAAAAATTTTCACCCTTAGAAATCCTGAAGGCGGTGCTTGGTTTTCGGGGTTCCGTACGCGGCTAGGCTCCCAAAAAGTCTCACACATGTGGTATCCCCATACTCAGGAGAAGCAGCTAAATGTATTTTGGGGTGCAATTCCACATAAGCCCATGGCCTGTGTGAGCAATATATCATTTAGTGACAACTTTGTGCAAAAAAAAAAAAAAAATGTGTCACTTTCCCGCAACTTGTGTCAAAATATTAAATATTCCATGGACTCAATATGCCTCTCAGCAAATAGCTTGGGGTGTCTACTTTCCAAAATGGGGTCATTTGGGGGGGTTTTGTGCCACCTGGCATTCCATGGCCTCCGAAACTGTGATAGGCAGTGAAGAGTGAAATCATAAATTTACACCCTTAGAAATCCTGAAGGCAGTGATTGGTTTTCGGGGCCCCGTACGCGGCTAGGCTCCAAAAAAGTCCCACACATGTGGTATCCCCATACTCAGGAGAAGCAGCGGAATGTATTTTGGGGTGCAATTCCACATAGGCCCATGGCCTGTGTGAGCAATATATCATTTAGTGACAACTTTTTGTAAATATTTTTTTTTTTTGTCATTATTCAATCACTTGGGACAAAAAAAATAAATATTCAATGGGTTCAACATGCCTCTCAGCAATTTCCTTGGGGTGTCTACTTTCCAAAATGGGGTCATTTGGGGGGGTTTGTACTGCCCTGCCATTTTAGCACCTCAAGAAATGACATAGGCAGTCATAAACTAAAAGCTGTGTAAATTACAGAAAATGTACCCTAGTTTGTAGACGCTATAACTTTTGCGCAAACCAGTATATATACGCTTATTGACATTTTTTTTTACCAAAGACATGTGGCCGAATACATTTTGGCCTAAATGTATGACTAAAATTGAGTTTATTGGATTTTTTTAATAACAAAAAGTAGAAAATATCATTTTTTTTCAAAATTTTCGGGCTTTTTCCATTTATAGCGCAAAAAATAAAAACCGCAGAGGTGATCAAATACCATCAAAAGAAAGCTCTATTTGTGGGAAGAAAAGGACGCAAATTTCGTTTGGGTACAGCATTGCATGACCACGCAATTAGCAGTTAAAGCGACGCAGTGCCAAATTGGAAAAAGACCTCTGGTCCTTAGGCAGCATAATGGTCCGGGGCTCAAGTGGTTAAGAGACAATAAATCTCTTTGCATTCAAGAAGTGTCTGGTGCCCGTGAATCTACCTTGCTTTACACCCGCAATGCCTTGTAACCCACTCTACATAGAAGGATGTCAGCTCTCCCTGACTCTGGAGGTCATCATTAGGTCTCTAAGGGTCGGGGCCCTTGCTACAAAGGTTTCCAAGTTTAAAACATAACTATTTTATTGGTCAGAATTCAGATACATGAAAAGTGTATTGAATTTGTTTGGCCCCTGTAAAGCACCAACATTTATATGGAACTTCAAACTCAAGCCGCTCATCTCTGTTAATTTAGAAAAAAGAGCACTTCATATAATTCTTATGCCCTGTACACACGATCGGACATTGATCGGACATTCGGACAACAAAATACATGTTTTTTTTCCTACGGATGTTAGCTCAAACTTGTCTTGCATACACACGATCGCACAAAGTTGTCGGAATTTCCGAACGTCAAGAACGCAGTGACCTACACCACGTACGACGAGACTATAAAAGGGCAGTTCAATACCAAGCGCGGCACCCTTTGGGCTCCTTTTGCTAATCTCGTGTTAGTAAAAGTTTGGTGAGAGACGATTCGTGCTTTTTCAGACTCGTGGTTTTCAGATCGTATTTCTGGTGTTCAGTTTGTGCTTGTGGGTTTGTATCTGGTCTTCAGTGCGTGCAGTGAGTTCCCATTGGTTTATTCAGTGTGTTCTTGTCCGTTCGTTACTTATTTTCAGGTCGCTCTTCACAGGCCTTGCTGTTCTTCAGTGCGTTCTGTTACTTCGTTCTGACCAGCCGACCGTTTTGAAGCCATGTTGCGTGTACGTACACATCGTAGAGTTCGTGCTGTGCGGGGACTTGGTGTTGGAGTTCTTGACACAAGCCCAGTCCATGAACAGGGCGGGGAGGAGTTCATGGACCAAGAATTGGTTGCTCCAGCGTGACCAATTCTGTCAAATGCCTTTGCTCCGTGAGATCTGTGAGGATAATCCTGACAATTTCAGGAACTTTCTCAGGATGACGGACCCCGTTTTTCACCGTTTGTTTGCTTTGCTGACCCCTTATATCAGCAGACAGGTTACCTGCATAAGGCAAGCCATCACTGTGGAGCAGAGGCTAGGTGCCACGTTGCGGTACTTGGCAACAGGGAGAAGCCTGCAGGACCTCAAGTTCTTGACAGACATCTCCCCCCAGGCTCTGGGGATCATTATCCCAGAGACCTGTTCTGCTATCATCCAAGTAGGCTTGGAATTTTTTCCTGGGCATTCCCCAGGTTTTGTTGTTATCTGCTATCATCCAGGTCCTGCAGAAGGACTATATTAAGGCAAGATTTTTATCCTTTAACATCACCTTTTATTGTATTTAATGTTTGCTAATGTAATGTATTTCTTTCCTTATTCCCTAATTATCATGTTTGTAATATGCTGTGAATGTCCCCTTTGTTCTTATGCATGCTGGATTATTTTTACATTTTTTTTATCCTTCATACATATTTGCCTTCACTTACCTCCCCAGCATGCTCTCCTGGGCCTATATCCACCTCGTCTAGTCACTTAACAATGTATTTAGTCAGCTCCATAGTAGTGCTTTACCCTAAACACCCCCTAAAATGTGTAAAAATGTTTTTTGTTCTTTAAATTCTGGCATAGTGCCAGAGGCTTTTTTTGGGTCCCAAAATTATTTCGAACCCTCTTTCCCCCAACCGTTAAGTCAGCTGATACAAATCCTCTATCTGCTGACTTTGCCAAACCCATACACACTATAGCTACCTCTTTTGTGGTCAGATTTATGGATGAATTCCCCAAAGCATGTAGTGCAAGGGCCTGCCTGAATACTTTCAAATGGTACTGTTTAAAGTTTTTGTATCCTATTATTATCTTGATAGGTAATAGCAGAATGTAAAAATGTGTTAAAATGTGTACAGTGTGTATTTATATCTTATATCTTTCCAGTGGGCTGCCAATAGTGTAAAGTAAGGAGGGGCTGGCCAAAGTAATACACATTATTTAGGCATTCATTTCCCAATGAAGTGTAGAGGGTTACCTGTCCAAAACATCTCCCCCCATAAATTTTTTTAAATCACCCATGGGGGAGGGGGGGATCTGATAGGTGGACCTTATACCTTTGTCTTTAAATAATTCCTAAAATAAATGTTATACTGATGTTGGCCAAGGATGTTTGTATCTGCTTTCAATGTTTATGTGCAAAATGATTAATTTTTGGTTCTTGTTTGACTCCACAGTTTTCTTCCAACCCACAGGAATGGCAGACTGTGGCCTCCCACTTTTCCCAGCAGTGGGACTTTCCTAACTGCGTTGGGGCAATTGATGGGAAACACGTCCACATAGTCCCACCACCCAACTCGGGGTCATATTATTACAACTACAAGGGGTTCAATAGTATTGTGATGTTGGTGGTGGTGTCGGCTACTTACGAGCTCCTGTATGTGGACGTGGGGAAGAATGGCCAGATGTCAGATGGTGGAGTCATCACCCACACAGAGTTATACAGGCATCTCCAGAATGGCAGCTTGGACTTGCCACCTCCAGAAGACAATGTGGAAGGACTCCCATTGGTCTTCGTTGCGGATGAAGCATTTGCGCTGGGGGACCATCTTATACGGCCATTCCCTATGAGGACCCTCACCCTGGACCAGAGGGTTTTTAATTACCGGCTGGCCAGAGCCAGAAGAGTGGTGGAGAACACGTTTGGAATAATGGCCAGCCGGTTCCGTCTATTTCTTACACCCATACACATGGCGGAATATAAACTGAATCACATCATCCTGACTTGCTATGTTCTCCACAACTTTTTAAGGAGAAATTCTTGGAATTATGCTGCCTCAGTTGGGCCTGAGGCCAGAATTAATATTAATGAACCAACCCTGACGGCGCTTAAAGCTGGACATCCTGGCTTGCCCCCCCCAGAGTGCCTGCGAGGTCCGTATAAGATACATGGAATACTTTGCAGGTAGGGGGGCCATCGATATGCCAGACAATGTCTGAGACATTTTTGAAATAAAAATATATTTTAAACTGAACAAATATTTGCTTTGATTTCCTGCTTGGCTTTCTTTTAGCTGTCTCCTCGGTTAGTCTAATTTTTTTACCTTTTTCTTCAACAGTGCAAATTAAATTTCGCTGACACATGAGGTGACAATCTCTTCTTTGGCTAACTATTAATTATTATGTTGTGGGTCTGCTACACACACCTTGTATTTTTTTGTGAATGTATGTAATGCATTACTGATAAAAAATAATAATAATTTTCAACACCATGCCATAAATTTGTGGAGTCCTGAAAATGGCGTGATTGTGTAAAATTAGAAAGCACTGTTGGGTGTTATTTACTAAAGGAAAATACACTTTGCACTACAAGTGCACTTGAGACTGCACTGAAACTGCACTTGTAGTGCAAAGTGGATTTGCCTTTAGTAAATAACCCCCATTGTCACTGCAAACAACAACTTTATACTCTAAAAAATGCTTTTGACCATTGAAAGAAGAAGCCACACATTGTTGATTATCAATCTTTTTAATACAAGCACAATCACATGTGCATTTCTAAAACGTTTTTTTAACAAACCAACATGTTTGTTGTATAACAATTTTTTAGGTCACATTATTAATAAGTAGAAATTGCCTTTTAAGGTAAATCAGGCCTGTTTTAAACAATAAAAAAATACAAAAAATACAAAAAAAAAACAAACTCTGGAACTTACAAAGTTTAACTTTTATAGAAAGTGAAGGCAATATCAGACATGAGTATTTATAAACTGTGTTTGATATTGCGTTCAGCAGATGGGGTGATGTCACCCCTGGAAAAGCCAAATTTTGAAGATGCACACAAACTGCCTAATGTCAACATATGCTAGCTGCCATCATGGGGGATCAATGGATGTGTTTTGTGGGTGCAGTGCTGGGACAAGGTCATTTGGTGCCCAGGGCGGAGATGGCAAACTGCGCCCCCCCCCCCGACCCCTGTTTTTCACAGATTTTCCCCGATGTGCACCTGCGGCGGCGCGCGGGGAGGAATTAAATAGGAGGACAAAAACTTTTATCTTAGATGTTTACACTTATACCCCTTTCACATTGGGGCACTTTGCAGGCGCTACTGCGCTAAAAACAGCACCTGCAAAACGCCCTGAAAGAGCCGCTACTGTGTCTCCAATGTGAAAGCCCCGAGAACTTTCACACTGGAGCGGTGCGCTGGCAGGACGGTAAAAAAAGTCCTGCTAGCAGCATCTTTGGAGTGAAGGAGTGGTGTGTAATGATGGTAAAGCAGCGCTAAAAATAGCTCAGTTTTACCACCGATGCCGCCCCTGCCCCAGTGTGAAAGGGGGCTTAAGGTTTTTAATGTAGAGCCTGGTGCAACTAATGCACAAAGGGCTTAATTAACTGTGACTGGTCACAAATGCATCAGTGAACAATGGCAATACATTAACCCCCCCCCCCCCCCATGCTGCATATTACAGAAATTAAAACTAGCATTGCTAATTAACCTCCCCTCAGCCTCCCCCCCTCCCCCATTCATGTATTATTCTGCTGCAGATTAATAAATGAACTGTCTGAATACGATTGGGGGAGGGGGGGAGGCTGAGGGGATGTTAATTACCAATGCTACCTATTTTTTAATTTCTGTAATATGCAGCATGGGGGGGGGGGGGTAATGTATTGCCATTGGTCACTGATGCATCAGTGACCAGTGGCAGTACATTAACCCCCCCCCCCCTCCCATGCTGCATATTACAGAAATTAAAAAATAGGTAGCATTGGTAATTAACCTCTCCTCAGCCTCCTCCCCTCCCCTCATCGGATTCAGACACTTTATTTTAATATCTGCAGATGGCATTGCATTTGTTATTATCTGTTTAGTGCTTACTTTTGTGTCTTGTCTTGTGTCCGTTGTGTGATATACACACTTTGTTGCAGAGGCGTAACTATAACCTTCAGGGCCCCAGTGCAAGAAACCATGAAGGGCCCCTGACCCGCACTATGATGGGGGAGGGGGGGGGGGTATTGTGAAAGAATGAGGGGCAGTATGACGGGGTATTTTGACAGGAGGGGGCAGTGTGACCAAAGAAGGGTATCTGGAAAGTGTGACCAGAGGGGGGAGTGTGATAAGAGGGGGCACTGTGAAAGAAGGGGGGCAGTGTGACAAGAAGGGGCAGTGTGACAGGAGGGGGCAGTATGACAGGGGGATATTGTGACAAGAGGGGGGCAGTGTGACAGGAAAAGGATACCTGGGAAGTATTACAAGAGGGGGGCAGTGTAATGAGGGAGCACTGTGAAAGGAGGGGGACTGTTTAACAAGAGGGGGGTAGATATGACAGAAGGGGGACAGTGTGTGGGGGGCACAGTGTGAGAGGGGACAGTGTGAGAGGGGACAGTGTGAGAGGGGACAGTGTGAGAGGGGACAGTGTGAGAGAGGGGACAGTGTGTGGGGGGACAGTGTGTGGGGGGACAGTGTGTGGGGGGACAGTGTGTGGGGGGACAGTGTGAGAGAGGACAGTGTGAGAGGGGACAGTGTGAGAGCGGACAGTGTGAGAGCGGACAGTGTGTGGGGGGGGGCAGTGTGTGGGGGGACAGTGTGAGAGGGGGCAGTGTGAGAGGGGACAGTGTGTGGGGGGACAGTGTGAGAGGGGACAGTGTGTGCCCCCCACACACTGTGTGTGAGAGGGGACAGTGTGTGGGGGGACAGTGTGAGAGGGGACAGTGTGTGGGGGGACAGTGTGAGAGGGGACAGTGTGAGAGGGGACAGTGTGAGAGGGGACAGTGTGTGGGGGGACAGTGTGAGAGGGGACAGTGTGAGAGGGGACAGTGTGAGAGGGGACAGTGTGAGAGGGGACAGTGTGTGGGGGGACAGTGTGTGGGGGGACAGTGTGAGAGGGGACAGTGTGTGGGGGGACAGTGTGTGGGGGGACAGTGTGAGAGGGGACAGTGTGTGGGGGGACAGTGTGTGGGGGGACAGTGTGAGAGGGGACAGTGTGAGAGGGGACAGTGTGAGAGGGGACAGTGTGTGGGGGGACAGTGTGTGGGGGGACAGTGTGAGAGGGGACAGTGTGAGAGGGGACAGTGTGTGGGGGGACAGTGTGTGGGGGGACAGTGTGAGAGGGGACAGTGTGTGGGGGGACAGTGTGAGAGGGGACAGTGTGAGAGGGGACAGTGTGTGGGGGGACAGTGTGTGGGGGGACAGTGTGAGAGGGGACAGTGTGTGGGGGGACAGTGTGTGGGGGGACAGTGTGAGAGGGGACAGTGTGTGGGGGGACAGTGTGTGGGGGGACAGTGTGAGAGGGGGCAGTGTGTGGGGGGACAGTGTGAGAGGGGACAGTGTGTGGGGGGACAGTGTGTGGGGGGACAGTGTGTGGGGGGACAGTGTGAGAGGGGACAGTGTGAGAGGGGGCAGTGTGTGGGGGGACAGTGTGAGAGGGGACAGTGTGTGGGGGGACAGTGTGAGAGGGGACAGTGTGAGAGGGGACAGTGTGTGGGGGGACAGTGTGAGAGGGGACAGTGTGTGGGGGGACAGTGTGAGAGGGGACAGTGTGTGGGGGGACAGTGTGAGAGGGGACAGTGTGTGGGGGGACAGTGTGAGAGGGGACAGTGTGAGAGGGGACAGTGTGTGGGGGGACAGTGTGTGGGGGGACAGTGTGAGAGGGGACAGTGTGAGAGGGGACAGTGTGAGAGGGGACAGTGTGTGGGGGGACAGTGTGAGGGGGGACAGTGTGTGGGGGGACAGTGTGTGGGGGGACAGTGTGAGAGGGGACAGTGTGTGAGGGGACAGTGTGTGAGGGGACAGTGTGAGAGGGGACAGTGTGAGAGGGGACAGTGTGTGGGGGGACAGTGTGAGAGGGGACAGTGTGAGAGGGGACAGTGTGTGGGGGGACAGTGTGTGGGGGGACAGTGTGAGAGGGGACAGTGTGAGAGGGGACAGTGTGTGGGGGGACAGTGTGAGAGGGGACAGTGTGTGGGGGGACAGTGTGAGAGGGGACAGTGTGAGAGGGGACAGTGTGAGAGGGGAGAGGTGGGTGGCCAGTGTTGTGCTTTACTTACATGAGAAGCAGCATGCTTCCTTGTCATGTCTGCACTCTGCAGGATGTCCCTCCAGGCAGCACACAGTTCACTTCCCGAATATCATTGTATCCAATGGAGAGGGGAGGGGCCTCTGACCTGAGCGTGTATTAGCAAGACTCAGAGTGTACAAGCAGAGGGAGAAACTTGTGCACTCAATCTGCTGGTCAGAGGCCCCTCCCCTCTCCATTGTACTCACTGATATTCGGGAAGTGAACTGTGTGCTGCCTGGAGGGACATCCCGCAGAGCGCAGACATCACATAGCTGCCGATCGCCCCCTTACGCCCCCCTCTCCTGTATAGTTAGATGCCAGCCAGGGGAGGTGCGGCGTCTTGGGG
Source organism: Lithobates septentrionalis (assembly GCA_037952835.1). Classification (NCBI taxonomy): domain Eukaryota; kingdom Metazoa; phylum Chordata; class Amphibia; order Anura; family Ranidae; genus Lithobates; species Lithobates septentrionalis. Next base: position 1,104,862 of record JBBDGP010001535.1, read on the forward strand.
CCCCCCCACACTGGCAGAATTCCAGGGCCCAGTCGCAAGTGCGACTGTTGCGACCCTGAAAATTCCGCCACTGCTTTGTTGGTTCCTCCTCGGTGGCTCCTCTAGGTTGCAGCTTCTGCAGCAGCTCTCTATCTCCTCCCATCCCGCCTCTGGCCATCAGTGATGTCACGCCGCCGGGACGGGACTACGAATCGCCTTCATAGGGGGAGAGAAGCGCTGACAGGGAAGGGGCTTGTGCAGTCTGTTTAGGCTTGTGCCGGGTGCAGGAGTGCACTCGGCACATAGTTACAGTACAGCTATTAGCAGCGCCGGCTGGTGTGTATGTACTACTATGATGAAGCACACTGCCAGCACTTCATCTGCGCCCCCCTCCCTTCAGCAAATTCTATCGCCCAGGGCATCCGCCCCTTCCGCCCCTGCCTTGTACCGGCTCTGTGTGGGTGCAACCCCTTCCTCTCAGTTACTTTATTATTGAGGAAGGGGTTGCACCCACAAAACGCGTACATTGATCTCCCATGATGGCAGATAGCACATGTTGACACACTGTGTGCATCTTCAAAATTTGGCTTTTCAATAATATGTCAAAAATTATTCATAAAAACAACAATAAACCTGGAATAAGTTAGGGATTTCTGGGTGTTTCATATTCTCCCTAAAACATCAATGATGTTCTTCATTTTGTTTTGAACATCATTGATGTTTTGCTTAAATTATCTCCCTGATGAGGATCTGGGCACTTTCACTTGTGAAATTACATTCCTCTTCCACAACATCACAATCACCTAAAAGAAAAAAAAAACACACTATGTATTATAAATATGCAGGCATCCATCTCTTACCTGAGGCTGTGGTCGCAGACACTCACCTGTTGTGGTGACAATTTCTATAACGCCTCCCTCCTCCTCCTCTGGTTGGGTTTGGTGGATTTCCCCTTCTTCCTGAGGTGGGGGGACCGTGGTCTCCTCTGATGAGTGGTGTCCTCCGAGTCTTTTCTCTCCTATGTGACAAAAAATAGGTATACTTAGCACACAGATATTTGATGGCAGAAATAGGAATATGAAAAGTGGGGTACAATTGTCTGTTTTGGCAGAGTTCCAAGATGAAGAAATATTGTCCTTTGTCAAGCTTGAATACTTACCTGTTTTGTACAAGCTTCACAGATGGAGACACCCCTATAGTATACACTGGAGCACCCGTGTGGGCCCCCTAATAAAAAGGGTGTTCTTGTGTCCCACACTAGTGCTCCAGCGTCCAGATGTGTAAACAGCTGCTGAGTGTCCTCTCCTTACACAGAATCTAGTTTGCATTTCATTCTAGTTACAAACCCATCTAGACAACAAACTTATTTTAAGAGAAGTAGGGCATAAAAAATGTATTAAACTGCATCTGGACAAAATATGGTGTTTTAGTGGCCGAATGAACAATGTTCCTACGAACGAATAATGTGTCCATGAACATAAAAGTTGCCATTTTAAAATGTACAACAGTAAAGAAAAGCACATGGAGCAGCACAAACCTAATAAAAATAAAGAATAGGAACACAGGACAACTACTTACTTTTTTGCAGCACTCTCCTGATCCTTCTATACTGAACATGCTCCCTTAATTTGAGGTCCGACCACTGCTTCCTCAGTTGATCCTTGGATCGCCGTACCCCAAAATACCTGTGCAGACTCTTAACAACTTTAGCCATGACCTTGGCCTTTCTGACATTTGGGTTGGGGTAAGATCCATGCTTCCCTTCATAGTCGGCCCTTTTCAATATGTCCACCATCTCCACTATCTCTACAAAGGACATATTTGAGGCCTTAAATCGTCTCCTCCGGGATCGTGACGTTTCTGGCCCCGGGCTTTCCTCCTCCTCCTCGTTGCTGTAATTATCACGCACCTGCTCTGTCTCCGCCATGTGCTCTTCCCCACTGCACCAAAAGAGAAGGGGCGGGGAATAGACTAGAAAGAACGTCAGGGGCGGTTGGAGTTTCACGCATGTACAGTGTATATAAAGCGTAACACACGTGCGTCGTACGTACAATCTGTGAGTGGAGGAAGGAGTATCGGAAGCGCCGATCGTGATAACGAAGGTAACATTTAAACTTGGGCCTATGCTACTTATAGATTGAGGCCTATATTGGGACAAGATTAAGAGACTTTAGCCTGACATTAGGGTTTGTCTTGTGTATTGCAGATAATATGGATGGCTTCAATGACCACAACTTCCATCCCCTGTTCATAGACAAGTACAGGGAGCTGCCCTGTTCTGTAGCAGGTGAAACATCCACATTATAATCATAAACAAAAGAGGCAGGCAGCGCTGGAGAAACTGCTGGAGTTGGTGAAGCTGGTGGTCCCCACAGCAACCATCCCCTATTTAAAAGCCAAAATTGGTGGCCTGAGGAGCACTTATCTTAGGGAGCGCAAGAAGGTCCAGGATTCCCAGAGATCCGGAGCTGCAGCCGATGACGTTTATGTACCCAGGCTGTGGTATTATGAGAGACTTTGTTTTCTGTCAGACCAGACTGAAGTCAGGGAATCGCTCTCAACACTTCCTTCCACTCTTCCTTCCACCCTGTCACGGAACGTCCCACACTCCGCTTGAGTGCTTCCGTCAGTATACCACTTCCTCCCAGTATGGATGCAGATATCAGGTATTCCAACCACTCCCAAGCATAAAACAAGGCGAGACTTGCTTAGATGCTAACATGGACTGTTTATTTAGAATCAAAATTACAAGACTTTATATGCCGTTAGAGGGGGTTAATTAGAACAAACAACAATGTGTGGAATACCCTTAGAACCTGTGGTATGTGTCCCAACAGTATGACTCCGTCACTATTGCTAATTTGGCAAATACAGGGTCCCCAGAGTCTGTGTGTCCTGGGGGACAAGGACCCGAAGCCAAAGTAACAACACCTCAAGGGTACCCCAAATGCCAGGGCCCATAATCTGTAGGCAAGAGGCTCACATTCAGTTCCCTCCAAAAGCCTCTGTCCCGGGTGAGTCTGTCACATTTCTCCCCCATTAAAAGTTGACTAACAAGGTCCCAGACCTCCACCTGGTCTGGACATGCATTAGTCAGGCAGAGTGAAGTCACAAAGTCTGTCCGCATGATCTCCTTTCTTGGCTGCAAGGAATAGTTGACCTCAGTAGGTGTGAGGCAGAGGTCATTGACTCTCTGTCCGTCTGTCAGCGTTTCAGCTGGGTGGTGTTTACCATTCCATGGTTTGGCCTGTTGCTGGGCAGAGGGGCCCACTGTCCCAATTCCCTGAAGCTGAGAAGAAACTGTAAGTGCTAGGCAGAGGCCGGAAGCGCTCTGCCCTGTTGCCAGCGATTCAGCTGGGAGTAGCAGCTCCACTTCATCAGCTTGTCACCGGAGAGAGGGGCCGACTGCCCCGGCTCCCTGGATCTCCACAGTTGTTGCCGGTGCTGGGCAGAGGTTGGTAGCACACTGCCCTGTTGCCATCACTTCTGCTGGGGACTTCACACCCTCTGCTCCGGCTAACCGTTGGGGCAGGAGGCTGGATTCCTCCACTCCAAAACTGTGTAGCTGCCATTGGGGAGGTGAGCCGGCTGCTTCCTGTTCCATTCCCTCATCTGGCTGCTGGGACGACATGTCTGTGGTACTGTCTCCCAGGTGCACGGATCTTTGCTGGGGAGGAAAGACCGCTTCCTCTACCCTGGCAAACTGTTTTGGAGGGACGAAGAACACCTCCTGTCCCTTCTCCCCCTGTATCTGCTGCTGGGAAGTAAATGCCACCTTCTCACCCTGAGCCTCCGAAACTGCCACAGGTGTGGGGCAGAGGTCTTGGACCCTCTGTCTGGTGACCAGCACTTCAGCTGGGGAAGTTCCATGTAACTCCACAGATACTGCTGTTGGTGCTGGGCAGAGCACTGTGAAGTTTGGCCCTAATACCAGCTCTTCTGCTGGAGGCTCATCAGGTTGTTCTTCCTCAGCAGAAAAGTCTAATAAATCCCCTGTCTCTATAACTGGTGTCTGGGGATAGAGGTTCACCATCTCCTGTCCGTGGAACTCAGAAGATGCTATCAGTGCTGGGCAGAGGTTAGCAGAGCTCTGCCCTGTTGTCAGAACTTCAGCTTTGGGGATGGCAATCTCCAGATTTTCCAGTGCTGATTCTCTGGCATTCTTCTGGACAGGCACATTCCTCCATCCAAGATCATCCCATGCAGAAACAGGATCATCAAGGTCAGTCAGCACTTGCTGCATCCGCCATAAGACCTCCGCCTCCATAGCTGTGGGAGCAGGTTGGCAAGGCACACTATTACTCTGCCACATTGCCGACTCTTTAGCCAGGATTTCAGGGTTGTCAGTTGGTATTTCCTGATAGTCCCAGGCAAAGGGAGTCCAGCCCTGGCACTGAGCAACGTCTAGCAGCCATCTGTAGGCGATCTCCAGCTCCCATTCCTGACCGGCCAGAAACTCCAAATCTTCCTGTGCCCAGTTCACTTCCGAAATGTTCAGTAGCCCTTCTCTGAAATCCATCATTTCGTCCACCCGCCACTCCAAATCACTCCCAAAGTTAGGGTCCCCTGTCAGCTTCACATACAACAGTCCCAAGCCGCCGTAGCTTAAGCCTTCCATTGGGCTGTCATCCGCTATCCAGGGACATGCTTGGGATACATGCCACCGGAGGGCTCTGTAGCTCTCATCCAGCTTCATCTCTGCCCAGACCAGCCTGCTTAATTCAGCTGTCTGCTCCTTGTGTGTTTTTTCTCCCAAAAACCGCACCCGCAATCCATACTTGCGACCAGTACCTTTCCTGGATGGAGCAGAGAACTTTTCCCTGGTGTCGCTGCTCACGGGTTAGCGCTTCTTTCCAGAGTTCGCAGCGAATAGAATCACACCATCCCAGCAGGACCTGCTCTGATACTAGTCCTCTGTGCTGTATCTGCATCTCTCGCAACCTCCTTCTGAATTCCTCCTCCATGGCGGCTGGTATCTGTACCTCTCCCCTCCTCTCCTGCTATCCGGACCTTGGATCCAGGTGGAACTTTGGATGTCCCAGACTGCAGGAAGCGTCCCGCTGCTTACCACCAATGTTACGGAACGTCCCACACTCCGCTTGAGTGCTTCCGTCAGTATACCACTTCCTCCCAGTCTGGATACAGATATCAGATATTCCAACCGCTCCCAAGCATAAAACAAGGCGAGACGTGCTTAGATGCTAACATGGACTGTTTATTTAGAATCAAAATTACAAAACTTTATATGCCGCTAGAGGGGGTTCCCCCTCCTGCTCATATTACTCTAAAAATACAACTGTAACCTAATTAACATGAGCTAGTTTACTAAATCATTTACCCAGACTACGTCACCTAGCTCATTGACTATTCAACACACATTACCATAAACATCAACACATGGTTAATTAGAACAAACAACAATGTGTGGAATACCCTTAGAACCTGTGGTAAGCCAAACTAGACTCATTTACATTAAACACATTATAGCAGACATCAGACAGGTGAGTGGAGTTTATATTAGCATCTCCTCACAGTATGTGTCCCAACAGTATGACTCTATTCTATTATATTCTCTATATCTGTCACTATTGCTAATATGGCAAATACAGGGTCCCGGAAGTCTGTGTGTCCTGGGGGACAAGGACCCGAAGCCAAAGTAACAACACCTCAAGGTTACCCCAAATGCCAGGGCCCATAATCTGTAGGCAAGAGGCTCACATCCAGCCCCCTCCAAAAGCCTCTGTCCCGGGTGAGTCTGTCACACACCCTATCTTCCACCCCAGCTGAGGCTTCCGATGTCCAACCTGGGACTTCCAGCCAGGAAGAAGTGGAGGAGCCCAGTTTGAGCCAGGTATAGCATTGTTCTACAGATTTCTGGTCAATAAATAAATGATGTTTACTAGATGGTATTATTGATCACTAATTGCTGATTTAATAAAGTGTTTCACATATCAATAGACAGCAGTGGGCAAAAATAATTGGGACAAGAATGAAATATGCTGGGCTCAGAATGATAATCTTTTATATTTGTTAACATTCAATTTGCAACAGTCATGAGATGAAAATTGTGTGTGATTGATGAAGAAAGAACTAAAACTATGTCCCTTTTTCATACACAGGAAGACCTCAGCCAGGAGGAGGCTGTGGAATGTGGCACACAGGAGGAGGCTGTGGAATGTGGTAGCCAGGAGGAGGCGGGGATTAGTGGCAGCCAGGAGGAGGCGGGGGTAAGTGTCAGCCAGGAGGTGGCAGGGTCCAGTAGGAGCCTCACAGGATTGCAGGTCCCTCCCCTCCGCCTTCCAAACAAAAGACTCAGCAAGGGGAGTAACATGGAGGATTCAGCACTCTGGCTGATTCAGGAGGCTTCTGCGTCCCTCAGAGCCACCCCCACTAGTGAAGAGGCCTTTGCCTGCATGGCTGCCACCAAACTGCAGGACATGCAGGAGGGCCAACGCCTCATGTGTGAGGACATCCTTTATAAAACATTAACTAAGGGGGTGAGGGGCGAAATCACACCCAATACACACCTGAGTGAGTTACATCATCCTCCTCCTCCTCCTCCTGCCACAACTCCAACACCACAGACACAGCGTGGAAGGAAGAGTGGTAGGAAGACAAGAAAGTGATGACCTGGGTTCATTCTGGTCTGACAAAAGATGCAGGCTCTTGTATGACCACAGCCTGGGGACATACATGTCATCTGCTGCTGTTCATGATCTCTTGGACTTCTGGACCAGATTGTACTGCCTTATATATGGACTCCTCAGGCCACCAATGTTGCAGTAAAATAGTTGATGTCAGCCCTGGGGGCCAAAGCCTTTGCCAATTTCTGCAGTTTCTCCAGCGTTGCCTTCCTCTTTATTTGGTTATGACCCCTTAATATTTTTTTTTTTTTTTTATAATGCTCGCCTATGTGTGTTTTCCTTCAAAAAGGACAGTTTCTTTGTGAGGAGGCAGGTACATTTCAAAAATACAATTTGAAATTAACAAGAGACACCAACACCAAGCAACCTCCTTGAGATTAAATAATACAAGATAATAATGGTGTTGTGGTAACTTGACACACAAAAAACACCCAAAACTATTCTGGAGTTACAAAAAAAAAATACAAAAAATAACACGAGATCAGGATTTCAAAAAAAAAAAATCTAAAAACATAAAAAAATAAAAATCTTTTCGGGAGATGTGACAAATAAAAATATTATATTCATGAAATCACGATAAATAATAATGAAAGAAGTTTGTGAGAAGTCTGTAATTATGAGCAGCAAAACAACTTCATTCTTCCAGCATTATAAAGAACGACAGAGTGCGCTGCATTAAACAATTTAAAATATTGCAGCGTGACGAAAGAGCTAGATCCATTACGAACGCTAATTTTACCAGACCGAGCAGTTCCGTCTTGGAATTTATTCTAGCATGCATGGCACTTTGTGCGTCAGAATTGTACACACGGTCAGAATTTACGCAAACGGATTTTGTTCTCGGAAAATTTTATAGCCTGCTCTCAAACTTTGTGTGTCGGAAATTCCGACGGAAAAAGTCTGATGGACCCCACACACGGTCGGAATTTCCGAAAACAAGCTCTGATCGCACATTTTCCTTTGGAAAATCCGACCGTGTGTACAGGGCATTACTGTACCTAAGTAGAAGGAATATCTTTAGAGACAGACAAGGACGTCCTCTGCAGTAAGTGGTGAACAATAGGAAGCGCATGAGATGTAAGGGCAATAGTTCTAAACAAGGCTAGTAAGACCTTGATAACTCATATTTTAAAGAGGGTGTATAGTTTACGAAAATGTCTTATTTTTGTATCTATAACATAAATATCTTGCAAGACAAACCTTTACTATGTATTTAATAATTTGGACAGAACAAAACCAAGATGGACATACTGCCTGTAAAATTTCTCACCTTTTTAGGACCCATTTAAGCATCCTTTATATGCTAACTTCAAAGGCGTTTATTGTAAGAAATTTGAGAACAAATTTGTTTAAGGGTTCCTTGTGTCCTTGTTTTGATACCCTGGCCCAGTCCCCTTCTCAGTAAATATTGTCAGTCATACTATTATATTATCAGTGATGTACTTGTATTGTTCCATTTGCCCAGGTATTGCCATGACTGCTCATGTAGTGCCTTAGTTACATGTACACTGTTTTAACTACCCATGTTTTGTTGCAATTATGTATTGCCACACCTGCAAGTGTATTGTCATAATTTATTTGTAGTACCCTCCTAGCATAGGATTCTAGGTAAGTTAATTTTGCTCCTTATGTAATCAAGGGAGCAGTGATTGTTTGGCATGGTCTATTCAGGGTTTCACAGGCTGGGAGTTTGCTTCTCCCTGCCTCTGGAAGTAACCTCCAGAGCTGAGGGCTTGAGATTCAAAGTAACAGGCAGTAACATTTATTAGGTTCCAGCCATTTCCTGGGGAGGAGTATTCAGAAGGGGGTGGAATTGGTGATAAATAGTCTGAAGCAGTGGTGATCTGAGTTCCTTTTCCCTGGGAGGGTTCCAGAGCTGGAGGAGCTGCTGCCCTCAAGTGTCAAGGCTGAGGACCTGGATGGACTTTGCTAAAAGCTGATTGAAGAACCTCACCTAATGGGATCTGATCTGGAGAGTGACCGTCTTACTTACTGGACCATGTCCAGAAGGAGCTGGAAGGCGAGGGCTGATCCATATGACTGTGTAGTGTTCTGGAGATTTCACTGGGTACCAGTAGTTGTGTGCTGACACAAGGAAACCAGATTCCAAAGAGACTTGCCCCATGGTGTTTAGCTGTGAGGCATTAGACTGTCCAACACCCACAAAGAAGAAGATTGTTCTCTCATTGAACACTAATCGTTTTAGAGTATCCCATTGTACTAACCCCTCTTCTGTCAAAGTTTCTATCAGCAATAAATCTCAAAAAGACATTCCCTAGAATGTATTATTGGAGCTGTCATGAATAGACCCGGTGCTTGCAGGGGTGGGCAGCCTAAGTACTTTTAGGGAAAAAGCAGTTGTTACCAGTGGCCCCTTTGGGGGTAGCGCTACAATTGGATATTGACCCAATTTCGTGCTATGGTTCCTCCTGTATGTTCAAAATAGCGCTGTTATTTTGGGGCTTATTTTTCACAGTTTAACCTCTTTGCGCAAAGGCTTGTCAATGTTAACCATGCTCCTTAAACAATATTATTTTGGACAGGCCCCTAATTTAGCACATGTAGAAAGGTTTCAGCACAGAATTTTGTGGTTTGCTATGTGCAGTGACAGTGATTTTTACAGTAGTTTTAAGTCAAATGTAACATAACACTTCCAGAAACATTATATGTATAGTAAAAAAAAGTTATAAAGTAAAAATTCATAAATTGTAACACTAGGACTACAAGAAGGCTGAGAGATTGCCTCTATGATCACATATACAACATTGAAAAGGAGAATGGCACTGTGGCTAGGCATTTTAAAAATGCTTACGGGGCGATATCTCAGCCTTACAAATACAGGGCATTGAAAAAGTTATGCTTCCCAGAAGGGGTGGGGATTTGTTCAGAACTCTTTGCAAACGCAAAGACTAGAATTCCATCAGGATTACATTTTCAATGGGATTTCACCCATTACTATGATTGATGGATTATATGCACTGTGATCTATCTAATATTTATGCTATAGTAAGTGTTGAATAGTGGAGTCATTTTATTTTGCCTAATTTTTGTTTTTTGTATATATACATGGATAACAGGTTTGACATTATATCCATCAATATGGTATTGTGTGTCCCTGGTGTATCTTTATTTGAGTATTTTAGTATCGGTATTTCCATCATGACCTTTCATTACTTTCATTTTATGTGTGATTTCCCCTTTATGAGAGTAGTGGCTCTGTAATGGTCCCACCTGTGCTATTAGCTCTTTTTTACCCTTGGTTTTCTAACCAATGTTGATGGACAATATAATTGTGAAATTTCAGGATATAATATGGTTAAATTAAATTGGATCTTCATTTAGGTCCCGCTGTACTACTTCACATGTTTTTATTTTTGTATTAATCCAATTTTTAGTCACACTTTTTATTTTTTGTTTTTGATGTATTACATAATTTTGACTATTGAACAGTGATGAAAACATGGTATTGCATTGGTTAATTTGCCTGACACCTTCATGTGGGGCGGTTTGGCCAGATATAAATGGTCAGTTCACAGATAGAACAAATAGGCTTTGATAAAGCACAGTTCATGTTTAAAATGCGTTAGCCGTTCCTCCCCTGCTTGTACATGTAGCGCTCTTCATATCTTTCATGGTTTAATTTGAATAAAGGTGTTTTTGGATCTTAGCTTGTTGTCCAGCCATTTGGACTCAACTGTCTCTAAACATTATATCGTGTTCTATGCCCCCTATGGTTCAATTGTAAAATTATCCACACGTTTTAGAGTTCACGCTCACCAAAAATGTGACACGTTTTTTTTTATGTGTTGCTTTTTTGCACTGCATTGCATAGCCTTCAGATGCAGTAGCTAGTAGTAGTTTGTCAAATTCAGCTGGACGTGTTCTGTAATGTCAAGGATATTTCTCATTTTATCCAAGCCACTTCTTCAGTTCTAATGAATGTCAGGAACATACCCCACTATTTATGTCCACACACTTGTGGGAAATGTTCCTGACATTATTTAGAATTAAAGAAATAGTTTGGATAAGCTGAAAAACATCTTCATGTGTTTGTGCTGGGAGTGCACTCGAACACGCACCCCCAGCATAGACCCTAAGTATTTTAACAAATTTTGTTTAAGGCTAGGTTCACATTGTTTTGGGTGCAGGAATGCGTGTAAATCACACTTGTTCCCACACCTGCAGGGACCCACAGCCAAAACATGATGCACTATAGCAGAAGCACAGGGGTGCCAGTAATTCTACGATCAAGGGGTTAATATGGCGCACAATGGAGGTAGCCGAGTACATATATCTAAAAATGGTGGGGGGAAGGGGGTGGGTTGGGGGTTTCTGAGAGGGAGAACTTGATGGTGGTAGTTAATGTTTCACAACAAGTTCGGGTATTAGTCCATGTGAGGATAAAATGATGCTGAATAAATGGAAGGCAGCCAGTCTATAAAAGCTAGAAGAAGCTCTGGAACAAATAAAAAAGAAAGAAGGACGGCGCCCTCTAAGTGCAGCATGTATGTTAAAAATATTTATTACAATAGATAAAAACACTCACATTTGAGTTGCTAAAAACCAGCATGTAAAGTAGTTTCATCCGCGTGCTCTCGGGGGATGTGGGTGTCACGGGCCAGTGGAGGGGTTCCTGGGATGTGAGTCCTGTAACCTGGGTCCTGGTAGCTGTTCCGGTGGTGCCGAGGGTCCTCAGAGCCTCCGGGCGGCCAGGATATCGGTCATGGATCCTCCGTGGAGCGCCGTGCTGACCTGCGTCTTCACTTCCGGGAGCGGGGTGAGGCGGGCAGTGCTTCGCGTTCGGAGCATGCGTGCTCCTTCATCATCATTAATTCTTAATGGCACCCCCATGCATTTGAAAATGCAGAGTGCTTTCAGGTGCTTAAAACTGCATGATGCCACAGCACCATGCAGTTCCTAGCGGCTGCTGCGCATTGGGAAATGGGTCTGGTTCCCTTTTCCCTGTATTTCCCACAGGTACAGTAGACCATTCATATTAATGAGCTACTGTGCCCACACAAACATGACAAGCAGGACCCGCAACAGTTCAACTCCAGGCTCTTACTGCTGTTTCCCAGTTGTCTCACCTCCCTCATCACCAGAGGTCCCTTTGGTTGTGTTTTACACTTTCTTTACTTGCACCTTCAGGTCTTCTCCAGTGTGATAAATACCTTTGGTCAGTCATGTGACACATGGTATCCTCTTCTTCTTTTCCTTTTCTCTGGTGCTAAGTGGCCCTCACTGATGCAGAGAACAATGCAGATGTCATTACTCTGCATCATTACACTGAGTACAAGGTGCTAGAAGGTGTGGCTGGAGAGAAGATAAATGTTTGGGAGGGTCTGATCAGAGCCTGTGGGGGCTGTGGAGCTGTTGCTGTCAGGCCTCGGCATTGGCTGAGGGCCATGGAAGTACTTGGACTAAAAGAAACTTACTGAAAAACACTGCCTTTCTCTTCAATGTTGCAGGGAAGCTGATTGGGGAGCTATCTCTGAACATTGTGAGTAGGACCTTGCCTAGAGCTCCAGGTGCGCTTGTCCTTTGAGGGTCAGATGCCAGAGGTTGCTACACGGACTGTGACTGCTCTTACGGAGTCTCAGATTAGCTGGCTGTTCCTTCTACCTCCAACGAGAAATATGGCTGCTTTTAAAGAACTTTGAATTTGTCCTCCTGTCCCTGCTTGTGTTTTGGAGTATCTTGCACCCTCATCCCTTTGCCCACCTCTGTTTAAGTACTGCAATAAATCTTCAAAAAGACACCCTAAGCCCTGGTTCACACTGACTGTGAGAATTAAATCATGTGAGTTCAGCTGAACTTGCACGATTTCATTTCTGCATGTCAGTCCCGACTTCGGGGGCAATTTCAGAGACATCTGTGCGAGTTTCTGCACAGATCTCAATGGAAATTGCACCCCGAATTTGCCAAAAGTAGTACAGAAACTACTTTTCGGAAACGGCATCGGCGTCATACCCATTAGGACGGTGCCATTGCCGGAAATTGCGCATGCAATTTGACATGTCAAATCGCATGCCGAATCGCATCAATGTGAACCAGGGCTTTGACTGAGTCTGGGATTTGTCGGCATGCTCTGGAACTGGTATCTGGGCCTGGCAGCCTCTGAGCATGTAGGGGAGATCCATTTGTTTTCAGCTGTCCCTCCGGGGTGAGAGCTACATTTAAGATCTATGTAGTTTTTTATAACATGAATACATTTGTTCACCTAATAAACTTTGCCATGCAGCACTGGGGTTCTAGGTTTTATTTCCACATTCAGGAGACTTTCTGTGTGGAGAATGTATATTATTGATTTTGGGCGCCCCATCAAAAAAAATATTGTCAAGTAAATTTGCATCCCAATAATTTAGACTTAGTATGAGTTTCCTAATACAAGGTGATACTCCTGTGTACAGGAGTTCAGAAGAGTTCTAAGCTATATTTATCATACTGTGTGGTCTTTACCACATATGATCTTTGTTCTTACCTCTAAACCCAACTAATAATAGAAAACAACTCAGCGCTAACACATGAACAATATAGAATAAATGCAAGCAAGCACAAAGGCAAATTCAACAAAAAACCTCAAAGGACATATAAGAAATGAAAGTGCTGCGCAAATAAATTGTCCGTTCAATAATTGTAGGTAGGAGATGAGATCACCAGTGGATAGTCAAACGCCTAGGATAAAATCAGAGGTGACTGAAATCCCTTCACCATATAAGGATGGCCCCTCACCTGCAATCTTCGACCTGAAACAGGTCACACAGCATGTAAACCATACCTCTAAACCCAACTCCAGTGAAAACACTATTATTTTTGGATAGAGTGGGAAAAGTTATATCTGTTAGATTATTTATAACTGTCGATAAACGCTTTTGGAGACTTCTCCTTGAGGGAGGTAAAGGGGGTCCTTGTAAAAATGACACAGGCAATAAAGAAGGGAAAGAATTGTTAGTATTCTATTGCTATCTGTCCATTGGGAATATTCTTCTTACCTTACACCCTGTAAGTAGCAAAATCTTTTACACAGTGAAATAAAATCCACTGTTAAGAAAACACCAATAATGGAATCAGAACACTGAGCATCCATTCACAGGACATAGCTCGGAGTGCTGTTTGCCCTTCTAATATGAAAGGTATCTCCCCTCTGAATGATTCTTTTATGACAGGCAGTGAGGTGAACTTGAGTATCTCCATTATATTGTAAGTGTCTTTCTGTGATTGCAGAGATTAACGGGAAAATTCAGAACATATTCAGATACTGTATATTTTGAGTTATTTACACAGTGTTAACTTATTAGTAAATTTTGATGCAACTTTGAATTTTTACATTCTTGTTCCATATGTTATCATTGTATGTAATAGGCATATTTGTAGATCAGCCACTAGAGGGAAATCTGTATTTGATTCTTCTTTATTAAAACCCATTGGTAATAACTGCTGAGAAAAAATTATATTGGCCTACTAGAGGGTGCATTATTATCAAAGAATTTGCAGACTCATGTTTCAGTTTTGGTAACAGTGTAGTCCCATTTTCTATTTTAAGAGAACTTAAACCTGACATTGTATTCTACTGCTATAGCCCATCTTCTTCAAGGTTCATGGTGTTGTGTATTTAGGGATGGCCTGCTATATACCAATGCTTAAAAAAGTTGTTATTTGAGCAGTTGTGACCTTGCTGTGAGCATAAAGAGGACTGGCCTTTCTCCTCTCACTTCTCTCAATAACAAGGAATTTAACCCATAGAACTGCTGCTTTACTGGATGTTACTAATATAATTCTCTGTAAACTACAGAGACTGTAATGCGTGAATACTTCAGAAGGTCAGCAATTTCTAAGATGCTGTAACCACAATACATGACACCAGTGCACATTTCATGGTCACAGTCACGTAAATCACAAATCTTTCCCAGGCTAATGCTTAATTTTACATCTAAATCTCAGAATGTCCGAATGCATAAAGCACAAAGTTTACATTTGAAGCCACATGATTTGCTGCTTGATTACTTATTTTAACATGCAGGTAAACCCAGTAATGTAGCAGATAATCCTGGGTAATACTTGTGTGATAACCAGTTAGGTTTAGCAAATATATATACAACATTGCACAAACCTTTCTCCATAAATGGTTGGATGCCTGGGAAAAAAGACTGGGTGCATGGTGGAAAAAACAAACATGATTATAACATATCTATTGCATATAGGTAATCAAACAGAGGCATCTTTGCTCACTAGCTTCCACCCTACTGAGTGTAGGGATGTTTTCCCAGGATTGTCCTGTCAGCATTGTGTAGTTGGTAATGCTATTGTGAAAGTTGAAGGAAACAAAGGGTTTCTTTTGCACATTGTTTTGCCCCGTACACACGGTCGGACATTGATCGGACATTCCGACAACAAAATCCTAGGATTTTTTTCTGACGGATGTTGGCTCAAACTTGTCTTGCATCCACACGGTCACACAAAGTTGTCGGAAAATCTGATCGTTCTAAACGCGGTGACGTAAAACACGTACGTCGGGACTATAAACGGGGCAGTGGCCAATAGCTTTCATCTCTTTATTTATTCTGAGCATGCGTGGCACTTTTTCCGTCGGATTTGTGTACACACGATCGGAATTTCCGACAACGGATTTTGTTGTCGGAAAATTTTATAGCCTGCTCTCAAACTTTGTGTGTCCGAAAATCCGATGGAAAATGTGTGATGGAGCCTACACACGGTCGGAATTTCCGACAACAAGGTCCTATCACACATTTTCCGTCGGAAAATCCGACCGTGTGTACGGGGCATAAGGCTGAGAACCAGGTATTTGGCTGGAGCAGGTATGTGACTCACCTTACTCGGGCATGCCGAGTCACTCCTGCAATTCTGGGTCAGTTTTTTGACTCAGGTAACCAGGTAAAGGAGGTGTAAACTCTGTGGCTATTAGAATTCCCAGGTAAATGAGGATGTCTGGGGATGCCTGTGGAAGCTGTGGGAACTAACTTTTACTAAAGCACCACCAAACTTTGAAGGCCAGACTAATTTTGCTTTTATTAATTTTTGGGCCCCACTGCTACTTTACAGATTGTATGTTTGACACAAATACAAACAATTGGGTTTAACTTAGACCCGCACACTTCAATTAATCACCTGACTATGCTGGCAACTAGATTTTCAATGCCGAATGGCTACTATGTTGCAATCAGTCCTCTTGATGAGTGGTCAAGAAACCTGTTTTCCAGCCCAGGTCAACACTTCCCAGCAAGTAACCAATTAGGTGAATATTGACTGGTATTCACAATTTTTGTACAGAAGGGGTTGCAGCTTCTCTTACCTCTGGCTTTCTACAGGCTCTTTCACATAAGTGTTGAAAATAGGCAGTTGGGTTTCATTTTTAATGCTTCTTGAACGTCTAATAATGCCACTCAAAATTGTTAAAGTAGGGAGCAGATGGAGGTGTTCAAACTGCAGTGCTAGTGTTGCCGTGAGTCAAGAGTAGCTCTGCCTACAGAGTTTGGCAGGTGCGTGTCGGATTTACAGTGCATTTAAGGTGCGGTTGGAAAGTGTCAAAAGTGATAATTTTCCATTTTACCTTTGTACAAAAAACGCATCTCACAGGATGTTTGAGGAGTGTTGCCTGACACAACATGAATGCCTGTAAAACGCATCCAAAACACTCATTAACCCTATAGGTGCATTAATACGCTTTAAAGCTCTGTTAGAATTCCACGCCTGTCTGAAAGAGCCCACCTGGAACTTTCTGAGACCAACCGTTGACATGGAAATCTGTAAAAAGTTAAACCAGTAGGAAAAAAATAAAAGAAATAGATGGAGGGGCTACATGATTTAGGCCTCATTCTCTTGGGGTATAACTCATTGCTACAGTAAGAATCTAGTGCAGCCTGCACCCAGGGTCAAGCTTCTTTCCCTAATCACAGATAATTGCTCCATGTGTGTTAGTTTATGTTTAAATGCACGCTCCTGCTCGCCTCCTGCTTTCTACAGGCCGAACGCCCTTCTGTGAATCCAGCCATAGAAATATGCTAGGTTTTTACCACAGCTATGAGTGATATCCTGTGTGAATGAGGTTTAACGTGTTACTAAACCCACAACAATAAAATCAGTGTGTATATACAGTAAAGCATGCTTGTTATACCCACTGTGGAACCTAAGGGGTTAATCCTCTGCATTGTGTAAAAAAGCTGTTTGATCCTGTATGCACAGATCCTTCCTGCGTTCCACTGTCCCCTGATAATTTCCTGATAACACAGAGTCTATGGAGTCAGGCTGCACATGCTCAGTGTGGTGTGTATTGCTAGAGAGGTGTTTTTTTTTTCTTGGGAAAGTGTATGTGATCAGCACAGGGATAATTAGCACTGTCCAGACAGAGGGTCAGAGCTCTTGCAGTCTCATAGGACAGTCAGAAAACTCCTCCTACAAGCTTTAACCAGTGCTTGGCTGGACACCGATAGAAGTCACAAGACTGCTCTAACTGCTGATGAGAAAAGGTATTTAGCAGTTTATTTATACTAAAATAATTGCATTTCCATGTTCTCTGTACTGTGGGAGACCAGATATAGTGAATGCAGGGTACTGGGTTTAGTAACACTTTAACCACTTCCCGCCCACCATATAGCAGAATTATGGCCGGAAAGTGGTTGTATTATCCTGACTAGGTGTCATATGACGTCCAGCAGGATAAGCCGCTAGTGTGCGCCCCATGGACACGCACAGCGTGGCAATTGGTAGTTGAGTGTGTCGCTCTGACACACTGCATCTCCCATCTCAGTAAAGAGCCTATGACGTAGGCTCTTTACCATGTGATGAGCTGTGTCCAATCACAGCTCATCACATGATAACCAGAAAGTGCCATTTATCAGTTTTTCGACGGCTCTCCTGATAGTGGGGGTTTGCACTGATAATCAGCGCACTGATTATCAGTGCAGACCCACCAGGGGTGCCCACTAGAGCCACCAGGGATGCCCACTAGAGCCCATTAGGGAAGCCAATCTTTGCCCATCAGTGATGCCTGCCAGTGCCTCCTCATCAGTGCTGCCTATCAGTGCCATCTATCAGTGCCCATCAGTGCCCCCCATCAGTGCCGCCTATAAGTGCCCACAAGTGCCACCTAGCAGTGCCCATCAGTGCCGCCTATGAGTGCCCATCAGTGTCGCCTATCAATGCCCATCAGTGCTGCATATCAGTGCTGCTTATCAGTGCCCATCAGTGCTACATAAAAGTGCCTCATGATCAGTGCCCATCAGTGCCACCTCATCAGTGCCCGTCAGTGCTGCCTCATCAGTGCTCATCAGTGCTGGAGAAAACATACCTATTTACAAGGTATTATAACCAAAACAAAGAAACTTTTTTTTCCCCCAAATTTTCGGTCTTTTTTATTATTTGTAGTGCAAAAAATTAAAAAAAAACATTGGTGATTAAATATCATCAAAAGAAAGCTCTATTTGTGGGGAAAAAAATTGTTTGGGTACAGTGTTGCATGACTGCGCAATTGTCACTCAAAATTGGCCTGCGCACGAAGGGGGTGAAAGTGCCCTGTATTAAAGTGGTTAAAAAGGAACTCTGGGGAAAAAAATTCCCATGCAGTGGGGCTGTGCTTGTTTTCGTCTAGGGGATTGCAGAGCAGAGATATACTTATCTAATCCACCGACCACAAGACTGATCCTCACCACTCCTGCCCCTCCCCACATGCTTGTGGTCTTGTGAATGGACTGTTCCTGAGACCTGATGTCATCCACTCAGACTGGCTCTGGATGTGAGGATGGCAGGAACAGTCCACTGCTGGAAATGGGGAGCACAGTTTTCCAGAGGATCGTAGGACCGGTTAAGTACAGCTTTCCCTTGTGCCCCTAGACAAAATGAGCAGTTAACCCATTCCGTGGGGGCAGAGCCCAACTGCATGGGGGAATACAATTTTTTCATGGAGTTCTGCTTTAAGCGGAGGACTAGACTCTGAAAGAGTTAAAGTGACAAGAATTAAGTTGGCCATAGATGGTTTGAATCTTGGCTGGTTCAGCAGAGGGTGGGATGGGATTCAAACTATCTATGGGCAGGCTGAATGTACCCAAGTCAATCCATTGATTGAGTTGAGAACGACCACTATGTCGGCAAGCAATTATTGCCAGAGGCTAGACCTGCTAACAATAATCTTGTTCTCCCAGCAGGGACGGCTCCCCACTCCTCCCGGCTGGCAGAGCACAATAGCTCAGTGAGAAGGATTCTCCCATCAACACTGACTATGTTGATGTGGGAATGGAGTGATTTTCTTTTCTGCAACCTGTGGTTGAAAAAAATAAAATTGCACCATCTATGACCCGTCTTAATGACCTATTTGGCTGTTGACTGTTACATGGTTTTGTACAGAATCTGGTTAGCAGTATATTACTGTTTTGAGAAGCGCGGTAATTTTTGGTGTTTACATGGTTAAGGATGACCCGCATAGGCAGGAACTGTGGGCTACTGGGAAGGTCATTCATGGAAGGTTGACAGTAAGAGAAGTGACTCCTTTGAAAGCAAAATGTTAATGCACCAGCTTGGAAACAATAAAGCTTATTTTCACACTACCATACTTATTTTAGTGTTGTTTCAAACCCCTACAGTTTTGTGTGTTCTATAAAAATAATATATGCTTTTTATATTATGACCAAATGTTAAATTGGTTGTAGCGAGAGAAAATTTGCCCGTGGTTAATATATAAGAAGATAATCTGTTTTCAGCTTTTCAAGTAATGATATTTTTACACAGCAGGTGGCACTCTTATATAGTTCATATTTCTTTCAGTAATTTAAGTCGATGGACAACTAGTAATTTCTTCTCCCTTGCCTATTCAAACATAGAAACATAGGATTTGACAGCACCCAGGAACCGTTTGGCAGATCTAGCCTGCACGTTTTTTGTATCTGCTTTTAAACATCAGCCATTTTATGTTTAAGATAGCCTCATGTCTAAAGCGCGGAGCAACTGTTCAACTTAGGAAGCTTCACAGTAATTTTATTCAAGGCGACTGTGGAATTGGTGTTCCTTAGTTGAATGCATTTTTCATTAACATGTCATACAAAAATAAAGGTTTGATCGCTGTATAAAAGTGGTGCTGAGCATTAATAATGGATTCAATTAAAACTAGATTGCATTAACTTGAATTAAGTATTCAGAAAACATGGATATATAATAATTGAACGCAGTTTTTACATTGTACGTGCCTTGCAAATTCAACTGCAGTTTACAGTCATTTCAGTCATCATGAATTGTCAGGTAATTCATTCTAACTTCTGCCTAATGTCTTCACATCGAACAATATTTTGCAACTGTCAGCTACCAAATAATTGCCACAACCTAGCAGTTCATATGACAAAGCAGTGCACCTGTAATATTGCTTTGTCAGATGATCACTACCACAAGACAGTGATCACTGTCTGGGAGTCAAAGAGGGTGATCTTTAAAGGCTTAATGTACACTAGCAGTTGGGTGAGGTAAAAATATGTGCTTGAGTTTCATTTTTACCATCCCACCCCAACTATCTCCCCTTTAGCTGGGCAGAGGTGCACACATGCTGCAGCTGTGATGCTTTGCTTCTTGGAGCTGCAAAAACAAAACCCCCCTGTTGTGTTTGTCAGACAGTACTGCTACCGATTGAATGGGGTTGTGCCACAACCGCGAGTCAAACACTGGGCTTGCATTTATGGCATAGTATCTCAATTGAAAAAGATTGTTTGGCTATCAAAAAAAATAAAAAAAGGCATTCAGTAGGGGGCAGTTTGACTGAATTTCTGTCAACCACAGCTGCATCCCTCTGTGAAAAGGAATCCATCACAGTTTCCTTTTACAGGCTGACGCTGGTGCTAAGGAGCCCAAAGGAAATAGAAAATGTTTAGCTGAATGATAGGGGAATGAAGTGAAGCTTTATTTGCTTCAACAAACCAATCAATTTGCTCCAAGACAGTAAAAATAAAACAGCTGCTATTACCGCTGAAAAATTCACCTTCTCCTGTATAGACAAACATCCTTGCACCGGCCCTGCCTATTCTTCACCCCAACATTTTTTGGGGCATGTTGTATTTTTCAGTATTCCAAATCACCACATTCTATAGGCCATGCTGCACACTATTCTACACCACCACATTATTTATGCTGTTATGTTATTAATCCTCATTCCAAACCACTCTGTCTGTTGATCTGTACATGCTTTATTGCAGATTTTCTATGCTGCGCTGTATATTCTCTTTTTTCCGCAGATTGAGCTATACATTCCCTATTCCACACTGCCTTATTCTTTATGCTGTACTGTACATCCCCTATTCCATATTGCCTCATTTTGTACACCGGGCTGTAAATACCCTCATGTACACCACCGTTCCTCTTTCCAAACTGCACAGAAGAAGCATAAGGGGAGCAGAACAAGATTGGGCATGGCCGAGGAGGCCAAAAAAACCAGGCTGGGTGACATGGCTTCTGTTATTTAGGTACATGCATACAAAACCCTTTCAGCTCTGTGTTATTCACTATTTACAACTGTGTAATGCTTTCTAAAGTATACAATATTTTTAAATTAAATTGTACAGTAGGTTCATTGGTTCAACAAATGGATCTTGTAGATGTAGTGCTACCCCCCACAGGAGCCGCTTGAATTTTTGGTTGCCCGGGCCTCCCACAGTTTAATCTGCACCCAGTCTCAGTATGTTTTCCCACACAGTTTCATGCACACACTCTTCCGCTCGTTGTCTCTCCAATAACCAGTGTAGGTGATGTGTGTTTTTTTTTTGTTTTATTTGGAGAACTTGGATAGGAGAAGGGATTCAGTAGGATACTCCAAATTAACTTTTCACATGTGAGGACAGCCTTTCCAGTAGAACTGTGCAGCAGACTGTACAGAACAGAGCAAAGCCCCTTTGTAGTAGGAAGAATTTACTGGACCTTGCTTCTTCAAGACATCAGCCGGTGTCCCCTTTAGCCTACACCCAACAACTGGCCTCTAGCACCCGAAGGTGGATTTAGCAGCACCAGTCTCTAGGATCCCTTTAGGCGGGTCTGTACTCACAAGGCCCGGGCCACAGGTCACCTTCCTCCATGATACCAGACAGGATCTGTGGACATCTTCCCTCGGTCACCTCTAAGGAGAACCATGGGTTTCAGCTTCAATGTTTCAGGGATCCAGGTCGCCCATCTGAGGCCACATGGCAGCCTGTGCTAAGAAGTAGCAGCAGGCCCCCTCCTCACCTGGACCTCTCTCTGTAGAGGAAGACCTCCGAGCCCATGTACTCATCAAATATAAATACAGGCACCCAGCATGCATAGGAGGACCTATTCTAATTGGCTAGGGCTGTAAAGATATTCATGCTTTCAGCTGCAAGGTTTCCACCCACTATCCAGCACCTCCCATAGCTGCTAGACCAGAGTGAAACTTCAAGACAGCATGAGCAGCACCAGAGCACACGGAACAGGCTCTTTTAAACAATCACAGCCTCTGTTAAGCAGACAGCACATACATTTACCTACTGTCTTTGGCAAAGAAACAAAAAAAACTATAGTACACTCATTGTAGCACCTACCTAGGAGGGAGCTACATAGAATTATGCACATTTTAATTGAATGCTCTATACCTAATTAAAGCACCTTCTCTGCCTACAATGACTTGCTGGATGCACAGGACAAAAAGGTGTCCCTGTGAATTTCTGTTGAAATGTTGGCAACTATGGAAAATGTGGAATTAAAAGTGGAACTAAAAGTCAATTTTATATTTAATTTTATTATGTACAAGTTTATAAATGAATATTTTATTTTCATTGTTTCATTTAAGAATATGTAAACCCAACATTTCACATTTCTGATATGTGTCAGTTCTACCATGTACTTGTATGAAAAAGTATCCTGTTGCCACAGTCTCCGCTCTAATTTATTTCAAAGGTGTTCTATCGAGTTGAGGTCAGCACTCTGTGCAGGCCAGTCAAGTTCGTCCACCCCAAACTCACTCATCCATGTCTTTATGGACACTGAAGAAATTACACTTTTCTACAATGTAAAGTAATGAGTGTACAGCTTGTAGCTTGTATAACAGTGTAAATTTTCTGTCCCCTCAAAATAACTCAACACACAGCCATTAATGTCTAAACCGCTGGCAACAAAAGTGAGTACACCCCTAAGTCAAAATGTCTAAATTGGGCCCAATTAGCCATTTTCCCTCCCCGGTGTCATGTGACTCGTTAGTGTTACAAGGTATCATGTGTGAATGGGGAGCAGGTGTGTTAAATTTGTTGTTATCGCTCTCACTCTCTCATACTGGTCACTGGAAGTTCAACATGGCACCTCATGGCAAAGAACTCTCTGAGGACCTGAAAAAAAGAATTGTTGCTCTACATAAAGATGGCCTAGGCTATAAGAAGATTGCCAAAACCCTGAAACTGAGCTGCAGCATGGTGGCCAAGACCATACAGTGGTTTAACAGGACAGGTTCCACTCAGAACAGGCCTCGCCATGGTCGACCAAAGAAGTTGAGTGCACGTGCTCAGTGTCATATTCAGAGGTTGTCTTTGGAAAATAGTCATATGAGTGCTGCCAGCATTGCTGCAGAGGTTGAAGAGACAGGGGGTCAGCCTGTCAGTGCTCAGACCATACGCCTCACACTGCATCAATTTGGTCTGCATGGCTGTCATCCCAGAAGGAAGCCTCTTCTAAAAATGATGCACAAGAAAGCTTGCAAACAGTTTGCTGAAGACAAGCAGACTGAGGACATGGATTACTGGAACCATGTCCTGTGGACTGATGAGACCAAGATAAACGTATTTGGTTCAGATGGTGTCAAACATGTGTGGCAGCAACCAGGTGAGGAGTACAAAGACAAGTGTGTCTTGCCTACACTCGAGCATGGTGGTGGGAGTGCCATGGTCTTGGGCTGCATGAGTACTGCTGGCACTGTGGAGCTACAGTTCATTGGGGGTGTACTCACTTTTGTTGCCAGCGGTTTAGACATTAATGGATGTGGGTTGAGTTATTTTGATGGGACAGCAAATTTACACTATTATAGAAGCTGTACATTCACTACTTTACATTGTAGCAAAGTGTCATTTCTTCAGTGTTGTCACATGAAAAGATATAATAAAATATTTACAAAATTTTGGGAAATACTGTATATATTTTGTGAGATACTGTATATATATATATATATATACACACACACACACAAATGATTTGCCTTTTATTTCCATTTTAAACTGATCGGGTTGATTACAAGGTGAGGGTTTACAAATACTTTACAATCCTTATGCCGCGTACACACAACCGGACTTTCCGGCAAACTTTGCCCAGCGGACTTTTCGATTGACTTTACGACAGACTTTCTGAATGAACGGACTTGCCTACACACAATCAACCTAAGTCTGACGAATTCGTACGTGATGATGTACGACCGGACTAAAACAAGGAAGTTCATAGCCAGTAGCCAATAGCTGCCCTAGCGTGGCTTTTTGTCCGTCGAACTAGCATACAGACAAGCGGACTTTTCGATCGGACTCGAGTCCGTCGGATAGATTTGAAACATGTTTCAAATCTAAGTCCTTCCAACTTTTGAGAAAAAAAAGTCAGCTGGAGCCCACACATGATCGAATTGTCCGACGGACTCCGGTAGGCCGGAAAAGTTTGCCGGAAAGTCCGCTCGTGTGTACGCGGCATTGGATATAATCCTTTAATACAGGGTGTTTCCATGCCACAGAGTGTCCTGTGCATGCTGGGCTGTCTAATAAGAAGGCCTCAGACTCCTGCACTTCGAAATTAAATATGGCACCATCTCTACAGGAGAAGGGGAAGGTCTCCCTCTCCTTACCTGACTCATTCAGTTCTGTGCACTGGTGTGCAGTCATGTTGGAACAGGAAGGGGCCATCCCCAAACTTGAGATGCTGCAATTCGTGTCTGTATTCACAGAATAAGAGTTAATCAATTCCTGAATATTTGGAGAACCAGACCCACAATCACCAGCTGCTAACACAGAGGGCTAAATATGAAATATTTATGAAATATTTTATATTTACTTGACCAAAAGTAAAAATCCAGAAATTTTATTTTTTATTCCTGAATGTGACACTATACTGTACATTCCCTTTAATATATGAGACATTTCTGTTTAATACCTTAAGGCCCGGTTCACACCGCATCCAATTTGCATGACATTTTAAAATACGTTCATTTGAATAAGGCTGGTTCTCATACAGTGGGGACGGAAAGTATTCAGACCCCCTTACATTTTTCACTCTTTGTTATATTGCAGCCATTTGCTAAAATCATTTAAGTTCATTTTTTTCCTCATAAATGTACACACAGCACCCCATATTGAAAGAAAAACACAGAATTGTTGACATTTTTGCAGATTTATTAAAAAAGAAAAACTGAAATATCACATGGTCCTAAGTATTCAGACCCTTTGCTCAGTATTTAGTAGAAGCGCCCTTTTGATCTAATACAGCCATGAGACTTTTTGGGAAAGATGCAACAAGTTTTTCACACCTGGATTTGGGGATCCTCTGCCATTCCTCCTTGCAGATCCTCTCCAGTTCTGTCAGGTTGGATGGTAAACGTTGGTGGACACCCATTTTTAGGTCTCTCCAGAGATGCTCAATTGGGTTTAAGTCAGGGCTCTGGCTGGGCCATTCAAGAACAGTCACAGAGTTGTTGTGAAGCCACTCCTTCATTATTTTAGCTGTGTGCTTAGGGTCATTGTCTTGTTGGTAGGTAAATCTTAGCCCCAGTCTGAGGTCCTGAGCACTCTGGAGAAGGTTTTCATCCAGGATATCCCTGTACTTAGCCGCATTCATCTTTCCCTCGATTGAAACCAGTCGTCCTGGCCCTGCAGCTGAAAAACACCCCCACAGCATGATGCTGCCACCACCACGCTTCACTGTTGGGACTGTATTGGACAGGTGATGAGCAGTGCCTGTTTTTCTCCACACATACCGCTTTGAATTAAGGCCAAAAAGTTCTATCTTGGTCTCATCAGACCAAAGAATATTATTTCTCACCATCTTGGAGTCCTTCATTTGTTTTTTAGCAAACTCCATGCGTGCTTTCATGTGTCTTGCACGGAGGAGAAGCTTCCGTCAGGCCACTCTGCCATAAAGCCCCGACCGTTGGAGGGCTGCAGTGATTGTTGACTTTCTACAACTTTCTCCCATCTCCCGACTGCATCTCTGGAGCTCAGCCACAGTGATCTTTGGGTTCTTCTTTACCTCTCTCACCAAGGCTTTTCTCACCCGATATCTCAGTTTGGCCAGAAGGCCAGCTCTAGGAAGGGTTCTGGTCGTCCCAAACGTCTTCCATTTAAGGATTATGGAGGCCTCTGTGCTCTTAGGAATGTTAAAGCGGAGCTCCACTGTTTTTTTTTGCAAACATTAACACAATTAAACTTTGACACTTGCAAACTCACTGTTTTGGAGATTGAGCTTGCCCGATGTCCGCTTTCGTTGTATAGATCAACTTATATAAAATCTGTCCGGCCGTTTTCATCTTGCTTGTGGGCATGTGAAGCCCACAAGCATTTACTTCCTTGTTCCCTTGATGCTGAGCTACCAGCATTCTTTGCTCCGCATTCTTCGCCTCTGCAATGACTCCTGGGAACAATGACACAAGCTCCCAGGAGCCAGTGCGGCTGAAAGGAAATGACGAATTAGCCACACAGTACCCGCCCATATCCGCAGAATAGACAGACAGGAAGCAGAGAGGAACATCTGCAAAACACAGGTACGGTTGAAAAAAAAAAAAAAAAAAAGGTCAGTTTTTATGTCATTACATTCCTGCAATCTGAATAAGCTAAAGTTATAAAATGGGGTGGAGCTCCGCTTTAAGTGCAGCAGAAATTTTTTTGTAACCTTGGCCAGATCTGTGCCTTGCCACTATTCTGTCTCTGAGCTCTTCAGGCAGTTCCTTTGACCTCATGATTCTCATTTGCTCTGACATGCACTGTGAGCTGTAAGGTCTTATATAGACAGGTGTGTGGCTTTCCTAATCAAGTCCAATCAGTATAATCAAACACAGCTGGACTCAAATGAAGGTGTAGAACCATCTCAAGGATGATCAGAAGAAATGGACAGCACCTGAGTTAAATATGAGTGTCACAGCAAAGGGTCTGAATACTTAGGACCATGTGATATTTCAGTTTTCCTTTTTTAATAAATCTGCAAAAATGTCAACAATTCTGTGTTTTTCTGTCAATATGGGGTGCTGTGTGTAAATTAATGAGGAAAATAATGAACTTAAATGATTTTAGCAAATGACTGCAATATAACAGAGTCGAAAATTTAAGGTGGTCTGAATACTTTCCGTCCCCACTGTATGTGGGTTGCATTCACACTCCGCATTGCCCAAAAAAGGTGTGCGTTTTCTCGGCATTGCGGTGCAAATTACAATCACAATATCTTCTATGGGAACGCATCTGATTCGCAGATGCATTCCGTTGTGAACAGGACAAAATCCTGATTTAAACCTGACCTGATACTGATCAAAAACTGACGTGAAACGCTGAACAACTACTTTGTCGATTAGCTGTGAAAACAGAGCTTCAATTTGCACCGTACATGTGTGAACCCAGCTTTAATGGGATTAAGGTTATCACTTTCCTACTTTCCTATGTTTTTTAAAAATATAAGATGGTGGTTCTTTAGCCAGCCATGTTTATTGAGAGCATACTTTTGCTTTTGCTTTGTTATCTTTTTCCTTTTAGCAGTTTCAGTGAAATGTAGGTGATACCAAGCATGGTAGACATAGAGAGATGTGCCTTGTTGTTTTACCAACATAATTAATTAAGCTGTTTTTTTTTTTTTTTTGGTTAAGATACAGAGATGCTAATCTAAATGTATAACCTGTGAAAGTTAAGCCGTTCAACAATTGGCTTCACTATAAAGAAAATTTCCTAACACGATAAAACTGCATTGACTTCAAACCTTTTCTTGTTCGGTGGTGGTAGTAGTAGATTTCTGTAGTAGGGCATAATTTCTAGATTTCCTACAGAGAGTTGTAATTTTAATTAGTGATTCAAATTAAATCCCTATTGCTCCATGTCGATTTGGAAAGCATACTCTGTTGGAGGTGTCTGGGAACAGTTGCTGTACTGTGACTTGGGCAATAAAACAATCCTATCTCTATGTTACCAAAACAGAAAGAGGGTCCTTTACATTAATACTTGGGGCAGACGGTGTGTTAAATCATTGCTCTCATAAAGAGCTCTAGGCAAGCGGTCTTGCTAACAGACACTTATATGCGTTGGATAGCTGGATGCTGTGGTTCCTACCATAGGCTGCTAACTCATTGAAAGACATAGTTGTGACATAGTGGCCAATAGGAAGGAATACAGTATTCAGCATGAGACAAGCTATCTGATACACTGGAAGTGTCAGGTAGCAGAGACACCTGCAGATTTACCACCAGAGAAACATCTGTATAATTTTTCCGGGGTGAACATTTTTTTTTTTTTTTTTTACTTTGTTAACATAGTTTGATCGATAGTTAGATTACACATCACTCCCATGTATTGACAGATATGTGCAAATGTGTTTTTTTATTACAGATAGGTGCAATCATGTTTGATCATAAATATGTACAATCATATCTGTAGCTCCCTGCTCCTGTTGATCAGGCGCTTGCATGTAAATTTAGCAGGTTGCCTGTTCTTTACACAGTTCAGATTTAATCTGTGGCTAAATTAGCTTCTGTTCCAGCATTGGCTGTGTTGTGTGTAGTTCCACACTGTTGTCTGTAGGTGTCGTTGTCACCACAGGCCAGTGTTGGAAGAGCAGCAGGCTGAAGTATATTGGGTGCTCTTCTTTCTCAGAAGTAGCCCAGTGGGGTTGGTCCACCGCTGTACATTCAGGGAAAAGGTACTTAAAGGGCAGACGCCATTTTTAGGTCTCTCTTACCTCCTGGCCCTCCTGGCCTAGGGTATGTGACAACTTCTTTCCTGTCTCGGGACCATGCTGGTCCGAGGCTATGTTACTGCAAGTAGGCCCAGAAGTCGTCTGGGACCTGCTGGTTTAGAGGTGGTCCTGTGCTGTCTATCCTGCGGGAAGAAGCCGAGCAATTGAAAGATCCAGGGGAGGACTCATCTTGGAGAGGACTGTGCGGAAGGCTGGTATCTCAAGAAGAGCCTGGTGACTCAATTGGAGGATGCTTCCTAACTAACCTACCTCACAGTACTGCCGGGTTGGCTTAAAGGTTCTGGTACTGTGTTGCTGTTCATCTAATACTAAATCCTGTGGCAGAGGATTGTTCAACTAATACTACATCCTGTGATAGAGGATTGTACAACCATTTTGTTCTTCTCAAGTCTGTGGCAGAGACTTTTCATCCGTGCGCCATTCCGGCTGCTAGGTCAGTGAGAGAGACCTATCCGGGTGGGCAAAGATCTGTAGACTGAAAGTGTATTTGTCTTCAGGATCTTAAATTCCTCAGTGATCTGCAAAAGGTATTTGAACTCTCCTGCAACTCCCTTTCTGCCTCTTTACTGCTACTTCCTAAAAAGTTTTGCAATAAAGCATTGGAAACAGAACAAAGTGACTGATGCATATATTGGTGGGCGTAAGGCCTAATACAGACTCTAAGTCCTGTGTATGGTGGAAATACAGGTAAGAGGGTGACGGCAAAGACCCAAATAAAATCAGCCGCTCTTTCGGGGGTCAGCGCTACATATCAGATTAGGAAAAAATATTTGAAGGCCATATTTGATTGATATGATTTAACCTAAAAAATGTTAAACTAGGACATAAGTGATCATATGGATTTCAGTTTAAATAAAAAGGAAAGAAAAAAAAAGAGGGTGGTCATTTAAAATTTTTAGGAGAGCTTTGAGTGTTACTAAACCCACGACCCTGCATTCATTATATCTGGTGTCCCACAGTACACAGAACATGGAAATGCAATTATTTTAGTAAATATAAACTACTAATTACCATTTCTCATCGGCAGTATATAGCAGTCTTGTGACTTCTGTTATGCCGCGTACACACGGTCGGACTTTTCGTCTACAAAAGTCCGACGGATACCGACGGACTAAAGCTGGCTGACAATCCAATCGTGTGTGGGCTTCCCCGGACTTTCAGCGGACTTTTTCAGCCTCAAATCCGACGGACTTTAGATTTGAAACATGCTTCAAATCTTTATGTCGTAACTACGACGGACCCCGAAATCCGCTCGTCTGTGTGCTAGTCCGACGGACAAAAACCCACGCTAGGGCAGCTATTGGCTACTGGCTATCAACTTCCTTATTTTAGTCCGGTGTACGTCATCACGTATGAATCCGTCGGACTTTTGTGTGGTCGTGTGTAGGCAAGTCCGTTCGTTAGAAAGTCTGCCGCAAGTCCGCCGAAAGTCCGCCGGAAGTCTGTCGGACAGGCTGTCGGACTTTTGTAGACGAAAAGTCCGACCGTGTGTGCGCGGCATTAGTGTCTAGTTAAAACTTGTAGGAGAAGTTTTCATTCTATTCTGACTGTCCTATGAGGCCTCAGGATCCCCGACCCTCTGTTTGGACAGTGCTGATTGGCCCTGTGCTGATCACAGGCACCCTCCCAAGGATATAAAAAACTCTCTAGCAATACATACCAAACTGAGAATGCACAGAGCGACTCCAAAAGCTCTGTACTATCAGGAGATGAATTAGGGACAGTGGACGAAGGGGAGGATCAGAGAAGGCAGGATCAAACAGCTTTTTTACACAATGCAGAGGATGAACAGCTTAGGTTCAACAGTGAGCGTTACAAGCATGCTTTACTGCATATACAGACTGATTTTACTGTTATGGGTTTTTTAACAGTTTAATCCTTTGCATAGAATTCTAAAATGTAGTTTGCTATTATTGGTTTTGCAAGTATTAAATCTTATTTTGTACAACTCTTCTTCTTTATGACTATAGAACATAATGTATACCTATTGCTCTACCATATAACTCTTCCTTTAAAGTGGTAGCAAACTGTTATACCACTTGTACCTACAGGTAAGCCTATAATAAGGCTTACGTGTAGGTACTGTGATTATCTCCTAAACTTGTTATTCAAAGTGCAGGCAGTCGATGACATCACCAGCGCATGCACTCTGAAGGTCTGGCTTACAGGGCCAGGACCTTCAGAGCCTGTGCCGCAAAGAGCGGCTCCCGTGTGCATGCACGGGAGTGACGTCATCGCACCCCGGCCTTTCATGTAGTCGGAGGCCGTGAACCTGGAAGAAAGGCCGGGGGAAGATGTTAGCACTCTCAGCAGGGGACATTGCGGCACTGGAGGGCTTGTTCTAAGGTAAGTCTCTCCTAATGTGCTAGTATGCAGTGCATACTAGCATATTATGACTTTGCCCTGCAGGGATTTGTTTATTTTTTATTTAAACCACATGCAGTTTACTACCACTTTAAACTATAGTCCAATCTAATGGAATTCAATCGAGAAAAAACAAAAATGAGCTATCCTTAAAGTTTTGGTGGTTTGAACCAAATATTTGCACCATTCGTGGTGATGTTTAACTGTCTCCTCTTCCATCCTATTCAGAACTATTCCCACTAAATACCATCCTCCAATCAAAGAGCGGATACAAAATATACACAATTCCTTTCAAATTACAGTTGTTATCCCTCTATTGCCGTTGCCCTTTGTAAAACTAAAACCTCCAGTTCAGATGTTTATATGATATATATACCATAAGGGCAGACCCAGACCATGCAGCCACCCCTGGCACTCACTTCCCTCTAGCAGCAGACACAACCCAGAGTTCCAAAGCCAGGTTTTACTCACAATGTCCTGGGAGCTGTCTGCCACCCAGCTTCCACATGACACTCTTTAGTGAGGGAGACAAAGCTCTTTCTAAAGACCAGGACTCTAAAACGATGCCCTACAGCAAAAATCATTTAATGTTTTTCTCCAGGCTCCCAGCCCAGCACCTGCTGAGGTCCAGATTATAACTCTTTTCTCACACTAGCTGTCTGCCAGAGTTAACAGCCCCAGGAGAAGAGAACCCCTCCTATCAAAGGAATAACACCCAGGCCTTCCCAAACATTTATTACCTCTTCCAGCCACCTTTTCGGTGCCCGCTTCCCAGGGACACGGACCACGGATCTTAAGAAAACCATAGCTCCCAACTGTCCAAGATTTCGAGGGACTGTCCCTGATTTGGAGCAATGTCCCTCTGTCCCTCTTTCCCCCTCATTTGTCCCTCATTTAGGTCTGATCTATAAAGCTGTATATAAAATACATTATTTATCTTTCAAAAAAGTGTTTCCCAGTGCTAAATCTTTCATTTAATATCTAAATTGCTGCATTTGTAAATTTTAAAAGCTAATATAAAGGAATAGTAGTGGTAAAAAAAAGTCCCTTGTGGATTTAACAAACCTTTTTTTTGGTTAATTCTCCTTTTAAGGGGGTGTGGCGGGGGGGGGGGGGGGGGGGGTCCCTGCCTACATACATATGCTAGTAGGTGTCCCTAATTCCCATCTCAAAATGTTGGGAGGTATGAGAAAACCCTGACCCCCTGATCAGACCAAAGAAACAGATCATTTCTCCACTGAATACAGTGAAGCCAAATCAGACTGTTCATGACATTTGCACTGTACTTCCTGTTCTGCAGTGTTTCAGAATAGTTGTGCTTTATACCTGCTTCGAACAATGCCAGTCAAGTAGTTCAGTTGGAAAAAAAAGCACTTTCTGTCTTATCTCAACAGTTATTTGAGGTAAAGAGAGGCAAAATGATTTCACTGAGCCACTGAGGGGTCCCAGTGATATAGGGGAGGGGAACCAAGTTCAATTTGCTTCAGTGCTTTGGAGCTGTATGGTTTTATGCTGTACAGATGGAGTAAGTGTAGCTCTCCTTTGGGGGTTATGAGAAATGACCTTCCCCAATGAGGATATTGTGCTAACCCTGTAGGTAAAAAAGGTAACCAAAACCTTTGCTAAGTGGAAGAGTGGGTTTGATAATAACATTGGCAGGGCCTTCCTACCTGGAAAATTATTCAGTAATCTAAACAAAGTAATTAGGAGCAGAATAACTAGTGCAACCATCATATAACATATAACGTGCAGGGCCCTCTGATTGCTGCTGTATTAAATTGTATTGTAGCTGTACTATCCTCCCTCATGTTGTAAAGCGCAGTTAGCGCTATATAAATCCTATATAATTTTGATATTAAGTAGATGCACACAAGTATATAAATAATACAAGCTCTATATTAGAAGAGATTAATAACAGTACGTACATTGCATGTACAAACAGGTATTATCAGCAAAGGGACCTAATGGGAGTCCTGTGGAATTGTGCACATATAACAGGGTATATATGGGTATTAAAAGAGAAGGGTGGCATTAAAAAACAAAACAAAACATACAGCCCTCCCTTGCTGGCTCTAACCTGGAGAACTGAGCAATCACATGACCACTGAGTGCTCAGTTCTCATTCAGCTCTGATCAGAGAGCGGTGACTGTCAGTCACCGGCTCCCTGTTCTGCCCCTCCAGCGTGCACTGATGTTTGCTAGAGAGGGGTAGGAGTGTACTGAGAGGCTGAACCAGCTGCTGGTCACACTTCTGGGTGAATCCCAACAATATTGTCAGAATCCTTCTAGACTGCCTCTGTGATGTCAACTGACAGCTGGTTTTAGCCCAGTGTCGGCTGATTCTGGGTCACAGGAGAGCATAAGTAAGTGCACTCCTTTTACCCATAAGAGAAGTATGGCCACCAGGGAGCCTGGTACCAATGCAAATTGTCACATCAGATGCACAAAACAGAGTGAGAGGAACTTCCAATATTCCTCCCTGTCTGTGTGATCAGAGACTAGAAGAGACAAGGGTTTTGTTGTTTTGGAAGCTGTTACCAGCTTGTAAAGCAGCCAATCAAACTGATCTTGATTTACTGGGCTGTTTTGGTGGGCAGAGGATAGATATGGGGTCTAATAAACCCAAGATCTCTCCCTAAAGATGACCTGTTATGGCCCATGCTATCTCAAGGGATGTTGTGCATCCCTTGTGATAGCAATAAAGTTAAAAAAAAAAAGTTAGACTGAGAGTGGGCTGGTTGGAGAAGAGGGTTGCTCTCTAGGGTAACTGGACTTCGAGTAAACTGACATGGGTCCCTCCTCTTCCAAAAATTTAAAACTATCACCCAAGCCCCATCTAACCTACAACCCCAATGGTTTGATTAATTCACGTACTTAGGCATAATTGTTTCCTGGAATGTCTCTGATTAAATGTCCTTGAATTTAATGCCAGTTTTGCAGGACCTTAAGCTCAAGCTGAAGGCATGGTTCAACCTGCCGCTATCTCTAATTATTTCTCTGGTCCGTATACACCTACTCAACCTAAAACCTAAATTAAATTATCTATCACGCAACTCTCCTCAGTGGATTCCCAAATCCTTTTTTGCCCAGCTCACTAAAATGCTTTCCTCCGTCATAAGGGGACATAAGGGGACCCCAATCTCCACGCTACAAAATGACTACCCCAACCAAACCCCTCTTCAAGGGGGACTAGGCATGCCAGATCTCCACAAATACTTTTTGGCTACACTGCTTGTCACAGCTCACTAGTGGCTAAATCCTGACATTAACAACTCTGCCCCTATACTGTAGGAGGCTATCCTTCATTTATTAGAAGCCCTGCTCCTTTTTTAGGGGAAAGCGGTCCCATACCCTCTAACATCTTCCATGCATACCACGCTCAAAACCTGGACTTCCCAGACCTTCTTTTCCCTGAAAACACCCTTATGGAACAGACCATCAATGCCACATTTCTACTCAATTATCCATTACTGATATTGTGGAGGGAGGCCGCCTCCTCTCTTTCGATAGTCTTAGTGTAAATAACACTCTCCCTTCCTGCTATGACTTCAGATATCTGCAGGTTGCAATTCCTTTAAGTCTCAGTTTCCTCAAAGTTGTATTATGCTCCTGCAGTTTGTTTTGGAATCTCATTTTCTGGAAGATCAGCTCCTCCAATGTTTCGCCACTCCTGGACTCTCTAACCCCAGACACAAATGGCAGAAGGACGTTCCTGACCTGGACCAGGAAACTTGGGAGGAGATCTGGGATCGGCCATTCAAACAACTTGTCTCCATAAGGGATTACTTAATATAATGTAAAATAGAGCACCAAGCTTACTTTACGCCATGCAGGCTCCACAAGCTTAGCCATGAGAACTCTTCCTCCTCCTGGTGGTGTGATCACTCAGTGGGGGATTTCTCACACATCTTTTGGACATAGCTAGCCCTTGCTCACTATTGGAATGACATTGTGGATGTTATAAATCCTGTTGCTCATACCACCTTTACTCCCATACCCACATTTTGTCTACTCGGCTTAGTGGTTTTCACAAATGTGGAACGGACACTCTGCGGCCTACTACCTTTTTACTCTGGGAAAGCTATTTTGGTACATTTGTTGTTGTTTGGACAACTCAAACCAAATTTTTTTCATCTTTCCATCTATTAAATCTTCTGTGTGTCTGTGTAAATCCAGGAAGTGTTCAGGCAGCAGCTTCAGCTTCAGCTGCCCACAGTTAAAATGGTTGCAGCCAGACTCAGTGGAGGGAGATTTCTGCAGCATATTTGGCAAGTACAGAATCACAGTATATATAAAATAATATGCAAAGTGGTTGGAGGGAAGCAAAGATGTTTTTATTACAGTTTATGAAAGGAGACTGCAGTTCCTCTTTAACCACTTCAATACCCGCATATCCTCAGCTACTTGGTGGTATAGGGGGCGCGATGCGTGTGCCCAGCAGCCACGATGTCCGCTGGGCACCCATGATTGCTGGTGGCAGAGCAGGAACTGTGGATCTGTGTGTGTAAACATCCTGTCAGGGGAGAGGACATAGATCATACATAGTATATAGGAACACCGATCGCTCTCCTCCCCTAGTCAGTCCCATCCCCCCACAGTTAGAATCACTCCCTAGGTAACACATTTAACCCCTTTATCGCCCCCTAGTGTTAACTTCTTCCCTGCCAGTGACATTTACACAGTACACATACACAAATATTACACATATTTATAGCACTGATAGCTGTATAAATGTCAATGGTCCCAAAATAGTGTCAAAAGTGTCCAATCTGTCCGCCACAATGTCACAGTCACGATAAAAATCTCAGATCACCGCTATTACTAGTAAAAAAAATAATAAACATTTCATAAATTTAGCCCATATTTTGTAGGCGCTATAACTTTTGCGCAAACCAATCAATATATGCTTATTGCGATTTTTTTTTAAAATATGTAGAAGAATACATATCGGCATACTGAGAAAAAAATGTGTTGTGTTTTTTTTTTTAATTTGGGATATTTATTATAGTAAAAAATTTTGTTTTTTTTCAAAATTGTCGCTCTTTTTTTGTTTATAACGCAAAAACCGCAGAGGTGATCAAATACCACCAAAATAAAGCTCTATTTGTGGGGAAAAAAATTGTAAACATTTCATTTGGGTACAGTGTTGCATGACCACGCAATTGTCATTCAAAAATTCAAAATTTTACAGCGCTGAAAGCTGAAAATTGGCCTGGGCAGGAAGGGGGCGAAAATTACCTTTATTGAAGTGGTTAAATGACCCCAAAGAAGGACTGTTGTCAGTTCAAATTTAGAGACTTGCTTCCCTATCTAGGAGGGTTGGATTTTGCAGTTTGGGTGGTAGAAATAGTCAAATAATGCCTGCTCACAGCTTCCTGTCCAGACCATATCCCCTATTTTACAAATATGTGATCGTTTTAAATGTAAGTGTGTTTATGGCAAAGATCCTCAACCAGTGAAAAAATTTTATTACACAAATAAAGTACACAACACAGTATATGTAAATACAAATATATTTATGTGTTATTGTCAGGCATCCTGCATTGATGGCTTGTATAAACCACTTTGCGATTGTGGGGATTGAGGAGATTCAGAACAGCTTCCCTAAGCATTAAACTGTGGTGATTTCTAGGTCTTTACTCAAATAGACTTTTTACCACCTCTTTTGGATCATCTTTAATATTTATCAATTTTGATATAAAGCAGGGTATGGTTTTTGGGAGTCCGGGAAAAGGTAATTATGCTACTGCGTCTGTCCTGTGAATGTTTTCTTATTCTGGATTGTATGTTTGTATGGGTAGAGCTCCCTTATATGTTATTACATTTTTCATGCAATTACTGTATATTTACTTGTCTTCGAAACATGTTATGTACTGTATTACCTTTCTTATTATATCTATCGTACAGTGAGAGAGGAGATCATGGTGTTTTATAAATAAGTAATAATTACAATTATTTACAGTGACATTTCTTATGCATTACATCATAGACCATGGCTGTCTGAATTTTTTAAGGCATTTTCCATTAATTATACATTTCCCATAAGCATGAACAGCAAGCATCAGTTTTCTAGTTTGCAGAATGCCATCTATTAGCATCATTACCAAAAGGCTTGTTGTTTGTAACATTTCTTACAAGTGGGCCTGTCACTTGCTATAGCTGTATGTTGTTTGCTTGCAGACTAAGGCTAAGAAACTCTATCAGTTGTCAATGATATTGCTTTTAATGCATTTGTGTAAAGTCCTAGAAAAAAAAAACACAAAGCAATATTTTTTAAACATTTTTTGTGCAGACCTCCCCATTTCCCAATTTGATTCCTCAGGAAAAACTGTTTCTTTACATACCATTGGATATATGAAATATAGGCAATACAGTATGCAGTGATTAACCCCTTCATAAA
Source organism: Lithobates septentrionalis (assembly GCA_037952835.1). NCBI lineage: Eukaryota > Metazoa > Chordata > Amphibia > Anura > Ranidae > Lithobates > Lithobates septentrionalis. Next base: position 1,142,152 of record JBBDGP010001535.1, read on the forward strand.
AGTGCTAATTCCACTGATGTGTGTGTCTGGGTTTAATTTCATGCTTCAGCTGCATGTATGTGAGGTCTACCACCAAATGACGATGATCAGGATGTGATGCTCCCATGGGATGGACTACCTTAATGTCAATGTGTGTTGAAGCTTTACTTCTGCCTTTTCATCCATAAAATACAATTAGCAAGGTGTTATCTGGATATTGCCAGGGTGTATGTGCACAACAGTGTTTGTACTTGTCAGTTATGAGACCCAGTGGACACTGATTAGTCTCAATGGATAAAGGATTCTTAACTAAAGACAAAATTAACACCTGAATGAGGGAGACTTTTGCAGCTTACACAAAGGACATCTCCAATGCACAGAAATAAAGCTGCACATGCAATTACCATTCAATACAACTGTCTAATATTACATGCAAAATGCAAATTAATACACCATAAAAAGTAAAAAACATAGGAATAAGTGCATCTAGAAAGTACATAGAATGTGCCTGTAACTTTAAGAACAAAAGTGTAAAGTAGTCACTATGGTCAAAGCTTGAGATAACCAAACTGACATTTAAATTAAGTGTATTTGATTCAGATTGACTTGCATCTACTGTATATTTGAAAGTACATTAGCCAAGAGTAACTGTATTGACAGTTAGGACCAGTTAACACTGATGCGAGTTCATGACGAATGTGATGCGTCAAAAACACTTTAAATTCGCATGTCATCCCTAAAGTCATTGTTTTCAATTATGGTCGTTCACATACATGCGTTGCGATTCCTCTACAAATGCGATGCGATTAAAAAAGGGTCTTGTGCGAGTTTACTGCGTTGCATTGCGAATTTAGTCTCCATAGACATCATTGTAAATCGTTTTTGAATCGCATTGATGGTTCACATATGTGCGAATTCCACCACACTACTCTCCACAAAAACCAGGAAGTACACAGGAAGTTAACACCTTTTTTTTTTTTACATTATGATTCCATTGGCTAGAATATCAATCGCAGCTATGTCCAACTCCTGAAATTCGCACCTCACAAAGGACAAAAAAAAGAACAAAATCACAGCGCATCAGTGTGAACTGGGCCTCAGGGTATACCTGGTGACATCATTGACCAAATATGGATATTGTTCTGCCTCTCCAATCTAAGAACTGCAAGTGTGATCTCTATAACTGATCTAATTGTGCCAAGATAGCTGTAATTTGCAGTCTCAGTAGAATTAGCAGACAGGGGCTCAATCCAAATGACAGCTTGCAGATCATAGAATGTTTTAATCCAAAACTTTTGCAGAACTTCGCAGATGAACATCAGGTAAAAAAAAACATACTAGCTCCAGCAATTACATGTACTCAGAACAGAAACTAAAGACACACCAAAAAGAGGATGTAACTAGCAATACAGTGCATCTCCTAGCTATTGAAGGAGGAAGAGACACAATTATTTAAAGGCAAACAAACATTAATGCATGTGTAACATGATACCCTCCATTAAAATCTAAAATTTCAAATATTAAACAATTGAGAATCAAGTCAAAACATCATGTTAAGACTATTTCAGGAACACCTGAAAGAGAAGATAGGAGTAAACAAGAGAATAATATATACATAATTACATAGTTAGTCTGGTTGAAAAAGACACCATCCAGCTCAACCCACAGAAAAACACACATACACAATACTTTATCCACAGCTTATCCAGGGGGAGGCAAAAAAACTCCAATAAAGCATTACCCAGTTTGCTCCAGCGGGGGGGGGGGGGGGGGGGGTGGAGGACGACTATTTTTTGATCCCCCAAGAGGAACTTGGATATTCCGTGGATTAACCTTACCTATAAATATTAGTATCCAGTTATATTTTGTGTATTTAGGAAAGGATCCCAGACTTTTTTTAAAACAATCTACTGAGCTGACCAGAACCATCTGTTGATGGAGTCTTCCACAATTTCTCAGCCCTTATTGTGAAAAAGTATTTCTGTATTTGGAGGTTAAATCACTTTACCTCAACATAAAGAGTGTCACCTTGTCCTCTGTGATGACCTTAAAGTGAATAAGTCTACACCAAGTTTACTCTATGGACCACTTATGTGTTTATACATGTTCATGATATCACCCCTCAAGCCCTATACATATAGGCTGAATATCGGGCAGTATTGGCCAGAACAGCCTCAGCCCCTCTGGCACACCTGTCAAATAAACAGTATTGTGAACACAAGTGTAAATGAACACAAGCTGTAGTGAACCCAAAAGTATGTTTACTAAAATAATTTTTTTAGCATAAATCAAACCGTAATAGTAGTAGATAAATATAGCCCAAATAAATCAGTTGAGTCTTGTTCACTGAAAGATTAATAGCAATGACATTCAGCAATATAAACTGGCTACTTTCAGAGGACTCAATAAGGCGAATAACCCTGAAAGCAGAGACAATCAAAATTGATTGCAGTATGATATGAGCACTTACACAGAACCAACAACTCTGCTTGAATTGAGCTCTATAGGTTCAGGCAGGAAGAGGGCAGAGGAATAACCAGACTCGTGTCAGACCACTCCCTGATATTCCCCGACACCACGGTCCTGAAGAACCATATGAACACTGTATTGTATATTGTTTTTAGCAGCAGGTTAATTTTTAAAAGCAGTTTGACTTCAGGGCATGGAAGGACTTCATTAACCAGTTGCCGCCTGCCCACTGTAGACTTCCTGCGGCAGGGTGGTTGCTCTGCGTCAGATCACGTACCTAGTATGTGATCTGGCACTTCCAGGTCTGGGGCACACGCACTGCCTGTGACTTTCTCCCGCTGTGATTGGACACTACGGGAGCCAATCAGCGGGACCTGACGATTGTTCAGGAGAAAAGCAGAATGGTGATTCTATGTAAACAAGGCAGACCGCCGTTCTGTGAGAGGGGAATGTGCTAATCACGGAATCTTTACATTCCCCCAGTCAAAGTACATCCCCCACAGTTAGCAATCACTCCTAGAGAACACCATTAACCCTTCGATCGCCCCTGATGTTAACCCCTTCCCTGCCAGTGTCATTAGTACAACGACTAGCACTGTCACTGGTCCCCAAAAAGTGTCTAAAGTGTCAGTTAGGTCTCCGATTTGTCACAATCCCGCTATACAGTGCCTTGCAAAAGTATTCACCCCCTTGGCATTTTTCGTGTTTTGTTGCCTCACAACCTGGAATTAACATGGATTGTTTGAGGATTTGCATCATTTAATTTATAGAACATACCCACAACTTTGAATATTTTTTTTTTTATTGTGAAGCAAACAACAAATAGGACAAAATAACATAAAAAATCATTGTGCATAACTATTCACCCCCCTAAAGTCAATACTTTGTAGAGCCACCTTTTGCGGCTATCACGGCTCCAAGTTGCTTTGAATAATGCCGCGTACACACGGTCGGACTTTCTATCCTACTTGGTCCGGCACACTTTCCGACGGACTTTGTCCGCCAGGTGCGCCGGACTTTAAAACGGACGGACTTGCCCACACACGCCGGGACTTTCCGGCGGGCTAAGTCCGCCCGTCTTTCCAACGGACTTTCGCCGGAGTTCCGGCGGACTTTCAGAATGAACGGACTTGCCCACACACGGACAAGTCCGTTCATTTTGAACGTGACTCAGGTGCGACGGGACTAAAAAAGGATGTCAATCTTGCCGCTTTTATCGGCGAGATTGACACCTTGCGAGCCCCGTCGCGGGGCATACCAGGCCCTTAGGTCTGGTATGGATTATAAAGGGGAACCCCTACGCCAAAAAAACGGCGTGGGGCCCCCCCTAAAATCCATACCAGACCCCGATCCGAGCACGCAGCCTGGCCGGTCAGGAAAGGGGGTGGGGACGAGCGAGCGCCCCCCCCCCTCCTGAACCGTACCAGGCCGCATGCCCTCAACATGGGGGGTGGGTGCTTTGGGGGAGGGGGGAGCCTTACGTTTGACGTAAGGCGACCACGCCCCCTAAAACGGCACAGTCCCAGCATGCCCAGGGACTGTGACATCATATGGGGGCGGGGTCTCCGCCTATATAAGTCACAACGCAGCCCTCAGAGACCAGTCCAGCCGGAGAGAGCGTCGTGTCAACATCTGGGGGAAGAGAAGAGAAGAGAAGACAAGAAGACAAGAAGCCCAGAAGTCCGGACCTCCGCTGGCAATAGAGCTACATGAAGACGGCGGAGGGGCCGGCCGAAGACCTGGGACACCGGGAGAAGAGGCCGGAGAGCGGAGAAGAACCAACCGGACGCCGGGAGAAGATGAAGCGGAGGGACCCCCGAAGCCGGAAGAAGACCCCCGAAGCCGGAGGAAGATCCCCCCCCCCCCCGGAGCTGTTTAATAAAATATTTTAAAAACCTGTGTAGTGTGTTTTATTACTTACACTTTTTTCCTAGGTAAATGGGTAGGGGTACCATGTACCCCATACTCATTTACATAGGGTGGGGGGCCGGGATCTGGGGGCCCCCTTATTAAAGGGGGCTCCCAGATTCCGATAAGCCCCCGCCCGCAGACCCCGACAACCAACGGCCAGGGTTGTCGGGAAGAGGCCCTTGTCCTCATCAACATGGGGACAAGGTGCTTTGTGGTGGGGGGGCACCGTAAGGTGCCCCCCTCCCCCAAAGCACCCACCCCCCATGTTGAGGGCATGCGGCCTGGTACGGTTCAGGAGGGGGGGGGCGCTCGCTCGTCCCCACCCCCTTTCCTGACTGGCCAGGCTGCGTGCTCGGATCGGGGTCTGGTATGGATTTTAGGGGGACCCCACGCCGTTTTTTCGGCGTAGCGGGGTTCCCTTTATAATCCATACCAGACCTAAGGGCCTGGTATGCCCCGCGCTCGCCGCAATAGGAAGATTTGTTTTTCCTATTGCAGCGAGCGCGAGATGCAATACCCTGCCCTCGTGTCGCATTTGGTCTGTCGGACCAGCCTACACACGAGCGGGCTTTCCGTCGGACCAGCACACACACGAGCGGACTTTCCGCCCGAAACTCAGTCCGACGGAAAGATTTGAAACTTTCTTCAAATCTAGGTCCGGCGGGCTTTTGGGAAGAAGTCCGCCGGAAAAGTCCGCCGCCGCCCACACACGGGCGGATTGTCCGGCACACTCTGGTCCGCCGGACCAAGTATGCCGGAAAGTCCGACCGTGTGTACGCGGCATAAGTCTCTATGAGCTTGCCACATCTTACCACTGGGATTTTTGCCCATTCCTCCTTGCAAAACTGCTTCAGCTCCTTCAAGTTGGATGGTTTGCGCTTGTGAACAGCAATCTTTAAGTCTGACCACATATTTTCTATTGGATTGAGGTCTTGGCTTTGACTAGGCCATTCCAACACATTTACATGCTTCCCCTTAAACCACTCAAGTGTTGCTTTAGCAGTGTGTTTGGGGTCATTGTCCTGCTGGAAGGTAAACCTCCATCCTAGCCTCAAATCACACACAGAGTGGTACAGGTTTTGCTCAAGAATATCCCTGTATTTAGCACCATCCATCTTTCCCTTAACTCTGACCAGTTTCCCAGTCCTGACTGCAGAAAAACATCCCTGCAGCATGATGCTGCCACCACCATGTTTCACTGTGGGGATGATGTTCTTTGGGTGATGTGATGTGTTGGGTTTGTGCCAGACATAGCGTTTTCTTTGATGGCCAAAAAGTTAAATTTTAGTCTCATCAGACCAGAGCACCTTCCTCCATACATTTTGGGAGTCTCCCACATGCCTTTTTGCAAACTCAAAACGTGCCATTTTGTTTTTTGCTTTAAGTGATGGCTTTCTTCTGGCCATAAAGCTCAACTCTATGGAGTGTACGGCTTATTGTCGTCCTATGTACAGATTAGGGATGAGCTTCGTGTTCGAGTCGAACCCATGTTCGACTCGAACATCGGCTGTTCGACCGTCCGTCGAATTGCGAACGTTATGGGCCGTTCGCGCCAAATTCGTGTGGCGCGTCACGGCCCATAATTCACTGCGGCATCGCAGTGCATTGCTGGCTGATGATTGGCCAAGCATGCACTATGACCCGCATGCTTGGCCAATCACAGCGCCGTCAGTAGAGAGAGCTGTAATTGGCCAAAGCCAGGGTGGCTTTGGCCAATTATGGCTCAGGGGATTTAGTACACGCCCCACACTATATAAGGCCGCCTGCACGGCGGCCCAGTGTAGTGTGTTCCGGTGTGCTGATAGAGAGAGAGACAGACAGTGTCATTTGATTTGAGAGCTAGATTAGGCTAGATCTGTTCCTGCTCTTTACATTTAGTGCAGTGCGTCCTGCTCACAGTGTTCAGCTAGATCTGTTCCTGCTCTTTACATTTAGTGCAGTGCGTCCTGCTCACAGTGTTCAGCTAGATCCGTTCCTGCTCTTTACATTTAGTGCAGTGCGTCCTGCTCACAGTGTTCAGCTAGATCTGTTCCTGCTATTTACATTTAGTGCAGTCAGTGCGTCCTGCTCACAGTGTTCAGCTAGATCCGTTCCTGCTATTTACATTTAGTGCAGTCAGTGCGTCCTGCTCACAGTGTTCAGCTAGATCCGTTCCTGCTATTTACATTTAGTGCAGTGCGTCCTGCTCACAGTGTTCAGCTAGATCCGTTCCTGCTATTTACATTTAGTGCAGTGCGTCCTGCTCACAGTGTTCAGCTAGATCCGTTCCTGCTATTTACATTTAGTGCAGTCAGTGCGTCCTGCTCACAGTGTTCAGCTAGATCCGTTCCTGCTATTTACATTTAGTGCAGTGCGTCCTGCTCACAGTGTTCAGCTAGATCCGTTCCTGCTATTTACATTTAGTGCAGTGCGTCCTGCTCACAGTGTTCAGCTAGATCCGTTCCTGCTATTTACATTTAGTGCAGTGCGTCCTGCTCACAGTGTTCAGCTAGATTCGTTCCTGCTATTTACATTTAGTGCAGTGCGTCCTGCTCACAGTGTTCAGCTAGATCCGTTCCTGCTATTTACATTTAGTGCAGTGCGTCCTGCTCACAGTGTTCAGCTAGATCCGTTCCTGCTATTTACATTTAGTGCAGTGCGTCCTGCTCACAGTGTTCAGCTAGATCCGTTCCTGCTATTTACATTTAGTGCAGTGCGTCCTGCTCACAGTGTTCAGCTAGATCCATTCCTGCTATTTACATTTAGTGCAGTGCGTCCTGCTCACAGTGTTCAGCTAGATCCGTTCCTGCTATTTACATTTAGTGCAGTCAGTGCGTCCTGCTCACAGTGTTCAGCTAGATCCGTTCCTGCTATTTACATTTAGTGCAGTGCGTCCTGCTCACAGTGTTCAGCTAGATCCGTTCCTGCTATTTACATTTAGTGCAGTGCGTCCTGCTCACAGTGTTCAGCTAGATCCGTTCCTGCTATTTACATTTAGTGCAGTGCGTCCTGCTCACAGTGTTCAGCTAGATCCGTTCCTGCTATTTACATTTAGTGCAGTCAGTGCGTCCTGCTCACAGTGTTCAGCTAGATCCGTTCCTGCTATTTACATTTAGTGCAGTGCGTCCTGCTCACAGTGTTCAGCTAGATCTGTTCCTGCTATTTACATTTAGTGCAGTCAGTGCGTCCTGCTCACAGTGTTCAGCTAGATCCGTTCCTGCTATTTACATTTAGTGCAGTGCGTCCTGCTCACAGTGTTCAGCTAGATCCGTTCCTGCTATTTACATTTAGTGCAGTGCGTCCTGCTCACAGTGTTCAGCTAGATCCGTTCCTGCTATTTACATTTAGTGCAGTGCGTCCTGCTCACAGTGTTCAGCTAGATCCGTTCCTGCTATTTACATTTAGTGCAGTCAGTGCGTCCTGCTCACAGTGTTCAGCTAGATCCGTTCCTGCTATTTACATTTAGTGCAGTGCGTCCTGCTCACAGTGTTCAGCTAGATCTGTTCCTGCTATTTACATTTAGTGCAGTCAGTGCGTCCTGCTCACAGTGTTCAGCTAGATCTGTTCCTGCTATTTACATTTAGTGCAGTCAGTGCGTCCTGCTCACAGTGTTCAGCTAGATCCGTTCCTGCTATTTACATTTAGTGCAGTGCGTCCTGCTCACAGTGTTCAGCTAGATCCGTTCCTGTTATCTTCCTACTGACAGGCAGGCTTGTCTGGTTACAGTATATAAAGCTACCTGAAGAAAATTACAGGTGTTCTATCCCAGCTTAGTGCAGCTACAGGCCATTAGTATGTCTGGAAGGCCAAGAAGGAGAGGCAGACAGTCACAAGCCAATAAGAGAGGGCAAGCAGGCTCTGTGTCTAGTGCTGGTCGTGGAGACGGTGCATCCTCATCAGCACGTGGCCATGGGACACGCTTGGCCTTTTTTCGGCAGCTGGCCGTGTTGAGCCGCAACATGCGGAAAACTTGGTCGAGTGGATGACCAAGCCGTCCTCATCCTCCTCATCCTCTCTCACCCATGCCCAGGGTGCTTTGTCTGGCAAAGCAGCGGCCTCTTCCCTCAGCTCAATGTCATCAGTGACTCCTTCCCTAGCTCCACCATGTCCTCATGAGGATTCCCTCGAACTGTTTGACCACAGTGTTGGGTACATGCTCCAGGAGGATGCCCAGCGTTTGGAAGGCTCTGATGATGATACTGAGCTCGATGAAGGCAGTAACATGAGCACGGACAGAGGGGGTGCCCAAGAAGGACAGCAATCTGGCAGTCATGCTCCCCCTGCTGCAGCATACTGCCAGGTTTGCTCCAGTGATGAGGAGGGAGGGGATGATGAGGTCACTGACTCAACGTGGGTGCCTGATAGGAGAGAGGAGGAGGAGGAGGAGGAGGAGGCGGCACATCACCAACGAGGCAGGATGCCCTCCAGGGGCCAGCCTAAGGGCAGCACATTGACTGCATCACACCCCAAAGCTCCACATGTGCAGGGCGCTGCAGTCTCTGCGCGTTATTCAAAAAGTTCTTTGGTGTGGGCCTTTTTTGAGACGAGTGCATCAGATCGCACCGCTGCTATTTGCAACATATGTCTCAAGCGTATCTCGCGTGGCCAAAACATCTCCCGCTTGGGTACCACATGCTTGACCAGACATATGTTGACCTGCCATGCAGTTCGTTGGCAAGCATATCTAAAAGACCCACACCAAAGAACAAAGAGGATCTCTCCTTGCTCCTCATCAGCTGAGATTTCCAACCCCACTAGACCTTCAGTCCTCTCTGAGACCTGCAGTGAGAGGAATGAAGGTGTAGAATTAGGTGTGTCACAGCCAAGTACTTGTGGGCAATCTGCTTTTGGTACACCGACGCCAGATTGTACCAGGCAAATTTCCCTGCCCCAGCTGCTGCACCGCCGAAAGAAGTTTGCTCCCAGCCATCCACATGCCCAGCGGTTGAATGCTAGCTTGGCAAAATTGCTAGCACTTCAACTGCTGCCTTTTCAGTTGGTAGACTCTGCCCCCTTCCGTGAGTTTGTGGAATGTGCGGTTCCTCAGTGGCAGGTACCCAAACGCCACTTTTTCTCACGGAAGGCGATTCCAGCTCTCTACCGGCATGTGGAAGGCAATGTCCATGCCTCGCTGGACAGGGCGGTCAGCGGTAAGGTGCATATTACCGCTGACTCATGGTCCAGCAGGCATGGACAGGGACGTTACTTAAGTTTCACGGCGCATTGGGTGACTCTGCTGGCAGCTGGGAAGGATGCAGGACAAGGTGCAGTAGTGTTGGAGGTTGTTCCGCCACCACGCCTCCAAAATGCTGATTGTGACACACCTCTCTCCTCCACCCCCTCCTCTTCTTCTTCCTCCATGGCCTCTTCCTCGGAACCAGCGGTGCTCCGTAGGCGTTCAAGGGGCTACGCAAGTACGCAGGCCAAAAGATGCCATGCGGTGCTTGAGCTGGTGTGCTTGGGGGACAGGAGCCACACTGGGGCAGAGGTTCTGTCAGCTCTGCAGGGGCAGGTTCAGAGGTGGTTGACGCCACGCCAACTTAAGGCAGGAATGGTGGTTTGCGACAATGGCACCAACCTCCTCTCTGCCCTCCGACAGGGACAACTGACCCATGTGCCCTGTTTGGCTCACGTCCTTAACTTGGTGGTGCAGCGGTTCTTGGGCAGGTACCCGGGCTTACAGGATGTCCTGAGGCAGGCCAGGAAAGTCTGTGTGCATTTCCGCCGGTCATATAATGCCAGTGCTCGGCTGACGGACCTCCAAAAGGAGTTTAACCTGCCCAAGAACCGCCTAATCTGTGACATGCCCACCAGGTGGAACTCGACATTGGCCATGCTGCAGCGGCCGCACAGCAGAGGGCCATAAATGAGTACCTGTGCGACTATGGCACCAGGACAGGGTCAGGGGACCTTGGTTTTTTTTCCCCACGCCAGTGGGCCATGATCAGGGATGCATGCACTGTCCTGTCACCATTCGAGGAGGCCACGAGGATGGTGAGCACTGACAGTGCATGCATCAGTGACACTGTCCCCCTTGTCCACCTGTTGGAGCACACGCTGCGTGGAATAATGGACAGGGCACTTGAGGCAGAACAGAGGCAGGAAGAGGAGGACTTCCTTAGCTCTCAAGGCCCCCTTTATCCAGACAGTGTTCCTGCGTGCCCGCCGATCACACAGGAAGAGGACGAGGAGGAGGAGGAGGAGGAGGAGGAAGATTGTGTCAGTATGGAGGTGGAGCCTGGCACTCAGCATCAGCAGTCTTTAAGGGATCAGTCCCAAGGAACACATGGACTTGTACGTGGCTGGGAGGAGGTGGCTGCGGACGTTGTTGTCCTTAGTGACCCAGAGGACTCCGGACCGAATGCCTCAGCAAACCTACGCTGCATGGCCTCCCTGATCCTGCAAAGCCTGCGTAAGGATCCTCGTATTCGTGGTATCAAGGAGAAGGACCAATACTGGCTGGCAACCCTCCTTGATCCACGTTACAAGGGTAAGGTTGCGGACCTTATCTTGCCATCGCAGAGGGAGCAGAGGATGAAACATCTTCGGGAGGCCTTGCAGAAAGGTCTGTGCAACGCGTTCCCAGAGACTGGGAGGTTACAAACTCCTGTTTCTGGACAACGTGTTGCTGAGGCTTCGGTCAGTCAAAGAAGGAGCGGTGGAGAAGGTGGCCGTCTGACCGATGCGTTCAGACAATTTTTTGGTCCGCAGCCCCAAGGTATGATCGGTTCCAGCAACCATCGCCAGCGTCTGTTTTACATGGTGCAGGAATACCTAGGGGCAAGATCAGACTTGGACACCTTTCCCACCGAAAATCCTCTGGGTTACTGGGTCTTGAGGATGGATCACTGGCCAGAGCTTGCACAGTATGCAATTGAGCTACTGGCCTGTCCTGCATCCAGCGTTCTTTCGGAACGCACATTCAGTGCTGCTGGAGGCGTGGTAACCGATCACAGGGTGCGTCTGTCCACTGACTCGGTCGATCGGCTGACCTTCATAAAAATGAATCAGTCTTGGATCACCACCAGCTACCAAGCACCTGATGCTGATGTAACTGAATAATTTTTTTCAGATCCCTTCAAAGACTGCCTATGCTGATGCTGAGTGACTATCCCTGAGTAATTATCCTCTTCCTCCTCAATCATCACGCTGATAGCTTGTAAGAACATTTTTGGTTCTGGGCGCCACCACCAGTGCCTAAGGCACAATTTTTCAGCCCCTGTATAACAGGGGCGTGTAATTACAATTATTGATGTAATACTTTGCAGCAGGGCTCGTTCCTGCATTCCAACTAGAGTGTCTGTGAGGGGTTGCAGTGTTGTGGCACCAGCACCAGTGCCTAAGGCCCAATTTTTCTGCCCCTGTCTAACAGGGGCGTGTAATTACAATTTTTGATGCAATACTTTGCAGCAGGGCTCGTTCCTGCGTTCCAACTAGAGTGTCTGTGAGGGGTTGCAGTGTTGTGGCACCAGCACCAGTGCCTAAGGCCCAATTTTTCTGCCCCTGTCTAACAGGGGCGTGTAATTACAATTTTTGATGCAATACTTTGCAGCAGGGCTCGTTCCTGCGTTCCAACTAGAGTGTCTGTGAGGGGTTGCAGTGTTGTGGCACCAGCACCAGTGCCTAAGGCCCAATTTTTCTGCCCCTGTCTAACAGGGGCGTGTAATTACAATTTTTGATGCAATACTTTGCAGCAGGGCTCGTTCCTGCGTTCCAACTAGAGTGTCTGTGAGGGGTTGCAGTGTTGTGGCACCAGCACCAGTGCCTAAGGCCTAATTTTTCAGCTCCTGTTCAACAGGGGCATGTAATTACAATTCTTGATCTAATATTTCACAGCAGGGCCCTGTGAGGGCTTACAGTGTTTTGGCCACAGCAACACCTAAGGCCCAAATTTCTGCTGAGTATATAGGGCAGGACCCTACTTTCAAACATCTAACTTACAAACGACTCCTACTTGCAAACGGAAGGAGACAACAGGAAGTGAGATGAAATCTACCCCTAGGAAGGGAAATTCTCTCATGTAAGAGTTAATATGGGAAAACAATTTCTCCTTTCCACTGATGCTTTCCAATCCTTGTTCCACAAAAAAACCCAAATTTTCAAAAAACATTTTTCATTGGGACAAAAAAGTGAGGTGAAATCTTCTGAAGAGGAGGAAAGACGCAAAACAAATGTCACAGGGGTGATAACCCTTCCCTATGTTTTCCAAAAAGCTTAGAAAAGATTTTTTGGCTGGAGCTAAACACGTTAAAAATGTTCAAAATTACAAACAGATTCTACTTAACAACAAACCTACAGTCCCTGTCTTGTTTGCACCGCCTGTATACTGCTGTTCAGAGTATATAGGGACCTTTCCTTATTTTAATTTGGGTGCGGGGTTCCCCTTAATATCCATACAAGACCCAAAGGGCCTGGTAATGGACTGGGGGGTACCCATGCCGTTTGTCTCACTGATTTTCATCCATATTGGCAGGACCCGACATGACATTAAACCCGCAAGCAGTTTTAAATGAGATTTTTTCCTTTAAAAATGACATTTGGTGCAGGGACTGTTCTAAACATGGGAAACACGCGTCACTTTACAGGCATACTATAGACACCCCCCAGGTACGATATTTAAAGGAATATTTCACTTTTTTTTTTTTTACTTTAAGCATCATTAAAATCACTGCTCCCGAAAAAACGGCCGTTTTTAAAAGTTTTTTTTGCATTGATACATGTCCCCTGGGGTAGGACCCGGGTCCCCACACCCTTTTTAGGACAATACCATGCAAATTAGCCTTTAAAATGAGCACTTTTGATTTCGAACGTTCGAGTCCCATAGACGTCAATGGGGTTCTAACGTTCGTGCGAACTTGCGGTCCGTTCGCGGGTTCTGGTGCGAACCGAACCGGGGGGTGTTCGGCTCATCCCTAGTACAGATACTCCAGTCTCTGCTGTGGAACTCTGCAGCTCCTCCAGGGTTACCTTAGGTCTCTGTGCTGCCTCTCTAATTAATGCCCTCCTTGCCCGTTACGTGAGTTTTGGTGTGCGGCCGTCTCTTAGCAGGTTTGCTGTTGTGCCATGTTCTTTCCATTTGGTTATGATAGATTTGATGGTGCTCCTGGGGATCATCAAAGATTTGGATTTTTTTTTATAACCTAACCCTGACTTTTACTTCTCAACAACATTGTCCCTTACTTGTTTGGAGAGTTCCTTGGTCTTCATGGCAGTGTTTGGTTAGTGGTGCCTCTTGCTTAGGTGTTGCAGCCTCTGGGGCCTTTCAAAAAGGTGTGTATATGTAATGACAGATCGTCTGACACTTAGATTGCACACAGGTGGACATCATTTCACTAATTATGGGACTTCTGAAGGTAATTGGTTGCACCAGAGCTTTTTATGGGCTTCATAACAAAGGGGTGAATACATACGCACATGCCCATTATCTGTTTTTTATTTTGGAAAAATAGTTTTATGTATATATTTTTCTAATTTTACTTCACCAACTTAGACTATTGTGTTCTGATCCATCACATATAATTCAGATTCAAAAAACATTGAACTAAAGGCTGTAATTTAACAAAATAGGTAAAACGCCAAGGGGGGTGAATACTTTTGCAAGGCACTGTAAGTCACTGATCGCCGCCATTATTAGTAAGAAACAAACAAAAAAAACCATAGTTTGTAGCTGCTATAACTTTTGCACAAACCAATCAATATACACGTATTGGATTTTTTTTTTACCAAAAACAAGTAGAAGAATACATATTGGCCTAAACTGATGAATAAATTTGATTTTTTTTCCATTTTTGTATTGGGAATGTTTTATAGCAGAAAGTAAAAAATATTGTTTATTTAAAACCTGTCGCAAAAAAATAAAATATCACCAAAAGAAAGCTCTATTTGTGGGAAAAAAAGGACACAAATGTTATTGTGTTGTATGCCCGCGCAATTGTCAGTTAAAGTAACGCAGTGCAGTATCGCAAAAAATGGTCTGGTCATGAAGGGGGGTAAACCTTCCGGAGCTGAAGTGGTTAAATAGCGACAACACTGAAATATGTGTGGGCAATCTTAAACGCACAGCAGCTTATAGTTTAGCTTTACAGGCAGAAGAATGGGAGATAGGGCAGAATGTTGTCATCCTATAACACAAGAGCCCAAACAAAGGCCTTTTGATATCAATATCGCCAGCCTTTATTTTTCATGAAAGCTAGTGATTAAGATTAAAATGGGATTTCCAAGTGATATTGTCATGTTAAACCTTTTATGAGATTTTAGTGGTTGGGTTTACATCTAATTTAATGCTATACTAAGTTTAGCATCACCCCCCTGGGGGACGATAGATATCTCTTGTACTGCCTTGACCCTGGGATCTTCCCAGCCCTTCTGACACTCTAGGTTCTGACATAGAGTATACCACTTTAAATGAAACACAGACACAATGCAAACTAAATTCAACAGTATTTTGTATTATTTGCATAGAAAGAGGGGGATGTATGAGAGCACCAATCAGCCAAATCCTGGGAAAACGCCCCAGAACCAGGTTGAATTAAACACTTAAAAAATGATATATATTCCAGGGGCAATAACAATGGATAACTGTAACACTTCAATGTACACAGCAATATAAACACTCAGCAATAAGATTACCAGAGTGACTTTAACTGATTATTCTACCACTAAAGGGAAAAGGGCTGGCCTATAAACACTTTGATCCTAATATTAGAATCGGTCACTCTACCCTTAAAAGGCAAGAAAATGGTGGTAGTACTGATGTTAGGCCTGAGGGTTGTCTTCCCTGGCAGCTTTGGAGCTCAGATGGGAATAAGGGATCCTCAGTAGGTAACATAAGGGGGGGGGGGTAATAATCAGCAGAGAGATGCTATACATGGCAATGTGTCAGTTCCCTTGGTAATCCAAGCTATGATGTCTGCTAGCAGTGTCCATATACTGTTTGATTCTGTCAGTTTAGAGACGATTTGGGCCAGAGTCCACTCACCAGATCCTGTGGACGGCTGTCACACACTCAAGAAACGAAGCAAGGTCTGTGCTCTGGTCAGCAGAAGCTGGATGCGATAGATTGGCCGGATGGATTCAGCAGTCTGGGTTGTCACTTGCTGCACTCTCTCCCTCTTCAGTAGAAATCTCAGGATATCTTCAGTGCGGCTCTGCACAGTGGATCCACCTGAGCAGAAACAGCGGTGGTCTTACAATGGGTCCCAGCAAGAAGAGAGCCCATGCCTACTTAGCAGATCCTCTTATAGTCTCTCACACAATTCTCACTGGGAGAGAGTGGATTGATGGGGGATGTAGTCTGCTAAGGATTCAGCAATACAGTCATGGCTATGGAAAGGACTACAATTCCCATGATGCTCCCCTCACTGACTCAAAAGTATGATGCAATCTCATCTGAGCCCAGCTCTAGGGGGAGTAAAAACAGTCTAAAAAAGTGGAGATTAGGTCTGCTAAGACAGGTTACCATAGCATTTGTAGCAAAAAGTAGTCTGTAAGGATTTACAACCACTTTAAATGTACTTTGCAGCTAAGTTAGGCCCCTTTCACACGGACGGACCGTCTATCCGTTTTTCTTCCATCCGTCAACGGATGACAATGCATTCCTATGGGCAAACGGATGACCATCCGTTACCATCAGTTAACCTCCGCTTCTGTTTTTATCTGTTTTTTTTTAACGTACAAAGCTACATCCTGACGCTAACTGACAATGTCCGTCAACGTCCGATCACTTAAGATCCATTTTGAAGAAATAATTCAAAGTTCATACTTTGACAAATAAAAAAACAAAGTGAAAAACCTTTATTTTAAAAGGGTTATGCAGAATAATAAAACTAAAACTGTTTTGAACATATCATGTGCTTTTGTGTCTTTTTATGCTATCAAAACACAATGAAATACCCAAATTAATGAATTAATAAATTTAAATTTGCACTGCATTATTATATATATATATATATATATATATATATATATATATATATATATATATATATATATATATATATATATATATATATATATATATATATATATTGGTACTGCCATATGAAACTTCTCCTGATGGAGATAGAAAGTAGTCGGCAAATTGTTCACGCATGGCAATGTAGGATGGGTGGAGCAAGGCTTTCTGGGTAATTTCCTTAAATGCAAAGAAACTGCTGTAAACGGATGAAAACGGATACAAAAACGGATGAAAAAACGGATGTAAACGTGTATATTAACCGATGAAAGCGAATATTAACGGAAGACGGATGAAAACGGAGATTAACGGAACGGATGACGGATGAAGACGGATGAAGCAACGGATAAGAACTGATACGCTTTTAACGTGGCTAAACTGACGGTGCCCGTGTGAAAGGGGCCTTAGGGTTTCACAGATTTCATGCAGGATTTGAAGAACCCCCCATGAATCAAACCCAGGCAGATTAATTCATTTCTAACAGCAACTAAGCAATGCACTGGAATGATATAGAACAGAAAAATTATATAGGACATTCTTAAATATCCATTGTGTCTTTTTATCCAGACAATATGCCAAATACAATTTTTTTGAGCTTTAAAAATGTGACTGTAACAATCATACTGTCACAAGGTAGGCTTAAACTGGATGGTTTAACAGTGCATCTAATAGATGTAACCCACACTGTCTTTTAACTGACGTGGCAGAGGCAGCTGGAGGTGGAAGGAAGTGACCTTAATATTTCATCTTGAGACCAGTAATATTCCCAGTAAAATGAATTGAGTTTGACAGCTCAAACCCAACAGGTGAATTGGCCTGATAGGAAAAGCTGCAGGAAATGTATATATAGAGAACATGTGTAGATGCAGAGCTGCGTGTAACAGAGGCTGCATTATCTTCTGCATCTGCAGGTAGTGTGAGGGTCACCACTTATATACTTAGTAAAGAGGGATGACAAATGATCCAAAATGGCCTCTTAGTAAGCCCAATTAGACAGGCAAGGCTAGCTCTAAGGGAAAAAAATGTTTCAAACTATTCCTGTGTTAAAGGTTTGCTCAAAGATGTACATACTACAAAAAAAACATACTTTTATTTTTGCAGAAATGTAGATATTTCAAAATCTAATCTGTAAAACATTTGTACTAAAATAATGTCAATTGTACAGAGAATATATAATTTGGCTTGCATTCTTTCAGTACGAAGGAAAAAAAAGTAATAAATATAGTTGCCCATGCAATACTACTTGCTGCGACTAGACAGACTCATGTCATAAAGTAAAACACTCTGTGTGAGAAGTAGGGATGTTCTCCGATGTTCAAATCGAGCGTGAGTTTGACTAGAACATCGGGTGTTCGTTTGTTCACAAACGAACCGAACATATGGGGCGTTTGCAGCAAATTCGAGCACCAGTGCATTGACGACTGCTGATTGGCCAAAGCATGTACTTGACCTGCATGCTTTGGCCAATCACAGCACGTTTTGCTGTAAGAGCCCGGGATTGGCCAAAGGCATGGTGCCTTTGGCCAATCATGGCTTAGGGGGCTAAGTCCATGCCCCATACTATATAAGGCTGCTTACACGGCGGCCGTATGTAGTGTGGTAGGTGGAGGAGATTGAGAGAATTTGCGCTAGATTAGGCAGGTTAGTTAGTGGTGTGCAGGCAGTTTAGTGTTATTATATATATATATATATATATATATATATATATATATATATATATATATATATATATATAGATTATAAACCAAAAACGAAATGTTAAAGTGATTTAAAGGCAAAATGTTTATTTTATTTTTGGATAGTTCCATTTTTTATTGCTGTGTGTGTCATTGCTGGAGAGATTTACCCTTTTATATGGCCAAGTCACCATTGTCACTGAGATGTCCGCACATTTCTTACTAGGACAGGTAAAGTCCTTGCAGTGGGCCAGGGACAGCAAAAAATAACCTAGTAGGGGTTTTAACCTTTCCCTACACTTTCCAAAACTAAAAAAAGTTTCGGCTATACATACACTTAGTGTCAGTTCACACTGAGGCAGCACGACTTGCAGTGCGACTGCCTCAGGCAACCTGGACACGACAGGAGCAGCGACTTGCAAAACGACTTCTGTATAGAAGTCAATGCAAGTCGCCTCAAGTCACCCCCAAAGTCGTACAGGAACCTTTTTTCTAAGTCGGAGCGACGAACGGTTCCATTGTACAGATTGAAACGCGACTTGTCAGGCGGCTAAGTCGCCTGACAAGTCGTCCCAGTGTGAACCGTCACTTAAAGTTTGATTTTAATGGATTTATTTATATAAACAAAAATATTACAAATATTTAGAATAAAAATAAAGACTGTTTTTTGTTAATGGCAGTATTTACACTGTGCAAAGGTTTTAGACAAGTATGAAGAAATGCTGTAATGTAAGAATGTTTTCAAAAGTATATATTTTAATTATTATATATTAATTATTTATTTTTATCAATTTCAAAATGCAAAGTGAGTGAATGGAAGAAAAATCTAAATCAAATCAATATTTGGTGTGACCACAGTCAGGTGTGTGATTAACCAATTATACCAAGCAGGTGCTAATGATCATCAATTTGTTATGTAGGTTGAAACACAGTCATTAACTGAAACAGAAACAGCCATGTAGGAGGCTTAAAACTGGGTAAGGAGCAGCCAAACTCTGCTACTAAGGTGAGGTTTTGAAAGATAGTTTCATGTCACAGGTCATGCACCATGGCAGGACTGAGCATAGCAACAAAACACAAGATAGTTATACTGCATCAGCAAGGTTTCTCCCAGGCAACATTTCAAAGCAGACTGGGGTTTCAAGATGTCCTGTTCAAGCTCTTTTGAAGAAATGGGCAACGTTGAGAACTGTAGACAAAGTGGACGGACAAGGATACCTAATGCAGCAGATGAAAGACACATCATGCTTACAATCTTTCAACATCAGAAGATGTTTAGCAGTGCCATCAGGACCGAACTGGTGGAAACCATTGGGACTCTGGATCACCTCTACTGTCCAGAGAATTCTGACTAGTAGTGGTCTTCATGGAAGAATTGGGGCCAAAAAGCCATGCCTCCAACATAGAAACAAGGCTAAGTGACTTAACTATGCATGAAAATACAGGAACTGGGGTGTAGAAAATGGCAGCAGGTGCTCTGGACTGATGACTGAAAATATTTGGCTGTAGCAGGAGGCAGTTTGTTTGCTGAAGGGCTGGAGAGCGTTATAAAAATGAATGTCTGCAGGCCACAGTGAAGCATGGTGGAGGTTCCTTGCAAGTTTTGGGCTGCGTTTCTGCAAATGGAGTTGGAGATTTGGTCAGGATAAATTGTGTCCTCAATGCTGAAAAATACAGGCAGATACTTATCCATCATGCCATGCCATCAGGGAGACATGTGATTGGCCCCAAATGTGTTCTGTAGCAGGACAACAACCCCAAAGACTACGTCAATCCCATTCATAATTATCTTCAGTGTAAATAAGAACATGGAGGACTGTAAGTTATGGTTTGGCCCCCACAGAGCCCTGATCTCAACCTCACCGAGTCTTTCTGGGATTTCATAATTAGGATTCTGTGGTTAGTTCTTCAAGATGTTTGGAACAACCTACCTGCTAAGTTCCTTCAAAATTTGTCTGCAATTGCAGGGCCGATCCTAGGGTCACAGACCCCTGGGTGTAGAAATATTTTTGCCGCCCCCACATAAATGTGGTCATCTTACTAACTCCCCCCCCCCTTTACAAATGTTTCTATGGCAACAACCCAAACACAGAGATACTCCCCAAAGGAGGCTTTGTTACCCTGGGATCCACCCATGATCTCTTAACAATAAACACAATACAGCAAGAGAAGCAGATACCTGGAGGGGGGTCTATCTAATGGACAGAGAGAGGGCCTCTGTTAGAGAGTCTGTTAGAAAGAGCCCCCAGACATACTGCAGACATGATACAAGAGATGGTCAGACACTGCAGACATGATACAAGAGATGGTCAGAAACTGTGGAAATTACAAGAGGTCAATGCAGCCTCACCAGTGCCCACCAAATGCAGCCCTCCGGTGCCCACCTATTACAGCCTTATCAGTGCCCACCAAATGCAGCTTATCAGGGTCCACCAAATGCAGCCTACCAGTGCCCATTAAATACAGCCTACCAGTGCCCACCAAATGCATTGCAGCAAAGTGTAATTTCTTCAGTGTTGTCCCATGAAAATATATAATAAATTATTTACAAAAATGTGAGGTGTGTACTCACTTTTGTGAGATACTGTAATTTGTGAATTCAAAAAAGTCAGAGCCCATGTGGTCAGATATACACTACTTGTTTATAATAAATCTTTAAAACTTTTCTTTTTTAAATTCTTGCTGTCCTGATGTAGCTGTCCAAAATAAATAAAAATGAATTATATACGAAAAACAAGAAATATACTCAATATTTATAAGTGAGTGGAAGAGCATAAAGGAGAAATAAAAGGGAGAATTGAAAGGCTGGTAATAAAAGAAGAAAGCATAAAAAGTATAAGCTATTTGAAAAGGACATTTGGGAAGAAATGGTACCACTGAACAAATATACAAGTCAGAGATTTTCTTCTTATCTGCTATCCCAATTTCTATTGAGTCATTTTTTTTAAGGTGGATTTAAAAGTGACAGCTGTAGTTCAGCTGGGTGTTACGGACAGTGTCTTAGGTTCCAACATGTGCAAAGAATAACCATTGAAAATGCTTAAGGAGGACTTGGAAGCTTAATAGAAATTTGATTTGCCAACATCTTCTTCATTTTCTACCCTCTTTATACTTATTTACTTTTCTATATATTTATCTATATATATTCAAATTACTAAAAGTTCAACGTATATTGTTCATAATTGTGAATCCCATTGAATTCTATGGGTGAAAAATTAGTTTAACTTAAGGAAAAATCCTTATTTGACCTTCATTGTCTATTCTCCTTTATTGAATAATACATTAATAATAATAATACATTACATCATACATTATATGCATTATATACACACATGTTACAGTTAGGGGTGAGCTACCAGGTTTGTATAAACCTAGCTTTAATCTGAATTTTGCTTGTTTGGAGGTTTGGCAAACAGTTGAAAAAAAAATAGTGTTTGGCCAAATCAAACCTCCAATGGTGGTGGGAAGTGATACATATAGCAGCGGTATTACTATTGCTGCTAAATGTGACAGCTTCACCCCAGGCTGGTTTTTTAGAAGCTGGCAGCCGCTGAGACCCTAACAACCATGACTGGTCCCTGCCCGGTCCATTTAGCTGTCTACTTGGGAATTCTATATGATAGTGGAATGCAAAAAGGGGGTGTGATTTCCAGACTCTTTAGGGGGTCTCATAAAAAATCCACACCAGATCCTGATCCAAGCTTGGAGCCTGGCTGGCCCAGATTGGGGTACATCCCCCCTCTCGTGAAGAATACAAAGTCCCATGCTCTCATCATGAGGGGGGTATATTGCCAGGAGGACCCCTTCTGGAAAAGCCACTTTTCCCCCCCTTGATGAGGATGAGGGCCTTTTTCCTACAACTCTGGCCCAGTGGTTGTGTGGGTTTATGGGCTGGGGCGTATTGAAATTTACCAATAAGAGGCCTCCCGATACCAGCCTGCACCATGTGAATTCACAAAAAAAAAAAAAGGACACTGACACTAATAGCAGCTAAAAGTAACTACTGATATCAAATCAACCACACAAAAAAAAATTAAAGACAAAACAGCCCCCAATAATAAGAACAAAGATTACAAACAGTACTATGGCTGCTCTGTGTATCCCCCTTTTAAAGTGAGGTGGCTGACATATCCAAAAGCCCCCTTATTGAACCTTCTAAGCCTGCTGACCTTAGTGTAGCCTCCCTGATGGTTTTCCCGAGTGTGGCTCGGGGTTAAATTTCAGCACCATTAGCAGTAACCCAGAACCACACTCAGGATTGCATTGCAGGATCCTGGAAGAGGTTACTTACCTTGTCCCCAGGATCCTGAGATGTCCCCCTGCTGTGTCTGTGGGCTCTGTCCTCCGCCCCGATGTCCTGTGTGCCGGGCTCTGTTCCTTGCGAGTGTTGTGACGCACGGGGTGGAGCCTGGCGGCAAATTAAAAAAATAGAAAATTCATAACACATACAGTACACTGTAATCTTACAGATTACATTACTGTATGAAATCATTTCACATCCCTTTTGTCCCCAGTGCTTTTTCCAATGCCCTGCATGCAGTTTTATATGATGTATACTGTTCTTTCTGCCTGGAAACTGGAGATAGTCCATAGTAACCAAAAAGTGTCCCTTTACGTCAAAAGTAGTTTTAGACCCGCTAGAAAACAGTGATAGTAAATTAGAACACTTGCAGAATTGAGTGATAGTGAATCGTGGGAAATTTATTTTATTATTATATTATTATTTTTTATAATTATTTATATTTATTTATTATATTATAATTTATGATTTTGTGTTTCAAACTTTATCATACCCGGGATATCTACTAGACACTTGGTGGACAGATATAAGGTTGTTATTGCTAAGAATTACAGGCCTACAATATAAAACGCCAAATTTCTATGCAAAATAATTGTACCGCTTTGAGACGCAAAAATCTGAAATTATCATACCGCCAGGGAGGTTAAAGGCCATACAGTGTATTATGATTCAAAGAAAATTCTGCCAACTGATTCCCAGGCGAATATGCACTCTGAACCTCACCCCTAACTAAAAGTATTGACCTACACAAATGTATAAATGTCTAGATTGACACTTATCTGTTTTTGATTTGTACAGAAGTTGGGACTATGGGGTTGATTTACTAAAACTGGAGAGTGCAAAATCTGGTGCAGCTCTGCATAGAAACCAATCAGCTTCTAACTTCAGCTTGTTTAATTAAGCTTTGAAAAAAACTGGGAGCTGATTGGTTTCTATGCAGAACTGCATTAGATTTTTGCACTCTTCAGTTTTACTAAATCAACCCCTATGTGTCTTGATAAAGGGGATATTTTTTCATTTAGCCCCTGTGCTGCAAAAAAATTGATATATAACTTTTTAGGCCTGTAGATAACATATATTTAATTGGTATAACAGATATTTAATTGGTTCCGCTTATCGCAGTGGTCTCATCAACAAGTCCACTTGGGAATTCCTAAATGTCACATCTCCACGAACACCCACGTTGTACGCACTCCCTAAAATTCATAAAAGTCAGACCAAACCCCCGGGCCGCCCGATTGTCTCCGGTAATGGCAGTCTCACTGAGACAGCCAGTCAATTAATTGATGACTTCCTTAGGCCCCACGTCAAGGGTTTGGTGTCCTATCTCCAGGACACTAATGACCTGCTGCGCGCCCTCGACGGAGTTTCCCTTCCCGAGGGCGCGTGGTTGGTAGCCCTCGACGTGGAGGCCTTATACACTTCTATTCCCCACCAGCAGGGGGTGGAGGTCGTCAAAGACTTTATCTTTCAAAATCGAGAGATATCCTCTCAGTACAATGGATTCATTTTGAACTTATTGCTGTTTGTCCTCTCCAATAACATCTTTTTATTTGGAGGATCCCACTACCTCCAGATACAGGGGGAGGCTATGGGGACCAAGTGTGCCCCCTCTTATGCCAACCTGTATCTGGGGGGGTGGGAACGGGAATTATTCTCCAGAGACGATATGCAGCAATATATGGAACAAGTCCCCCTATGGAGGAGATTTATTGACGATATCTTCTTCATATGGGTGGGTACCAAGGACTTACTTTTGTCCTTTTTGGAGAGCTTAAAGATTAACAGGTTTAATCTCAAGTTTACAGTTGAATTCAGTCAGTCAAGTTTGACCTTTTTGGACACTCAAATCATAGTTAAACCTGATGGCAGTATTAGAACAACTCTATACCGTAAACCATCTGCAGGAAATTCCCTGCTGCACGCCACCAGTTCCCACCCAGTTCCCCTCATCACTAGTGTGCCCTATGGGCAATATTTGCGAGCAAGGCGCAACTGTAGTGATGAGTCTGATTTTTAAAAGGAAGCCAAATGTTTACGCTTGCGCTTTCTCAACCGGAGATACAGCAAAAAATGCCTCAAGAAGGCATACCTTAGAGCCAAAAATCAAAACAGGGCTTCCCTTCTACACAACACCAGATCCAAAAAAGCTAACCCTGGAGTCAGACTCATCACTACTTACTCTAGTCAACACAAACAAACACGAGAAATCCTTAATAAATATTGGTACTTATTGATGGGGGACGAGAAGGTGGCCAAACATTTAAACCCGTATCCGGAGATTACTTTCAGACGATCCCGTTCTCTGAGGGATTCGTTGGTACATAGTCACTACGAAAGCCATACCGGCAAAGTTAAAGAAGCTGACAAGGGCAGCAGACCCTGCCATCATTGTTCTTATTGCAGATATATTCTGGCGACCCGAAGCCTTCTGTTGCCCAACGGCATTTATTCAAACCAAAATTTGCAGTAACATGTCAATCCATTGGCATAGTGTACATTATGCTATGTGAATGTAAGATGTTCTACATTGGAAAGACTAAGAGACCCTTTTTCTGCCGAATTAGGGATCATGTTTCCCTAATACAGAAAAAGAAAATGGAGACCCCTATCAGCCGCCATGCCGGCCTGCAGCATAACTTTGACACCAATTGTCTACATTTCTTTGCCTTAGAACATATTCCTCCTGGAGATAGAGGGGGAGATTATGACAGGCTACTTCTTCAAAAGGAAGCACGCTGGATACACGAGCTGTCGGCCCTTAAATATCCAGGCATGAACGATGCGTTCAGTTTTAAGCCATTCCTTCAAGAACCAGGGCACTCCCAGCCCTGGTTCGGCCCTTCCCTCCCTCTTCCCCCCCCTCTCTCCCCCCCCTTTTTTCCTCTTGTGTTTTTCTTTTCCCTTCCTTGCTCTTTTTTCTTTTTTTTCATCTTCTCGTCTTTAGGTCACTGATTATATTCATTATTTTCAGTTTTTGATTTAGTTGGCATCATATGTATGTATGAGCTGTACAAAATTGTTGTAATATGACCATATGTTCTTGTTTTTGATATCAATGAACTTCCACTGATTTGCTGCTATCTATCTTGCAGGCTGTTTTTGCAATCACATATTTAAATCTTTGCTCCAATTCCTAATTTCTGGTAAATTTTCGGAATATTCTCATATTGGGGCCATCCTTGTCAATTTAGACCACACGGACGCCCGGGGCACCCACACTTGGGAGGTGAATAACCAATCACCCCCAAGGTGGTGGCCCTACAAAATTGAATCCGGTCATGTCACGTTGGGTTTCTCATATGAAATAATTATCCACATTGAGCCTTTAATATAGCCCTTAGGAATATTTGTTCAATATGTATGGACAGTAGAGCATTTGAAGATAGGCACAATGGTTCAAGCTGAATCGGTTTGCCTTTACCTCTTCTTTTCCCTGAGCTAAGATGGCGCCACCGGGGCCCACACGATCCACAGGCTCTTTAGCAACGCAAGCATGCGCACTAAGTACCAAGGACGCCGCTGACGTCAGAATGACGTCGCTACGTTCCCCCACGTTGTCATGACGCAGGCAACCTCAATGAGCGTCCGCATCCCGGCGGTGAGATCAGACACCGCTGCGATGGGGGTATATAAAGGCGGTTATACACCGCATACTGCTCTGTTACCGGCGCTGTTCCACAGAGGGTGCATGGAGCTCTCTCAAGCCCACATGCCGCATTGACGTTTCAGAAGTAAGTTTTACATCTGCAGCCCTGTCATTCGTGACAGTCAGCTGCACTTATTAAACTCTAATGGTTCCCTTTATTTTATTACTCTTCTCCATCTAGAAAACAGTTCTGAAAGGGATCGCTCCCCCTGCACTATCAATTGGAGCATTTACCAGTGATCAGTTTACCATACCATGGTTGTATCCCAATCTATATAATCTACCTGTGCTGTGAAACTCTTATGTTTCAAGCCAAGATTTAAAATTGGTTCTATTTAAGGTAATATACTCTCCAAATCAGACAGGAATAAAATCGGATGCGATTCCATTCCTTTTTTCTAACCTTGAGTTTATTTATTTCTACATTTTTAAAGGGCCATTTTAAGACTTTATATTCCCCTGTGGTCACACTATGGCAGTGAGGTCCCTCACATATGAGAACCCCCCGGTTGGAAATTGGTAGCAGTATTTCAACGTACCCAATTATTTACGCAGTATCGGTGCACTACAGCCTGGTAAGATTTGTAAACCTAAAACCCTTGTGTATATATAGCTTTGTTGTTCGGTTCCAAAATCTATATGTATTTTGAGTGTTCTGTACTAATCTTCATTTCATCCATTGAATCTAATACTATTAGCTTGTTCAATTAACTTATGTATTGATGACTGTTATTTTCCCATTGTTTAGAGTCCACTACAATCATTGCCTTTAAACTCCTGAAGAAGCTCGTATTAGAGCGAAACATGTCGAGCGGCAGATTGTCATGGCATCATTAAGTAGTTTCTTCCTGTTGCACTTTACAATGTGATTTATTTTGGGTGAATTTATCTATGTCAAAGTATTTTCAGGATCATGTCTCATTTCTTTGTGGGGCACAGATATTTTAATTCTTGATTCAATAAAATAGAGATTTTATTCAATATGATTGTACAGATTTTTTGATTTTCTGATTATATTGTTGATTTAAACAGCACCTTAAAAGTCCCTGGGGAAAAAACCTTTTCCCCTCCCCCCCTTTTGGCGATTTAGCCTTTATTCCCTGTAGATAACATATGAAAAATGTATATACAGTATGACACAAATTGTTTTTGTAATAATATATAATACTGGAATGAATTGTGTGATGTAATAAATGTAGACATAAAATACCGTGTACAATTTTTTTTACTTGCCATTAAAATATAATTGTTTCTGTTTTATTAGAATGCAAATAATAAGTGATATATTGATGATAGCAAGTTTTTTTTTTTAATCCTTGAAGGTCCCTTTTGTGTGTAGTTTGTTGCACGGTATGTTCTTTTGGATGTGGGTGTTTTTTTTTCCTCCATGAGTTTCATAATCTGAAACTTCCACTTTATTAGTTTGCAAGGGCAGTAGGGAGCTGTATAACCACTTGCCGACCGCCTCACGCCTATATATGTGAACAAAGCGGCACGGGCAGGCAAAATCACGTACCTGATACGTGATGCCTTCCCGCGGGCGGGGGGTCCGATCGGACCCCCCCGGTGCCATAGGCGGTCGGCTCTTGTTCGCGGGCGATGAGAGGTCAGGGGGAGCCCATCCATTGATGGCCACACCCTCCCGATCACTCCCAGCGAATCAAATGCTTCCTCTCCCTCTGTAATGTAAACAGAGGGAGAGGAAGTGATGTCATCCCTCCTCGAGCCGGTCTTTTCGTCCCGGAGCCGAGGAGAGAAGACATCCAAGTAAGTGCACCAACACTACACTTCCAGTAGAACACGCAGGCACACTTTTCACCCTCCTTCACCCCCCGATCACCCCCCGATCACCCCCCTGTACCCCCTGTCACTCTGACACCAATAGCAGTGTTTTTTTTTTTTTTGCATTGGTGTCAGTTTGTGACAGTTATAAGTGTTAGGGCAGTTAGGTTAGCCCCCTTTAGGTCTAGGGTACCCCCCTTTAGGTCCAGGGTACCCCCCTAACCCCCCCTAATAAAGGTTAACCCCGTGATCACCACCGTCACCAGTGTCGCTAAGCGATCATTTTTCTGATCGCTGTATTAGTGGCACAGGTGACGCTAGTTTAGGGAGGTGAGTATATAGGTTCGCTGTCAGTGTTTTAGAGCGACAGGGACCCCCATATACTACCTGCTAAAGGTTTTAACCCCCTGATTGCCCCCTAGTTAACCCTTTCACCAGCGATCACCGTATAAGTGTTACGGGTGACGCTGGTTAGGTTCGTTTTTTGTAGTTTATTATAGTTTATTATAGTTTTAGGGCACCCGCCGTTTATTACCTTATAAAGGTTTAACCCCCTAATTGCCTGGTGGTGATATAAGTTAAGTTTTTAGGATCAGATAAGGTCTGCGTCGCACCAGGCAGCGTCAGGTTAGCGCCAGTACCGCTAAAACCCACGCACGCAGCATACACCTCCCTTAGTGCTATAGTATCTGAACGGATCGATATCTGATCCGATCAGATCTATACTCCCCAGCAGTTTAGGGTTCCCTGAAACGCAGTGTTAGCGGGATCAGCCCAGATACCTGCTAGCACCTGCGTTTTGCTCCTCGGCCCAGCCCAGCCCAGCCCAGCCCAGCCCACCCAAGTGCAGTATCGATCGATAACTGTCACTTACAAAACACTAAGCACACATAACTGCAGCGTTCGCAGAGTCAGGCCTGATCCCTGCGATCGCTAACAGTTTTTTGGTAGCGTTTTGATACAGTCGCTGACAGTCAGGAGCTTTTTGGCCTGTGAATCTCACTAGTGTACCCCTAAATTTAGAGCCCAAAATGGCAAATCGAAGGTACACTAGTGAAGAGGCCTACACGTTTCTGAGCATGACAGATAGTGAAGAGGAAGTCACTCATCTCTCAGATTCAGGCTCAGAATACGATCCTGTAGAGGACAGCGGCTCCATTACAGATAGCTCTGACGACGGAGTTGTGGTCCCTGCTAAGGTCAGGCGTACCAGACCCCGAACTTATTCTGTCCTTGAAGTGCAAGAACCGCAGGGCTCTCGTATGGAGCAGAGAAGTACTAGTGCCGCTATTCCTTCTGGCGAACTGGCAAGCACCAGCGGCCTAGTACACCCTGGTCGTACATCCAGCACTGCAGTAACACTTGGTGACGTGGCGAGTCCCATAAGTGCAGTTCAAGCTGGCGAGGTGGCAAGCACAAGTAGTGTCCCGCTGCCACCAAGAAGACGAACACAGGCCCGTCGTGCCCATAGTGCCCTTCCTGCTGCATTCGCCAATCCAAATTGGGTACCCACCACTTCTGCAGCTCCCGTACTTCCCCCTTTTACTGGCCAACCAGGAATTCAGTTGGAAACAATTGACTTTACGCCACTGGATTTTTATTCGCTGTTTTTCACCGAAGATCTCTATAGATCTATTGTGGACCAAAGCAATTTGTACGCTGGTCAACACATCGCCACTATTCCCCAGTCCTCCCTTGCCAGAGATAGGAAACCAATTACGGTTTCCGAATTTAAGATCTTTCTGGGCCTTTCCCTCCTCATGGGCTTGAATAAAAAGAGTGAGTTGTGGTCATATTGGTCCACTGACCCAATTTACCATTCGCCCTTGTTCTCTGCCTCCATGGCCAGGGCACGATACGAGCAGATTTTGCGGTTCATGCACTTCAACAACAATGAACTCTGTCGTCCTCGTGGAGACCCTGAATACGATCGGCTCTACAAAATTCGGCCCCTCGTAAACCACTTCAACCAACGTTTTGCAGACTTGTTTACTCCCCATTAAGTTGTCTGCGTTGATGAGTCCCTGGTTAAATTTTCTGGCCGCTTGTCATTCAAACAGTACCTTCCCAGCAAGCGTGCCAGATACGGGGTCAAGATGTATAAGCTCTGTGACAGGGCCACAGGCTATACATGTAGTTATATGGTTTACGAGGGCAAAGATAGTCACGTAGAGCCGACAAACTGCCCTGACTACATAGGAAGCGCTGGCAAGATAGTGTGGGACTTGGTGTCACCCTTATTCGGAAAGGGGTACCACTTGTACGTGGACAATTATTATACGAGCGTGCCACTTTTTAGCCACCTTTTTGATCATCAGATTGGAGCATGTGGCACCATGCGACCTAATCGCCGGGGCTTTCCCCAGCGGCTTGTAAATTCCCGTATTAGGCTGGGGGAGAGAGCTCGCTATGAAGTGGAGGGATAAGAAGAATGTTTTCGTTCTAACCCCCCTTCATGCAGACACGACGGTCCAAATTCCTACGGCGACTGGTGTTGTGGAGAAACCCCTCTATGTCCACGAATATAACCTTAATATGGGTGGGGTGGACCTCAACGACCAGTTGTTGGTGCCTTACCTAATTGCCCGTAAGGCCAGACGCTGGTACAAAAAAGTGTCTGTTTATTTATTTCAATTGGCTTTGCTGAACGCTCATGTGCTATACAGAGCTTTAGGACGGACTGGATCCTTCCTTAAATTCCAGGAAGAGATCGTCAGAGCCCTTCTGTATCCAGACGGTGCTCCACCTCACCATCCCCAACCAAATGCAGTAAGCCGGCTGCATGAGAGGCATTTTCTTTATGCCCTCCCGAGTACCCCTACCCAACGAACACCCCAAAAAAGATGTCCTGTCTGCAGCAAGCGCGGATTTAGGCGTGACACCCGGTATTATTGTCCCCTCTGTCCTGGCAATCCTGGTCTTTGCATTGGTGAATGTTTTGAACGCTACCATACAATAGTGGAGTATTAGCGTAGGGTACAGCACTGCACAGACTAGGACACACTTTCACAGGGTCTCCCAAGATGCTGTCGCATTTTGAGAGACCCAAACCTGGTACCAGTTAAAAAAGTTAAAGTTACAAAAAAAAGTGTAAAAAAAACAAAAAAAAGTAAAAAAAAAGAAAAAAACACAAAAAAATATATATATAAAAAAAAAAAATTGTTGTTGTTTTATTGTTCTCTCTCTATTCTCTCTCTATTGTTCTGCATTCTATACTGCAATGTTTTATTGTTATGTTTTTATCATGTTTGCTTTATAGGTATGCAATTTTTTTATACTTTGTTTTTTTATTGTTAACCACTTTTTTGCTTTCAGGTACGCCATTCATCTGCAGAGCGGATTTATTTATCTTGACAGCAACAGCGTTTGCTCCTACGATACATAAAGCCGTGACTCCAGCGCTGTCGGAGGTGATTTCACCACCACAGTTACATACTTCAGCATATATGCCGAAGCGTGGGGGCAGCAGTGGGTGGAGGAGCGATTTGCTCCTGCCTTTTGCGGGAGGATGCCCCCATGCTTCGGCATATATATATTTTAGGTAGGCACAGGTTGCGTTAAATGTTTTATTTTTTACTATGTTTTTTTTTGTATTTTGCTTTGCAGGTATGGTAAGTATTACTGTTATACTGTAATGTTACTTTGTTTTTTTGTTAACCATCATTTGCTTAGCAGGTACGCCATTCAGTTGCAGCACGGATTTATTTATCTTGACAGCAACAGCGTTTGCTCCCACGATACATAAAGCCGTGACTCCAGCGCTGTCGGAGGTGATTTCACCACCACAGTTACATACTTCAGCATATATGCCGAAGCGTGGGGGCAGCAGTGGGTGGAGGAGCGATTTGCTCCTGCCTTTTGCGGGAGGATGCCCCCATGCTTCGGCATATATATATTTTAGGTAGGCACAGGTTGCGTTAAATGTTTTATTTTTTACTATGTTTTTTTTTGTATTTTGCTTTGCAGGTATGGTAAGTATTACTGTTATACTATAATGTTACTTTGTTTTTTTGTTAACCATCATTTGCTTAGCAGGTACGCCATTCAGTTGCAGCACGGATTTATTTATCTTGACAGCAACAGCGTTTGCTCCCACGATACATAAAGCCGTAACTCCAGCGCTGTCAGAGGTGATTTCACCACCACAGTTACATACTTCAGCATATATGCCGAAGCGTGGGGGCAGCAGTGGGTGGAGGAGCGATTTGCTCCTGCCTTTTGCGGGAGGGTGCCCCCATGCTTCGGCATATATATACGGTGCATGTATGCCCATCATTAGAAGTGGGTGGATGAAGGGAGGTATTCTAATGGTGGACATACCCACCGATCAATATCTTTTTTTCGTTCAGCCCACAGGCTGCATGAAAAAAAAGTTTACAATGTATGCCCAACAAGGACCAGCAACGTACTGGTATGTTGCTGGACTTTGAGTGGTTATACCAGAATGATGCCTGCAGGTTTAGGTATCATCTTGGTATCATTCTTTTCAGCCAGTGTTCGGCTTTCATGTAAAAGCAATCCTAGTGGCTAATTAGCCTCTAGACTGCTTTTACAAGCAGTGGGAGGGAATGCCCCCCCACCGTCTTCCATGTTTTTCTCTGGCTCTCCTGTCCCAACAGGGAACCTGAGAATGCAGCCGGTGATTCAGCCAGCTGACCATAGAGCTGATCAGAGACCAGAATGGCTCCAAACATCTCTATGGCCTAAGAAACCGGAAGCTACGAGCATTTCATGACTTAGATTTCGCCGGATGTAAACAGCGCCATTGGGAAATTGGGAAAGCATTTTATCACACCGATCTTGGTGTGGTCAAATGCTTTGAGGGCAGAGGAGAGATCTAGGGTCTAATAGACCCCAATTTTTTCTAAAAAGAGTACCTGTCACTACCTATTGCTATCATAGGGGATATTTACATTCCGTGAGATAACAATAAAAATGATTAAAAAAAAATAAAAATGAAAGGAACAGTTTAAAAATAAGATAAAAAAGCAAAAAAATAATAAAGAAAAAAAAAAAAAAAAGCACCCCTGCCCCCCCCCCCTGCTCTCGCACAAAGGCGAACGCAAGCATCGGTCTGGCGTCAAATGTAAACAGCAATTGCACCATGCATGTGAGGTATCACCACGAAGGTCAGATCGAGGGCAGTAATTTTAGCAGTAGATCTCCTCTGTAAATCTAAAGTGGTAACCTGTAAAGGCTTTTAAAGGCTTTCAAAAATGTATTTAGTTTGTCGCCACTGCATGTTTGTGCGCAGTTTTAAAGCATGTCATGTTTGGTATCCATGTACTCGGCCTAAGATCATCTTTTTTATTTCATCAAACATTTTGACAAAATAGTGTGTTTTAGTGTATTAAAATTTAAAAAAGTGTGTTTTTTCCCCAAAAAATGCGTTTGAAAAATCGCTGCACAAATACTGTGTGAAAAAAAAAATTAAACACCCACCATTTTAATCTGTAGGGCATTTGCTTTAAAAAAATATATAATGTTTGGGGGTTCAAAGTAATTTTTTTGCAAAAAAAAATAATTTTTTTATGTAAACAAAAAGTGTCAGAAAGGGCTTTGTCTTCAAGTGGTTAGAAGAGTGGGTGATGTGTGACATAAGCTTCTAAATGTTGTGCATAAAATGCCAGGACAGTTCAAAACCCCCCCAAATGACCCCATTTTGGAAAGTAGACACCCCAAGCTATTTGCTGAGAGGCATGTCGAGTCCATGGAATATTTTATATTGTGACACAAGTTGCGGGAAAAAGACACATTTTTTTTTTTTGCACAAAGTTGTCACTAAATGATATATTGCTCAAACATGCCATGGGAATATGTGAAATTACACCCCAAAATACATTCTGTTGCTTCTCCTGAGTACAGGGATACCACATTTTGGGAGCCTAGCTGCGTACGGGACTCCGAAAACCAAGCCCCGCCTTTAGGCTTTCTAAGGGTGTAAATTTTTTATTTCACTCTTCACTGCCTATCACAGTTTCGGAGGCCATGGAATGCCCAGATGGCACAACCCCCCCCCCCCCCCAAATGACCCCATTTTGGAAAATAGACACCCAAAGCTATTTGCTGAGAGGTATAGTGAGTATTTTGCAGACCTCACTTTTTGTCACAAACTTTTGAAAATTGAAAAAAGAAAAAAAAAATACGTTTTTCTTGTCTTTCTTCATTTTCAACAAATAAGAGCTGCAAAATACTCACCATGCCTCTCAGAAAAAAAAAATAATTGCCACTGTCCCGCAACTTGTGTCAAAATATAAAATATTCCATGGACTCAACATGCCTCTCAGCAAATAGCTTGGGGTGTCTACTTTCCAAAATGGGGTCAATTGGGGGGGGGGGGTTTGTGCCATCTGGGAATTTTATGGCCTTCAAAAATGTGATAGGTAGTGAGGAGTGAAATCACAACTTTACGCCCTTAGAGATCCTAAAGGCGGTACTGGGTTTTCGGGGCCCCGTATGCGGCTAGGCTCCCAAAAAGTCCCACACATGTGGTATCCCCGTACTCAGGAGAAGCAGCTAAATGTATTTTGGGGTGCAATTCCACATATGCCCATGGCCTGTGTGAGCAATATATCATTTAGTGACAACTTTGTGCAAAAAAAAAAAAATTGTCACATTCCCGCAACTTGTGTCAAAAAATAAAATATTCCATGGACTCAACATGCCTCTCAGCAAATAGCTTGGGGTGTCTACTTTCCAAAATGGGGTCATTTGGGGGGGGGGGGGTTTTGCCATCTTGGCATTTTATGGCCTTCAAAACTGTGATAGGTAGTGAGGAGTGAAATCAAAAATTTATGCCCTTAGAAATCCTGAAGGCGGTGCTTGTTTTTCAGGGGCCCTGTACGCGGCTAGGCTCCCAAAAAGTCCCACACATGTGATATCCCCGTACTCAGGAGAAGCAGCTGAATGTATTTTGGGGTGCAATTCCACATATGCCCATGGCCTGTGTGAGCAATATATCATTTAGTGACAACTTTTTGTAAATTTTTTTTATTTATTTATTTATTTTTGTCATTATTCAATCACCTGGGACAAAAAAAAAAATATTCAATGCGTTCAACATGCCTCTCAGCAATTTCCTTGGGGTGTCTAATTTCCAAAATGGGGTCATTTGGGGGGGGGGGTTTGTACTGCCCTGCCATTTTAGCACCTCAAGAAATGACATAGGCAGTCATAAACTAAAAGCTGTGTAAATTCCAGAAAATGTACCCTAGTTTGTAGACGCTATAACTTTTGCGCAAACCAATAAATATACGCTTATTGACATTTTTTTTACCAAAGACATGTGGCCGAATACATTTTGGCCTAAATGTATGACTAAAATTGAGTTTATTGGATTTTTTTATAACAAAAAGTAGAAAAAATCAATTTTTTTCAAAATTTTCGGTCTTTTTCCATTTATAGCGCAAAAAATAAAAATGGCAGAGGTGATCAAATACCATCAAAAGAAAGCTCTATTTGTGGGAAGAAAAGGACGCAAATTTCGTTTGGGTACAGCATTGCATGACAGCGCAATTAGCAGTTAAAGAGACGCAGTGCCAAATTGTAAAAAGTGCTCTGGTCAGGAAGGGGGTAAATCCTTCCGGGGCTGAAGTGGTTAATATACAGCGCAATAACCATTAATGAATTCGTTATTTTTAGGGAATTAGAGAGTGCAAAATCTGGTGCAGCTCTGTATGATGGCCAATTAGCTTTTAACTTGAGCATGTCTAAATTTAAAAAAAATTTTTTCACAATCAAGAATTTTATTAAAGAAAATGTTGTAAACAATTGACATTATGCAAATATAAGGCACAATATGAAAATAACGTCAGTTGACAGTGTATCAGTACTCATATTACAATTCAGGTAGTACGATATGATTGTTTGTAATGATAAAATAATCTTGTATGGGGAAATGAAATAGGGAGATGGGGACGGGAGAAAAAAAAGGGAGGGGGGGGAGGGAGGGTGGGAGTATAGGGAAGTAAATTTTGAGTTCAAACTAGTAACTTTATAACATATATGTCAGTTTTGTGAATGCTTATAAAGCAGTAGTAATTGTAACAATTTATTTAAATGAGAAGTGATTGAAACTCAGGTGTGTAATTAAATAATAGCCAAGACTGTCACATTTTAATAAAACCAGTGCTGTTTTGCTTTTTTATCGCTAAGATTTCCTCTATCTTGTATATGTATTGGACTCTATCCAACCAATCCTTGATCGTCGGAGTTTGAGTGGTTTTCCAATGCAAAGGTATAATGCCGCGTACACACGGTCGGACTTTTCACCTGCAAAAGTCCGACGGATCCGACCGTGTGTGGTCTCCATCGGACTTCCGACGGACCGTTTCGGGCGGAAATCCGACGTACTTTAGATTTGAAGCCTGCTTCAAATCTTTACGTCGTACCTCCGCCGGACTCAGTTCCTGACGGAAAGCCCGTTCGTCTGTATGCTGGTCCGAAGGACCAGATACGACGGAGGAGCAGGTTACTGCATCTCGCTCGCTGCAATAGGAAAAACAAATTTTCCCATTGCGGCGAGCGCGGGGGGCATCCCAGGCCCTTAGGTCTGGCATGGAACTTTAAGGAGAACCCCCCTACGCCGAAAAACCGGCGTGGGGGTCCCCCCAAAATCCATACCAGACCCCAATCCGAGCACGCAGCCCGGCCGGTCAGGAAAGGGGGTGGGGACGAGCGAGCGCCCCCCCCCTCCTGAACCGTACCAGGCCGCATGCCCTCAACATGGGGGGGTGCTTTGGGGGAGGGGGCGCCTTACGGTGCCCCCCCACCACAAAGCACCTTGTCCCCATGTTGATGAGGACAAGGGCCTCTTCCCGACAACCCTGGCCGTTGGTTGTCGGGGTCTGCGGGCGGGGGGCTTATCGGAATCCGGGAGCCCCCTATAATAAGAGGGCCCCCAGATCCCGGCCCCCCCACCCTATGTGAATGAATATGGGGTACATGGTCGACCACGCCCCCTAAAACGTCACAGTCCCAGCATGCCCAGGGACTGTGACATCAAAAGGGGGCGGGGTCTCCGCCTATATAAGCCACAACGCAGCCCTCGGAGACCAGTCCAGCCGGAGAGAGCGTCGTGTCAACATCTGGGGGAAGAGAAGAGAAGAGAAGAGAAGACAAGAAGCCCAGCAGCTCAGAAGTCCGGACCTCTGCTGGCAAGAGAGCTACCTGAACACAGCAGAGGAGCCGGCCGAAGAACTGGAACACCGGGAGAAGAGAGCGGAG
The DNA here is from genome assembly GCA_037952835.1 of Lithobates septentrionalis. Classification (NCBI taxonomy): domain Eukaryota; kingdom Metazoa; phylum Chordata; class Amphibia; order Anura; family Ranidae; genus Lithobates; species Lithobates septentrionalis. The sequence goes on from JBBDGP010001535.1 coordinate 1,179,075, forward strand.
AAGAACCAACCGGACGCCGGGAGAAGATGAAGCGGAGGGACCCCCGAAGACGGAAGAAGACCCCCCCCCGGAGCAGTTTAATAAATTATTTTAAAAACCTGTGTTGTGTTTTATTATTAACACTTTTTACCTAGGTGAATGGGTAGGGGTACCATGTACCCCATATTCATTCACATAGGGTGGGGGGGCCGGGATCTGGGGGCCCTCTTATTGTAGGGGGCTCCCGGATTCCGATAAGCCCCCCGCCCGCAGACCCCGACAACCAACGGCCAGGGTTGTCGGGAAGAGGCCCTTGTCCTCATCAACATGGGGACAAGGTGCTTTGTGGTGGGGGGGCACCGTAAGGCGCCCCCTCCCCCAAAGCACCCCCCATGTTGAGGGCATGCGGCCTGGTACGGTTCAGGAGGGGGGGGGGGCGCTCGCTCGTCCCCACCCCCTTTCCTGACCGGCCGGGCTGCGTGCTCGGATCGGGGTCTGGTATGGATTTTGGGGGGGACCCCCACGCCGGTTTTTCGGCGTAGGGGGTTCCCCTTAAAGTTCCATACCAGACCTAAGGGCCTGCGACGGGGCTCGCAAGGTTTCAATCTCGCCAAAAAAAGCGGCGAGATTGAATTCCTTTTCTAGTCCCGTCGTACCCGAGTCACGTTCAAAATGAACGGACTTGTCCGTGTGTGGGAAAGTCCGTTCATTCTGAAAGTCCGTCGGGAAGACCGGATTCCGGAAAGTCCGGCCGTGTGTAGGCAAGTCCGGCCGTTCAGAAAGTCCGGCGGTAGTCCGCCGGAAGTCTGGCGGCAAGTACGTCGGACCTAGCTTTCTAGAAAGTCCGACCGTGTGTACGCGGCATAAGAGTCTTCGCTGCAGTTAAAAGATTTCTGGTAAGGGATTTCTTGTACTTGCTTATTGTGAAGGAGTTAATATGAATCAGACATGCAGCTGCATTCAAGTTTATCTTAGTATCAGTGATATGTTTAATCCAGTGTGAGATTTCCTTCCAGTAATCAAGAACTGGAGGACAGCTCCACAAGATATGCATAAATGAACCTTGCCACAACGCCAGCAAGAGTCTGATGTCATGTGGAACCAACTGTTAGCCTTTTGTGGAGTCATATGTTTAAATTAAGATTTGGCAAAAAAAAAAAAAAAAACTGAAAGTTGATTAGTTTCTGTGCAGAGTTGCACCAGATTTTGCACTCTTCAGTTTAAGTAAATCAACCCTATAGACTTTTAAAAGCTCAACTGAACTCTCAATTCCATTTAACTACATGTATTCTACTTCATCAAAACAAAAAATGTGTAAAGTTTTACAATTCATCTCTACACAGTAGAAAGGCCCATTGCCTGCCAGCATGCTACAAAGAAGAACCCTTGCTCGTTGTGCGGAAGCAGTAGTATCTCTGCAGAGATCAGACTACCATCTATTGAATTCTGAGTGGTTGCTTTGACTTACTGCATTTTACACTGTTGCATGCTATACTTACCTATTGAATAAACCACAGAGATTTCCTGTGAGAATTTATGTTGCAGGGATCTCCTACAAACCAGATTGTCTAGTGTGACTGCTTAGAAAGTGGACCTGGACCCCAGTTCCTTTCAAGCCTTCCTGAAACCTTTTTGATACAAGGAGCCATTTTCAGGTCTCAGGGAACCCCTGATAAAAATATTATATCAACAGCTAATTGTACTTTAGCATGATCATTAAATTGTGGATATAAGAATAAATAAAATAATAAAGCATGTAGTGTATTTCATGTATTTTAGACCCGTAGCAGATTTTTTTTATCACCTCCTATTCCATATAAAAAAAAAATAGTTTTCAGTAATAATCATTAAATAAATAATAATAATTGCTAGAAAATAAATACAGAGAGTGAAAGTGGTAATGGCACTTTTCATTGCTAGTCGATGGAGAAATACCAAACTAAACTCATGGTCAGTATAGTTCTCCCTTACATTAGTGGTCGATAGGGAAATTCCACCTTCCATTGAAGGTCAGAGAGAGAGAGAGAGACATAACCTCTTAGATTGCTGGTCAGAGGGAGAGATGCCCCTTAGATTGGTGGTTAGTGGGAAAAGGACTCGTACAAATTAATAAAACTTTCTATGTTAGTGGTTGGTGGGAAGAATGTCTCTTCCATTAGAAGTCAATGAAGAAACGAGTTGGTGATCATAGGGTGAGGTGCCCCTTTATGCTGGTAGTCAGTAGGAAAGCTACCTCCTTATATTTGAGGTCAGTGAAAGAGGTTTCCCCATAGACTTGTGGTCAGTGGGAGAAGGACTCGTACAAATCTAATAATTATTGGGGGTTATTGGGAGGAATGTCCCAAGCATTGGTAGTCAGTGCAGTGCCTCCTTATGCTGATGGTCACTGGTACAATGCCCAAGGCTGGAATCATAATCAAAGCCTGTAGGCACACCAGTTTTGGCACTCTACACAATGCATTTCCTTGTTTTTTTGGTCTTAACCTGGCTTAGAATATTGTGAAAAAATTTTAATAAACTTAATGAGATGATTATTTTGGATAATAGTAAAAAATATGTGGTGACATTACCTAAAATGGCATGTGGCAACTGTGCCTAATGGCAAATTTGTCACAGACCACATGGCATAGTAATGTCAGCCTAGAAACTATGCAGGCACCGTCAGGCAGTAAAATCAATCTGTACTTTTAACTGCTTAAGGTGCTCTAGCAAGCTTTGGAGTAATCCTAAGGTTCCAAAAAACCCTGGCTGAGAAAGGCACATTTCCCCAGAGTTCAAGCAGCAATTGTTTTTAGGTTATGTAAACATCTCTTTAACATTCAGGTAAGTCAAAAAGGGGATGTATTGGGATATACAGTGCCTTGCGAAAGTATTTGGCCCCCTTGAACTTTTCAACCTTTTGCCACATTTCAGGCTTCAAACATAAAGATATAAAATTTTTATTTTTTGTGAAGAATCACCAACAAGTGGGACACAATTGTGAAGTGGAACGAAATCTATTGGATTGTTGAAACTTTTTTAACTAATAAAAAAATGAAAAGTGGGGCGTGCAAAATTATTCGGCCCCCTTGCGTTAATACTTTGTAGAGCCACCTTTTGCTGCGATTACAGCTGCAAGTCGCTTGGGGTATGTCTCTATCAGTTTTGCACATCGAGAGACTGAAATTCTTGCCCATTCTTCCTTGCAAAACAGCTCGAGCTCAGTGAGGTTGGATGGAGAGCGTTTGTGAACAGCAGTTTTCAGCTCTTTCCACAGATTCTCGATTGGATTCAGGTCTGGACTTTGACTTGGCCATTCTAACACCTGGATACGTTTATTTGTGAACCATTCCTTTGTAGATTTTGCTGTATGTTGGGGATCATTGTCTTGTTGGAAGATAAATCTCCGTCCCAGTTTCAGGTCTTTTGCAGACTCCAACAGGTTTTCATCCAGAATGGTCCTGTATTTGGCTGCATCCATCTTCCCCTCAATTTTAACCATCTTCCCTGTCCCTGCTGAAGAAAAGCAGGCCCAAACCATGATGCTGCCACCACCATGTTTGACAGTGGGGATGGTGTGTTGAGTGTGATGAGCTGTGTTGCTTTTACGCCAAACATATCGTTTTGTATTGTGGCCAAAAAGTTCGATTTTGGTTTCATCAGACCAGAGCACCTTCTTCCACATGTTTGGTGTGTCTCCCAGGTGGCTTGTGGCAAACTTTAGACGAGACTTTTTATGGATATCTTTGAGAAATGGCTTTCTTCTTGCCACTCTTCCATAAAGGGCAGATTTGTGCAGTGTACGACTGTTTGTTGTCCTATGGACAGACTCTCCCACCTCAGCTGTAGTTCTCTGCAGTTCATCCAGAGTGATCATGAGACTCTTGGCTGCATCTCTGATCAGTCTTCTCCTTGTCTGAGCTGAAAGTTTAGAGGGACAGCCAGGTCTTGGTAGATTTGCAGTGGTCTGATACTCCTTGCATTTCAAAATGATCGCTTGCACAGTGCTCCTTGGGATGTTTAAAGCTTGGGAAATCTTTTTGTATCCAAATCCGGCTTTAAACTTCTCCACAACAGTATTACGGACCTGCCTGGTGTGTTCCTTGGTCTTCATGATGCTCTCTGCGCTTTCAACAGAACCCTGAGACTATCACAGAGCAGGTGCATTTATACAGAGACTTGATTACACACAGGTGGATTCTGTTTATCACCATCAGTCATTTAGGACAACATTGGATCATTCAGAGATCCTCGCTGAACTTCTGGAGTGAGTTTTCTGCACTGAAAGTAAAGGGGCCGAATAATTTTGCACGCACCACTTTTCAGTTTTTTATTTGCTAAAAAAGTTTAAAATATCCAATAGATTTCGTTCCACTTCACAATTGTGTCCCACTTGTTGGTGATTCTTCACAAAAAATTAAAATTTTATATCTTTATGTTTGAAGCCTGAAATGTGGCAAAAGGTTGAAAAGTTCAAGGGGGCCGAATACTTTTGCAAGGCACTGTATACAGTAAGGCCTCATGCGCACAACGTTTAGGTGCAGGTGGAAAGCATACCCAGCCTAGGGTTGCCATCTGTACGGGCTTCAGCTGGACAGCTCCCCTGAAAACTGGACACATTATTTAGAGCCGATCGTGGCTCATAGCTGGAGAGAGGATTAGGTGTTCTCCTCCCTCTAGCCTGCAGGGGGCAATAGAGAGTTGGCACACACTGAAAAGTCTCAGCAGCACTGCCGAGGAACGAACACAGAGTGTGTGAAGACTGGAAAGAGAAACGAGGAACTTCTTTGCAGTTAGTGATGAGTGAGTACCAGGTGAAAGGGGAGCCGTGGTGGGAACATCTGATGTAAGGGGGCTCTGGTGGGCACATCTTATGTAAGGGGGCTCTGGTGGGCACATCTTATGTAAGGGGGCTCTGGTGGGCACATCTTATGTAAGGGGTGCTCTGGTGGGGACACCAGATGTAAAGGGGGTACTCTGGTCGGAATACCAGATGTAAAGGGAGTACTCTGGTCGGAATACCAGATGTAAGGGGGAGTACTCTGGTGGGGATACCAGATGTAAGGGGGACTCTAAAAGAGACACCTTATGTAACCTGGTTCTATTTTCTTTTACTTGAAATATGGATGTGATTAACCTACTTTTACATTATATTAGAGAGCAATTCAGACCTCAGCTGGAAGAAAATTTTAGCAATTGGACCTCCTTCAGTTTATTACCCTGTTCTAGATGCACATTTTTGCATTGCAGGAATGTGCACAAAATGCGTGCATTCCTGCAAAGCATAAAAGCACACAGCCCTTTTGCAGGTGTGCAGTGGTGTCTTTAAGTCTTAATGGCACTACCACAGCCCTTGCTTTTCCGCTCATTCACCTGCTGCAAAACGTATAGTGACAAAATACCATGCGTTTTGGTGCAGCACAATTTTTAATAAAAGGTTAGTCAGGTTGTACATCAATTTGTATTACTACAAAAAAAAATTCACCGCGCCGCTAAAGTGTTTCGGTTGGCTTAATAAAAAGGTGGCAACCCAGCCCTGATGCCGCCACCCTGTCAAACTCTATGAGAGGCTGACAGTCGAGCTAGATGAGGCTTGACAATGCACAGAGCAGTACTAACATTTAGGGCAGTATACTTGCAGGGATGAATACTCGGATCACAAAGTGCTTGCATTCTAGACATTTGTCCCTGGCCTAGGGACTGGAGAGTGCATCTATGCCTTCTGCCCGCACCTAAATGCCAGTCTCCTGCACGTCCAGTGTGCATGAGGCCTGAAACTAGCCAGTTCAGATATGTGTGTCGTGTTTACCTTTTCCACCTTTTTGGCATGATAGATGAATGTCCTGACACAGGGGAGAAAACTTTAATATCTCCCATTCCTATAGAAAATGACAGCTCTGAACCTCACAGCTAACATTCACTTTCACATATCTTTGGAATTAAAAAAAAAAAACTGAATAAGTTAAACTCCTGTAAATGCAATGTACTGTGCAGTGGAGCCTTTCTTTTGCAGAGATGATAATTTATTATTCCGAAATGAATTCTGCACCCAATTAAAATGAAGACCCTATTCCCTATCTGGAATCAGATAAACATAAATGTCTCACAATATCCCTTTCCTAAGCATCCGAAACCCCAGACACCATGGGAATAATGAATTAGATTTGCTTGCAGATACAATTGATAAATGTAGAAATTATTGTGGCATACGCAGGGAGGAGGTAAAGAGGGGTGGGGGGGTGGAGTGGGTGTGAGGGACAGGGAAGAGGGGGGAGGGGGGTAGAGAGGTCGACTCTATTAAATCTGCAGGAATTGCTACATTTGACACAAAAGCTGCTATCACCCCAAGTCAAATCAAGAATAATATGCTTCGCTGCTCAGGATCACAGGCTGAAATATGTGATTGTCATATTAGCTTCAGCAGTAGCTGAAATCAATTTCTTCTGTGAGATGGGCAGAAAACAGAAAGGTAGAAAGGGAGAGGTGTAAAGGGGTTATTTTTTCACTTTTGTCTGAAGCGGTTTCTTTCGCTACCTATATCTATATCATGTTTTCCCTTTGGTAATAAAGCAATATGTTTTTGTTTTGATTTCTAACTGTTCTGCTCAATTTCCAAAATAACATTATTAAATGCAGCAGTTGTGTAAAAATTCCATGGATCTGCAATAAAACCAGTCGCTGCTGCAGAGATCATTTGTATATACTGAAAACCTACTCTATAATATTCCATTACCTCATATATAACAGAGAGATAATGTGACAATAGCAATATTAATGTAAGTAAATCCCAAGTTTCTCGCTAATCAGTAATCCTGGACAGTATTTTGACTAAATAATTATAGAATACTATTTTTTGTGTGGATATTTATGATATAAGATTTAGGGTACATTCAAACTATGTGTGGTGACTAGCATTTTTCTGCACCTGATGAACGGCAGTCACCACAAGGGCACATAGAAAACAATTGTTTTCTATGTACCCCATTCATACCACAACACTAGTGTGATGTGTACTGCGATGTGGAAAAATGCAGACATGTTGCATTTTTCCGCAGCGCATCAGATGCCATAGTCAGTTACTGCAGTGCATCATATCATTCTACTGTGTGGTGACTTGATTGGAATGTACATTTGTATACTCTTAAGAAATTTAAAAAAATATATATAAACAGTGTGATGATCTGAAACAGTGCATTTCACTGGTGACTTAACAACTGACTAAATGGACACTAGTCCGTGAGCTACCCAGATTTTGTGGGTAGTGTGAACTGGCCCTTAGGCTTGTAAATGGGTCACATATTACATAATAACTAATATCTTGTAATTTTTTGGAATTTATGAAGACATTCTAAGGCCTTACCTTAGTAGATTGTCACTGGCAGGAGATCATTGCTGCAAGCAGCAGCATTTTACTTACAGTTCATTGGAGTTGTAGGTCATCTGAAAGTCTGAATTTCATGGCCTAAATATCAAATTAAAAAAATGCAGCACTGTTCCCATTCCTAGTAGAATTCATCTGTTAACCCAGCCTTAGATAAGGAAGCTTGATATTTGAGCTATTGCTCTAAATTTTTTTTTGGTGTTGGTCTCAACTGTAGAAGGTAAATTTCTGGCTCAGTGCCATGGCCCATTTGAGATCCTTGGACAGGTCGGAGGTCAGGGAGATAAATTATAAAGTGTTCCAGCCAAAACAGATTTACCAAGTGAACCTAATTAAACTTGGAAAGATAGAAAACATCTGTCAGCTCTAGCTAGCCCACAGCCAGCATCCAGTTCTCCAGTGTCAGGTGTTAAACCAGCTGACACTTTTTTGCAGAAACAGGAAGCAAACAAGTTATTGCATAAAAATCAGTCGATCTTCTTAGATCTCTCAGGATGTACCTCAATGAATAACCACGACATACACTGAACTTTAGGCTTGTGCATGGTTAAAGCCTTATGGAATACTAGAGGCTTGGAGACAGCCTATATCAAATGAGGAGTAGAAAGTGCTGGCTCTTGGGCTAATAGAGAGGTCTAATGCTGCGTACACACGAGCAGACTTTACGGCAGATATGGTCCGGAGGACCGGAGTCCTTCGGATAATTAGATCGTGTGTGGGCTCCAGCGGACTTTTTTTCCCCAAAAGTTTGACGGACCTAGAAATGAAACATGTTTCAAATCTACTGTCTACTGGCTATCAACTTCCTTGTTTTAGTCTGATCGTACGTCATCACGTACGAATCCGTCGGACTTCGGTTGATCGTGTGTAGGCAAGTCCGTTCATTCGGAAAAGTCCATCGGAAAGTCTGTCGAAAAGTTCGCCAGACCTAGTCCGTCGCAAAGTCCGCCGGTGTGTACGTGGCATAAGAGTGAATTGTCCAGCCCTATAGTGCTAGTTCCCAGATCTGATGCCTTAAACCACTTCTTTTTAGATGTCAAAATTCGCTGCAATCCCATGTCACAGGTAGATGAATTAATAGAGAGGATAGGGCCATCTGGTTCATATCCACCTTGGACATGACTAATGCCGCGTACACACGGGCGGACTTTTCGACAGACTAGGTCTGGCGGACTTTTCGACTGACTTTCCGACTGAACGGACTTGCCTATACACGATCAACTAAAGTCCGACGGATTCGTACGTGATGGTGTACGACCAGACTAAAACAAGGAAGTTGATAGCCAGTAGCCAATAGCTGCCCTAGCGTCGTTTTTTGTCCGTCGGACTAGCATACAGATGAGCGGACTTTTCGACCGGACTCGAGTCCATCGGAAAGATTTGAAACATGTTTCATTTCTAGGTCCGTCGAACTTTTGGGAAAAAAAAGTATTCTGGAGCCCACACACGATCTAATTATCCGACGGACTCCGGTCCTCCGGACCAAGTCTGCCATAAGGTCCGCTCGTGTGTACGCGGCATAAGGGATAGAGCAAACCCCTTTCACTGACACAGGCTACAAAAAGTCCATCTTACTCCAGAGAGTTTGTGGCAGTACCTCCACATGCTGTTTGGCTTGCAAAGGGCTCCAACAAACTTTCAAAAATCCTTCAGCCTCACCAAAAGTTTGCAGCTGTCTACATAGACAATGTGGTCATTTTTTAGTGCAGATTGGGAAGGTAATTGCCCTAGAGTTCAAGTGGTCTTGGATACAATACGGACGGCAGGGTTGACAGCCAATTCAACAAAAAGTGCATTATGAAAACCCAGTATTTTGGGTACGTCATTGCCAGGGGTCTTAATAAACCACAAGCTAGCATGGTAACAGTTATTAAGGAGTAACTGCAGCCAGTGACCAAAAGGCAGTTGCAAACCAGCGAGGCAGGTGCAAAAAATGGTAATGAGTTGGTTTTTCACAAAATGTCTCCTTTTACGTGGAGCACAGAGCCAGGAAACTTCATGGTAGTGCAGATACCCTCTCCAGAACCCACTGTCTCATGGGGAAAGTATTTTACCTGATAGGTTTGAATGGGGGGGGTGTAAGCAATAGAGTTTGTGCTAAAATTGCAGATAAGTTTGTGGATGAGAGATAATTGCCACACTGAATGTGGATTGGGGCAGTTATGGGCTACAGGAAACAAGGTAAAGAAAATAGGCCCCTTTCCCCTGGTTCACATGTCCACTGGCCAGAATACTTGGCTCATTATAGAAAGGCTGGGAAACCTCTCAGCAAGAGGCTGTGCTAAGGACTTTTCAATAGGACTCTGTGGATGATTACCTGGATGGTTAAATGACCGGCTGTGCAGGAGCACTTTGGGGGGTTCAATGATAAGAATTGTGGGTTGCTGAGGCTGAGTAAAAGCCCCCTGCATGGACTTTGAGACATTTGCTGAAGTAAGTAGAACTTTTTCACTTTTAAGGTGAAGCTTTATTTTCTTTTACCTAGCTACATAAAAAAAACATTTAGGACCAGTATTCCCTCAAAGAGACTGTATTGTATGGAGCCTTCCTGCCATAGAGCTGCCATCTGACTATGTCCCCTATCACAGCTGTTAACAGGAAAGTCATTAGATCTCGACTTACTACCTGCAACTAGTGTATCCCTCCAATGACCAGCTCTATATTGACAAGTAGAATCTAACATTAGGGACAATACTACCATGTACACAAACGACCAACTTCCTTTACAGCTGTGTAAAATACAAAAACACTACAGCTTGCTGATGTTTGTTGTATTTAAAACTGGAATCAATATGTGCTATTGCAGCTTACACCAAGAATGAAAATACGTGACATATTTTTAAATTCAAGCTGTGAGTTTGCTCTTAAAATCTCCTTCTGTTTGTAACCTACCGAAATATTCATCAGGAGAGCCATATTACAAATCGATGTTTCTGTTATACTGTTATTAGCAGCTGTACATATAGATATATCTAAAGCTTCTTCTGCAGCTCCATGTTCATTTCTTTGTGATATACAGTTTGAGTGCTGGGGAGGGGAGACTGCATTAGTGTTTTATATGTCGTCGGAGTGCAGTATATATGGGCGCCAGGAGGAAAGCACAGCTGGCAAGAGGCTGCCACGCTGTAAATTATATAGTCTTTATGTGATAACAGCCAGAGGTGAAAAAGATAGCAATCATTTGCATTTGGTACAAGCATTGTAGATGCTTGTGCCCAAAGAACAGGGAAGGGTATGTGCTTTTCCTAGTTTTGGAGCTTTGAATAAAAGTTTTTGTTTTCTTTTAAAGAATCTACAATTTTAGTTTTTATTAGTTTACCAAAAATGGTTAAGAAGCCTTTAAAAGAAAGTATATACTATTTTCAGTGTGCACTGTAGTGTTTACCATAAAAAAATCTTTATATTATGCCACATGTTTACATGCTTGTTCTTAGTTATTTTTTGCCACTGTACTAAGTGTAGGGCTGTGTAGATTGGCCACTAAAGGCAACATTGTGGTCACTGGCCACACAACTTTTGATATAAGATTTTGGTCACAAAGAGAGGGCATTGTTTTGCCAGCTGATACAGGTTTGCATTAGGGGGTTGCAAAGCACAACCATTATGTAGCATTGAAAAACATGAAACAGGTCCTGCAAATGTACTGAGAAAATATATAGAGTCCCCATATTAAAAAAAACCTCTTATCTGTGAATTATTTGTATATTTACATGTTGCACATGCATAGGTGTTGGCTTTGATAAGCGGGTACAGGCCCTACCTGAGTCTGGTGACACAGACAGTTGTAAATATCATATTCAGCAGTGGACACTAAAAATAGGAAAAAAAAAGTGGAATAACAGTATTGGCATTTAAACATCAACAGATATAATATGGCAGTTCAAGTTCCCCTATATCACTAAGCTTACAATATTAAGAGTGCCAAACTCAGTATGAGTCCCAAACGCAGATATGCATTGGGGCCCTGAACTACTGTGCAGCAACACATTTGTTTTCAAAGAAACAAAGTAGCAACTGTTGTACCTTCTCTTTACCATACTACATACTGAAGAAGCAACAGGTGTGAGGTCCCTTTAAGATGGTTCGTTTTGAAAAATTCTGTTCCCAGACAATTTACTTTATCCACCTAGTGAAGTAGGAATGGGGATCAGGTTATATGGCCATGGTTATGTGTGTAGTAAGACTGATTTAGAATTTCAGCTAAGAAGCTATTCCTATTTACTATGCTAAGAACATTTTGTGAGATCTGTAAAACCTGACAGGCTGTGGTTTAAGACACTGAATTCACCCATTTCCCCCCCTTAGCATAGCCATCTGTGCTCAGCACACTTTTCCGGTGTCCAGAGTGTGTCAAGCTGATTTGCAAGAATGATAAGGAAACCGCAAAAGCAAGAACCTGCAAACTTTGCAAGAGTACAAAAGGAATTTGCTTTGCTAAATTGCTTTGCACCAATAAGAGTAGGTTGATTGCTTAAAAGGGTTAAAAGGTTAGAATGTCTTGTAACGGAAATGTATAGTGTGTTCGCTTGTGAGGTAATATGATGAAAAGATATATGTACACTGTATTCTCTGTATCGGGCACTCTTGGCGTGTAGACACGAGTCGGGTCAGGAGTGTCCATTCTTGATGGCCAAAAGAATGGAATACCAGAAGTTCATTGCCCAACTGTCAGTTACTGATATTCTGCTACTTTACTAGCACTACTGTAAAGCAATTGTCTATATTTTTCCTCTGTATCTAGCTGACATTCTTTCCTTGACTATGCAAGAGGGTCTATCACACTAGCTGCTGATGAGATGAAAAGATACAGTAGCTGAAGATCAGTGTTCCCAGTAGCCTTTTGTCAGTGTGTATGGAGTGCTATATACACATTTCTATAAAGTGCTCCAGTATATTGTGCTTATTTATTATAGTCAATTGCAGTGCGTTGGGCTGCATAGACTTTTGTTCACTGTCCACTGTTGAATTGCAGTGTGTTAGGCCTCATGTACACTACAGCTCCTCTGACGGAGGCTCTTTACCATGTGATCAGCCGTGTCCAATCATGGCTGATCACGATGTAAACAGGAAGAGCCGTTTTTCTCGCGTCTGACAGATGTGGTTAGAGGAGAGCCGATCAGCAGCTCTCCTGACAGGGGGGGTCTGCGTTGATTGTTTATCAGCGCAGCCTCCCTAGGGATGCCCACCCAGGACCACCAGGATATCACCAGGGATGGCCACCACACAGAACCACCAGTTATGCCATCCTAGACCACCAGGGATATGCCAATCAGTGCCCAGTCAGCTGCCAATCAGAGCCAAAAAAAATGCCTGCCACCAGTGATGCCTATCAGTACAATCTATCAGTGCCAGTCATCAGTGCCGCCTATCAGTGCCACCTATCAGTGCCACCAGGGCTGGACTGGGACAAAAATGTGGCCCTGGACTTCATCCAGCCCGGCCCAGGGCACAACACATCAGGGCACGGTACATCAGGCCACATCAGGGTACAGAGCCCAGCACATCAGGGTACAAGGCACATCAGGGCACAACACATCAGGGCACAAGGCACATCAGGGCACAGCACATCAGGCCACATCAGGGTACAGAGCCCAGCACATCAGGGCACAAGGCACATCAGGGCACAGCACATCAGGGTACAGCAAACCAGGGTACAGGGCACAGCACATCAGGGTACAGAGCCCAGTACATCAGCGTACAGGGCACAACATATCAGGGTACAGTACCCAGTACATCAGCGTAGAGGGCACAACATATCAGGGTACAGTGCCCAGTACATCAGCGTACAGGGCACAACATATCAGGGTACAGTGCCCAGTACATCAGCGTACAGGGCACAACATATCAGGGTACAGTGCCCAGCACATCAGCGTACAGGGCACAACATATCAGGGTACAGTGCCCAGTACATCAGCGTACAGGGCACAACATATCAGGGTACAGTGCCCAGTACATCAGCGTACAGGGCACAACATATCAGGGTACAGTGCACAGCACATCAGGGTACAGAGCCCAGCACATCAGCTAATAGGGCACAACACATCAGGGCACAGTACATTAGGGTATAGCACATCAGGGCACAGAACATCAGAGCACACGACATTGAGGCACAGCACACCGGGCACAGGACATCAGGGCACAGGACATCAGGGCAAAGCACATCGGGGCACAAGGCACATCAGGGCATAGGACATCGGGGCACAGCACATCCGGGCACATAGCACATCAGGGCGCATCAGGGCACATAGCACATCAGGGCACGGGGCACATCGGGGCACATAGCACATTAGGGCACGGGGCACATCAGGGCACGGGGCACATCAGGGCACATGGCACATCATGGCACATCAGGGCACGGGGCACATCAGGCCACATGGCACATCAGGGCACGGGGCACATCAGGGCACATTATGGCACATCAGGGCACATGGCACATCAGGGCACGGGGCACATCAGGGCACGGGGCACATCAGGGCACGGGGCACATGGCACATCAGGGCACAGGGCACATCAGGGCACAGGGCACATTATGGCACATCAGGGCACATGATGGGGCACATGGCACATTATGGTGCACATCGCACATCAGGGCATGGGGCACATCAGGCCACATGGTACATCAGGGCACATAGCACATCAGGGCACGGGGCACATGGCACATCAGGGCACATGATGGGGCACATTATGGGGCACATGGCACATCAGACCACATGGCACATTAGGGCATGGGGCACATGGCACATCAGGGCACATTATGGCACATCAGGGCACATGATGGGGCACATCAGGGCACATTATGGGGCACATTAGGGCACATGGCACATTAGGGCACGTGGCACATGGCACATCAGGGCACAGGGCACATCAGGGCACATAGCACATTAGGGCACATCAGGCTACATGGCACATTAGGGCACGTGGCACATCGGGGCACATCAGGGCATGGGGCACATCAGGGCTCTGGGCACATGATGGGGCACATAGCACATCGGGGCACATGATGGGGAACATAGCACATCGGGGCACATGATGGGGAACATAGCACATCGGGGCACATGATGGGGAACATAGCACATCGGGGCACATGATGGGGCACATGATGGGGCACATAGCACATCGGGGCACATGATGGGGAACATAGCACATTGAGGCACATAATGGGGAACATAGCACATCGGGGCACATGATGGGGCACATAGCGGGGCACATGATGGGGCACATGATGGGGCACATAGCGGGGCACATAATGGAGCAAATAGCTGGGCACATGATGGGGCACATAGCGGGGCACATGATGGGGCACATAGCGGGGCACATAGCGGGGCACATGATGGGGCACATAGCGGGGCACATAATGGAGCACATAGCTGGGCACATGATGGGGCACATAGCGGGGCACATGATGGGGCACATAGCGGGGCACATGATGAGGCACATAGCGGTGCACATGATGGGGCACATAGCAGGGCACATGATGGGGCACATAGCGGGGCACATGATGGGGCACATGATGGGGCACATGATGGGGCACATGATGGGGCACATAGCGGGGCACATGATGGGGCACATAGCAGGGCACATGATGGGACACATGATGGGGCACATGATGGGGCACATAGCGGGGCACATGATGGGGCACATGATGGGGCACATAGCACATCATCAGGGCACATTGTGGGGTCTTACTAGCCAGCATGCAGAGTAGCGCAGGGAGCTTCTGTAGTAATAAGTTCTCTCTCGTGTCATCACGCTGTTCCCCGGCGGCCCCGCCCCCTCCTCTCTTCTTGTCTATACCAGATGATCCTACAAGCCAATTAGTATAGACGAGAAGAGAGGAGGGGGCGGGGCCGCCGGGGAACAGCGTGATGACACGAGAGAGAACTTATTACTACAGAAGCTCCCTGCGCTACTCTGCATGCTGGCTAATCTCGATCTACCCTTCAGGCGCCAGCTGTTGGCGGTTGACGGGTAGATCGCCGGGCACCGCAGATGCGGCTAAAAGTGAGACTGGCCCAGACTGAGCCATCGGCCCACCGGGAATCTCCCGGTAGTCCCGATGGCCAGTCCATCCCTGAGTGCCACCCATAAGTACCCATCAGTGCAGCCTTTCAGTGCCCATCAGAGTCGCCTATCAGTACCCATCAGTGCCCACCAGTGCCACCTATGAGTGCCCATCAGTGCCGCTTATCAATGCCCATCAGTGCTACATGTCAGAGCCACCCATCAGTGCCGCCTATCAGTGCCCATTGTCAGTGCCCATCAGTGCCCATCAGTGCCATCTCATTGGTACCACATCATCGGTGCCGCCTTATTACTGCTCATCAGTGCAGCTTATCAGTGCCCATCAGTGAAGGAGAAAACTTACTTTTTTACAAAATTTTATAACAGAAACAAAGAAAAAACATTTTTTTTCCAAAATTTTCGTTTTTTTTATTTGTTTATCAAAAAAAAATCGCAGAGGTGATCAAATACCACCAAAAGAAAGCTCTATTTGTGGAAAAAAATTATAAAAATTTTGTTTGGGTACAGTGTAGCATGACCACGCAATTGTCATTTAAAAAGTGACAGCGCTGCAAGCTGAAAATTGGCTTGGGCAGGAAGGGGGGTAAGTGCCTGGTATTGAAGTGGTTAAACAACAGAGCTAATACCTCTCTATATTGTTGAGCAGGGAATGTGAATTGTGGGGGGGGGGGGGGGTGTTCTGTAGTGTTAACAAACTTCCCATTAATACAGCATAGTGAGTAAGTGTTGTCACCCTAGGCCAAGAAGTTCATTATTCGCAGGATCACCATGTGAAAAAAAGTCTAAGGAAATTAATGCAACCACACTCGACTGGTAGCTGTGATATATTTAACATTTTTGTTCTTGGGGTTACATACAATTTAACATTTTTGTTAATCAATCTTGCTGTCATGCCTGGTATGGTATCAAAAATGTTTCACTTGCTAGTAAGAGTTCATAAGACCCCTTTCACACTGGGGCATTTTTCAGGCGCTTTAGCATTAAAAAAAGCGCCTGTAAAGCGCCTGAAAGAAGCCTCATCTGCAATCCCAATGTGAAAGCCCGAGCCCTTTCACACTGCCAGAGCCCGAAAAACGCTGGTAAAGCGCCGTTTACGACCCCTTTCACACTGGGGTGTTTTTCGGGCGCTGGCAGTGTGAAAGAGCTCGGGCCATTGGCGCACCCAGCCCGGTGGCAAAAACACGAAAGCACTGCAAAGAAGCTGCTCGCAGGACTTTTTTTGACGCTCTGCCAGCGCAGCGCCCCATTTTGAAAGCACTCGGGCTTTCACATTGGTATTGCAGATGAGGCTTCTTTCAGGTGCTTTACAGGCACTTTTTTAACGCTAAAGCACCTGAAAAATGCCCCAGTGTGAAAGGGGGCTAACACTCTTTATGAGGATATGAATTTTTATCTCTTATTTTTATTTCCTGGGACACATTGTTTTCATTTATTGTGGAGGATAAGTAGCAAAATAATATTACTCTTCATATCTATTCTTTCTCCATTAAGTCTAAAGCCTCGTACACACGATCGGATTTTCCACAGACAAAGCATCAGACTTTTGTCCGAAGGGCATGTGGCAGGAACTTGTCTTGCATACAAACGGTACACAATTGTTGGCCAACAAACACGAATGTAATGACATACTACAAGCAATTTCAGCTCTTGAGCGGCACCTTTTGGGCACCTACTGCTAATGTCGTGTTTGGTGAGCATTGATTCTGAGCATGCGTGTTTGTACTTTGGACTTTTGTATGACGGACTTGTGTACACACAATAGGAAAATCTGACAACAGACCGTTGTCCGCGGAAAATTTATAATCCTGCCATCCAAAATTTGTCCGGGAAAGTCTGACAACAATTGTCTGATGGAGCGTACAAACAGTTCGGATTTTCGGCCAACAGTCTGTCATCACACAAAACACATGCACATGTAAGATTGACGTGCTGTAAATGTTTGGCGAATGTCAGATTCAGTGCTTTTTAAATATGCTCCCAAGTCTCGCTTAAATTCACCTGCAATCCATCTTTCTCTTAAACAAGTTCATTCATCTTTTTTACTTAGAAATTCCTAATTTCTTTCACATTATCGCAATATGGTAAGCGTGTTCTATGTGGTATTACTATCCCCTTATTTTAATCCTGTGTTGATAGTAAAATTTTCCTTCAGGTTGCCCTGTATACATACTTTCCCTTTAGTGTATTTATTTTAAACAATCGTACCAGTTTATTAGATAAACCCGTCACCCGTAATGCCGTGTACACACGAGCGGAATTTCTGACAGAAAGAGTTCGATGGGAGCTTTTCATCGTATATTTAGTCCGTGTGTATGCCCCATCGGACTTTTTCCGTCGAAAATTCAGACGGACTTACATAGAGAACATGTTCTATATTCTTCAGACGGAACAAATTACTATCGGAAAAACCCGCTCGTCTGTATGCTGTTCCGACGCACCAAAAACGATGCATGCTCTGAAGCAAGTATGAGACGGAAGCTATTGCTACTGGCTATTGAACTTCTGTTTTCTAGTCCCGTCGTACGTGTTGTACGTCACCGCGTTCTGGACGGTCGGAATTTTGTCTGTAGGTCTGTACATCAACCATTTACCTATAAAAAAAAAAAAAAAGTAGGTTTGGGACTTTAAATGAGGCATATAGTGTACAAAATTAAGTGCCTCCATCCCTGTACATATATACAAAAAAAAGGGGAGGGGGAATGGGACTTTAAATGAGGCGCATAGTATAGAGTCAGTATTATAGGGCATACACACGGTCGGACTTTGTTCGGACATTCCGACAACAAAATCCTAGGATTTTTTCCGACGGATGTTGGCTCAAACTTGTTTTGCCTACACACGGTCGCACAAAGTTGTCGGAATTTCCAACCACGCAGTCACGTACACCACGTACGACGAGACTAGAAAAGGTCGGTTCAGAACCAAGCGCGGCACCCTTTGGGCTCCTTTTGCTAATCTCGTGTTAGTAAAAGTTTGGTGAGAGACGATTCGCGCTTTTTCAGACTCGTGGCTTTCAGATCGTTTTCTGCCGTTCAGTTTGTGCTTGTGGGTTTGTATCTGCTCTTCAGTGCGTGCAGCAAGTTCCGCGTGACTTTAGGTAGTCATTGTATTCTTGTTCGTTCGTTACTGGTTTTCAGGTCGCTCTTCACAGGCCTTGCTGTTCTTCAGTGCATTCTGTTACTTCGTTCTGAGCAGCCGACCGTTTTCTAGCCATGTTTCGTATGCGAACTCCTCGTAGAGTTCGTGCTGTGCGGGGGCTTGGTGTTGGGGTCCTGACCTTGACACAAGTCCAGTCCATGAACAGGGTGGGGAGGAGTTCATGGACCAAGAATTGGTTGCTTCAGCGTGACCAGTTCTGTCATATGCCTTTGCTCCGTGAGATCCGTGAGAATAATCCTGATGATTTCAGGAACTTTCTCAGGATGACGGACCCCGTATTTCACCGTTTGTTGGCTTCGCTGACCCCCTATATCAGCAGGCAGGATACCTGCATGAGGCAAGCCATCACTCCGGAGCAGAGGTTGGTTGGTACCATGTAGTATTTGGCCACAGGGAGAAGCCTGCAGGACTTGAAGTTCTCGACAGGCATCTCCCCCCAGGCTCTTCTTTGTGGACATTTACTGCTTGTGTTTGTTTGAGCTGACCCTGACAGAAATGTGTGGAGTCCAGAAAATGGCGTGATTGTGTAACCTTATACAAAGCACTGTTGGCTGTTATTTACTAAATGCAAAGACACTTTTCACTACAAGTGCACTTGCAACTGCACTGAAACTGCACTTGTAGTGCAAAGTGGATTAGCCCTTAGGAAATTACCCCCATTTTCTCATAAAACAACAATTACATCACCCCAAAAGTGTTGTAGCGTTGAGACAATAATCCACACATTCTTGATGAACAATCTTTTTAATACCAGCACAATCACATGTGCATTTACCAAAGGTTTTTCTGAGAAACCGACATGTTTGTTGTATACCAATTTTTGTGGTGTCATTATCCAAAATCAAAATGTCCATTTTATAGAAAACAGGCCTGTGTAAAACCAACAAGAAAGACACAAATCTTGATCTTACAAAGTTCACATTTGGTAGAACTGGAAGGCAATATCAGACATCAGTATTTAGGAACTGGGTTTGATATTGCGTTCAGATGGGGGGAAATCACCCCAGGAAAAGCCAATTTTGGAAGATGCACACAAATTTCACAATGTCAACATGTGCTATCTGCCATCACGGGGGATCAAGGGACGTGTTTTGGGGGAGAAAGCCCTTCCTCACCGCTACTTTATTATTGAGGAAGGGGTTGCACCCCCGAAACGCGTCCATTGATCTCCCGTGATGGCAGATAGCACATGTTGGCACACTGTGTGCATCCTCCAAATTTGGCTTTGGGAAAAATCACAAAAACATTTTGCACATTGTAGCACACAAAAGAAGAAAGTGATTTGGAGGGGTTTTAAACTCGCCCCAAAACATCAATGATGTTTTTATATTTTGGAATAACATCATTGATGTTTTGCTTGATGATTTCCAATTGTAAATTACACCCCATGATCTCCCCGATCAGGATCTGGGCACTTTCGGATGTGAAAGGATCTTCATCCACACCCTCACGATCACCTAAAAAGAGAGGAAACCCAAAATAAATTAGGTTTCAAAAAAATGCCGCCATCCATCTCTTTCCTGAGCCTGTGGTTGCAGACACTCACCTGTTGTGGTGACTATTTCCACCACGTCTGCTTCCTCCTGCTCAGATTGTGTTGGGGGGATTTCACCTTCTTCCAGAGGGGGGGGGGGGGGGTCTGTGGTCTCCTCGGATGAGGGGTGTCCTCCGAGTCTTTTCTCCCCTATGTAAAACCAAAATGGTATAATTAGCACACAGATATTTGATGGCAGAACTATAAATATGAAACATTGTTTGGAAGTGGGGTACAATTGTCAATTTTAGCAGAGTTCCAAGATGTAATTTTATTAGTGTCCTTTGTCAAGCTGCAATACTTTACCTGTTTAGTACAAGCTTCACAGATGCAGCCCCCCCCTATAGTATACACTGGAGCACCTGTGTGCCCCCCCCCCCTAATAAAAATGGTGTTCTTGTGTCCCACACTAGTGCTCCAGTGTCCAGATGTGAAAACAGCTGCTCAGTGTCCTCTCCTTACACAGAATCTAGTTTGCATTTCATTCTAGTAACAAAGCCATCTACACAACCCAATTCTTTGAAGCCAAGTATAGGGCCTCAAAATGGTGGCCAAATGCATATGGCCTAAACAATGGTATTTTATAGTCCGAAATAAAAATGTGTGATCTGAACGAATAATGTGCCCATGAACATGAAAGTTGCCATTTTAAACTGTACAACAGTTCCTAAAAGAACATGGAGCAGCACGAACGTAAGAAACATAAAGAATAGGAACACAGCACAACTACTCACTTTATTGCAGCACTCTCCGGATCTTTCTGTACTGCTCATGTTCTCGTAATTTGAGGTCCGACCACCGCTTCCTGAGCTGATCTTTCGATCGTCGTACCCCGAAATTCCGGTGCAGACTCCTAACCACTTTTGCCATGATCTTGGCCTTTCTGACATTGGGGTTGGGGTAAGGCCCATACTTCCCGTCATAGTCGGCCTTCTTCAGGATGTCCACCATCTCCAACATCTCCCCAAAGGACATATTTGAGTCCTTAAATCTCCTTCTGGATCGGGACGTTTCAGGCTCCGGCCTTTCCTCCTCCTCGTTGCTACAATTAGCACGATCCTGCTGTCTATCCGCCATGTGCTCTTCCCCCACTGCGCCGAACGAAAAGGGGCGGGGAATAGACTAGAAAGAACGTCAGGGGCGGGCGGAGTTATACGCATGCGCAGTGTGTATAAAGCGTAACACGCGCGCGTCTTACGTACGATCTGTGAGCAGAGGAAGGAGCATCGGAGACGCCGATCGTACTAACGAAGGCAGGATCTAAACTTGGGCCTATACTGCTTCGAAATGGAAGCCTATATTGTAACAAGATTAGGGGAGTTTGGCCTGACATTAGGGTTTGTCTTGTGTTGTGTCTTGCAGAGAAAATGGATGGGTTCAACGACCACAATTTCCTGCCCCTGTTTATTGACAAGTACAGAGAGCTGCCCTGTCTGTGGCAGGTCAGACACCCCCATTATAACCACAAACAGAAGAGGCAGGCAGCGCTGGAGAAACTGCTGGAGTTGGTGAAGCCGGTGGTCCCCACAGCAACCATCACCTATTTAAAAGCTAAAATTGGTGGCCTGAGGAGCACTTATCTTAGGGAGCGCAAGAAGGTCACAGATTCCCAGAGGTCCGGAGCTGCAGCAGATGACGTTTATGTCCCCAGGCTGTGGTACTATGAGAGACTGCGATTTCTGTCAGACCAGACTGAAGTCAGGGAATCCCTCTCTACTCTTCCTTGCACGCTTCCTTCCATACCAGCTGAGGCTTCTGATGTCCAACCTGGGCCTTCCTGCCAGGAAGAAGTGGAGGAGCCCAGCTGGAGTCAGGTATAGCATTCTTCTACAGATTTCTGGGCAATAAAGAAATGATGTTTACTAGATGTTATTATTGATCATTAATTGCTGATTAAAAAAAGTGTTTTACATATCAATAAACAGTAGTGGGCACCCAAAATTGGGACAAGAATGCAAAATGCTGAGCTCAGAAGGATAGTCTGATATATTTGTTAACATTCAGTTTGCAGCAGTCAGGAGGTGAAAATTGTGTGTAATTGATGTAAAAAATACTAAAACTATGTCCCTTTTTCATACACAGGAAGACCTCAGCCAGGAGGAGGCTGTGGAATGTGGCAGTCAGGAGCAGGCGGGGATTAGTGGCAGCCAGGAGGAGGCGGGGCTAAGTGTCAGCCAAGAGAAGCCTGGGACAAGTCGCAGCCTGACTGAGTCTCAGGTTCCTCCCCTCCGTCTGCCATACAAAAGGGCCAGGAAGGCCACTCCCAGTCCTGTGCAGGATTCAGCATACAGGCTGATCCAGGAGGCTTCTGCGTCCCTCCGAGCCTTCCCCAGTCCTGCAGAGGCCTTTGCCTGCATGGCTGCCACAAAATTGCAGGGCATGCAGGAGGGCCAACGCAGGCTCTCTGAGGACCTGATTTATAAAGTCCTACGTAAGGGGGAAAGTGGGGAACTGACACCCAAGACGGATATCATTGAGATGGACGATCCTCCTCCTCCTCCTCCTCCTCCTGCTGCCACAACTCCACCACCACAGCCAAAGCCTGGAAGGAAGCGTGGAAGGAAGACCAAAGAGTGATGACCCTGTGTTCAGTCTGGTCTGACAGAAGATGCAGTCTCTCATATGACCACAGCCTGGGGACATAGATGTCATCTGCTGCTTTCCGGATCTCAGGGACTTCTGGACCAGACTGCACTCCCTTAGATAAGGACTCCTCAGGCCACCAATTTTGCTTTTAAATAATTGATGTCTGCCCTGGGGGTCCAAGGCTTCGCCAATTTCTGCAGTTTCTCCAGCGTTGCCTCCCTCTTTGTTTTTTTATAGTTGTGACCCCTTAATAAAATTTTTTTTGGGAAATTATACTCTCCTGTGTGTGTTTGCATCCAAAAAAGACAGTTTGTTGGTGAGTATTCAGGTACATTTCTAAAGTACAATGTGAAATTAACAAGGGACAACAACACCAAACAATCTCCTACAGATTAAATAGAACAACATATTAATGGTGTTGTGGGAACTTGTCACATAAAACACACAAACATTTTCGGGAGTACAAATCAAAATCACCAAAAAAAATAAAAAATAAAAGAGAAACACAAAAAAAGATTCTACATTAAAGCCAAAAAAAAAAAAAAAATATACAAAAATATGTTGTCAGATGTGAGAAATCAAAATATATTGAGAGAATACCGATAAATAGTAACGAAATAAGTTTGTGAGAAGTGTGTGTGAATATGAGCAGCAAAACTACTATATTCTTGTCACATTATAAAGAAGAAGAGAGTGCGCTGTATTAAACCATTTTGAACATTGCAGCGTGACGAAAGTGCTGTATCCATTGCGAACGCTAAGTTTACCAGAACGAGCTGTCCCGTGTCGGAATTTCTTCTGAGCATGCATGGCACTTTGTGCGTCGGAACAGGCCACACACGGTCGGAATTGACGCGATCGGATTTTGTTGTTGGAAAATTTTATCACCTGCTGTCCAACTTTGTGTGTCGGAAAATCCGATGGAAAATGTCCGATGCAGCCCACACACGGTCGGAATTTCTGACAACACGCTCCGATCGGACATTGTCCATCGGAAAATCCGACCGTGTGTACGGGGCATTACAGTATCTCACAAAAGTGAGTACACCCTTCACATTTTTGTAAATATTTTATTATATATTTTCATGTAACAACACTGAAGAACTGACACTTTGCTATAATTTAAAGTAGTGAGTGTACAGCTTGTATAACAGTGTAAATTTTCTGTCCCCTCAAAATAACTCAACACACAGCCATTAATGTCTAAAACGCTGGCAACAAAAGTGAGTACACCCCTAAGTGAAAATGTCCAAATTGGGCCCAATAGCCATTTTCCCTCCCTGGTGCTATGTGACTCGTTAGTGTTACAAGGTCTCAGGAGTGAATAGGGAGCTGGTGTGTTAAATTTGGTGTTATCTCTCTCACTCTCTCATACTGGTCACCAGAAGTTCAACATGGCACCTCATGGCAAACAACTCTCTGAGGATCTGAAAAAAAGAATTGTTGCTGTACATAAAGATGGCCTAGGCTATAAGAAGATTTCCAAGACCCTGAAACTGAGCTGCAGCATGGTGGCCAAGACCATACAGTGGTTTAACAGGACAGGTTGCACTCAAAACAGGCCTCGTCATGGTCGACCAAGGAAGTTGAGTGCACATGCTCAGCGTCATATCCAGAGGTTGTCTTTTGGAAATAGACGTATGAGTACTGCCAGCATTGCTGCAGAGGTTGAAGGAGTGGGGGGTCAGCCTGTCAGTGCTCAGATCATAAACCGCACACTGCATCATATTGGTCTGCATGGCTGTCATCCCTGAAGGAAGACTCTTCTAAAGATGTTGCACAAGAAAGCCCGCAAACAGTTTGCTGAAGACTGGATTACTGGAACCATGTCCTGTGGTCTGATGAGACCAAGATAAAATTATTTGGTTCAAATGGTGTCAAGCATGTGTGGCGGCAACCAGCTGAGGAGTACAAATACAAGTGTGTCTTGCCTACAGTCAAGCATGGTGGTGGGAGTGTCAAGGTCTAGGGCTACATGAGTGCTGCCGCCACTGGGGAGCTACAGTTCATTGAGGGAACCATGAATGGCAACATGTACTGTGACATACTGAAGCAGAGCATGATCCCCTCCCTTCGGAGACTGGGCTGCAGGGCAGTATTCCAACATGATAATGACCCCAAACAAACCTCCAAGATGACTACTGCCTTGCTAAAGAAACTGAGGGTAAAGGTGATGGACTGGCCAAGCATGTCTCCGGACCTAAACCCTATTGAGCATCTGTGGGGCATCCTCAAAGTGAAGGTAGACAAGCGCAAGCGCTCTAACATCCTCCAGCTCCATGATGTCATCATGGAGGACTGAAAGAGGACTCCAGTGGCAATCTGTGAAGCTCTGGTGAACTACATGCCCAAGAGGGTTATAGCAGTGCTGGAAAAAATGGTGGCCACCTCAAAATATTGACACTTTGGGCCCAATTTGGACATTTTCACTTAGGGGTGTACTCACTTTTGTTGCCAGCGGTTTGAACATTAATGGTTGTGGGTTGTTATTTTGAGGGGACAGCAAGTTTACACTGTTATACAAGCTGTACACTCACTACTTTACATTGTAGAAAAGTTTCATTTCTTCAGTGTTTTTACATGAAAAGATAGAATAAAATATTTACAAAATTGTGAGGGGTGTACTCACTTTTGTGAGATACTGTAGATAGATACATGTGAACGCATTAATTCATATATTCACAACATAAGAATTGGGACATGATGCAATGATAGACCATAATGTAAAGAACATGTTTATTAATTGCAGAGTCTCATCAGCAAAAATGTGTCCAATGATGGTAATGCGACATTCATCATAATGTGGTTAAATATAGCACACAAAACCTGTATAAATAGCAGAGCTGATATTGTTAAAAATCTCAATCTACAATTGTAGCATTGGTCTAAGATAAACAACATTTCATATACATGGTCAAACAATATAAAATATGATACTGCTATAGAGATTGCATCCATGTTGATCGACGTGTTTCGTGGATTAATTCCACTTTCTCAGGAGCAGATGCAAATCTAAAAAAGGTATACAAATAATTTTATAATCGAATGGTTTCACAAGTACAAGAAGAAAGGAGGGGGGGACACATCTGCCAAAAAGGTGGGGTACCTAACTTGATATTTAAACAGTTCAGCTCAGAATTCAACACGTGGTCGCATGAAATGAGAGTCATCAGGAGACGTCTGTATAGGGAGCTGAGGGAGTATTGCCCATGACCGCAAAAACGTAGATAAAGGACCTGAAGAAAATTGCGGATCCCCATTAATTAATTTATAATACAATAACTGGTACTCCAAAAAAAGATTCTAAGAGTTGCTTGATTAGGTAAGTATAAAATTGCGAACAAACAAATGTAATGTAACTGCTAGTGGATGCCAAATAAAGAAAAAAGGAGGAAGGAGTGCAGATAAAGGAGAGGTGCTTGTATGTATGTACCAAATGTGACATATATGTTGGAAAGCTGGAACAGCAAATTTAGTTCCAAGTGAAATGAAACTGTGCCAGTAAGCACACTGTCAAGTAGGGAAGGCATAGAAGGATAAAAGAAGTGTTAGCACACTAAGAGTGACTGACATGATGGACACCAATGAGTAAAACAAAAAACACTTGATGTGAACCAAATGAACTACCTGATACTGCATGTAGTGTGGTCATTGTCCAAAGTGCAATAATCCAAGCAGAAGAAAGAAGTGAAACGAAGGGTGTGTGGTCCTATCCAGAAGGTATAAATAGTGTTGGCGTGGTCAGGGGTTCCTTCCAGCATCACGTCAATGCTGTTAACGAGGGAGGGCATCACACCAGGGCGGTGATGGCCACCTGGGCAGTGGCGCCAAACACTTCCCCCTGGAACAAGCGTCAGTGTGGAAATCATCCCTTTGACGTCATGACATCAAAGACGGCGGGGTGGGCATGGCATCGATGCACATCTGGAAAAGGCCTGCCAGAACCCCCGCAAAGCGAGGGGGAAGGGGAGGGCTCCCAAAGCACATGGCAGGTCCCGAAGGCAGAAGACGGACCCAACAACTCTACAATATGCAACCACATGTGGATGACTTAATAAAAAAGGGCAGAAATTATAAGACATATGTAACACAAACTGGATGCTGCTGCGAAACCCAAAAGAAGTCTCAATGCATATATGACACAGAACACCTCAATAAGGGTCTAGTAGCTGACATATTGGCTGATAGGCTCTGGTCGAGAATATTGACTGTAATTACGCACCTTCATCCCTGGTTCAGAACTATGAAAAAAACTTGTTGTTATAATCCTATTTATGTGATATTTCTATGGCCAGTCTGTTCTGTCTGTAGGTCTGTACATCAACCATTTATCTTTTCTGTTCTGCATGTTAATGTACATAATCTACCTGTGCCTGGTTTCTTAAATGCTATATCTGTATGCATACAAAATATGATTGCTAATAGGAGAGAAATCAAGTCCTGGGTGGTCCCCTTAAATGAATAAGCATCTCCAGTGGTCAATTTTCTCAGTTTCTGGTGTAATACTGGGGCTAATAGAATGGACCTAGAAAAAGAATACATGGGCTAAAGCTCATGACTGCTTTATGACCAGTAGTGGTATTCGTGTGATATAGTGCCTGATATCCTAATATGCCTGAAGAAAACATATGCAAGAGGTCCCATCTTCTGTGACACCGAAGGGGCATGCAACCCGAGGCCCTTGCTGTATGTTTTGAGTAATACAATTGTTAAACACTGTGTTGTACAGTCTTAGGAAAATCACAATAACACCTACATACACAACACACAAGTCCCAACCTCCTGCCTGCTGCTCTACAACCAACAGTACATAACAAATAATACTTACTACTCAGAACACCAGAGTAAAATAACCTTTTTTTTTTTTTAATTCTGCAATAATTTTTATTAGTTTTTAGACATTTCTTTTACAATACCAACAATCATACAATCTAATCTCTCAGTTACAATTAAATGTCAATATAATTACAAGCCTTCTATAAATGAATTATCCAAATAACTTTTTACAAGAGAATTTTGGGTTTTCTTTTTTTTTTTTAGATTCATACTTACCTAGGTGGATGCAGCATCAGACCGATACTGCATCTGTCCCCCGCCGTCTCTGCACTGAGAACCGAGCCACCGAACACTGCTGATGGCTCGGTTCTCTCATCTCCCTGAGTAGAGAGCTGCTGACTGTCAGTCAGCATCTCTCCTGCTCTGCTCCTCCACGCTCATTGGAGGCTGAGACTGCCATCAGTCCAGGCAGCTGGCGGATCCAGACTTTCTAAGTCAGGATGACGCGCTGCCTCGACTGATTGCAGTGACGCCAGTGGAGAGTGGACTTCAGACCACTCTCCGCTGAAAAAGGGTACCAGGAGTGCAAAACGAATTGCACTCCTTTGCTCTTAGGAGAAGCCCAGCCTAAAAATCTCAGGCTGGACTTCTTTCAATCACTCTTATACAAAAACAAAGAGAAAGTCCAAAAAAAATATACTAAACACCAAAACAAAAACACACAATCAGTGCCTTGCCTTCTAAATCCCACATATATTTCATACAGCCATAAGCAATATAATAACTGGCTGATCATCATGAATATCTAAGAACCCTCCAATATAGGGCACAAACAGCAAGTCTCCCCTTCTTTTAAGACAATAATCTATTCAGAATTAATGAAATCAGAGCTAAACCTGGGGTAGCAAGCCACCTATTCCAAATGTTTTCAAATTTAAAAATAACCTTTAATAGTGGTATTTATCTCACACATTAAACACAATCCAGGGTTGCCAGTTTTTTTATGTAACTGGGTCAAGAACAATCTATTTATAACAATTTATATTTGGGAAGGACTCCATTAATTATTAGAAATGGCATATCAATCAGGAGCCTACTTGTCTTTCAAGGTAAGCAATATGATTTTTCTTGAATAGTAAAAGATGAGCCTCACAATTATTGTGGGCAGAAAAGCTTTAATCAGACAAATTGTATCTTATATACTTTAAGAGTGTATGGAGCAGTGAACTACAACCTTAGTCCAGAACCATTAAATTAAATGATAGTCTGAAATACAAGTAGGGTTGTCCATGGAAAAGTTTTACACCACAGTAAACTAGGATCCACCATTAGTCCTTTGCCTCCAGTAGTCCCTTTTTCTATTCTGATCCTGTTACCATTTTTCCATTCCTAATTTGTAGTTTTTACATTGTTATCCTGTCTCTTCCTGTATCCCTTGCTTCTCCAATGACTTACTTTTTTATTGCACACTTTTCTGGTCCCCCAATACATTGGGCCCATGGGATTTTTTGAGGTACATCAAAACAACATGGTAATTGAATAACTAGATTTAATTTCTAAATATCATATAATACAAATATTCCTTATACGAAGCAAACCTGTTTTGTTTTAAATCAACAAGCTGATTTACTGTACTCAGGTCATAGTTAAAGTTTTATATTTTGCTCATAAATACTTAATACTTATAGGTAAGTTCCACATAATAACAAATGAATATAGAGCTCTATATGATCACAGATCTCAATACGTTTTGTAAATGTTCATTTACTTCATCAGAAGTGGATTCTACTGGCAGGGTGTCTACAGACTAGAAAACAAAATGGCAAAAAGCAATAATCATATTATTGCAACGCATACAGTGCCTTGAAAAAGTATTCATACCTCTTGAAATTTTCCACATTTTATCATGTTACAACCAAAAAAAGGTATGTATTTTATTGGGATTTTATGTGATAGACCAACACAAAGTGGCACATAATTGTGAAGTAGAAAGAAAATGATAAACAGTTATTTTTTTTTTTTACAAAAAAAATATGTGAAAAGTGTGGTGTGAATTTGTATTCAGCCCCCTTTACTCTGATACCCCTAACTAAAATCTAGTGAAACCAATTGCTTTCAGAAGTCACTTAATTAGTAAATAGAGTACACCAGTGTGTAAATTTAACTCAGTATAAACAGCTGTTCTGTGAAGCCCTCAGAGATTTGTTAGCGAACCTTAGTGAACAACCAGAATCATGAAGGCCAAGGAACACACCAGACAGGTCAGGGATAAAGTTGTGAAGAGGTTTAAAGCAGGGTTAGGCTATAAATAGATATCCCAAGCTTTGAACATCTCACAGAGCACTGTTCAATCCATCTTCCGAAAATGGAAAGAGTATGTCACAACTGCAAACCTACCAAGACATGGCTGTCCACCTAAGCTGACAGGCCGGGGAAGGATAGCATTCCTCAGAGAAGCAGCCAAGAGGCCCATGGTAACTCTGGAGGAGCTGCAGAGATCCACGGCTCAAGTGGGAGAATCTGTCCACAGGACAACTATTAGGCAAGTTGTAATGGAACGTCCCCCACTCCGCTTGAGTGCTTCCGTCAGTAATACCACTTCCTCCCAGTCTGGATATGGATATCAGATACTCCAACCGCTCATAAGCACAAAACAAGACGACACTTGTTTAGCTGCTAACATGGACTAATTTATTAGAACCAAAATGACAAGTCTTTATATACCATTAAAGAGGAGGTTCCCTCCTCCTGCTCATATTACTCTAACAATACAACTGTAACCTAATTAACCTAATTAACATGAGCTAATTATCTAATCCTTTAGACAGCCTAGGTGACTAAGAGACATGACCTTTAGGGGTAAGACTTTACGTCTCCTAGCTCACTGACTATTCAATACACATTACCATAAACATCAACACAGGGTTAATTAGCACAAACAACAATGGGTGGAATACTCTTAGAAGCTGTGGCAAGCCAGACTAGACGCATTTACAATATAGAGGATAACAGACAGGTGGCTGGAGTTGATGATATTAGCATCTCCTCACAGTATGTGCCCCAACAGTTTGAATCAGTCACTTTTTCTAATATGGCAAATACAGGGTCCCCAGAGTCTGTGTGTCCTGGGGGACAAGGACCCAAATTCAAAGTAACACCACCTCAAGGGTCCCTAGGCATACAGCTCACAAAGCGCATCGTTCCCCCAAATGCCAGGGCCCATAATCGGTGGGCAAGAGGCTGGCATTCAGTCCCCTCCAAAAGCCTCTGTCAGGGTGAGTCTGTCACATTTCTCCCCCATCAAAAGTTGACTAACAAGGTCCCAGACCTCCACCTGGTCTGGACATGCGTTAGTCAGGGAGAGTGAACTCACATTGTCTGCCCGCATGATCTCCTTTCTTGGCTGCAAGTAATAGTTGACCTCAGTAGGTGTGGGGCAGAGGTCATTTACTCTCTGTCCGGCTACCAGGGCTTCAGCTGGGTGGTTTTTAACATTCCAGGGCTTGGTCTGCTGCTGGGCAGAGGGGCCGATCACCCCAGCTTCCTGAAGCTGTAGAGACACACTAGTTGCTAGGCAGAGGCCAGCAGCGCTCTGCCCTGTTGCCAGTGATTCAGCTGGAGTAGCAGCATTACTACCTCAGCTTGTCGCTGGAGAGAGGGGCCGACTGCCCCGGCTCCCTGGAACTCCACAGTTGTTGCCGGTGCTGGGCAGAGGTTGATAGCACTCTGCCCTGTTGCCAGCACTTCTGCTGGGAACTTCACATCCTCCGCTCTGGCTAACCGTTGGGGCAGGAGGCTGGCTTCCTCCACTCCCAAACTGTGTAGCTGCCATATGGGAGGTGAGCCGGCTGCTTCCTTTTCCATTCCCTCATCTGGCTGCTGGGATGACATGTCTCTGATACTGTCTCCCAGGTGCACGGATCTTTGCTGGGGAGGAAAGACCGCTTCCTCCACCCTGGCCAACTCTTGGGGAGGGACGAAGAACACCTCCTCTCCCTTCTCCCCCTGTATCTGCTGCTGGGAAGTGATTGCCACCTTCTCACCCTGAGCCTCCGAAACTGCCACAGGTGTGGGGCAGAGGTCTTGGACCCTCTGTCCGGTGACCAGCGCTTCAGCTGAGGAAGTTCCTTGTAACTCCACAGATACTGCTGTTGGTGCTGGGCAGAGCACAGTGAAGTTTGGCCCTGATACCAGCTCTTCTGCTGGAGGCTCATCAGGTTGTTCTTCCTCAGCAGAAAAGTCTATCAAATCCCCTGTCTCTGCAACTGGTGTCTGGGGATAGAGGTTCACCATCTGTCCGTGGAACCCAGAAGATGCTATCGGTGCTGGGCAGAGGTTAGCAGAGCTCTGCCCTGTTGTCAGCATTACAGCTTTGGGGATGGCTTTCTCCAGATTTTACACTGCCGATTCTCTGGCATGCTGCTGGACAGGCACATTCCTCCATCCAAGATCACCCCATACAGAAACAGGATCATCAGGGTCAGTCAGCACTTGCTGCATCCGCTATAAGACCTCCGCCTCCATAGCTGCGGGGGCAGGTTGGCAAAGCACATTGTTACTCTGCCATATTGCTGACTCTTCAGCCAGGATTTCAGAGTTGTCAACTGGTATTTCTCGATAGTCCCAGGCAAAGGGAGCCCAGCCCTGGCGCTGAGCAGAGTCTAGCATCTGTCTGTAGGCGATCTCCAGCTCCCATTCCTGAATGGCCAGAAACTCTATATCTTCCAGTGCCCAGTGCACTTCCGAGATGTTCAGTAACCCTTCTCTGAAATCCATAATTTCGTCCAACCGCCAATCCAAATCACTCCCAAAGTTAGGGTCCCCTGTCAGCTTCACATACAACAGTCCCAAGCCGCCGTAGCTTAAGCCTTCCGTTGGACTGTCATCCGCTATCCAGGGACATGCTTGGGATACATGCTACTGGAGGGCTCTGTAGCTCTCATCCAGCTTCATCTCTGCCCAGACCAGCCTGCTTAATTCAGCTGTCTGCTCCTTGTGTGGTTTTTCTCCCAAAAACAGCACCTGCAATCCATACTGCGACCAGTACCTTTCCTCGATGAGGGGAGAACCTGGTGTCGCTGCTTACGGGCTAGCGATTCCTTCCAGAGTTCGCAGTGGATAGAATCAAACCATCCCAGTAGGACCTGCTCTGATACTGGTCCTCTGTGCTGTATCTGCATCTCTCGCAATCTCCTTCTGAATTCCTCTTCCATGGCGGCTGGTATCTGTACCTAACAAAAACATATTTGGGGGGCACACCATACAATGCGTTTAAATTCAAGATGGTGCTTCTTCCATTCTATTTCTAGAGTAGGACCCACTAATTTGGGGTACTTTGTCGCAGTGAGTGGGCTTAGCACTATATGACCATGTAGTGTAACCAAACCCCCGTATTTTTTGAATATGTTCAGGTTTTTTTAACTAGCCTTGCAGGAAATGTCATTCTTGAATGTGTGCACTGTAAAATATTTTGTACTGTTTGTAGGTCTTATAGCAGCACCATCTTAAATTTGAACGCATTGTAGGGTGTACCCCCCAAATATGTTTTTGTATATTGTAATAGACCTTGACCAGGTTTTTTGGGCTGGAGCACCCCTCCCCCTCCTCATGACCTCTTATTTAGTGGCCACCAGTGCATAGGATGTATCCCCTTCAGTTCTCCCACATAGAGGAGTTCAGCTCCCATGGTTGAGACAAAGGATCTTCCATGCTATTACTAGAGTAGGACCCACTAATTCAGGGTACTTTGTCGCAGTAAGTTGGCTTAGCACTATATGACCATATAGTGTGACCAAACCCCCGTATTTTTTGAATATGTTCAGGTGTTTTTAACTAGCCTTGCAGGAAATGTCATTCTTGAATGTGTGCGCTGTAAAATATTTTGTACTGTTTGTAGGTCTTATAGCAGCACCATCTTGAATTTAAACGCATTGTAGGGTGTACTCCCCAAATATGTTTTTGTATATTGTAATAGACCTTGACCAGGTTTTTTGGGCTGGAGCACCCCCCCCCCTCCTCATGACCTCTTATTTAGTGGCCACCAGTGCACAGGATGTATCCCCTTCAGTTCTCCCACATAGAGGAGTTCAGCTCCCATGGTTGAGACAAAGGATCTTCCATGCTATTACTAGAGTAGAACCCACTAATTCGGGGTACTTTGTCACAGTAAGTGGGCTTAGCACTATATGACCATATAGTGTGACCAAACCCCCGTATTTTTTGAATATGTTCAGGTGATTTTAACTACCCTTGCAGGAAATGTCATTCTTAAATTGTGCGCTGTAAAATATTTTGTGGTATCTGTACCTCTCCTCTCCTGCTATCCGGACCTTGGATGCAGGTGGAAGTTTGGATGTCCCAGACTGCAGGAAGCATCCCGCTGCTTGCCACCAATGTAACGGAACGTCCCCCACTCCGCTTGAGTGCTTGCGTCAGTAATACCACTTCCTCCCAGTCTGGATATAGATATCAGATATTCCAACTGCTCATAAGCACAAAACAAGACGACACTTGTTTAGCTGCTAACATGGACTCATTTATTAGAACCAAAATGACAAGTCTTTATATACCGTTAAAGAGGAGGTTCCCCCCTCCTGCTCATTTTACTCTAACAATACAACTTTAACCTAATTAACCTAATTAACATGAGTTAATTATCTAATCCTTTAGACAGCCTAGGTGACTAAGAGACATGACCTTTAGGGGTAAGACTTTACGTCTCCTAGCTCACCGACTATTCAATACACATTACCATAAACATCAACACAGGGTTAATTAGCACAAACAACAATGGGTAGAATACTCTTAGAAGCTGTGGTAAGCCAGACTAGACTCATTTACATTATAGAGGATAACAGATAGGTGGCTGAAGTTGATGATATTATCAAATCCTCACAGTATGTGTCCCAACAGTATGAATCAGTCACTATTTCTAATATGGCAAATACAGGGTTCCCAGAGTCTGTGTGTCCTAGGGGACAAGGACCCAAATCCAAAGTAACACCACCTCAAGGGTCCCTAGGCATACAGCTCACAAAGTGCACCGTTCCCTCAAATGCCAGGGCTCATAATCGGTTAGCAAGAGGCTGGCATTCAGTCCCCTCCAAAAGCCTCTGTCCCTATTAGGCAAAAAGAAAGCCGTTGTTTAAAGAAAGTCATAAGAAGTCCGATTTGCAGTTTGTGAGAAGCCATGTCGGGGATACAGCAAACATGTGGAAGAAGGTGCTACAATCAAATGAGACCAAAATGTAACTTTTTGGCCTAAATGCAAAACACTATGTGTGGTGGAAAACAAACACTGCACATCACCCTGAACACACCATCCCCACCATGAAACATGGTGGTGGCAGCATCATGTTGTGGGTATGCTTTTCTTCAGCAGGGACAGGGAAGCTGGTCAGGGCTGATAGGAAGATGGATGGAGCCAAATACAGGGCAACCTTAGAAGAAAACCTGTTAGAGTCTGCAAAAGATTGGAGACTGGGGCAGAGGTTCACCTTCCAGCAGGACAGCGACCCTAAACATATAGCCAGAGATACAATTGAATGGTTTTAGAGCAAAGCATATTCATGTGTTAGAATGGTCCAGTCAAAGTCCAGACCTAAATCCAATTGAGAATCTGTGGCAAGGCTTGAAAATTGCTGTTCACAGGCTCTCCATTCAATCTGACAGAGCTTGGGCTATTTTGCAAATAAAAATGGGCAAAAATGTCACTCTTTAGATGTCTCTGGTAGAGACATCCCCAAAAAGACTTGCAGCTGTAATGATTAATCAAAAGAATATTACTTACAAATCAGAGCAGACAATCAAGGGTGTCTGCTCTGAGAGCTGTGAAAATGGTTCTCGTGACAACCCAACAGGACAACAGGGGAGGCAGGTAAGACATGGATGGAAATTAAAGATCATGGTCACCCCAAACATAGGCATGAGTGAAGTGAATAAAAAATAAGGGATGCGGCGCCAACTATTATAACTAAATGTACCAGTGCTGCTCTTAAAATTATATATACATACTAATATATCATGAAAAAGGCTGTATAAAGGGCGCTATCTGGACAAAGGAAAAACTTAGATATTATAGTGAATTATTAAAAGCATATATAAGAAAATCAATGAAATAAATAAAATGTGTGTGATCAAAATGTGCATTTTGTTGCAAAATGTTGCAAAATGTTGCAAAATGTGCAACGGTTATTATTCCGTACTCTTACTCTTGGACTTTCCGCTGCCTTTGATATAGTTGACCACCCCCTCCTCCTCAAAAAACTCAATTTGCTTGGTCTCCATGGCTGTACTCTCCGTTGGTTTGAATCTTACCTATCTCATCGCACTTTCAGTGTCACTTACAACTCCTCTTCCTCCTCTCCAACTCCTCTTACCGTTGGGGTCCCCAAGGTTCTGTCCTTGGACCTCTACTATTCTCGATCTACACATCCTCTCTGGGTCAGCTGATAGCCTCCCATGGCTTCCACTACCATTTATATGCTGAAGACACCCAAATCTATCTCTCTCCCCCTGAGCTCACCCCATCAATCGCTTCACCCATCACTGATTTACTAACAGACATATCAGTCTGGATGTCAAACCACTTCCTCAAACTGAATCTATCAAAAACTGAGCTCTTAATATTTCCTCCCCCACGTGTCCCTTCCCCTGACTTCTCTGTCAAGATCAATGGCACATCTATCAGTCCATTACCACATTCCAGGGTGCTAGGGGTAACCTTAGACTCTGAACTGTCCTTTCAGGCCAACATACAATCCCTGTCCAAATCATGCCGCCTTAGCCTCCGCAACATTTCCAGAATATGCACCTTTTTAACTAATGACACCACCAAGCTTCTAATTCACTCCCTAGTTATCTCTCGCTTCAACTACTGCAACTTCCTCCTCATTGGATTACCTTTACATAGACTATCCCCCCTTCAGTCCATAATGAATGCCGCTGCAAGACTTATCCACCTTACCAACCATTCAGTGTCCTCCGCCCCTCTCTGCCAATCCCTCCACTGGCTTCCACTCACCCAACGAATAAATAAAATCACTAACCTAGTCCCAAAATACCAACCAAGCTGCTCTCTTCGGTCCTCCCAAGACCTCCTGCTCTCTAGCTCCCTTGTCACCTCCTCCCATGCTCGTCTCCAGTATTTCTCCAGAGCTTCTCTCATCCTTTGGAACTCCCTACCCCAATCTGTCCGACTG
The DNA here is from genome assembly GCA_037952835.1 of Lithobates septentrionalis. Taxonomy (NCBI): domain Eukaryota; kingdom Metazoa; phylum Chordata; class Amphibia; order Anura; family Ranidae; genus Lithobates; species Lithobates septentrionalis. The sequence goes on from JBBDGP010001535.1 coordinate 1,215,691, forward strand.
TCCCCTAATCTATACATCTTTAGACGATCCCTGAAAACTGTTTTACTTCCTCCATCAGCTCATCCCCCACAGCTATTACCTTTTGCATCAATTGACCCTTCCTTTTTAGATTGTAAGCTCTAATGAGCAGGGCCCTCTGATTCCTCTTGTACCAAATTGTAATGTAACTGTAATGTCTGCCTTTATTTTGTTAAGCTGCGCAAACTGTTGGCGCTATATAAAACCTGTTTAATAATAATAATGATGCATCAATATACATAAAAGTCCATACATTTCTATTATAAATGACTCTTCAATATATGCTCCAACACCGTGCTCCTGAAATAATATGTGCTCCAAAACAATAGTGCTTCACCCGGAGTGACCATAAAACATGAAATGTGAGAAACTGCTCGATTCATAGGTCAGTCTCCATCAAAATCCACATCTATCTCTCTCCTCCATACATGGATAAATATGGTCACGAACGAATAAGCAGGGATATGTAAAAAACTCTCCAGTATCATATATCCTACACAATATTCATCTGTCTCCTTCTCCCATCACAGGACTCTGTGGAACTGGCTCTGCCACAAAGGGCCACAGAAGACAGGTATAGAGTATTGTTTTATTTAAAAGAAAGCTGCACTTACATATGTCCAATATGATACAAATGGCACAAAGGCAGCTCGAGGGTCTGTAGAATTGGTCCCGCACCGCTGTGTGACTAGCGGCGTGTGGCGTGCATTCCAACTACCTGGCGGAAGTGGAGGGCTCCTGTCAGTTTGCATGTCAAGCCTCTCTTCTATGCATTTCATGCTCTGTGCACGTCATCAGGAAGGCATGAGTGAAGCCTACAGTAAAATGCATGTGTAAATCAATATATATTTGAGTTTCAAAAAATGACTCACACCTATAGCCCTCAAAAATATTTGCTGACACAGCATGACAGCATATACGTATGGGTAGGCTCTGCCCCTGCCCTATTACAGGATCAGTTATACTATATAAGTAAGCCTCCTCCCTGCAGGCAGCATTCTCTTTTTTTCCTCATTGCTACAGCCGGTTATGCTGCTGCTGAAAGCAGGATTTTTCTTTTCCCTCACCTTGCCAGATTCATCTGGCCCAGCCACACAGGTTCAAGCCTCTCCTGTGATGAAGCTCCCTGCTGTACAGGCTGTAAATCTCCTATATAGGGAAGACTTCCCCCCTCAGGGTCCAGAATGAGGGGGAGTGATGGCATCTGGTCTCTAGGGATTGCTCCTTCATCATGACTCCATGGATGGACATTCATTGGGCTTCCTGTTTGGAGATGAAGCATGCAGGTGGTAGGGCACCACATGGTGCACACATCCATAGTATTCAGTTACTGCCGCAAGTATGTTGTTAACTTGCACCACTGAAAGCCTATGTCACACGTGAATTTTTCTGGCTTGTCCATAGTTTCAGTCTAATGTAGGCTCGCTGACATTTAGATATAATGCCAGAAAAATCAGAGTAAGGGGGTTTGGGTACAATTTAGTTCTAATAGAGTACAATTAAAGCTCCTGCTCCTGTTAATGGAACTCAGTGAACATTATAGATTAAAGGGAACTAATAGAGACCCGATCTGAATATACAAGTTTTTCCTTTACATCAATAGAACACTAAAATGTGATCTTTATAACAATGATGCCACCTATGGTATCTACTGGTGCTGTCCAAGCTTTTAGAGGTCTCCCCTAGATATCTGACAGGCATCAGGGTCTCAGTGCCCTGATGCTCTGTGAGCTACAAACATAATAAGCATCAGCGCTGTATACACCACATAGCGCATACTCTCTTTCACCTTTGTGAGTGAGGGACGTCGGAGTCATGTGACTCCGACGCCACATACGTTCAAACACTTCCTGTATCAATGGTTGCCTTGGCGACTAGACGCACCTCTCCCTCTCCCCAGGATGCCGCGCCCACACTCCATAGAACACACAGATGGAGGAGGGCCGTGCGCTGCGGCAGGGGATGTGTATGTGGGGGGAGGCGCCTGTCACTTAGACAACATAGACGATCGTGAGACGCTCTCCAGCATCAAGCTGGAGGCGTCCATTACCATGACAACAGGAAGCCAAGTAATGTTCTCCTTTTACTACCTTATAAGGAGACTTTATGTTAGAGACGGCGGCTGATGCAGGCCACGCCTTTCACACTGCACCACCAATGAACAGGGCATTACTCTTGAACCTTTGATACGCCCATCACAGAAACCACACCCATATCCCCTACATTAGGATGCCAGGGACGGCCAAGGGCAGCACTTTTGCAACTGGCTTCTAACAGAGAGGAACTCTAGGACCAGAGCTCTCTCTCACCTACAACTGGGAACTTCAACTATATATGCTGCAGGACTCACTTAAGGTAATCTGACCAGGGATCTTCCCACTTGGTGGTTATCCTGGAAAACTGAGGTTCCCATGAGCCACCATGATTTCTAAAATTACTTTTTTAATTTAATCCTCATTCAAACATTGCTTATGTCTTTCAGCCTCTTTGCTCCTTACGGCTGCCAATTATTGGTCTTTTTATAAGCATACCGGGCTGCCCCGTAGAGGATAGTGAGCGGTTTAGACAAATTGGTGATCAGGGCCCCTGCCAGTACTGGAAGGCATTTTTCTGCAGCTACATGCTCAAATGTAAGTCGCATTTATGATCTTTCAGTCAAAATGCAGTCTCTCTAGATATAGGCGATATGTATATATACTATTAGTAATTATGTTGTTTTTTGACATTTTAGAATGTGATGCAATTCCTTCCCTGAGGAAGACTTTGCTTTGACAATAAAGTTGAAACGCGTTGGAAATCTGCTATCGGACGCCATCGTATCAACTTGGTTGGTGTTTGTATTTAGCAGTAGGATGCATCACTTGTTCTTATGTATCTGATATCCTTGTTTTAAAACACTTATCTAAAATATTAATTTATATGTTCATTTGTATTGTATTCTCTTCGTTTTTGTACCAATAAAACTTATTTTAATTCAAATTTCTGATCATTGCATTGCCTTAAAAATCCCATATTGAGGTACACATTTGGTCTTTTGTAGTTTCAGTCTGTTTACTATTGCCTCACAGGTTGTGGTTTGTGTCTGCAATGCTGCTAATGCTGATAGCAGGTGTGCTGTGCTGGGCTGAAGCCTTCCTATTAACTCAACAAGGCCTCGTCCTACAGGTTTGACTTATTGTCTGCAGGTATACTGTTAGCTTGCACCACTGAAAGCATATATCACACATGTGAATCTTACTGGCTGTCCTAGTGCTACTCTGTTTACAAATGCTTCACAGGTTGTGGTCTGTGTCTGCAGCATTGCTAATGCTTAGGCTGATAACAGGTGGTGCTGAGCCTTTCCTATTAACGCAGGGCCTGGCCCTGCAGGCTGGGCTTACTGTGTATTAACGCTTGGTTGTGGTATGGACCTTTTGCGGTACATGTGTCTAAGGTAGGTTTAACCTGCTAGTGCTAATTGACTGATGACTAATAACCTGTACTGCTTGCCTGTGATTACATTGACTCTACAGTACTAATGACTGCTATGTGTTTATTACTATGCATTTACATGCTGACCTTGATGCTAAAATGAAAGTCAAGATCTGCTTAGTTACATTTCCTTAGTCCTTTACCTGTTAGCCATGTGTATCTGGTTCTGTTATTTGTGGTACACCACAGAGGGATATGTGGTTTGCTGCTTGTAGTGGTTACTACTGATGGTTTTTTAACAAATACTCCCAGGCATAGCTCTAGTCTTTCAGTTCATCCGTGGGCCAGAAGCAATCAGCCTTCCTAGAGACCAGCAATGTTCATTAAGGTGAGGGCAGGTAGGTATATTATATATCCTAAAAGAGTGCACATTATGGGCATAATGGATTGTAAATCTCTCCAATCCCTCAACACCAACACCACTTCTCAGGAAGAGGAGAATCAACCTGCCTCTGCAACAGAGACAGGTCCTCTTTAGCCCCGAAGAAACCACTCTGTATTTAACTGCCAGAAGAGGCAGACCAAGGAAATCTATACAATAATCATCGATGGCGATAGTGAACTGGTGGTAGCTGGTGTGTCGGCCAAAATGCATGCCAAATTGCAGGCCAGAGGCAGTGGCAAATGGGCAGAGACTGAGAAGGCCTATAGTCACTAATAGTTCCATACCAAGCCTAATCAAACAGCTGTGTTTTTTTAAAGGCAACCTTTACCTCAGAAGCAGTTGGCCAGGGAGTACTTATCAGACTGGCCAGATGGGTCAGCCTTAGCTTGCTTTTAGGAAGTTGCCATGGAAAGATGGCATATCAGAAGCAAAAAGTGGATGTTTTAACTCTGTCCAAACTGACTGTGTGAACCTCTATTCAATAATGCTCAAGTACTAAGCTAATCAAACAACTAAGTGTTCTGCCAGCAGAAAAGCAGAGGCCCTGAGACAGCGAATGAATCTGGAGATGAAGAAGGTTCATACTACTATTACGTAGTTTTTTTTGTTGACCTGTGGTTGAGCTCACTTCAGTAGCCAGACTGTCAGGATCTCAGACAAGATGAAAGCAAAGCTCTGGCCAGTGATAAACTATATATGATGGCTGATCCTAGAGTGAAAATGAAGTAGCCAGTGATGCAGTTCAGCCACTGCGGATACAAGACTATTTCTCTGGTAGTCCGTTGTGGTCAGTTAACCCTTAAGGGAAATCCCTAAAGTAACACATATCGCTTTTAAGTCAGAGTGGTGACTATTCAAGTCGGATCCGGTGATATCTAGAAGGGGGATTAATCGCCAATGACCAGAGGATAGACAAAAGGCAAAGTAACAAAGATTGAATGACAGGTTAAACCCGGGAAAACTACATAGGAGAATAAAGAATCAATAATCATCTTTATTTGTCTGCCTAAACCCAAGTCTACCCAAGTCGCCCAGTAAGGTCGGCTGTCAAAATTATATTTGTAAATTTGAACTTTAGGATCCATGGGTCCTGTGCATTAAGGAAGCCATTGGAATTTCCATTCCTCTCCTCGGATTATGACTGCATGTTCTTTAGTCAAAAGTAAGACTTGGTCAACAAGCAGAAGGATTAGGATCCAAAACTGCATATGGTATAGTTGCAATCAATCTCTCCAGCCATCAGTAAGGCTTGGCTTCCACAAATCGGACCCCATGGTTTCCAAGGAGTACCGTTCATAGCAGTGCGACTTCAAATCGCAGTGATGTCAAAGTTGTCCCTGCACTACTTTGATCCCACTTTGATGCGATTTGGGCCATGGACCTCAAGAATACACAGGCATTGCTTCAAGTCTCATAAAAGTCAGTCACAAAAGTCAGTCACAAAAATTGCACGACTTTTAGGTCGCAATAGTGGAAACCCAGGCTAAGATTGTAGATTGTCTTTAGACCTAGCAGGTGTGTGTGTATACTGTAGGGATATTTTAGCTTGCTGTCCACCATTTTAGCTATAAAAATATGTATCCATCTTAGAATAATATGTATATGTGATGTCTATCAAAAGTTAGTTTCAAATTCTTGTAAATAATATGATTTCCCCGAAATGACGCATGAAGTTTTTTTCTTGTTGACAGTTTCTGTATGAAGAAATTATGTTCTATTTTTGGTTAGTTATACGTCTGTATGTCTGTAATTTTAGCATATATTAATGAAGGGGTTGGATTTTTGTTGTGATGTCATGTTGGTTATATAAGTGAAATACGGAAGTAAAAGATTGGATCATTCTGAATTGCATGCCTTGTGTGTGTGTGTCATAATTTCTTGTCGGAATGATCTCCAGATCTGAATGGGTTTGAAGGAACACTCTAGGCAGGATTCATACGAGGGTTCACTTGCTTTTAGAACATATATACACCCCAACATATACTATATACACACTTCAAGACACCTATGCTTCTGCAAGTACCGTCGCTTGGCTGTTCAAGAGTTCACTACGAGTTCATCTGGCAGACTTTGGCCTTTCCACAAACTCCGGGCATTTCCCAGGATATTAGGTCTAGTAGTGGCCGCCTAGAGGGAGCAAGGACTTGAGCCTTGTTGAGTGAGCCTTGTTTGGGCAACAGCCTGGCACATTGTCTTCCAGGTCCTGGAAAAAAGTTACTAGGCATATTCACAATGAATATTCACAAAATGCATTGAGATCTGTGATGCACTTTAGCTCTATATGTATCTGTTATTTTGTGGAACTTAACTATTAGTATTTATGAACAAAATATGAACTTGTAACTATGAACTGAGTACAATAAATCAGCTTGTTAAAAAAACTAGGCTTGCTTTTATGTGAAGAACATTTTTATTGTTTGATATTGACAAATAAAAATCTTTTTACTCATTTACCTTGTTGCTTTTATGTACCTCAAGAAAATCCTATGGGCACTTGAAATGTATTGTTGGATTGCATTATAAGAGAAGGTGGTATACCATTTTATGTACCAGATCACTACACACATGCTGTACTTTTCTGGTCCCTTCCTATACATTTTCCCAATTCTCCTGTCTCTCCTGTGTTGCCTCATTCCCCCAGTAAACTAAAATCTGTGTTGATCTCCTGCTTTTGTTTTTTCTGGTTATTTTCATTCTCTCCTTTCAGTTTACCTCTGTCCCAGCCAATGGGAGAGAAGCAGACCCAGTTGTACATTTTTTTGTTACCATTCCTTGATAAGCACTTCCAGCTCTGAAATATTAGGCTGCATTGTATGTACAAATTTTCAATAAAACACTCCTAATTTGTTTGTCTCTTCAAGTTTTACATGGTTGGTTTTGAGGAGTGTTTTAGACCAATGACTTATTGGTATATCCAGCAGTGTTAATTTTATCGACTAAAACATTTTAGTCGACTAAATGAATATTATTTTATGCGACTAAAATACGACTAAAACTAAAACAACTGAGATGACTAAAATACGACTAAAACTAAAATGGGACTAAAACTAAAATGTCATTTTAGTCAAAAGACTAATGCCGCGTACACACGGTCGGACTTTTCGTCTACAAAAGTCCAACGGACGCTGACGGACTAAAGCTGGCTGGTAATCCGATCGTGTATGGGCTTCTCCGGACTTTCAACTGACTTTTTTAGCCTCAAATCCGACGTACTTTAGATTTGAAACATGCTTCAAATCTTTCCGACGGACTCGAGTCCGGTCGAAAAATCCGCTCGTCTGTATGCTAGTCCGACGGACAAAAACCCATGCTAGGGCAGCTATTGGCTACTGGCTATGAACTTCCTTTATTTTTAGTCCGGTGTACGTCATCACGTAAGAATTTGACGGACTTTTGTGTGATCGTGTGTAGGCAAGTCTGTTTGTTAGAAAGTCCGCCAAAAGTCCGTCGAAAGTCTGTCGGACAGGCTGTCGGACTTTTGTAGCTGAAAAGTCCGACCGTGTGTACGCGGCATTAGACTAAAACTAAATTGAAATTTGACTTCAAAATTAACATTGGTCTGTAGTGCATGTTCATACCTCAATGCCATAATAAATATCATATAAGGTTTTTCACTCCAGCAGTATATAATGAGTTTGGAAATTGTAGAGAAATGTTAACTAATGCATTACAATTTAATTACACCTATTAGATTTTAGAGGACTAAAATGAGTTTTATTCGACTAAATGTACTGTTGTGTTTTACATTTTAGGTAATGAGTTTGTGAAGAGATTGTAAGTAAGGTTTCCTTCTGATGCAGGTCATATTTGTGCAATCAGTTGGCCAATGCACATCTACAGTACGTAGTAGGGAGTATTTTACCTGTTTGTTTTTAGCTGTTCCTAAAAATTCAGTTACCTTTAGCTTCATATATTAATAGTCAGTTGCACAGACAAGCCCACGGCTTTTAAATGTAAGAAGAACAAAAGCTACAAGAGTTAGACAATTTAAACTCCAGAATTGTCGTCACCTAACTTGGATCAAATTGGTTCCAAAGGCTCAAGGTTTTTTTTACCTTAACATATAGAATGTTTGGTTAGAATGGAATGTTAAAAAAACTTCTGGGTGCTGCCCCCCCCAGCCCCCCCTACACTTATCTAGCCCCATCTCGATCCAGCGATGTGCAGTAGAGCAGTGGCTCCCCAGGGTCTCTCTCTTCTCATTGGCTCACACAGCAGCAGGAGCTATTGGCAGCCAGTAAGCCAAAGAGGGGAGAGCAGGGGGCAGGGCCGCGCCGTGCCTCACTCTGTGTGTGAATGAACACAAAGAGTGCGGCTTGGGAGTGAGTCTGTTCAAGTGCCCCCATAGCAAGAGGCTTGCTATTGGGAGCACTCGGCAGGGGGAGGAGCCAGGACCACCAACGGGGGCAAGGAAAAAGAAAAGGATCAGGGCTGCTCTGTGCAAAACCATTGCACAGAGCAAGTATAACATGATTTTTTATTTTTTATATCTGTTTTTAGAATCACTTTTAGTCAATAAATTTTTATAATCTCAACTTCTTTTTACTAGAAAAAAATCAACAAAAAATACAATTTCACCAGTAGTTTTCTGGTTTTTATATACCACTGTTTACCTTTTTATTCAAAGGTTTGCTTTAAGAATAGTCACAGAAATAGCATAGCTATTATTCCATTACTCTTACTTGACTTAAAAAAAAAAAAAAAAATTCAGTATTTAGAGGGTTGAAAAACAAACACAGACACACACACACAGATACACACATTTTTCTATTGTATAAGCAAGCTCTTTTAGCCATTGGAAGTAACACATATTTAAGGCATTTGTCAGGAAGTAAAACTGTCTGTCAGCATCTCCTGGGGTAACTGACATCTGCGGACACATCATGCCAAGAAAATAACAGCGACATTAAACAATAACTCCTAATAAAGCTTGATGTCTAACTCAAGGGCTATGTGTTGCTTCCTCCTATTGCTGAAGCCTCACGCACTGCATAACAAATAAATGCCACAGTAAAATGAAACACACTGAAATTTTCTTGCATTTTTACATTTTGCATGTTTTGCAATTTTTATATACATAAAAATAAAGAAATTACCCATTTGCAGAGTTCTTATGTGAATGATTACATACATGAGATTAAATGCCAGAACTTCATGCTTAACCTCCCTGGCGGTATGATTATTTCAGATTTTAGGTGCTGAAAGCGGTACCATTATTTTGCACAGAAATTTGGTGTTTTATATTGTAGGCCTGTAATTCTTAGGAATAGTTCACTTAAATCTGTCCAAACAAGAGTCTAGTAGACATCCCGGGTATGATAAAGTTTGAAAAACGAAATAAAAATTTATAATAAATAACTATAAATAATTATAACAAATAATAATATAATAATAATAAAAATTATATAATAATGTAATCAAATCAAAAACACTGAAATTTGCTCAGTTGCAGAATTGTAGCTTTTGTTACTTTTAGTGTTTGATGACGGATCTCCTCACAAATCACTATCGCTCAATTCTGCAAGTGATTATAATTTATTATCGCTTTTTTCTAGCTGGTCTAAAACCACTTTTGATGTAAAGAGACAGTTTTGGTTGCTATGGACAATCTCCAGTTTCCTGGCAGAAAGAACAGTTTTATATATATAAAACTGCATGCAGGACACTGGGCAGACCACTAGGGACAAAGGGGATGTGTAATTATTTGATACAGTACTGTAATGTGTAATATTACAGTATGCTGTATCTGTACTGTGTGTTTACTGTGTGTTTCACTTTTGAATTTACCGCCGAACTCCGTCCCCGTGCGTCGCAACGCTCGCAGGGAACGGAGCTCGGCACTGTGAATCGAGCGAGACACAGCGGCTCGCCGTTCACAGCGGAGAGACATCACAGGATCCAGGAGACAAGGTAAGTAAACTCTTCCTGGATCCTGCGATGCAAGCCCGAGTCTGGCTCGGGGATACCGCTTTTGGTATGAAAAATCCACCCCGAGCCAGACTCGGGAATACCGCCAGGGGGGTTAAGATGCATAAACAAAAAGGACAAGACAAGGCTGTATGGTGTAACGTGCCCATGGTGTTTTATTAAAAGATAACCAATTTTAAGAAAATAACCCTGAAAATAAAAATACTGTAGCTGCTGACTTTTAATAATTGGACACTTACCTGTCCAGGGGTCCAGTGCTGTCCTCACCCGGGCCAGTTCTTGGATCGTCTGCAGGTGTGATTGCTAGCAGCTTCACAGCCAGCTTCCCACTGCGCATATGCGAGCTGCCCTGTGCTTTGTGAATGATCCTGCAGCTTTCTGGGACCTGTGCAGTGTCCCAGAAGGCTGCAGTGGAAGGAGGGGGGGGACGTTTGCTTCCGACTGGAAGTGGGAGCAGGTACATGTCAAAACCCGGTACCCGCTCCTCTACCCAAAAAAAACTGCCAAAACATAAAAAGGAGGAGGGGAGGAGGCGGACAAGCAGGTCTTCTCCTTTTGGACGAAGTTCCTCTTTAAAGCCCAAGTTTACCCCCCCAAAAAAATCAGCACAAGGGACATTATTTACTATTAACCTGATTTGTCCTTTGTGCGGCTGGCTCCATCTTTTACTAAATTCTTAATCCTCTGACCCACCAGTGCAGGAGCCAATACAACTGAGGGAGCTGAAACAGGCACTCATCAAGCATTCCTAACTATGCCCACACTTTCTGCTCAACTCTTACTTTTTTAGAACCCGTACTACAGCTTTTATGAATGAAACATGAATGGAGGATGGTCAGATGATTGAAAGATCTGCCCCTCCATAGATTCTTTTCATTTATAGAAGCTGTAGTACAGCTTCTAAGCATGAGGGAGGTGGGTGGAAAGGGAGGGCACAGTTGGATATTGATAAATGCCTGTCACACACAACAGGGTTCTACCACACACTATACGATTATGCCAAAGGGGGTAGTAGGGGGTTGGAGGAGGAAGACTGCAAGGAAAACAGGATATTGCTTTCATAGTACTTAATGTTAATTTTGCTGATTTTTTGTTTTTTTTATTTTGACTAAACTTAGGTTTACAGAACATAGATTAACATAGATTATTTAAACAGAGACTTGCCATAAAACTCAGGCTAACCAAAATTTTGAAAACAAATATAAACCAGAAATGAAATATATCACTCTAGCACTAAGCCGGAGGACTAGCCCCTCTTAAAGACATACCAATTTCTTGAAGGGCTTCCAGGGCTGGAGTGTGGGATGTTGCTTGCTAAAGCTCTCTCAATTGACAATGTACATGAGCTGGGGCAGTTATATTTAAAATGAAGGACTGCAGCACATGCTGGCCAACTAATCAGAAGCTTCAATCTGATAATTTATGAGATATTTAGCTGCTCATAACCCAGAGGGATGTTGCAAAAAATCGAATAACTAGTAGCAGATGACGAGACCCAGTGTTCATCTCATGTGTGGGATTGCTTATTGCTGAAGTCCCTTGGACATTAGAACTGTGGTCTAAGGGAAAGTAGTACCCTTTGACGTTCCCAGCTTGAGGCTTTGGTCAGGCTATAAGAAATTCCAGCCTTTACTGCTTGCTAGTTGATATGGTCCAATAATCAATGGGCTGATGATATAATGCACGCAATGGCCTGTCCATCAGAACGAGGCTTTGCCCACACACGTACACATCATCTTCCTTTTCAGGAAGTAATTGCCTCATTACAATTCATACAAACTCTGTCACAGGATGGTACCCCATTTGATTAGCCATATTTTGTATAAAAACGCAATGACTCGGACAAGCTGATACCCCAGATGATGTCTCCTTAGACGAAATTGCTTTGTCAGTGCCAATTTGGATACATCGCTTCTCACGAGAAATACAGCTAGCCTCTTTGGTGTATCATTGTTGAAACAATCAAATCATCGTAAGACCAATCCACAACAGAGACCAAAGGATCACCTTCCATTGTGGTCAGGAAAGAGTGGCGTGGAAGCTCCCCTTTTTGGTGTGGTTACACCTCCTGCCTTGTTGACTGATTGGGCATAAGCCTTATTGAGTCCACACATTCTGGTAAGCCTCTTCCATATTGGTGGTGGATCTTTTTCACGTATTTGATCATTGTTGCTGGCATTGGGACTCCATTCCCCTTCCTTGGAATACTCACAGGAACATTGTTTTTGTCTTTGGCATTTCAGCAATTAATCCATTGGACATTTTCTGTTTTTGCACCTTAGTATTTTAGAATTATTGGACGTTTTTCTTAGCACCAACCTAAATTTTATTCTTGTGTTCACATTCATGCACATATGAAATATATCTATTGGACATTTCCTTTTGCGCTCTTTGCACTTTTTACCTATTCAGCAATTTTCCTTCACCTTAGATAGTCATCAACTTTTTCGTTTAACCATGTATGGTCATGTATTATCGTTTTGAGACCTATGATAATATATATATATATGTCACTTCATTTTGGAATTTATATTACACATAGCACAGTGAACGTTCAGTTGCACTTACTATATACTTACCAACATTTTATTAACCCTAAAAAGGTTTTTCTCACTTTCTTAGCGCTGCACTTATTTTGTCATTAGTTGATTTGGTTAGCAGAGATCCCAATTCTCACTGTTGTTCAGTCGTATACTTATCTTTTTCTTCAAACATAAACGTCCATGTCTTGAAAGGCTGTCCAAGAAAGACTCTTGACAGAGCTAGGGACTTTAGGATATATCACTCCTTGAAATGCACATGAAAATGCAAGTAATGCTTTATGACTGTGAGATATTTTATTTACAGTTAAAGTGTACCTACTGTATATTCAAAACCTTTTTTTAGTTTTAAATACAGTAAGGAAGGGTTAAAACCTCTGGGCTATTTATGCTATTTCCCATTTGGTAGTTTTTTTCTTTTTACTTCCTGTTACATCTCTAGGACAGGAAATGAAATTTATACAAAGTGAAGAAGTGAAGGGAACTCCTCTCTTAGATACATACATTAGTTGTCACCTCAACAGATGTCCCATATAGGAAGATTTACTCTTGCTCTAGTGACAACTGTAAAAATAATAAATTACTCATTACTTTCTGTTCTAGGACTAGTAAAACAGTGTGGCTACACACACGTTAAGTTTAATAAATTCCATTATTTTACCTTTTTTTTTTTTGCGGCTAATTAGGATTAGGATTTTGAATGGGTTTTGAAACAAAATATTGTTATCCTTTTAAGACTGTTTAAAAGTTTGTTCCAGTCTGCTTGCTTTGATCAAACTGATTCTCTGATATTTACAATTCTTCTTCACGATGCTATAAATTTAAACCAAAGTATGGCTAAAGGGTAGTAATACACTATAAAATAGGGCTTAGTAGTAAATTTTATTTATTAGAGAAAATTAATAGTAAAGAAATATATTGCAGAATTCAGATTCATTTCAGTACTAGTCAAAATGAGCAGTTTAGTACCAAAAGACAATTTATGAAAACTAGCATTGGTCTATAATTAAATGTTATAGTAATTTATGATGTACATTTAGACAATATTAAACATGATTAAACAATGCATAGATCTAACTACCGTACTTTGAAAACAGAAGTATTTCATCATATAATTAAATCATGCACAATAAAAAAATGTTCTCTCCCAGCATATGTAGTTATATGTCTTAACTACTCAGGTCTGGGTGGAAATTATTATTATTGTTATACAGGATTTATATGGCGCCAACAGTTTATGCAGTGCTTTACAACTTGAGGATAGACAGTACAAATACAATACATTTTAATACAGTAGGAATCAGAGGGCCCTGCTCCTTGGAGCTTACAGTCTAAGAGGGAAGGTCAAGAGATACAGAGGGTAATAACTGTGGGGGATGTGCTGATATAGAAGATAAATATACAGTTGTTAGGTGGGGGCCAGATAGGCTTCTCTGAGGAGATGAGTTTTCAGGGATCGTCTGAAAGTGGTTAAAGTAGGAGAAAATCAGACAGATAGGGGTAGAGCATTTCATAGGATGAGAGAGGCTCTGGAGAAGTCCTGAAGGCGAGCATGGGATGAGGTGACAAGGGAGATGGAGAGCAGGTGGTCTTAGAGGAGCGAAGAGAACGATTAGGTTGGTATTTTGAGACTAGGTTAGTGATGTAGCTGGGGGCCAGGTTGTGGATGGCTTTGTAAGTTGTAGTTAGTATCTTGAAATGTAATTCGTTGGCTGAGTGGCAGCCAATGGAGGGATTGGCAGAGGGGTATAGCAGACGCTGAGCCGTTTGTGAGGTGGATGAGCCTGGCAGCAGCGTTCATGATAGACTGAAGTGGGGATAGCCTATGAGGAGGGAGTTGCAGTAGTCGAGGCGGGAGATGACCAAGGAGTGGATTAGAAGCTTTGTGGTGACATTGTTTAGGAAGGGGCGTATCTTGGAGATGTTGCGGAGGTTGAGGCAGCAAATTTTGGATAGCGATAGGATGTGGGGCTGAAAGGTTAGTTCAGAGTCAAGTCACCTAGCACCTTGGCGTGGGGGGACAAGTTGATAGTTGAGCCGTTTATTTTGACAGAGAAATCAGGGGAAGTGGCACCTGAGGGAGGAAATATCATGAGCTCGGTTTTGGATAGGTTGAGTTTGAGGAAGTGATGTGACATACAGGCTCATATGTCTGTTAGTAAGTTGGTGATGCGTGAGGAGACAGATGGAGAGAGCTGGGGGGTGGAGAGATATGGGTGACATCAGCATAGAGATGATATTGAAAGCCGTGGGTGGCAATAAATTGACCCAGGGAGGTGGTGTCGATTGAGAAAAGGAAAGGTCCAAGAACAGAACATTGGGGGACCCAAATGGAGAAAGGAAGAGGAGAGGGAGAAGTAGAGTTGTAAGTGACACTGAAGGAGCGGTGAGATAGGTAGGATGAGAACCAAAGGAGAGTGCAGTCACAGAGACCAAAGGAGTCAAGTTTATTGAGGAGGAGGGTGTGGTCCACTGTGTCTAAGGCAGCAGAGAGATCCACGAGAAGTAGTACAGAATAGTGTCTGCTGGTTTTAGCCGTTAGTAGGTCATTTGAGAGTTTAAGGAGAGCAGTTTCCGTGGAGTGTTGAGGGCAAAATCCGGATTGAAGGGGTTCAAGAAGTCTGTTCATGGTCAGATGGTCGCTCGGTCGGTTGTAGACTTTCAAGAAGTTCAGAGGAGTAAGGAGATGGGACATAGGTTGTTAAGATTGGTGGGATCCAGTGAGGGCTTTTTAAGTATGGGGGTGACTAGCACATGTTTTAGAGAGTTTGGGAAGATGCCACAAGAGAGGGAGAGGTTGAAAATGTGAATTATGCCGCGTACACACATGCGGACCTTCCGGCGGACTGGACTCCGTCGGACAATTCGATCGTGTGTGGGCTCCAGCGGACTTTTTTTCCCCAAAAGTCCGACGGACCTAGAAATATCAAATCTTTCCGACGGACTCGAGTCCGGTCGAAAAATCCGCTCATCTGTTTGCTAGTCCGAAGGGCTAAAACCGACTCTAGGGCAGCTATTGGCTATCAACTTCCTTATTTTAGTGCGGTTGTACGTCATCACGTATGAATCCGTCAGATTTTGGTGTGATCGTGTGTAGTCCGCTCATGTGTAAGCGGCATTAGAGAGTGTAGAATTGAGTCAGAGGGTGAGCATAGCATTTGCGAGGGAGCAGGTGATTAGAACTCATTAATACTAGCAGGGTTGAATGAGGGAAGCAATAATTGTATCTGTGGACATGGGGGTGTTGCATGGGAGACGTTTCTGCACGTTGGAGACCTCCTCATGAATTGTATCAATCTTATTTTTGAAGTGATTGATGATCTCCTGGGCAGTGAGTGCATTAGAGGGTGGAGGCAGTGGAGGACAGAGTAGAGTGTTGAAGGTAAAAAAGAGTTGATGTGGACTGGATGAGAAGGTGGTAATCAGTGTGATAAAGTAGGTCTGCTTGGCAGTGTGGAGGCAGGAATAGTATTTTAGGAGGGCAGATTTATATAGTGTGAAGTCTTCCTGGAACTTAGTCTTATGCCACAGACGCTCAAGAGCGTGGCTACATTTTCTGAGACTTCTGGTGTCGTCTGTTTGCCAGGTTGTAGCAGCCGGGGCCTAATTCTGCGTGTAGTGAGGGGGGCAAGCTTGTCTAGGGAGGAAGACAGTGAGCTGTTGTAGATGAAAGTGGCTAGGTTGGGGCAGGACAGGGGTGAGGTTTTGTCATAGAGGTGATCAGTAGCAGAGTAGAAAAGAGAAGGGTTGAAGTGGTGAAGGTTTCTGTTAGGCGGTTGGAGGGAGAGGAGATGGAAGACAGGGAGAGAGCAAAACTAATAAGGTAGTGATCAGAGAGTGGGAGAGGATTGTTGGAAAGGTTGCACGGAGTGCACAGATAGGAGAAGACAAGGTCAAGGGTGTTGCCGTTGGAGTGAGTAATGCCGCGTACACACGGTCGGACTTTTCACCTGCAAAAGTCCGACGGACGCCGCCGGACAAAGTCCGGCGGAAAGTCCGACCGTGTGTGGTCTCCATCGGACTTCCGACGGACCGTTTCGGTCGGATTTTTGCGGAAATCCGACGTACTTTAGATTTGAAGCCTGCTTCAAATCTTTACGTCGTACCTCCGCCGGACTCAGTTCCTGACGGAAAGCCCGTTCGTCTGTATGCTAGTCCGAAGGACCAGATACGACGGAGGAGCAGGTTACTGCATCTCGCGCTCGCTGCAATAGGAAAAACAAATCTTCCTATTGCGGCGAGCGCGGGGCATACCAGGCCCTTAGGTCTGGTATGGATTATAAAGGGGAACCCCTACGCCGAAAAAACGGCGTGGGGTCCCCCTAAAATCCATACCAGACCCCGATCCGAGCACACAGCCTGGCCGGTCAGGAAGGGGGGTGGGGACGAGCGAGCGCCCCCCCCCCTCCTGAACCGTACCAGGCCGCATGCCCTCAACATGGGGGGGTGGGTGCTTTGGGGGAGGGGGGCGCCCTGCGCCCCCCCCTCCCCCCAAAGCACCTTGTCCCCATGTTGATGAGGACAAGGGCCTCTTCCCGACAACCCTGGCCGTTGGTTGTCGGGGTCTGCGGGCGGGGGCTTATCGGAATCTGGGAGCCCCCTTTAATAAGGGGGCCCCCAGATCCCGGCCCCCCACCCTATGTAAATGAGTATGGGGTACATGGTACCCCTACCCATTTACCTAGGTAAAAAGTGTCAGTAATAAAACACAACACAGGTTTTTAAAATAATTTATTAAACAGCTCCGGGGGGGGGGGTCTTCTTCCGTCTTCGGGGGTCCCTCCGGTTCATCTTCTCCCGGCGTCCGGTTGGTTCTTCTCCGCTCTCCGGCCTCTTCTCCCGGTGTCCCAGGTCTTCGGCCGGCCCCTCCGCTTTCTTCAGGTAGCTCTATTGCCAGCGGAGGTCCGGACTTCTGGGCTTCTTGGCTTCTTGTGTTCTCTTCTCTTCTCTTCCCCCAGATGTTGACACGACGCTCTCTCCGGCTGGACTGGTCTCTGAGGGCTGCGTTGTGACTTATATAGGCGGAGACCCCGCCCCCATATGATGTCACAGTCCCTGGGCATGCTGGGACTGTGACGTTTTAGGGGGCGTGGTCGACCACGCCCCCTAAAACGTCACAGTCCCAGCATGCCCAGGGACTGTGACATCATATGGGGGCGGGGTCTCCGCCTATATAAGTCACAACGCAGCCCTCAGAGACCAGTCCAGCCGGAGAGAGCGTCGTGTCAACATCTGGGGGAAGAGAAGAGAAGAGAACACAAGAAGCCAAGAAGCCCAGAAGTCCGGACCTCCGCTGGCAATAGAGCTACCCGAAGAAAGCGGAGGGGCCGGCCGAAGACCTGGGACCACGCCCCCTAAAACGTCACAGTCCCAGCATGCCCAGGGACTGTGACATCATATGGGGGCGGGGTCTCCGCCTATATAAGTCACAACGCAGCCCTCAGAGACCAGTCCAGCCGGAGAGAGCGTCGTGTCAACATCTGGGGGAAGAGAAGAGAAGAGAACACAAGAAGCCCAGAAGTCCGGACCTCCGCTGGCAATAGAGCTACCTGAAGAAAGCGGAGGGGCCGGCCGAAGACCTGGGACACCGGGAGAAGAGGCCGGAGAGCGGAGAAGAACCAACCGGACGCCGGGAGAAGATGAACCGGAGGGACCCCCGAAGACGGAAGAAGACCCCCCCCCCGGAGCTGTTTAATAAATTATTTTAAAAACCTGTGTTGTGTTTTATTACTGACACTTTTTACCTAGGTAAATGGGTAGGGGTACCATGTACCCCATACTCATTTACATAGGGTGGGGGGCCGGGATCTGGGGGCCCCCTTATTAAAGGGGGCTCCCAGATTCCGATAAGCCCCCGCCCGCAGACCCCGACAACCAACGGCCAGGGTTGTCGGGAAGAGGCCCTTGTCCTCATCAACATGGGGACAAGGTGCTTTGGGGGGGGGGGGGCGCAGGGCGCCCCCCTCCCCCAAAGCACCCACCCCCCCATGTTGAGGGCATGCGGCCTGGTACGGTTCAGGAGGGGGGGGGGGCGCTCGCTCGTCCCCACCCCCCTTCCTGACCGGCCAGGCTGCGTGCTCGGATCGGGGTCTGGTATGGATTTTAGGGGGACCCCACGCCGTTTTTCGGCGTAGGGGTTCCCCTTTATAATCCATACCAGACCTAAGGGCCTGCGACGGGGCTCGCAAGGTTTCAATCTCGCCAAAAAAAGCGGCGAGATTGAATTCCTTTTCTAGTCCCGTCGTACCAAAGTCACGTTCAAAATGAACGGACTTGTCCGTGTGTGGGAAAGTCCGTTCATTCTGAAAGTCCGGCGGAAGTCCGTCGGGAAGACCGGATTCCGGAAAGTCCGGCCGTGTGTAGGCAAGTCCGGCCGTTCAGAAAGTCCGGCGGTAGTCCGCCGGAAGTCTGGCGGCAAGTACGTCGGACCTAGCTTTCTAGAAAGTCCGACCGTGTGTACGCGGCATTAGAGTCTGTATCCATTGCTTCAGGTCAATAGATGAGGTTAGACTGAGAAGTTTAGAAGTAATAGTAGTGTTAATGTTAACAGAGATGTGTTAATAGGGAAATGTTTGCTAATACAGGGTCTTCAATCATGTTCTGTTTTAAAAAAATGTACAGTTCTATTAAATTTTTGCAGCATTATCTCCTACAATTTTCAGCTTTAATTCATACTCTGTCAAATGAGCTAGATAGAATACATTTAAAATGATCATTTGAACTTCCTGAAAGTACTGTTACAATAGTAAATATCTGATATTACATTGATTTTCTTATAATGAAAGGACTAAGTATTCTTCTATTTTACCCATTACAAAGGTATTTCAGAGGGAGCCTACTAACAACAACCACTATGCTATTACACACCCCCTTACTGACCGGCTCACCCCAAAAAATAAACAGATCATGTTTAGTGGGATTTAATGGCCATAGCAGGCTTTTATTGAAAATTCAAAACATTTCAATAAATAACAATAAAAATAGATACAAAATGAATAAAAAGGCATTGGAAAGGCACTTGAACAAATACTGTATCTGCATTTCCAAACTCCTCTGATAGACCCTCAGCCACACTACAACAACCCGGGGCCAATTATACAAACATACTGCAGATATACTGAACATACCGAAATCCCAGATCACTTTAAGCAGAGAAAAGTATTTAAAAAATGTCAACATACTCTATCCACTGGATTTGAATGTCAGATTAACAATCAAAGGCTCTGATTTAGGAAAGACCCAACTTTCCTCTCCACTTCTAAACTCAGTTTTGTAATTTTGGAAACCTGAATTTAAATGGAACACCATTTTACATTTTGGCATTTCTTGTTACGTATTTTTGTGACTCACATTGTGTCTCTCTATTGAGCCACTCCTACTGTCTCTCTTTCCACAGTCTCCATTCAGCCATTTTTCCTTCCTCTGCCTGAGCATTACAGTTTTCAAAGCAGCGGGCTCTGCACTGACAGCAGTGACCCACTGCTCTCTCTGGCTGGCATTGGGAGATGTGCTCATTGCTAGTTAGCAGCTTGGCACTGCCTGTTCCTTATTTTTCCCCTCTGAATGGCTCTTTTGCTATTTTTGAGCATCACAAGTCAAGGACTGTGGCCTTGTGATAGCAAACAGCTTCCTGACTCTGTAGCTTTGCCTTACCTTGCTCTGTATTACTACTGTAACTCTGACTCTTGCCTGTATTTGGATTATTCTGCTGATTGCTGCCTGATCTAAAATTACCTGGAAATTGATTATTTTATTAAACGCTCTCTGCCCTGACCCCTGCCTGGGTAATGAATTTGCTTCTGGCTTTCTGCCTGCCCTTACCCCTGCATGGATATATACTCTATCTCTGCCTGCTGCAGGATAGCCTTGACCACTGCATGCTTGGCATCCAGGCTGTCTCAATTAAGGGTCACCCCTGAACACTGTACCTGTCCTGAACCATCTCACCATCCTAAAGCCATCTGACACGGCATGTGAACTCTTATACTGGGTTGTTAGGGAGTGTCCCAATACTATGAATATACCTCCATGCTTTAAGTTACTGCTGGGACTTTTCAAATTTTAAGAACTCTTGCAAGTTGTATTTTCAGCTTTGCCCCCATCTTCTCTGGTCCCGTACAGCAACAAGTAAAGATTGTAATATATATACTCTAAGATGATCCATTATCCTGGGGATTTAGCTTAGTCCTCTGACCCTGCTCTGGCTTCAGTGAAAGCATTTTTCATTACTTATGCTTTCCTTAATGTTGGCATTGCATATGGCAGAAGCAAACCCCCTGTTTTCTTTGTCAAGGCAGGCAGGGCACCAAGTAGAGTTGCCACCTCATCCCTTTAAAACCGAACACATAATGATTACACAGGTTCTGTGGCTGATTAAGATGGTAATTATACACAGTGACAGTAGCAGTGACCAGGAAATCGGAGAACAAGAGACTTTTCCAGAAACAAGTCGCATTTGGAGAGGGGGAAAGTGTAGGACGGATGCTAGCCCACTTGGTGAGAACTAATTCCTCCCCTTCTGCAGTCTCCTCGATTAGGACAGTAAAGGGAAAAATTTCATCCCAGGTGTCTGAGATCACAGACACATTTAGAGAACACTATGAAAAGTTGTATATGTCATGGTGGGAGGCAGAGGGTGAGGAAATGGATACATCTTTTGAGAATATTGAGATACTGGTCCTTACAGAAGTGAACAGGGAGGGAATAGAGGCCCCGATAACTCTGGAGGAAATACAGCAAGCGGTGACAGAGATGGCTAATCAGAAATCTCTAGGGCCCGATGGTCTACCAGTGGAAACTTATAAACATTATGGAAAGGTATTGCTTCCGGAGCTTCTTAAAGTGTTGAATTTGGCGGAAGTGGAGGGGAAATTACCCACCTCGATGACAGAGGCAACAATAATAGTACTGTATAAAGAGGGAAAATACCCATTAGATACCATGTCTTATAGACCAATTTCCCTACTCTGTTCAGATGCCAAAATATTGGCTAAGGTAATGGCAGCCAGATTAAATACAATCATTTTCAAACTTATACATCCAGATCAAACAGGATTATTTATCCCTAGCAGATCAACTAGTATGAATATCAGGAGGGTATTCCTTAATCTGCAGAAACCAACAGAAAATATGGGAATGAGCGGTCATGTCCTTAGATGTGGTTAAGGCCTTTGATAGCCTAGAGTGGGGGTACATCTGGCGGGTACTAGGGGAATTTGGCTTTGAGCCCTCGTTCATTAGGTGGATTAAAATAATGTATAATGGACCAAGCGCTAAAATCAGGGTTAACAATGATTACTCGGGTAAGATACAACTGGAAAGGGGGATGAGACAGGGGTGCCCATTGTCACCCCTCATTTTTGCGCTTGCTATGGAGCCACTGGCTATAGCAATAAGATAGAGCTTAAGCATGAAAGGGTTTCTGAGAGGGTCAGGTGAGGAGAGAATCACATTATACGCGGATGTTGTTCTCCTCTTCTTGGGGGATTTGGGGCAATCCCTCAGGCAGGTTATGGACATCTTTGGAAAATTTGGAAGACTCTCTGATCTGGTAATAAATTGGAAGAAGTCGGCACTTATGCCGATAGATCCCATTGGGAACCAAATATTGTCAGAGATGCCCCAATTGGAAGTAGTTGAGAAAATGAAATACCTAGGAATATATTTAAGAAAAGACCCTAATATGTTTATAAGTAATAATGTAATACCCCTTCTGGCCAAATTTAAAAGTAAAACTGAAATTTGGCTTCGACTTCCCCTATCAGTGGCAGGGAAATGCAATCTTATCAAAATGCTGTAGATGCCACAATTATTATTGTATATAACTCTCCTATTTGGATATATAAGAAATAGTTAAAAAAAATTGATACACTGTTTAGAGAACTGATCTGGAAAGGAGGCCAGGCTAGGATAAGATTGCAAACTCTACAGTTACCAACAAGGGAGGGGGTATGGCAGTACTGCACCCACGGAGCTATTTCTTGGGAGCACAACTGCAACATCTATTAGTTAGTAAAGACCCAGGAGAGGGGATGAATGGGAGATTAATGATTCTAGGGGCGTCCCATAAGACATCTATAGAGGTACTGGAGGCAAACTCTTTTGTTAATAGAAACCCCACAGTAAAGTTGGCCATAAAGGTATGGAAAGCTGTAAAGTTGTTGAGAGATCATGGAGGTGTGACAGAATATACCCCATTCTTGAATAACAGGTACCTCCAGGAGCTGGCATCCATAGAGAAGATCAAAGAATTGGAAATAAAGGGGATCGATAGGTTGGCCCAACTATACGAGGGGAATACTTTAAAAACATTTACAGCTCTGTGAGCAGAATATGGTATACCCAAACAATCATTTTATAAATACTTACAAATCAGACATGCCTTAGATGCCCAGTTTGAGAAACAAGGTCCGGATAGGAATAAAACCTCTATTTTTCAATAAATAAATAGTTTGAGTAAGAGAAGGGGATTTATATCAGAAAAATACCCATACATATGTAGTGAAAGTATTTAAGGCCCGGAACTTCTTAAAAGTAGGGGAAAATGGGAAGAAGATCTAGGGGTAATTACAGAAGAGCAATGGAGGAGGATACTAGAGAGGGGGCACTTGGTATCGGTCTCACCCACACAGAAAGTCTCATCTCTGATGTTGATGCACAGGGCATATTATACACCTAAGAGACTATTTCAGTTCAGATGGAGAACAGATGTTAGATGCCCCAGATGTCAGGATACAGGGGATTTGCTGCATATGGTATGGAGATGCCCAAAATTATTTCGGTATTGGACTTGGGTTTTCGACACCATAAACATGATATATGAAATCAAACTGGAAATGGACCCTAGACTTTGTATCTTAGGCCTGGGAGAGGAAATAAGTGGAACAGTAAGCACAATCAAAGTAGTGATAAGATGCCTCTTCCAGGCAAGAAAATTAATAGCGTAGAGATGGCAAGCAGAGAAGTCCCCATTAGTAAAAGTCTGGATTAGTATAGTAACAGAAACGGTATGGAGGGAAAAGATAGTCTATACAAAGAGAAGGAACTTAAAATAATTTGAAAAAATGTGGAAACCATGGATGGAGAGAATGGGATACCCTATATAAAAGGTACGGGGTAGGAGTAATGAAGGAAGGCCTTACAGAAATAAATAATATGAGGAACAGGGTAATACTAAAAATATATACTAGGATGAGGAATGGGGGGAAAGGGGGGTGAGAGAGATAAGAAAGAAAAGAGATTGGGAGATAAATGAGATAACATGAAGATATAAGAAAATGTCTTTCTTCCAGTTTTTGATATATATTTATATGTATGTATTTTTGTAAAGTATGCAGAAATAAATAAAGAATATATAATTTAAAAAAAATGGTGATTATACACACTTGGTGCCTTATCTGAAATAAATTAGCCTCAGAACCTGTGTAATTCATATGTGTTCGAGTTTAAAGGGATGAGGTGGCAACCCCATCACCAAGCAGTGTTGCAGAGTTGCAGAACTGTGCCAGGACTATCGCAGAAATGATCCAAAATGTAGTCTGTTTAGAGTGGAATCCTAAGAAGTTTAACCCCCCACAACAAAAATGCTGGAAGAAGCCATGCCTCTAGCCATCCATATTGATCTGTGTCTTTAAGAGCTGCTCTTAAAGATTGTCCACCACCTTCTCTTCTCCTCCATCTCTTCGCCCATACCTGAGGTTTCAGCCACCCATTATTCACCAAATGACTATATACAGATTGGGGTAACTCACCTCAGGAGAGGCTAGACAGAAGGAACCCCAGTCTTTGCCTTTATTGTCGTTACCAAGGAGCATTTTGCAAGCAGATGCCTCATTAAATTGGGAAACACCAAAACCTGATTTACCTACCAAACTTTTAAAAGTCTCTGCTTTTATGGACATTGGCTCAGCCAGAAATTTTATGGACAAAGCTCTAGCATTCCAGCTTCAGCTCCCTCTTGTTCCAGTGGTAGTCCCATTCTCCCTTTTGACAACCATCCACTAGTCAACAGTGCAGTCAAACTCCAGACTCCCATGCCAGTTCTTATTGTGAAGCCTGTCATCAAGAGTAGATTTCTTTCTTCGCCCTCTGGCCTATATGTAGTATATCTTAGGTTACCCATGATTACATGCCCACAACCCAAGTATAAATTTGGCTCCTCAGAAGTCTGTGCCTTGGGACAACTTCTGCACTGATCCCTATGCATTCAAGCAGTTCTAGCCTTCCTTGCCATTAATTCTCTCCCTCACTGCTGCCAGGAATTCTCCAACATCTTCAGTGCAAGACATGCCACTGTGCTACCATGGCATCAGCCTTATGACTGCCTGATTGATTTGCTTCCTAGCGCCTCACTGCCCAATGGGTGAGTTTACTCCCTCTTGGGACCTGAAAATTGGATTTGTGAGGGGGATGAATGAAAGACAGCCCTCAACACCAAAGATGGACAGTACGAGTACCTGCTAATGCCCTTTGTTTTATGAAATGCTTTTGCTGTCCAAAATTTGTTACATGACATTTTCTATGATTACTTTATTCAAAATTTTTCTCAGTCTTCAACAGACGATCAACAATATGTTGAAGTAGTTTTGTCTATGCTTCATGAACACTCCCTTTACACAAAACTGAAGAAGTAAATTTTTTTTTGTGCTACTGAGGACCAGTTTAAGGGTAAATTATCTCAGACACCAGTTTAGCCATGAATCCTGCCAAACTCTGAGCCATTTTGCAATGCCTCTGCCTATGGATCTTTGTGCCATTCAGTGCTCCCTGGGTTTGATCATTTTAATGGAAAATGTATCCAAGGCTTCTCTACCCTGGTCATGCCCATTATTGACCTCACTAAGAAAAACACTTATCCCAACAGGTGGGACAAGAAGTTTTTAAATCTTTTGACACTCTAAATAAGGCTTCACTTCTGCTCCTATCTTGAGGCATCTGGACCCTGCCTTGCCATTCTTGTTTGTTGCAATGTACTTGCAATGGTAACTTTTTAAATTTTCTAAAACTAAATTTTATTCCTCTGAGTGCAGTTATGACATGGGCAACTGAGAGATACTGGCCATGAAAAAGAGTGTTGTCAATGGCTGGAAGGGGGCCCGACATCCATTTACCATCTATATGGAGAACAAGAACCTCAAGCACAATAAGTGAGCCAAACGGTTGAATTCTCAGCAGGCTTAGTATACCCTATTTGTCCCCAGGTTGAATTTTATCATGACCTATTGCTTGGGTTCTAAGAACATTAAGGCAGTTGCTCTTTCTTTAGGTTTCAAACTCTGATATACTTTCAACTGCGATGAGCACCTTATTCTACCTTCTGCCCAGATTATTACTGCTCTCTTTCCTCTCTGCTCCAGGTGGCTCAGAATTCTGCTTCAAGCAATGCCTCTGCCAAATGGTTGTTTGTTCCTCCTCAACTTTGATTGAAGGTACTTCAACAGTTGCCAGTAGAGTTGGGCGAATGGTTCGGGCTGAACATTGTTTGTTCGCCCCATTCGGGGAACACCCGAATTTGAAGGGTGTTCAATGGGTGTTCGCCCCGCTGAATGCCCTGCAATGCACTGCGTGCTGCACAGTGCATTTTGAACCTGAAAAGCTTTGCCCAATCAAGGCGCAGTATAAGCTGGTTGTTAACAGCTTGCTGACCGGCTCACATCAATATACGTCGGCAGAATGGCATCGCTGGGCGAACCGGCGTATCCGCTGCGTGTGGCCGGCGATCGCAGGCACAAGAGCAATCGCGGACACGAGAGCCTAGTCAGTCCTATCCCCTCACAGTTAGAAACACACTGAGGGAACACATTTAACCCCTTGATCGCCCCTAGTGTTAACCCCTTCCCTGCCAGTGACAATTACACAGTTATAAGTGCATTTTTATAGCACTGATCGCTGTATAAATGTCAATGGTCCCAAAAAAGTGTCAAAAGTGTTCAATTTGTCTACCGCAATGTCGCGGCCCCGATAAAAATCGCTGATCAACGCCATTACTAGTAAAAATAATTAAAATAATAAAAATGCCATAAATCTATTCCCTATTTTGTAGACGCTATAAATTTTGCGCAAACCAATCAATATACGCTTATTGCGATTTTTTTTTTTTTTACCAAAAATATGTAGAAGAATACATATCGGCCTCAACTGATGAAGACATTTTTTAAAAAAAATAAAATTATATTATAGCAAAAAGTTAAAAATAGTTTTTTTTCAAAATTGTCGTTCTTTTTTTGTTTATAGCACAAAAAATAAAAATGGCAGAGGTGGTCAAATACCACCAAAAGAAAGCTCTATTTGTGGGAAAAAAAGGACATCAATTTTTTTGGGGGACAACGTCGCGCGACTGCGTAATTGTCAGTTAAATCGACGCAGTGCCATATCGCAAAAAACGGCCCAGTCAGGAAGGGGGTAAATCCTTCCGGGGCTGAAGTGGTTAAGGAGCGGGACCGGGAAGCCGGCCACAGCATCCTTAACAACCGATGTACCACATACTCACTTACATAGAGGGGGTCCGGGATGATCTGGGGGCCCCCTTGTTAAAGGGGGCTTTCAGATTCCAATAAGCCCCCTGCCCGCAGACCCCCACAACCACCAACCACGGTTGTGGGGGTGAGGCCCCCTGCCCCAAAGCATCCCCCCATTTTGAGGGCATGTGGCCTGGTATAGTTCAGGAGAGGTGGGGGGGGGGTGCTTGCTCGTTTCCCCACCTTTCCTGACCTGCCAGGCTGCTTGCTCGGATAAGGGTCTGGTATGGATTTTGTGGGGGGGCAACAGTTTTTTTTCTACAATAGCCAGGTGCCGGAAATTGCAACCGCAAGTCATTTTAAAGCTGGTTGTAAAACAGCGGATGTTGTAAAAAAAAAAAAAAACACCTTCAAGGCAATGGCATTATGTGCTGCTATGCATTGCATACTAGCGCTTTATGAAATACTCACCTTGGAACGAAGCCTTCCAGCGCTGTACTGTCACAGCTGAGAAGGCTGACATGTTCCCCCCGGTCTATCTTGCGGGTTGGCACGCTTCGGTTATGTGTTTGGCTAGGGCCACAATGGCGTCACTCCCGGGAGCCCCCGGTTTCAGCACGAAGCTTTGAAGTTCTGGCAAGGTATGCTGTAACTTCAGATCGCATGCGCCAGTGATGTCACTAGCTGCATGCAGGGTAAATATCTCCTAAGAGGTGCACGTTTAGGAGATATTCATTTTACTTATAGGTAAGCCTTTTTATAGGCTTACCTGTAGGTAAAAATGACGAATCTGGTTTACTACCGCTTTAAATGTGATTTTACTCAGTTTTTTTTCTTTAGAGATGTTATTTTTGCTGCAGCATGTTCTATTTATGCTACGGATGCAAAACTTTACAGGCAGACTAAAGGGTCCCCCCAGGCACTAAATTTAAAGGAATTTTTCATTTTTATTGTTGCACTTTAAACATAATTAAAATCACTGCTCCTGAAAAAACTATTTTTTTTTTTTATATGCATTAATACATGTCCCCTAGGGCAGTACCCAGACCCCCATAACCCTTTTATGGCCAATTACTTGCATATACGCCTTCTAAATTGGGACTTTTGATTTTTCCTATGTGGCTCCCATATACTTTAATGGGGTTTGCCATTCGGGTTAAAACTTTTCCTCTGTCTTGACATTCACAAGACCATCACCCTTCTCTCATGTTCTATCTAGTAGCCATCTTTCAGGAAGAATGTTATGGCCTATGCCAGAGCCTGTGAGACTTGTGCAAAGTTAAAGTCCACCAGAACTAAGCTTTTTGGCTCACTCTTACTGCAACCTGTCCATAGACTCATCTCTTGATGGATTTCATTGTTGATTTCCCTACCTCTTAGTGCAAGAATGTCATCTGTCCCATTTTGTGGAATTACCAAAGTTGACTTTTACCAAACAACTCTCCACCGTTTTCTTAGAATAGATTGCAATGTTTCATGGCATTCCAATAAATATTTTTAAAACTGAGGATCAGTTCATCTCTCATTTTTTAAATCTCTCAGTTGGGGATTGAACCATCAGTCTCTTCCATAAATCACCTGCAATATTACTCCTCTCTCTGTAGCCACTCCTACTACCACTCTTCCCACTGTCTCCATTTAGCTGCTCTTCCTTCCTTGGCCTGACTATTGGCGGCTTCCATGGAACAATATCTACAGTAACAGCAGCACCACTCCGCTATCTTTTGCTGGTGGTGGGAGGCATCCTTGTGGCTAAGTAGAAGCTTGATGCTGCCTGTTCCTCATTCTTCCCCTCTGATTGACTGTGGTGCTCTATTTGAGCATCACAGGCTCAGGGCTTGTGATATTTTCTGGTACTGCAAATATAGCTCTGTGCCTTAAAGCGTTAGTAAACTGCAGCAAAAAAAAAAAAATTGTGCGATTGGGCATTTTTACCGGGTAAAGATGGCAGTGCCTACAGCGGTGACAGCACCCTGCTAGAGGGCTTAATTTTCAGGTAAGTCTGTCATAATGTGCTAGGATGCAGTGCATACTAGCACATAATGACAGACTTACCTGAAAATTAAGCACTCTAGCAGTGTGCTGTCACCTCTGTAGGCACTTCCATCTTTACCCAGTCGTCCTTCAGGGTTTGCAGGCTTCAGTCACATGAATGGACGAGCTGAAATGGCAGCACTCCTGCACATGCACAAGGCTCTGAAGAAACAGCACAGGTATGTCAGATGTGATATACCTTGGATAAGGTTCCCTGTTTTTACAAGGTCCTCTGCCATAGCAAAAACATCTATAAACATAGATGATTACTAAGCCAATGCAATAAATAAAATACTGTATAATTATAGTCATTTTGACTACCACCTTGCTCCACACATTTCTGACAGTAGGCACAACATTTACATTTAAGGAAAAAGCCTGGAAAACATTGATGAACATTAGGCATGGAGATCTACATCTTCAAGGAAGAATAACAGAGCAAACTGAGCAAAATGGCTTCTATATAAGGAGATCCATCCCTGAGCTGCAATGCAGAAGATGTCTTATGTCTGCACTTGACATCCAGTAATGCTCCTGGAAGAAGAATCAAAACAAAAATCATGCACTGTCAGTAATTTTATTGAGCATTACTGGTTGCAGACAGTAACCGATAGACTACAAACACAATTAAAGTTAACCACTTCAGCCAGGCCATTTTTTGCTATACGGCACTGTGTCATTTTAACTGACAGTTGCACGGTCGTGCAACACTGTACCCAAACAAAATTGATGTCCTTTTTTTCCCACAAATAGAGCTTTCTTTTGGTGGTATTTAATCAGCTCAGTGGTTTTTATTTTTTGCACTATACACAAAAAAAAGCATCAATTTTGAAAAAAAAAACAATATTTGTAACATTTTCCTATAATAAATATCCCAAAAAAATATTTAATAAAAAAATCAGTTTAGGCCAATATGTATTCCTGTACATATTTTTGGTAAAAAAAAATCGAATAAGTGTATATTGATTGGTTTGCGCAAAAGCTATGGCGTCTACAAAATAGGGGATATAATTATGGCATTTTTATTATTCTCTTTTTTTTTTTACTAGTAATGATCAGCGATTTTTGGCGAGACTGAAACATTGCGGCAGACAGATTGGAAACTTTTTTGTGACCATTGACATTTATACAGCGATCAGAGCTAAAATTAGCCACTGATTACTGTATAAATGTCACTGGCAGGGAAGAAGGGTTTAACACTAGGGGGCGATCAAGGGGTAAGTGTGTCTTAGGAAGGTGTTTCTAATTGTGGGGAGTAGAGAGAGATCGCTGTTCCTGATCACTAGGAACAGCATACTTGCCTGACAGAACAGGGACCTGTCTGTTTACATTGACAGAATCCCATTCTGACTCTCTGAGTAACGATCCTAGGTCACCAGTGGACATCGTGGCCACAAGCCACAGGCATCGGCTCCGACGCCTTGCACGCACCCCCTTTAACCCTTAAAGCGCCCGCACCATACACCTACAGCAATTTGCGCAGTGGAGCCAACCAGCCGCCGTATAATGATGGTGGCTGGTCTGCAAGCAGTTAATATAGTACCATGATACCATAATACTTGTTTGTATATGAAACTTGCCCTAAGGCTCTGTTCACACTAGTGTGACTTCAGTTATGACTTGAGTCACACAGAATTTCATGACAATGGAAATTACATTTTTTTCAATGGTGCCCATTCCCATCAATGCAACTCAGTGAGGCACAATTTTGGAAAAAGCTCTTGCACTACTTTCGATTCCAGCATGATATTGGCCCCACAAAATATGAAAACCATATCCAATTGCATCCAAGTTGCAGTACAAAATCAGACTAAAAATTGGATCAAATTTGGATCTCAGCAGTGTGAACCTAGCCTTACTGTGAGCAAATTAGTTAAAAAAAAACATGAAGCCTAAAAATATCATGACTAAGGCACCACCGATGTAATCAGCGCTCACGTAAATAATGCTATCCTGCCCTGCCCTTTTAAACTTCAATAACACCAAGACATCATTTTGGAGTAAAATTGGCCGTATATGTTCGCTAAGGCAAAACTTCTGCTAGACAAATTGAACTTCCTATGGTCTCCATGGACCTCTCTCCCCTCTTGCAAATTGCCTCAACTTTAGCATTTCTTGACCCACTATAACATTGCTTAGACTCTAAATCTTCCAAATAAGTTGCAAACATGTGTTACTATTCTGCTTAATACGTGACCATTACTAGCTTGCCCACCCATCCAATGGTGTCACCCCCTCCAATTCACTTCCACAAGTATCAATTATCCACTTTTGTATCTACGTAACACTTACACGGTCCCAGGCTGCAGCACACTGGCTCAGGGACAACTTCAACTTTCTGCAGATACCTCTCAGTTTAACTTATCAGTTAACCCACCATTAACTGGCATTGCACATGGGTCCCTAATATGGTAAGTACAGGAGGTTTTAAAAACGCCTCTGAAAAACCCAACTGTCAGGCCAACCTGACCACTTAAGGAAGAACCGATCCACTGCAGGGGCGGACGGACATGTTCATCCTCCATGTGTCTTCTCCAGATGCCGGGAACTTACTAGACCTCCTATAAGACCCCCTTGCAGCCCTCCCTCCCCACTGAAAAACCCACCAATCCCAGTAAGTGACTAATGTAATTTTATTTCCTGAACTCTTCGTTAACCTTCCCTATCCCTGATAACACTGCCCCCCCCCCCCCCCCCAGGTCATGCTAGCCCTACGCTATTTATTTATTTTTTTGCTTCGGGCTATACTATACTGCTGTCTTTGTGGACAAATTTAGATTTTTGCAACATGTGCAATAATATACATTCTCTTAAATTAAACATCTTGTACAAATGTGAAAAAGCTTCACAACTACATTCTTGTGTCTTTTTTTAACCTCACCAACTATGTAACTACATATAAAATAACTACACATTAATAAAGGCATACACAAAGAATGATGAATGAGACATCATGTCATCATGGAATTGTACCTGTTTGATTTTTTACTATTACATTCTACAAATAAATGCAGCAAACAATAATGAAAGTTTGCTGTCAATTCTACTTGAGAGCTGGAGGATTTAAAGTGCAGACACCGTTCCCTGTAATCCCATTTCTATGATGGATTCATTGCACAATTCACAATGGGAGTTGTAAAGTAAGCAACGCTGTGGCCTTAGCTGTGAAAGAGGGAGCATGTAAGTGTCAGCTTTGATCGGATGGCTTGATAACAGAGATTTAGTTTGTTTTTATGACTCTACAGTCAGGCCTCTGTAATACACATGAGTCTTAGTGTGAAAACAGTAAAGTCTGACTACTAAGCATAAGATAAAAGCACACTGGCATGCAATTGGAGTACAGAGCTATAGTGAAATATGTATATACAGTTTGACACTTTGAGGGTTAAGAAGTCTCTTCACTCAAAAATATTGGTTTTAGGCAGAAAAGAGAGAGGCTTAAAGCCCAACTCTAGCTTGGGAAAATAATCACTTCCCAGCATGAGTTAAACATTGAAAAGCAACCCCAGCTGCAATAATCATACTGTTTCCCATCAGTGGAGGAAGAATAATGCCCCGTACAGACGGTCGGATTTTCCGATGAAAAATGTCCGAACGGAGCGTCTTGTCAGAAATTCCGACCGTGTGTGGGCTCCATCGGACATTTTCCATCGGATTTTCCGACACACAAAGTTGGACAGCAGGAGATAAAATTTTCCGACAACAAAATCCGATCGCGTCAATTCCGACCGTGTGTGGCCTGTTCAGACGCACAAAGTGCCACGCATGCTCAGAAGAAATTCCAAGACGGGGACAGCTCATTCTGGTAAACTTAGCGTTCGCAATGGATACAGCACTTTCGTCACGCTGCAATGTTAAAAATGGTTTAATACAGCGCACTTCTTTATAATGTGCCAAGAATTAAGTAGTTTTGCTGCTCATATTCACACACACTTCTCACAAACTTTTATTTGTGTTTTTTTATTGGGATTCCCTGAATATATTGTTATTAGTTGTCACATCTGACAGTTTTATATTATTTTTTTCTTTTTTTTTGGATTTTAAGCCTTTTTTTTTCTTTAATGTTTGGATTTTTTCAAAGGCTGATCTTTGTTCAATGTTATTTTTATTTTTACTCCCGAATATTTTTGTCTGTGTTTTGTGTGTCAGGTTACCCCAACACCATTGATATCTTTTATTATTTAATCTCCAGGAGATTGTTTGTTGTTGGTGTCCCTTGTTCATTTCACATTGTATATTTGAAATGTACCTGAATCCTCACAAACCAACTGTCCTTTTTGAAGTAAAACACATAGGAGAGTATAATTCAAAACAAAAATCCTTTATTAAGGGCTCAGAACCAAACAAAGAGGAAGGCAACACTGGATCAACAGGAGAAATTAGTGAAGCCTGGGACCCCCACGGCAGACATCAATTCTTCAACATCAAAATTGGTGGCCTGAAGAGTCCATATGTAAGGGAGGGCAGTCTGGTCAAGAATTCGCAGAGATCCGGATAGCAGCAGATGACATCTGTGTCCCCAGGCTGTGGTACCACAAGAGGCTGCATTTTTTGGCCGACCAGACTGAACCCAGGGCAATCACTGTCTGGTCTTCCTTCCACGCTTCCTTCCGGGCTGTGGCTGTGCAGTTGGAGATGTGGCAGGAGGAGGAGTAGGACCTGGAGGAGGACTGGGAGGACCTGGAGGAGAGGGAGGAGGAGGACCTGCAGGAGGAGGAGGAGGACCATCGCAAAGGTGTGTCTGAGGTGTAATTTGGCCCCTCATACCTTTCTCAAGAGCCTCCGATATGAGCGCCTCACACATGACTTGTTGGCCCTCCTCCATCCTCTGCATTTTATATGCAATGATGGCAGCAATGTCCTCCTCCACGGTCTTTCGTGCTCCCAGGACCTCTGTAGCCCTCCAAAAGAATCCTATAGCAGCCTCCTCTAGGGCACTCCTCCTACTGCCACTTTCTCTTTTCAGGGGGGGTGGAGGGACCAGCCGGCCGGCTCGGCCCGGCCACCTCCTGGCTGAGACTTCCCTGTGTATGAAAAAGGGACATGGTTGTAATGTTTTGCATCATCAATCACAATCCTAAATTAGTACTCCCAACTAACATCTAGTTAACATCATTGATTGGACAAGCAGAAATATTTAAAAGGAATGCTATACCTGGCTCAATCTGGGCTCCTCCACATGCATCCTGGAAGGCCCAGGTTGGGCGTCAGAAGCCTCAGCCAGGGGGGAAGGAAGCGTGGAAGGAAGACTTGGGAGGGATGGCCTGGGTTCAGTCTGGACTGCCAGAAAATGCAGCCTGTCGTTGTACAACATCCTGGGGACATAGATGTCATCTGCTGCTCCGGATCTCTGTGAATCCTGGACTTTCTTGCACTCCCTTAGATATGTACTCCTCAGGCAACCAATTAATATCTTTAAATAGGTGATGTCTGCCGTGGGGATCACCTGCTTCACAATTTCACACAATTGCTCCAGTTCTGCCTTCCTCTTTGCTTGGTTGGGGGTGGTTAATCTCCCACAGACAGGGCAGCTCCCTTAGCATATCTACGAATACTGACATGAAGTCATTATCTTTCAGTAGCATATCCATGTTCACTGCAAGACACAACACAAGACAAAGCCTAATGTCAGACAAAACTCTCCTAATCTTCTTACAATATAGGCCTCAATGTAGAAGCAGTATAGGCACAAGTTTGTCTCTTACCTTCATTCTTACGATCGGCGCGTCCAATGCTCCTTCCTCCGCTCACAGATTGTACGTAATACGCACACGTGTTACGCTTTATACACACTGCGCATGCGTGTAACTCCGCCCGCCGCTGACGTTCTTTCTATTCTATTCCCCGCCCCTTTTCGTTCGGTGCAGTGGGGGAAGAGCACATGGTGGAGTCACAGCAGGTGCGTGCTAATTGCAGGAACGAGGAGGAGGAAAGCCCGGATCGGGACGTGTCCGGAGACATTTTAAGGCCACAAATATGTCCTTTGGGGAGATGTTGGAGATGGTCGACATCATGAGGAAGTCCGACTATGATGGAAAGTATGGGCCTTACCCCAACCCCAATATCCGAAAGGCCAAGATCATGGCGAAAGTGGTCAGGAGTCTTCTGAGGAATTTCGGGGTCCGAAGATCGAAAGATCAGCTCCGGAAGCGGTGGTCGGACCTGAAATTGAGAGAGCCAGAGCAGTACCGAAAGATCCGGAGAGTGCTGCAAAAAAGTAAGTAGTTGTGCTGTGTTCCTATTCTTTCTGTTTTTATTCCGTTCGTTCTGCTCCATATGCTTTTATTAATTGTAACGTTTAAAAGGGCAACTTTAATGTTCATGGGCCCATTATTCGTTCGTATCAAACATTTTTCTTTCGGCCTCTAAAACACCATTGTTTAGGCCATATGCATTTTCCCACATTTTTTTGGGGCCTACTTGGATGCCAAATATTTGTTTGTATAGATGGGTTTGTTCCTCGAATGAAATGCAAACTAGATTGTGTGTAAGGAGAGGACACTCAGCAGCTGTTTTCACATCTGGACACTGGAGCACTAGTGTGGGACACAAGAACACCATTTTTATTAGGGGGGCCACACAGGTGCTCCAGTGTATAATATAGGGGGGTCTCCATCTGTGAAGTTTCTACAAAACAGGTAAAGTATTGCAGCTTGACAAAGGACAATAAAAAAAATACATCTTGGAACTCGGCTAAAATAGACAATTGTACCCCACTTCCAAGCAATGTTTCCTATTTCTAGTTCTGCCATCAAATATATGTGTGCTAATTATACCATTTTTGTTTTACATAGGGGAGAAAAGACTTGGAGGACACCCCTCATCCGAGGAGACCACAGACCCCCCACCTCTGGAAGAAGGGTAACTTACACCAACACAAGAAGAGCAGGAGGAAGAAGAAGACGTGGTGGAGATTGGCACCACAACAGGTGAGTGTCTGCGACCACAGGCTCAGGTAAGAGATGGATGGTGGCAGATTTTTGATACCTGTTTTTGTTTTCTTTATCTCTTTTTAGGTGATCGTGATGTGAGGGATCCAGAACGTTTTACATCAGAAAGTGCCCAGATCCTGATCGGGGAGATCATGGGGTGTAATCTCGAATTGCACAACATACAGCAAAAAATCAATGATGTTATTTAAAAAAATAATAACATCATTGATGTTTTGGGGCGAATTTAAAACCCCACAAAATATATTTTTTGGATTGTGGTCCAATCTTTTAAATCTTTTTGCAATGTTTTGAAAAGCCAAATTTGGAGGATGCACACAGTGTGCCAACATGTGCTATCTGCCATCACGGGAGATCAATGGACGCGTTTTGGGGGTGCAACCCCTTCCTCAATTATAAAGTAGCGGTGAGGAAGGGCTTGCTCCCCCAAAACATGTCCCTTGATCCCCCCTGATGGCAGATAGCACATGTTGACATTCGTAAATTGGTGTGCATCTTCCAAATTTGGCTTTTCCATGTGTGATTTCCCCCCATATGAACGCTATATCAAACACAGTTCCTAAATACTGATGTCTGATATAGCCTTCAGGTTTTACCTAATGTGAACTTTGTAAGTTCAAGTTTTTGGGCTTTCTTGTTGGTTTTACACAGGCCTGTTTTATCTGAAATGGACATTTCGATTTTTGATAATGCTACTGCAAAAATTGTTATACAACAAACATGTTGGTTTGTTTTAAAAACCTTTGGTAAATGTGCATGTGATTGTGCAGGTATAAAAAAGTTGGTTACTCAAGAATGTGTGGATTATTGTCTCAACACTACAACACTTTTGGGGTGATGTAATTGCTGTTTTATGCAAAAATGGGGGTTATTTTCTAAGGGCAAATCCTCTTTGCACTACAAGTGCAGTTTCAGTGCAGTTGCAAGTGCACTTGTAGTGAAATGTGTTTTTGCATTTAGGAAATAACAGCCAACAGTGCTTTGTATAAGGTTACACAATCACGCCATTTTCTGCACTCAAAACATTTATGTCAGGGTCAGCTAAAACAAAAACAAGCAGTAAATGTCCACAAAGAATTTCTTTTTTTTTTATTATAAAAAGGCTTCACATATTGTCTGGCATATTGATAGCCCCCCTACCCGCAAAGAACTCCAGGTAGCGTAACCGGACATCACGGGCACTCAGGGAGGGCAAGCCAGGACGGCCACTTTCAAGCGCTGTCAGTGTGGTTTGATGTAGGATTCTGGCCTCAGGCCCAACTGAGCCAGCATAGTTGGCCTAATGTTTCCTTAAAAAGTTATGGAGAACACAGCACGCCAGTATAATATGGTTCAGTTTATACTCCGCCATATGGATGGGTGTCAGAAATAGTCGGAACCGGCTGGCCAGGATTCCAAATGTGTTCTCCACCACTCTTCGGGCTCTGGCCAGCCGGTAATTAAAAATCCTCTGTTCCGGGGTGAGGGTCCTCATTGGGAATGGCCGCATCAGGTGGTCCCCCAGCGCAAACGCTTCATCAGCAACGAATACGAATGGGAGTCCTTCCACATTGTCCTCTGGAGCTGGCAAGTCCAAGCTGCCATTCTGGAGACGCCTGTAGAACTCCGTCTGGGTGATGACTCCACCATCGGACATCCGGCCATTCTTCCCCACGTCCACATACAAGAAGTCGTAATTAGCCGACACCACCGCCAACATCACTATACTATTAAACCCCTTGTAATTATAATAGTACGACCCCGAGTTGGGTGGTGGGACGATGTGGACGTGTTTCCCATCAATTGCCCCTCCGCAGTTAGGAAAGTCCCACCGCTGGGCAAAGTGGGAGGCCACAGTCTGCCATTCCTGTGGCGTGGAAGGAAACTGTTGAGGAAAAAACAATAAACATTACTATTTTTACTCTGAAACATGGCAAGCAGATTAGACACAAACATTATGGGGCAACCTCCAGATAGCATTTATTAAGGGGAATTTAACAATGCCAAAGTATAAGGTACACCTATCATATCCCCCCCTCTCATGGGCCATTTCTAACATTATAGGGGGTGTGTGGAAATCTTGGACAGGTAACCCTCTTCACTTCATTGAGAGATTAATGCCTAAATAATGGGTATTACTTGGAACAGACCCTCCTTAGTTACACTATTGGCAGCCCACTAGAAAGGTAAGAAGTGTCATAATACAAAGATATAAATACACATTGTACACATTTGAGGACATTTGGACATTCTGCTATTACCTGTCAAGATAATAATAGGATACAAGAACTTTAAACAGTACCATTGGAAAGTATACAGGCAGGCCCTTGCACTACATGCTTTGGGTAATTCATCCATAAATCTGACCAGTAAAGAGATGGGTATAGTGTGTATGGGTTTGGCAAAGTCAGCAGATAGATGATTGTGGATAGATAGAGAATTGGGATCAGCTGACTTAGCAGTTGGGGGGAGGGAGGGTTACTAAAAATTATTTGGGGACACCACAAAAAAAAGCCTCTGACACTCTTCCTGAATTTAAATCAAAAATAACATTACCAAACATTTTAGGGGGTGTTTGGGGTAAAGCACTACTATGGAGCAGATAAAATACATTGTTAAGTGACTACATGAGGTGAATATAGGCCAGGAGACACCATGCTGGGGAGGTTATTGAAGGGCAAATATGTATGAAGGACCTAAACTAACAATTACCTAAAAATCCAGCATGCATGAGGAGAAAGGGGGCATTCACAGCATATTACAATCATGGGAAATAGGGAATGAGGAAAGAAATACAATATATTATCAAACATTCAATACAATAAAATGTGATATTAAAGGAAAAAAATCTTACCTTCATATACTCCTTGTCAGAGAACTCACACAGCAAGCACCCGTCTCCATGCAGCAGCTGCTAATCCTCATTCTGCTAATGCCAAGGTGCATGCACGGAACCATAGCCAGAGGCAAATGAGATCCAGGGTGGGCATGCACAATGGCACCTCTATGCGAATGCGCACGCGCGCTAACGCGCGTCCGCGAGTGCCGAAGCGCTAATATGCTAACGCACATGCGGCAACGTGCCAAAAGTGCTGATGTGCTAACGCGCATTTGCCAATGTGCTAGTTGCTAATGCGCATGCGCGTACACACGTACGCTAGCGCCAATCCTGGCACACAGCACCCTATATAAACAGAGAGTCTGCCTAGCATCAGTGCTGGATTGTCTTCAGCTTGTTCCTGTGTTCCTGTGTTCCTGTTGTTACTCTGCCTGATTGACCTTGTTCCTGAAAACCCGGCTATCTTCTGACCATTCTCTTGGATCTCCCCTGCCTGCTGAACCTGCCTCTACTTGCAATACTGACCTTGGCTTGGACTTATGATTACGGCTCTGCCTCCTGATTCTGTACCCTGCTGCCCGTCTGTTGCCAACCCCTGCCTGTTCCTGACTACGGTTTTGCCTTCTGACTTGGTACCCCGCTGCCAGCCTGTTGCCGCCTTCTGCCTGCAGGCACCTGCACCCTTTCGTTGCCCTCGCACTCCCTGTACCCACCACCAGGGGTGCTTGGACCGGAACCGTGCAAGAGGCCACCCTCATCATTTCGGGCTCCGCTGTAAGGTACGTGACAGTACAATCCAGCCACATGGAGCCCGAAAGGGGGGCTTCACCCATGGAAGCACTGTGCCAACAGATCGCAGCCCTTACCCAGGCAGTCAAGGGCCTACAAGATGGCTATCGTCAACTTAAACAAAGAGTAGAGTCGCTATCTCCAGGCACCTCAGCACATCTGGCAGCCACGGCACCTCCACCCTCTGCTCCTGCAACATCAGCATCAGTCCCCACAGTAGTGGTGCCACCTCCAGAAACTCGGGTCCCTACTCCTGAGAGATTCTCGGGAGATCGCAGCAAGTTCCGCGCTTTCAAGAATGCATGCCAGTTATACTTCCTGCTACAACCAGGCACCTTCTCTTTGGAAAGCACTAAAGTAGGGTTCATCATCTCACTACTCCAGGGTGAACCCCAAACATGGGCTCACCGCTTGATGGAACAAGCCAGCCCTCTTTTGAATTCCATGGACTCTTTCCTGGACGAAATGTCTAAGTTGTATGATGACCCCCAGCGTACCACAACAGCGGAAGCCAGCCTTCACGCTCTCCAGCAGGGGCGCAGGCCAGTAGAAGACTATGTAACTGACTTTAACCTCCCTGGCGGTATGATTATTTCAGATTTTAGGTGCTGAAAGCGGTACCATTATTTTGCACAGAAATTTGGCGTTTTATATTGTAGGCCTGTAATTCTTAGGAATAGTTCACTTAAATCTGTCCAAACAAGAGTCTAATAGACATCCCGTGTATGATAAAGTTTGAAAAACAAAATAAAAAATTATAATATGATAAATAACTATAAATAATTATAACAAATAATAATATAATAATAATAAAAATTATATAATAATGTAATCAAATCAAAAACACTGAAATTTGCTCAGTTGCAGAATTGTAGCTTTTGTTACTTTTAGTGTTTGATGACGGATCTCCCCTCAAATCACTATCGCTCAATTCTGCAAGTGATTCTAATTTATTATCGTTTTTTTCTAGCTGGTCTAAAACCACTATTATTGTAAAGGGACAGTTTTGGTTGCTATGGACAATCTCCAGTTTCCTGGCAGAAAGAACAGTTTTATATATATAAAACTGCATGCAGGACACTGGGCAGACCACTAGGGACAAAGGGGATGTGTAGTTATTTGATACAGCACTGTAATCTGTAAGATTACAGTATGCTGTATCTGTATTGTGTGTTTCACTTTTGAATTTACCGCCGAACTCTGTCCCCGTGCGTCGCTACGCTCGCAGGGAACAGAGCTCTGCACTGTGAATCGAGCGAGACACGGCGGCTCGCCGATCACAGCGGGGAGACATCGCAGGATCCAGGGGACAAGGTAAGTAAACTCTTCCTGGATCCTGCGATGCAAGCCAGAGTCTGGCTCGGGGATACCGCTTTTGGTATGAAAAATCCACCCCGAGCCAGACTCGGGAATACCGCCAGGGGGGTTAAGCGGTGGAGTTCTGATACACAATGGAATGATGCCGCTCTCCGCTACCAGTTCCGTATAGGACTCTCTGAAGCACTTAAGGATGAGCTGGCTCGAGTTGGGGTCCCCAGTGCTTTGGAAGATTTGATCCAATTATCCATCCAGATCAATCGTCGCTTAAGGGAACGAAGATCTGAGAGGACCAGCCAATTTCGTCCCATATAGATGCTGCCCAAAGTACCTAGCAGTCCATCTGTTCCTGCTTCCTCACTACCTACTGCCACTACTGAAGCCCCAGAGCCAATGCAGATAGGCCTGCTTCGCTCACCGCTGTCACCAGAGGAGAAGCAGCGTCGTCGTCAGAATAACCTCTGTCTGTATTGTGGGGGAGCTGGCCACTATGCAAGCATGTGCCCCAACAAGACCCGTAAGTGTGACTCCCCTCCTTACGATTCTTGTGTATTGACTTTGACCAGATCTGCTCACATTGCTGTTCCTGTCTCACTACAGCTTCCAGAAGGGGCACTCCGGGTCCAGGCTATAATTGACTCAGGCGCCTGCAGCTGCTTCATCGACCATGCCTTCGTCCAGCAGCACAACATTCCTCTGCGACCCAAACAACAGCGACTCTCCATACAGCTAGCTGATGGGTCAGGCATCAAATCAGGACCTATTACCCATGAAACTCAACCTTTGTCCGCGGACATTTTGCCAGATCACCAAGAACTGTTATGCCTTGATGTCATCTCCTCCCCATTATTCCCGATCATTCTGGGAATGCCCTGGCTGCAAGCCCATAACCCCCAAATTAATTGGATTACCGGCCAGGTGATTTTCCAGTCCTCCTACTGCCTCCAGAACTGTCTCAAGTCCTCCCACCATGTAGCTCCAGTCATCGGCTGCTTGAAATCCGTATCTGAAACCCGGAAACTCGTTCCATCTGTATACCATGACTTCCTGGACGTGTTCGACAAACAGAAGGCAGATACCCTTCCCCCTCACCGGGTTTATGATTGCCCAATTGAACTGTTGCCTGGGGCAGAAATCCCTTTTGGAAGGATCTTCCCTCTTTCAGAGCCTGAGCTCCTGGTCCTTAAAGAATACATCAACGAGAATCTTAGGAAAGGGTTCATCCGACACCCCTCTTCTCCAGCTGGTGCAGGAATATTTTTTGTCGAGAAAAAAGATCGTTCCCTTCGCCCATGCGTAGACTACAGGGAATTGAATAGAATAACAGTCAAAAATCGCTATCCTCTTCCTCTGATCCCAGAGCTTTTTCAGAGACTCCGTTCTGCAAAAATATTTACAAAACTAGACTTACGAGGTGCCTACAACTTAATCAGAATCCGTGAGGGGGATGAATGGAAGACGGCTTTTCGGACACGTTTTGGTCACTTCGAATATCTTGTCATGCCATTCGGACTTTCTAACGCACCAGCCACTTTTCAGCATTTTGTTAATAACATCTTCATGGACTTCCTAGACTTATTCATGATTGTTTATCTGGATGACATTCTGATATTTTCAATTTCTCTAGAATTACACCATAGCCATGTGAAGCAAGTTCTGCACAGATTGAGACAGAATGGATTGTACGCTAAAGCCGAGAAGTGTGAATTTGAACGTCAGACCATTCATTTTCTCGGCTTGGTAATATCAACTGGGGGTGTGGCAATGGACCCTCAGAAAGTCTCGGCTATAATGTCCTGGCCACCTCCAGCCAACAAGAAAGGGGTACAACGTTTTATCGGGTTTTCCAATTTCTACAGAAAATTTATCAAAAATTTTTCTGGTATCATAGCACCTATTACACAACTCACAAAGAAACACAACCGTTTCCAATGGACTGAGGCAGCTCAAGCTGCTTTCGACAAGCTAAAAGGACTATTTACCTCCGCTCCAGTATTAAAGCATCCTGATCCTGCTTTGCCATACATCCTGGAAGTGGATGCTTCTGAGAGTGCTGTAGGGGCCATCCTGTCCCAGCGTCAAGGTCCTAAGTCTTTAATGCATCCCATGGCTTTCTTCTCCAAAAAACTAGGGTTATCGGAGAGAAATTATGATGTGGGGGACCGAGAACTGTTGGCAATAAAATCAGCCTTGGAGGAGTGGCGGTACCTCTTGGAGGGAGCAGCACACCCAATATTGATCTTCACGGATCATAAAAATTTAGAATATCTCAGAACTGCCAAACGCCTCAGACCCAGACAAGCGAGATTTTTTTCATGCTCTTTTTTTTTCATGCTTTAACTTCCATATCACTTACCGACCAGGGTCCAAAAATGTCAAACCCGATGTGTTATCCCGCATGTTCACAGAGACCGAAGTTTTATCAACTCCAGATACTATCCTGCAAGCTGGAAATTTTTTGTTAACCCAATCCGATTTTGTATCGCAGATCCATCAGGCATCCCTGAGAACTTCCTTACCTCCAGGCAGGAACCTGCAAGAAAGAGATGGGCTTTACTGGCAGGGAAATAAAATATTTGTACCACAGGACCTGCGCACTACCATCCTACAGGCCTGCCATGACTATCCTTTGGCGGGTCATTTCGGGGGACACAAGACTATGGACTTAGTTCAAAGACATTTCTGGTGGCCCAATCTAGCAAAGGATTGCAGGGATTACGTTAGTTCTTGTTTAACCTGCCTCAAGAATAAAAACAGTAAAAACAAGGCTTGGGGATTACTAAGACCGCTGCCCATTTCAGAAAGACCATGGGATAAGATCGCAATGGATTTCATTGTTGAGCTTCCTCCTTCTGAAGAATTTTCGTCCATCTTTGTGGTGGTTGGTCGTCTTTCTAAGATGGCACATTTTATCCCCATGAAGGGGACTCCATCAGCAACAGAGACGGCCGGGGTGTTCATTAAAGAAACTGTTAGGCTTCACGGAATTCCTGGTGACATTGTTTCTGATCGTGGGGTACAGTTCACGTCAAAGTTTTGGAAAGCATTGTGTGAAGCCCTGGGTATCAAACTCAGTTTCTCCTCAGCCTACCACCCCCAGACGAATGGGCAGACTAAACGTACCAACCAAACGTTGGAGCAATATCTACGTTGTTTTTCCTCCTTCACCCAGGAAGATTGGGCCTCACTACTGCCCCCGGCAGAATTTGCATTCAATAATTCCACCCACTCTACCACAGACCAGTCACCCTTCATTTCCAATTATGGGTTCCACCCCTCTTTTTGCCAACACTAGTGCCGGACTCTCCTTTGCCAGCTGTCCAGGATAGACTAAACTTCCTTGTTACCAACAACCAGGTGTTGAGAGAAACCATCTCCAAGGCACAGGAAAATAGTAAAAGATTCTTTGATAAAAGAAGAAGGGGGGAACTGGACCTGAAAACTGGTGACCGTGTGTGGCTTTCAACAGCAAACCTGAAACTGGCATGCCCTTCCAGGAAACTGGGACCCAGATACTTGGGACCCTTCCCAGTTAAGAGGAAGGTTAATCCGGTAGCATTTGAACTCGAACTTCCAGACTCATTTAGGATCCACCCTGTGTTTCATGCTTCGCTACTAAAGCCTGACGTAGCGAATCCCTTTCCGGATCGTGAAGTGGGACCCCCAGAAGCTATAATGGTGGATGGAGAAGAAGAGTTTGAGATTGAAGCCATCTCGGATTGTAGGAAACGACAGGGGCAGAACCAATACCTGATCAAGTGGAAAGGTTTTGGCCCGGAGGAAAATTCCTGGGAACCTGAGACCAATCTCCATGCTCAGAGACTGATACAGGCCTTTCATCGTTCCCACCCAGAGAAGATGGCTCAAATGGGCATCCGGAGGCTGCCCCTAAGGAGGGGGCAATGTCAGAGAACTCACACAGCAAGCACCCGTCTCCATGCAGCAGCTGCTAATCCTCATTCTGCTAATGCCAAGGTGCATGCACGGAACCATAGCCAGAGGCAAATGAGATCCAGGGTGGGCATGCACAATGGCACCTCTATGCGAATGCGCACGCGTGCTAACGCGCGTCCGCGAGTGCCGAAGCGCTAATATGCTAACGCACATGCGGCAACGTGCCAAAAGTGCTAATGTGCTAACGCGCATTTGCCAATGTGCTAGTTGCTAATGCGCATGCGCGTACACACGTACGCTAGCGCCAATCCTGGCACACAGCACCCTATATAAACAGAGAGTCTGCCTAGCATCAGTGCTGGATTG
Source organism: Lithobates septentrionalis (assembly GCA_037952835.1). NCBI lineage: Eukaryota > Metazoa > Chordata > Amphibia > Anura > Ranidae > Lithobates > Lithobates septentrionalis. Next base: position 1,260,657 of record JBBDGP010001535.1, read on the forward strand.
TCTTCAGCTTGTTCCTGTGTTCCTGTGTTCCTGTTGTTACTCTGCCTGATTGACCTTGTTCCTGAAAACCCGGCTATCTTCTGACCATTCTCTTGGATCTCCCCTGCCTGCTGAACCTGCCTCTACTTGCAATACTGACCTTGGCTTGGACTTATGATTACGGCTCTGCCTCCTGATTCTGTACCCTGCTGCCCGTCTGTTGCCAACCCCTGCCTGTTCCTGACTACGGTTTTGCCTTCTGACTTGGTACCCTGCTTCCAGCCTGTTGCCGCCTCCTGCCTGCAGGCACCTGCACCCTTTCGTTGCCCTCGCACTCCCTGTACCCACCACCAGGGGTGCTTGGACCGGAACCGTGCAAGAGGCCACCCTCATCATTTCGGGCTCCGCTGTAAGGTACGTGACACTCCTTCTGTAGGACCTGTATGATGGCAGAACAGGTCTCTGGGATAATGATCCCCAGAGCCTGGGGGGAGATGCCTGTCGAGAACTTGAGGTCCTGCAGGCTTCTCCCTGTGGCCAAATACCGCAAGGTAGCGACCAACCTCTGCTCCGGAGTGATGGCTTGCCTCATGCAGGTATCCTGCCTGCTGATATAGGGGGTCAGCGAAGCCAACAGATGGTGAAACACGGGGTCCGTCATCCTGAGAAAGTTCCTGAAATCATAAGGATTATTCTCACGGATCTCACGGAGCAAAGGCATATGAGAGAACTGGTCACGCTGAAGCAACCAATTCTTGGTCCATGAACTCCTCCCCACCCTGTTCATGGACTGGACTTGTGTCAAGGTCAGGACCCCAACACCAAGCCCCCGCACAGCACGAACTCTACGAGGAGTACACATACGAAACATGGCTAGAAAATGGTCGGCTGCTTAGAACGAAGTAACAGAACGCACTGAAGAACAGCAAGGCCTGTGAAGAGCGACCTGAAAAACAGTAACGAACGAACAAGAATACAATGACTACCTAAAGTCACGCGGAACTTGCTTGCACGCACTGAAGAGCAGATACAAACCCACAAGCACAAACTGAACGGCAGAAAACGATCTGAAAGCCACGAGTCTGAAAAAGCGCGAATCGTCTCTCACCAAACTTTTACTAACACGAGATTAGCAAAAGGAGCCCAAAGGGTGCCGCGCTTGGTTCTGAACTGGCCTTTTCTAGTCTCGTCGTACGTGGTGTACGTGACCGCGTGGTTGGCGATCTGAAATTCCGACAACTTTGTGCGACCGTGTGTACGCAAAACAAGTTTGAGCCAACATCCGTCTGAAAAAATCCTAGGATTTTGTTGTCGGAATGTCCGAACAAAGTCCGACCGTGTGTACGCCCTATAAGGTGAAGAATGCATTTGCTACCAGACTGAAATCAAGAAAAAACTTACAGTAATTACACCGACTTTTGGGGGAGGGTGGATCCCAAGCCCAGATTTGTAAATATACTACAGGCTTGTTATATCTGTTGGGAACTGTCTGCATTATGGAGCATATCACAAGGTAAGTGAGACTCTTCATATAGCAAAAGTAAAAGCGAAGAGTAGAGGAGTACGGAGTTAAGTCTTATGAAAAACAAGTGATTGAGCCCAATGAACTATTTCTGTAAATTAGATCTTAGTGTTGGGTGAAGTGACATTTTCATAAACTAAAACAATTAGTAGACATGTGCAATTCGTTTCGTAATCGTTCCGAATTTTGCATCTTTCGGACATTCGGATGCATCCGAATGTCCGAATAAAAAAATAATGAATTTCAACTAATACGAAAGAAATTATAGCGAATATAACAAATGAATTCGACATGATTCGTTAATTTGTTAAAGATCTAATGAAACAAAGGTCAACTCAAAGTAAATCTTACAGTCCAATCAGCTGATTAATTTTGTGCTGGAGATTGGATTACTGGCAAAGTGCATTCCTGAGAACTGAGTGAGAAGGGTGCTGTATTGTATTTAAGCAGAGGAGAAGAGATATTGTCATTGTGTGTGTTAAAAGATTCAATAAGCAAACGACTTTCCAAACTACGAATCATTATCACGAATATATATACATACATGAATATCGAATTTCAACTAATTACGAAAGAAATTTTAGCAGATATAACAAATGAATTTGACATGATTCAAGGTTTAGTATAACGAATATCAACACTCTACGAATAATAACATTACCTGAAAACGAATTAAAGTAACATAACGAATATAACAGAACGAAATTATGTATTTCACGAATGACAACGAACTGAAACTAAACAAAATTTCCCGTTGTACACAAGTCTAATGCCCCGTACACACGGTCGGATTTTTCGATGGACAATGTCCGATCGGAGCGTGTTGTCAGAAATTCCGACCGTGTGTGGGCTCCATTGGACATTTTCCATCAGATTTTCCGACACACAAAGTTGGAGAGCAGGAGATAAAATTTTCCGACAACAAAATCCGTTGTCGGAAATTCCGATCGTGTGTACACAAATCAGACGGACAAAGTGCCACGCATGCTCAGAATAAATAAAGAGATCAAAGCTATTGGCCACTGCCCCGTTTATAGTCCCGACGTACATGTTTTACGTCACCGCGTTTAGAACGATCGGATTTTCCGACAACTTTGTGTGACCGTGTGTATGCAAGACAAGTTTGAGCCAACATCCGTCTGAAAAAATCCTAGGATTTTGTTGTCGGAATGTCCGAGCAAAGTCCGACCGTGTGTACGCCCTATAACAATTAGAAACATGCAAATAGCATAGTAACAATTCAATTTCAGACAACTAGCCATCAATTTTAATGTTGTGATTTTGCTTAACATCTGAAAGCTTGTATCTGTTGTATTGTGTATCTCAGGGCTGCACATCAATGCTAGGTAACTACTGTATATCATGATACCAATGAAAAATCTGTAGTGTAGGTCACTGCAGTAGTAGAGTTACTCCTAGAATGACATTAGCAGATGATAGTCAAACATCTCTGTATCTTCATTTCCACAACACCATTGACTGTCTTTCATGCCCTCTAAATATTACCTTTTATACATTTATTTCTCTTTTTTTCCAAGGAATAAACTTGATATTATGACCATTTATTGGTATAGACAGTGCATGCATAGAGAAACAATATACAGCATTGCAGACCTGATGACAAGACTACATATAGGGTGAATGTAATATAAAACTTCTGAATACAGGATAATAAGTAGTAGGGGGCAAATAAACCACAAAAGCTGGTCCCAAAAAGGTTCATATGATCTAAAGAAGTGAGGCTTAGCACATAGTTCCTTGGGATGGGAATCCCATTTATTCAAAACAGATTAATTATATGAAAATTTAAGTAGGAGGGAGGACACACCTTCAAAATATTTGGCATGTTTGCATGTATCTTGTAAGAATCTGCTTTGAGTAAAATGGGTTCCATCCTTTTAACTTGCATACCTAGCTTCACTGTTCTCTTTTTGTTTAATACTACAAATACAGACGTCAGATCAAAGATAATTTAATTTTGTACCACAATTATTAATGATGCATTTCTCAAAACAATCTATTTGGTGTTCCTTTGATACTCCTATTCTGGTGAAAAAAATGAAGAACACGCACCGTGGTAGTGCCATTTATTTGGTATCCTGTATTTACTGATATTCTAAATTAAGGTTTCCTTACTTCATTGGAATCATGTGTATTATTGATTTTAGCCGATATAATGCATTACTCCCATTAGTTCACAGGTGATTTCTACTTTAACATATTTTCACACTTGTCGTCATGAATTGTGGGCATCTTCCTCTATAGACTCACTGTGGATGGAATTTGTATATGTTTCCTTTTTTTTTCTATGAAAATATCAGTATGGTTTATGGTACTGAAAGTATGGGGAGCCTGCTGGTGTGTCACAAAATCAATTTTGAAATATAGTCTTATTTACTGCCTCCTGTGAATAGTGCTTTTATGATTGTTTTAAGGTGGAATTATTAAAGGTTTGAAGAGGTCAAGTACACTGCGTAATGTACTTGAAGATTGCAGGCCCTTATCAACAGTACTGAAAACAAAAAGCTGGGGATTTCTGTCCAAGGTGAGTAACTTTTCATATTTACTGTTGAAAAATTGTTTTTGTAGACACAGAAGAGAAGGGGAAAAAATGTACTTTATAAGCCAGCTTGCCAGAGGAATTTTCATCTTATACATTACCACCAATGATAAAGGTGATGGAAAGGTTACTGCTAAACAAAAATTACATAAAATGGTCAAATAAGATTTAGTGTTTACATATTTACCATATATCCCTCATTTATGTGAATATTTTAGCTTGGATTTCATAGCTTTTTTTTTTAAATCAGCTTTGTATTCTATATGAAAAAAAAAAAAACATTTTAGGAAGACTAATATCTTTATCATTAAAAGATAAGTCCAATTTACCACAAATTGTAAATGCCCTTTTTCCCCCTTTCCCTAACCTAACCTCACCAAGATGCATAACTATCCACCAGTGGTGGCCCGTCCATAGGGGGCGCCTGGGCGCCGCCCCCCCTCCAGGCAGAAAAAAAAAAAAAGTCAAAAAAAAAAAAAAAATTTATTACTGCCTCTTTAAAAAAAATGGAAAAAAAGGTCCTTAAGTGCACTGTGTTCGGACGCCGGACACAGTGTGACGGCGGACACAGTGCGACGCCGGACACAGTGCACTTATAGGAAGCGCCACGTCTATGCAATCACGAGATTGCAGACGTGGCGCTGCATTTGCGGGCCTTTAGCCCGCCTTGTGGCGTTTTCTGAAGCGCCGAGTAGCTTCCGCCTGGCCATAGTAATACATACTACAGGCGCCGGGCGGAAGCTACTCTGCACTTCAGATTTGATTGACATCTGCCCTGAGTCAGATGTCATTTCCTGATTCTCTCTCTCATTGCGCCCGAGAGAGGAAACAGGAAGAATGCTGGTGCCAGTGTGAGGAGGAGGACACCGCAGGAGACCCAAGGTAAGTACCGCTGTGTGGAGAATGGGGGGACAGAGGCTACATTTGGGGGGGGGCAGAGGCTGTATTGGGGGGGACAGGCAGCATTTTGGGGGGGATAGAAGCTGTATTTGGGGGGGGGGGACAGAGGCTGCATTAAGGGAGGGGACAGAGGCTGCATTTTGGGGGGGGGGACAGAGGCTGCATTGGGGGGGCAGAGGCTGCATTTTGGGGGGGATAGAGGCTGCATTTTGGGGGGGACAGAGGCTGCATTTGGGGGGGGGGGGCAGAGGCTGCATTTTGGGGGGGATAGAGGCTGCATTGGGGGGGATAGAGGCTGCATTGGCGGGGGGGACAGAGGCTGCATTGGGGGATAGAGGCTGCATTGGGGGGGACAGAGGCTGTATTTGGGGGGGGGCAGAGGCTGCATTTGGGGGGGGCAGAGGCTGCATTTGGGGGGGGCAGAGGCTGCATTTTGGGGGGGACAGAGGCTGCATTTGGGGGGGACAGAGGCTGCATTTGGGGGGGACAGAGGCTGTATTTGGGGGGGACAGAGGCTGCATTGGGGGGGGCAGAGGCTGTATTGTGGGGGGGCAGAGACTGCATTTGGGGGGGCAGAGGCTGTATTGTGGGGGGGACAAAGGCTGCATTTGGGGGGGACAGAGGCTGCATTTGGGGGGCAGAGGCTGCATTTGGGGGGGCAGATGCTGCATTTTGGGGGGGACAGAGGCTGCATTTTGGGGGGGACAAAGGCTGCATTTTGGGGGGACAGAAGCTGCATTTTGGGGGTAGAGGCTGCATTTGGGGGGGCAGAGGCTGCATTTGGGGGGGCAGAGGCTGCATTTGGGGGGCACAGAGGCTGCATTTGGGGGGGGGACAGAGGCTGCATTTAATGGGACACAGGCATGCTGCATTTAATGGGGCACAGGCATGCTGCATTTTGGGGGGAGACAGAGGCTGCAATTGGGGGGGGGGGCAGAGGCTTCATTTGGGGGGGACACAGGCATGCTTCATTTGGGGGGGCAGAGGCTACATTTGGGGGGGGGACAGAGGCTGCATTTGGGGGGGGACAGAGGCTGCATTGGGGGGGGACAGAGGCTGCATTTGGAGGGGACAGAGGCTGCATTTGGGGGGGGACAGAGGCTGCATTTGGGGGGGACAGAGGCTGCATTTGGGGGGGGACAGAGGCTGCATTTGGGGGGGACAGAGGCTGCATTTGGGGGGGACAGAGGCAGCATTTAGGGGGGGACAGAGGCTGCATTTGGGGAGACAAAGGCTGCATTTTATGTGACAGAGGCTGCATTTGATGTGACACAGGCTGCATGTAAGGAGGGACTCCGCTGGGGGCACCTGATGTAAGGACGGACTGCTGGGGACGCCTGATGGCATCTGGTTGTAGGCGACGTGGCTAGTGACACACTCGGGGCTCCCACTGATTCTGCATTATGGTGAGTTGAATGATTTAATTTTATATTACAATGTAATAATAGAAATAATGCGCTTTAATCATCCTGACACCAAAACAACCATGGTGCCGGGATGATTGAAGTGCTAACACCAGGTGTTTGGAGTATCTTTATCTGCTGATTGTTAAACTTTCTAGAATACACATATTTCTATTGTTGTGTAGGATCTGGGGCTACTGTCCCTCTCTCCCTCTCCCTCCATCCCTCGTTCATCTCAGACGCTAACCACACCACCTTAGAGCCACGCCCACTATTTCGCTGAAACCACGCCCATTTTCACCAAGTGGGAGGGGTCAAAAAGGAAGGGCGGGGTCTGGCGCCCCCCCATCCTAAAACTTCACCAGCCGCCACTGCTATCCACCATGGTCTCTGGCCACCATGGTCTCTGGTGTTTTTTATATTCTGTTCCAAAAGTCTTCTGTGTGTCTGCCCAGAGGCCAGAGACACTAGGGAGTAAGCCCCACAAAAGCCCCCTTATTACAAGCAAATGACTATTACTAATAAATTTTACTAACCTGAAGTTCACATCTATTCACAATCTTCACAATTCCCCAGCCAAAATCTTCTTTTAGCTACCAGTCATTATCCATAGACTTGTATGAGGCAATCTCCCAAGACAGGTGGCACTTAAAAGATGGTCAATGTCATAGATAGTAAAAACAAACCACATGCATAAAACAAGCTTTTTTTAAGGGCAGAAAATGGATAATTTGATTGCATCAAGATTGTCAATCAAAGTTATTCCTTCTAACGTACATTTATCATATTTAGGCAATATCAAACATATCTTCAACTAACTTACCTATCAATTTAGTCCATCACTGACATCCACATCAAACACAAAAAGCCCTGATTTTCACAAATGTTGTTCAATGCAAAAGACTCTTATGCCCCGTACACACGATCGGACATTGATCGGACATTCCGACAACAAAATCCATGGATTTTTTCCGACGGATGTTGGCTCAAACTTGTTTTGCATACACACGGTCGCACAAAGTTGTCGGAATTTCCGATCGCCAAGAACGCGGTCACGTACACCACGTACAACGAGACTATAAAAGGGCAGTTCAGAACCAAGCGCGGCACCCTTTCAGATCGTTTTCTGCTGTTCAGTTTGTGCTTGTGGGTTTGTATCTGGTCTTCAGTGCATGCAACAAGTTACCCTTGACTTGTCATTGTGTTCTTGTTAGTTCGTTACTGATTTTCAGGTCGCTCTTCACAGGCCTTGCTCTTCTTCAGTGCGTTCTGTTACTTCGTTCTGAGCAGCCGACCGTTTTCTAGCCCTGTTGCGTATACGAACTCCTCGTAGAGTTCGTGCTGTGTGGGGGCTTGGTGTTGGGGTCTTTACTTTGACACAAGCCCAGTCCATGAACAGGGTGGGGAGGAGTTCATGGACCAAGAATTGGTTGCTCCAGCGTGACCAGTTCTGTCACATGCCTTTGCTCCGTGAGATCCGTGAGAATAATCCTGATTATTTCAGGAACTTTCTCCGGATGACGGACCCCGTATTTCACTGTTTGTTGGCTTTGCTGACCCCTTATATTAGCAGGCAGGATACCTGCATGAGGCAAGCCATCACTCCGGAGCAGAGGCTAGTCGCCACCCTGCGGTACTTGGCGACGGGGAGAAGCCTGCAGGACCTCAAGTTCTCGACAGGCATCTCCCCCCAGGCTCTGGGGATCATAATCCCGGAGTGCCATCATTCAGGTCCTGCAGAAGGAGTATATTAAGGTAAGATTTTTATCCTTTAATATCAAATTTTATTGTATTTAATGTTTGATAATATATTATATTTCTTTCCTCATTCCCTAATTACCATGATTGTAATATGCTGTGTATGTCCCCTTTGTCCTCATGCATGCTGGATTTTTAGTTAATTTTTTTTGTCCTTCATACATATTTGCCTTCACTTACCTCCCAAGCATGCTCTCCTGGCCCTATATTCACCTCATGTAGTCACTTAACAATGTATTTTGTCAGCTCCATAGTAGTGCTTTACCCTAAATACCACCTAAAATGTGGTAAATTGTGATTTGTGCTTTAAATTCAGGCAGAGTGCCAGAGGCTTTTTTTTGTGTGTCCCAAAATCATTTGGAACCCTCCCTCCCCCAACTGCTAACTCAGCTGATACCAATCCTCTATCTGCTGACTTTGCCAAACCCATACACACTATACCTACCTCTTTTGTGGTCATATTTATGGATGAATTCCCCAAAGCATGTAGTGCAAGGGCCTGCCTGAATACTTTCAAATGGTACTGTTTAAAGTTTTGGTATCCTATTATTATCTTGATTGGTAATAGCAGAATGTCAAAATGTGCTTAAATGTGTACAGTGTGTATTTATCTCTTTGTATTATGACACTTCTTACCTGTGCAGTGGGCTGCCAATAGTGTAAGCATAGAGGGGCTGGCCAAACTAATACACATTATTTAGGCATTCATCTCTCAATGAAGTGGAGAGGGTTACCTGTCCAAAACACATCCCCCCATAAAATTTTAGAAATGGCCCATGAGAGGGGGGGGGGGGGGGAGGAATCTGATAGGTGGACCTTATACCTTTGTCTTTAAATACTTCCTAAAATAAATGTTATACTGATGTTGGCCAAGAATGTTTGTGTCTAATCTGCTTTCCATGTTTATGTGCAAAATTAATAATTTATTTTTCTTGTTTGACTCCACAGTTTCCTTCCAACCCACAGGAATGGCAGACTGTGGCCTTCCACTTTGTACGATGGATACCACCTCTAATGGACATTATATCTATGCACTTTGAGTTTGCTATTTATGAACTTTGCGTTTGCTATTTATGAACTTTATGAACTCTACATATCACTTTATTGAAGGAGTGAATACTCTTTTGATACCTGTATCAGCACTTGGATTTTATATATTTTATGCATGTTGCACCTTGATTATTTATTTATCACAGATCGATAGCACTTATGATTGTTATATTTATTTTTTCTAATATTCATATTTGCATTTTTTCACAAATTTTTTTATTATTGATTTTTAGTTTAACGCAGACACAGTTATTGATTAACATTTGGAATTATGGCCAGCCGGTTCTGCCTATTTCTTACACCCATACATATGGCGGAGTATAAACTGAATCACATCATCCTTGCTTGCTGTGTTCTCCACAACTTTTTAAGGAGAAATTCTTGGAACTATGCTGCCTCAGTTGGGCCTGAATCCGGAATTCATGTAAATGAACCAACCCTGACAGCACTTGAAGCTGGCCGTCCTGGCTTGCCCCCCCTAAGTGCCCGCGAGGTCTGTCTAAGATACCTTGAATACTTTGCCGGTAGGGGAGCCATCGATATGCCAGACAATGTCCGAGACATTTTTTAAATAAAAAAAAAAAATTAACTACTAAAATATTTGCTGACATTTACTGTTTGTGTTTCTTTTAGCTGACCCTGACTGAAATGTGGGTAGTCCTGAAAATGGCGTGATTGTGTAACATTCGAAAGCACTGTTGGGTGTTATTTACTAAAGGCAAAGACACTTTGCACTACAAGTGCACTTGAGACTGCACTGAAACTGCACTTATAGTGCAAAGTGGATTTGCCCTTAGGAAATAACCCCCATTGTCACAGAAAAGCACAATTTAACCACAAAAAAAGTTTTCGAGCATTGAAACAATAATCCACACATTCTTGATTATCAATTTTTTTAATACCAGCACAATCACACGTGCATTTATAAAAGGTTTTTTAAAACAAACCAACATGTTTGTTGTATAACAATTTTTTGGTCACATTAAATAAAAGTAGAAATGTCCATTTAAGGTAAAACAGGCATGTTTAAAACCAACAAGAAATACACAAATCTGGAACTTACAAAGTTCAACTTTGTTATAAATTGAAGGCAATATCAGACATGAGTATTTATAAACTGTGTTTGATATTGCGTTCAGATGGGGTGAAGTCACCCCTGGAAAAGCCAAATTTTGAAGATGTACACAAATTGCCAAATGTCAACATGTGCTAGCTGCTATCACGGGGGATCAAGGGACGTGTTTTGTGGGTGCAACCCATTCCTCTCATCTACTTTATTATTGAGGAAGGGGTTGCACCCCCAAAACGCATACATTGATCTCCCGTGATGGCAGATAGCACGTGTTGACACACTGTGTGCATCTTCAAAATTTGGCTTTTCGAGAATATGTAAAAAAATGTGAGAAATTTTTCGATTCCAAAAAGCACAAAAAAGGGAAAGGATTTGGAGTTGTTTTAAACTCTCCCTAAAACATCAATGATGTTCTTCATTTTGTTTTGAACATCATTGATGTTTTTCAGGATGTTTTCCAAGTCCCTATTACACCCCATGATCTCCCCGATCAGCATCTATGCATTTTCACTGGTGAAATGACCTGGATCCACAACATCACGATTAGGGATGAGCTTCATGTTCGACTTGAACATCGGCTGTTCGATCATTCGGCGAATTGCAAATGATATGGGCCGTTCGTGCCAAATTTGTGTGGCGCGTCATGGCCCATAATTCACTGTGGCATTGCAGTGCATTGCTGGCTGATGATTAGCCAAGCATGCACTATGACCCGCATGCTTGGCCAATCACAGCGCCGTCTGTAGAAAGAGCTGTAATTGGCCAAAGCCAGGGTGGCTTTGGCCAATTATGGCTCAGGGGGTTTAGAACACGCCCCACACTATATAAGGCCGCCTGCACGGCGGCCCAGTGTAGTGTGTTCTGGCTTGACAGAGAGATAGACAGAAAGAGAGACAGTGTCATTTGATTTAAGTTAGATAGATTAGGTAGGACAGTCAGTCAGTTAGCTGCACTTACAGTGTATTGTGTATATATATGCATCCCAGGTGTTGTGTATATATATATATATATATATATATATATATATATATATATATATATATATATTACACACTGTATTCAGTTTAGCTAGATCCATTCCTGTTATCTTCCTACTGACAGGCAGGCTTGTGTTGTTACAGTATTTACAGCTACCTGAAGAAAATTGCTGATGTTCTTTTGATCCTATTAGTACCACAGTCAGGCAGCTAGACTATTTACAGTTAGTGTAGTGCATCCTCCTCACAGTGTTCAGCTAAAGCTACAAGTTAGTTTAGTGTGACCTCTGCACAGTGTTCAGCTAAAGCTACAAGTTAGTGTAGTGCGTCCTCCTCACAGTGTTCAGCTAAAACTACAAGTTAGTGTAGTGCATCCTCTGAACAGTCTTCAGCTAAAGCTACAAGTTAGTGTAGTGCACAGTGTTTAGCTAAAGCTACAAGTTAGTGTAGTGCGTCCTCCTCACAGTGTTCAGCTAAAGCTACAAGTTAGTTTACTGTGACCTCCTCACAGTGTTCAGCTAAAACTACAAGTTAGTGTAGTGCGTCCTCTGAACAGTGTTCAGCTAAAGCTACAAGTTAGTATAGTGCGACCTCTGCACAGTGTTCAGATAAAGCTACAAGTTAGTGTAGTGCATCCTCCTCACAGTGTTCAGCTAAAGCTACGGGTTAGTGTAGTGCGTCCTCCTCACAGTGTTCAGCTAAAGCTACAAGTTAGTTTAGTGTGACCTCTGCACAGTGTTCAGCTAAAGCTACAAGTTAGTGTAGTGCGTCCTCCTCACAGTGTTCAGCTAAAGCTACAAGTTAGTGTAGAGCGTCCTCTGAACAGTGTTCAGCTAAAGCTACAAGTTAGTTTAGTGTGACCTCTGCACAGTGTTCAGCTAAAGCTACAAGTTAGTGTAATGCGTCCTCCTCACAGTGTTCAGCTAAAGCTACAAGTTAGTGTAGTGCGTCCTCTGAACAGTGTTCAGCTAAAGCTACAAGTTAGTTTAGTGTGACCTCTGCACAGTGTTCAGCTAAAGCTACAAGTTAGTGTAGTGTGCGTCCTCCTCGCAGTGTTCAGCTAAAGCTACAAGTTAGTTTAGTGTGACCTCTGCACAGTGTTCAGCTAAAGCTACAAGTTAGTGTAGTGCGTCCTCCTCACAGTGTTCAGCTAAAGCTACAAATTAGTGTAGTGCGTCCTCCTCACAGTGTTCAGCTAAAACTACAAATTAGTGTAGTGCATCCTCTGAACAGTGTTCAGCTAAAGCTACAAGTTAGTGTAGTGCACAGTGTTCAGCTAAAGCTACAAGTTAGTGTAGTGCATCCTCCTCACAGTGTTCAGCTAAAGCTACAAGTTAGTTTAGTGTGACCTCCTCACAGTGTTCAGCTAAAACTACAAGTTAGTGTAGTGCGTCCTCTGAACAGTGTTCAGCTAAAGCTACAAGTTAGTGTAGTGCGACCTCTGCACAATGTTCAGCTAAAGCTACAAGTTAGTGTAGTGCGTCCTCCTCACAGTGTTCAGCTAAAGCTACAAGTTAGTGTAGTGCGTCCTCTGAACATTGTTCAGCTAAAGCTACAAGTTAGTGTAGTGCGACCTCTGCACAGTGTCCAGCTAAAGCTACGGGTTAGTGTAGTGCGTCCTCCTCACAGTGTTCAGCTAAAGCTACAAGTTAGTGTAGTGCGTCCTCTGAACTGTGTTCAGCTAAAGCTACAAGTTAGTTTAGTGTGACCTCTGCACAGTGTTCAGCTAAAGCTACAAGTTAGTGTAGTGCGTCCTCCTCACAGTGTTCAGATAAAGCTACAAGTTAGTGTAGTGCGTCCTCTGAACAGTGTTCAGCTAAAGCTACAAGTTAGTTTAGTGTGACCTCTGCACAGTGTTCAGCTAAAGCTACAAGATAGTGTAGTGCATCCTCCTCACAGTGTTCAGCTAAAGCTACAATTTAGTGTAGTGAGTCCTCTGAACAGTGTTCAGCTAAAGCTACAAGTTAGTGTAGTGCGACCTCTGCACAGAGTTCAGCTAAAGCTACCTGTAGAAGGTTGGTGGTGTTTTCCTGATCCTATCACTACCGCAGGCAGCTAAATTATTTACACGTTAGTGTAGTGCGACCTCTGCACGGTGTTCAGCTAAAGCTACCTGTAGAAGGTTGGTGGTGTTTTCCTGATCCTATCACTACCGCAGGCAGCTAAATTGTTTACACATTAGTGTAGTGCGACCTCTGCACAGTGTTCAGCTAAAGCTACCTGTAGAAGGTTGGTGGTGTTCTCATACTACAGGCAGGCAGTTGATTTTGCTAGCTGCAGTATCAGTATATATATATATATATATATATATATATATATATATATATATATATATCCCAGCTTAGTGCAGCTACAGTCCATTAGTATGTCTGGAAGGCCAACAAGGAGAGGCAGACAGTCACAAGCCAATAAAAGAGGGCAAGCAGGCTCTGTGTCTAGAGGCAACAGTGCTGGTCGTGGAGACGGTGCATCCTCATCAGCACGTGGCCGTGGGACACGCTTGGCCTTTTTTTCGGCAGCTGGCCGTGTTGAGCCGCAACATGCGGAAGACTTGGTCAAGTGGATGACCAAGCCGTCCTCATCCTCCTCATCCTCTCTCACCCATGCTCAGGGTACTTTGCCTGGCAAAGCAGCTGCCAACGCGGCCTCTTCCCTCGGCTCAATGTCATCAGTGACTCCTTCCCTAGCCCCACCATGTCCTCCTGGGGAGTCCCTCGAACTGTTTGACCACAGTGTTGGGTACATGCTCCAGGAGGATGCCCAGCGTTTTGAAGGCTCTGATGATGATACTGAGCTAGATGAAGGCAGCAACGTGAGCACGGACAGAGGGGGTGCCCAAGAAGGACAGCAATCTGGCAGTCATGCTCCCCCTGCTGCAGCATACTGCCAGTTTTGCTCCAGTGATGAGGAGGGAGGGGATGATGAGGTCACTGACTCAACGTGGGTGCCTGATAGGAGAGAGGAGGAGGAGGGGGCACATCACCAACGAGGCAGGATGCCCTCCAGGGGCCAGCCTAAGGGCAGCACACTGACTGCATCACACCGCAAAGATCCGCATGTGCAGGGCGCTGCTGTCTCTGCGCGTTATTCTAAAAGGTGTGGGCCTTTTTTGAGACGAGTGCATCAGATCGCACCGCTGCTATTTGCAACATATGTCTCAAGCGTATCTCGCGTGGCCAAAACATCTCCCACTTGGGCACCACATGCTTGACCAGACATATGTTGACCTGCTATGCAGTTCGTTGGCAAGCATATCTAAAAGACCCACACCAAAGAACAAAGAGGACCTCTCCTTGCTCATCATCAGCTGAGATCTCCAACCCCACTATACCTTCAGTCCTCTCTGAGACCTGCACTGAGAGGAATGAAGGTGTAGAATTAGGTGTGTCACAGCCAAGTACTTGTGGGCAATCTGCTTTCGGTACACCGACTTCAGATTGTACCAGGCAAATTTCCCTGCCCCAGCTGCTGCACCGCCGAAAGAAGTTCGCTCCCAGCCATCCACATGCCCAGCGGTTGAATGCTAGCTTGGCAAAATTGCTAGCACTTCAACTGCTACCCTTTCAGTTGGTAGACTCTGCCCCCTTCCGTGAGTTTGTGGAATGTGCAGTTCCTCAGTGGCAGGTACTCAAACGCCACTTTTTCTCATGGAAGGCGATTCCGTTGTCTTGCCGAGAAAGTTCCCTCGGCGGATAAGTTCCCCCTGTACTGCGCAGGCGCAGCGCCTGCGCAGTATGGACTACTATCAGCCACCGGAGATAGCCGAAGCACAAAATCTACAATCAGCTGTACACGGCGCCTGCGCCCTGGGTCCAGGTTTCTTCCCCACCATCCAAGTGGACCTAGAGGGGGAATAAAAAAGAGCCAAGCGAAGCGAGGCCGTGCCCGAAGTGCGGTGAGCGAAGCGAGCCCACGAGGGGCCCTCTTACAGGCGCCGTGTACAGCTGATTTTCCCCTATTCATCTTCGGCTATTTCCGCCGGATCCTACTGCGCAGGCGCAGCGCCTGCGCAGTAGAGGGGGGTCCTTATCCGCCGAGCGGAACTTTCTCGGCAGAACACCGGCTCTCTACCGGCATGTGGAAGGCAATGTCTTGGCTTCGCTGGACAGGGCGGTCAGTGGTAAGGTGCATATTACCGCTGACTCATGGTCCAGCAGGCATGGACACGGACGTTACCTAAGTTTCACAGCGCATTGGGTCACTCTGCTCGCAGCTGGGAAGGATGCAGGACAAGGTGCAGTAGTGTTGGAAGTTGTTCCACCACCATGCCTCCAAAATGCCACTACTAATGATTGTGACACACCTCTCTCCTCCACCCCCTCCTCTTCTTCTTCCTCCATGGCCTCTTCCTGTGCTTTGTCCTCGGAACCAGCGGTGCTCCGTAGGCGTTCAAGGGGCTACGCAAGTACGCATGCCAAAAGATGCCATGCGGTGCTTGAGCTGGGGTGCTTGGGGGACAGGAGCCACACTGGGGCAGAGGTTCTGTCAGCTCTGCAGGGGCAGATTCAGAGGTGGTTGACGCCACGCCAACTTAAGCAGGAATGGTGGTTTGCGACAAAGGCACCAACCTCCTCTCTGCCCTCCGACAGGGACAAATGACCCATGTTCCCTGTTTGGCTCACGTCCTTAACTTGGTGGTGCAGCGGTTCTTGGGCAGGTACCCGGGCTTACAGGATGTCCTGAGGCAGGCCAGGAAAGTCTGTGTGCATTTCCGCCGGTCATATAATGCCAGTGCTCGGCTGGCAGACCTCCAAAAGGAGTTTAACCTGCCCAAGAACCGCCTAATTTGTGACATGCCCACCAGGTGGAACTCAACGTTGGCCATGCTGCAGCCGCTGCACACGCAGCAGAGGGCCATCAATGAGTACCTGTGCGACTATGGCACCAGGACAGGGTCAGGGGAGCTTGTTATTTTTCCCCACGCCAGTGGGCCATGATCAGGGATGCATGCACTGTCCTGTCACCATTTGAGGAGGCCACGAGGATGGTGAGCAGTGACAGTGCATGCATCAGTGACACTGTCCCCCTTGTCCACCTGTTGGAGCACACGCTGCGTGGAATAATTGGACAGGGCACTTGAGGCAGAACAGAGGCAGGAAGAGGAGGACTTCCTTAGCTCTCAAGGCCCCCTTTATCCAGACAGTGTTCTTGCGTGCCCGCCGATCACACAGGAGGAGGAGGAGGATTGTGTCAGTATGAAGGTGGAGCCTGGCATTCAGCATCAGCAGCAGTCTTTAAGGGATCAGTCCCAAGAAACACATGGACTTGTACGTGGCTGGGAGGAGGTGGCTGGAGACCATGTCGTCCTTAGTGACCCAGAGGACTCCGGACCGAATGCCTCAGCAAACCTACGCTGCATGGCCTCCCTGATCCTGCAAAGCCTGCGTAAGGATCCTCATATTCTTGGTATCAAGGAGAAGGACCAATACTGGCTGGCAACCCTCCTTGATCCACGTTACAAGGGTAAGGTTGCGGACCTTATCTTGCCGTCACAGAGGGAGCAGAGGATGAAACATCTTCGGGAGGCCTTGCAGAAAGGTCTGTGCAACGCGTTCCCAGAGACTGGGAGGTTACAAACTCCTGTTTCTGGACAACGTGTTGCTGAGGCTTCAGGCAGTCAAAGAAGGAGCGGTGGAGAAGGTGGCCGTCTGACCGATGCGTTCAGACAATTTTGTAGTCCGCAGCCCCAAGTTATGATCGGTTCCAGCAACCATCGCCAGCGTCTGTTTTACATGGTGCAGGAATACCTAGGGGCAAGATCTGACTTGGACACCTTTCCCACCGAAAATCCTCTGGGTTACTGGGTCATGAGGATGGATCACTAGCCAGAGCTTGCACAGTATGCAATTGAGCTACTGGCCTGTCCTGCATCCAGCGTTCTTTCGGAACGCACATTCAGTGCTTCTGGAGGCTTTGTACCGATCACAGGGTGCGTCTGTCCACTCGATCGATCGACTGACCTTCATAAAAATGAATCAATCTTGGATCACCGCCTAAGGCCCAATTTTTCAGCCCCTGTTCAACAGGGGCATGTAATTACAATTCTTGATTGAATATTTCACAGCAGAGCCCAATTCTGCGCCCACCAAGATTAACTGTGAGGACTTACAGTGTTGTGGCACTAGCACCACCACCACCACCACCACCAAAGGCCTTATTTTTCAGCCCCTGTTCAACAGGGGCATGTAATTACAATTCTTGATATAATATTTCACAGCAGGGCCGTTCCAGCGCCCACCAAGAGTAACTGTGAGGACTTACAGTGTTGTGGCACCAGCACCACCACCACCATCACCAAAGGCCCAATTTTTCTGGCCCTGTTCAACAATTCTTGATCTAATATTTCACAGCAGGGCCCTGTGAGGGCTTACAGTGTTGAGGCAACAACAACACCTAAGGCCCAAATTTATGCTGAGTGTATAGGGCAGGCCCCTACTTTCAAACATCCAACTTACAAATGACTCCTACTTACAAACGGAAGGAGACAACAGGAAGTGAGATGAAATCTACCCCATAGGAAGGGACATTCTCTCCTGTAAGAGTTAATATGAGAAAAACTTTTCTCCTTTCCACTGATGCTTTATCACCAATCCTTGTTTCACTAAAAACCCCAAATTTTCAAAAAACATTTGTCATTGGGACAAAAAGCAAGGTGAAATCTTCTGAAGAGGAGCACAGACAGCAAAACAAATGTCACAGGGGTGATAACCCTTCCCTATGTTTTCCAAAAAGCTTAAAAACAGATTTTTTTGGCTGGAGCTACACTTTAAAAATGTACCAGTTCAAAATTACAAACAGATTCTCCTTAACAACAAACCTACAGTCCCTGTCTTGTTTGCACCGCCTGTATACTGCTGTTCAGAGTATATAGGGCCTGGGGGCCCCATGCCTTTCCTTTTTTTAATTTGGGTGCGGGGTTCCCCTTAATATCCATACAGAACCCAAAGGACCTGGTAATGGACTGGAGGGTACCCATGCTGTTTGTCTCACTGATTTTCATCCATATTGCCAGGACCCGGCATTACATTAAAGCCACAAGCAGTTTTAAATGACTTTTTTTCCTTTAAAAATGTCATTTTGTGCAGGGACTGTTCTAAGCACGGGAAACACGCGCCACTTTACAGACATACTATAGACACCCCCAGGTACGATATTTAAAGGAATATTTCACTTTTTTTTTTTTTACTTTAACCACTTGAGCCCCGGACCATTATGCTGCCTAAGGACCAGAGGTCTTTTTCCAATTTGGCACTGCGTCGCTTTAACTGCTAATTGCGCAGTCATGCAATGCTGTACCCAAATGAAATTTGCGTCCTTTTCTTCCCACAAATAGAGCTTTCTTTTGATGGTATTTGATCACCTCTGCGGTTTTTATTTTTTGCGCTATAAATGGAAAAAGACCGAAAATTTTGAAAAAAAATGATATTTTCTACTTTTTGTTATAAAAAAAATCCAATAAACTCAATTTTAGTCATACATTTAGGCCAAAATGTATTCGGCCACATGTTTTTGGTAAAAAAAATGTCAATAAGCGTATATTTATTGGTTTGCGCAAAAGTTATAGCGTCTACAAACTAGGGTACATTTTCTGTAATTTACACAGCTTTTAGTTTATGACTGCCTATGTCATTTCTTGAGGTGCTAAAATGGCAGGGCAGTACAAAACCCCCCCAAATGACCCCATTGTGGAAAGTAGACACCCCAAGGAAATTGCTGAGAGGCATGTTGAACCCATTGAATATTTATTTTTTTTGTCCCAAGTGATTGAATAATGACAAAAAAAAAAAAAAAATATTTACAAAAAGTTGTCACTAAATGATATATTGCTCACACAGGCCATGGGCCTATGTGGAATTGCACCCCAAAATACATTCTGCTGCTTCTCCTGAATATGGGGATACCACATGTGTGGGACTTTTTGGGAGCCTAGCCGCGTACGGGGCCCCGAAATCCAATCACCGCCTTCAGGATTTCTAAGGGCGTAAATTTATGATTTCACTCTTTACTGCCTATCACAGTTTCGGAGGCCATGGAATGCCCAGGTGGCACAAAACCCCCCCAAATGACCCCATTTTGGAAAGTAGACACCCCAAGCTATTTCCAGAGAGGCATATTGAGTCCATGGAATATTTTATATTTTGACACAAGTTGCGGGAAAGTGACACATTTTTTTTTTTTTTTTGCACAAAGTTGTCACTAAATGATATATTGCTCACACAGGCCATGGGCATATGTGGAATTGCACCCCAAAATACATTTAGCTACTTCTCCTGAGTACGGGGATACCACATGTGTGGGGCTTTTTGGGAGCCTAGCCGTGTACGGGACCCCGAAAACCAATCACCGCCTTCAGGATTTCTAAGGGTGAAAATTTTTGATTTCACTCTTCACTGCCTATCACAGTTTCGGAGGCCATGGAATGCCCAGGTGGCACAAAACCCCCCCAAATGACCCCATTTTGCAAAGTAGACACCCCAAGCTATTTGCTGAGAGGCATGGCGAGTATTTTGCAGCTCTCATTTGTTTTTGAAAATGAAGAAAGACAAGAAAAAACTTTTTTTTTTTTTTTCTTTTTTCAATTTTCAAAACTTTGTGACAAAAAGTGAGGTCTGCAAAATACTCACTATACCTCTCATCAAATAGCTTGGGGTGTCTACTTTCCAAAATGGGGTCATTTGGGGGGGGTTTGTGCCACCTGGGCATTCCATGGTCTCCGAAACTGTGATAAGCAGTCAAGAGAGAAATCAAAAATTCACGCCCTTAGAAAGCCTGAAGGCGGTGCTTGGTTTTCGGGGTTCCGTACGCGGCTAGGCTCCCAAAAAGTCTCACACATGTGGTATCCCCGTACTCAGGAGAAGCAGCAGAATGTATTTTGGGGTATAATTTCACATATTCCCATAGCATGTTTGAGCAATATATCATTTAGTGACAATTTTGTGCAAAAAAAAAAAAGAAATTGTCTCTTTCCCGCAACTTGTGTCGCAATATAAAATATTCCATGGACTCGACATGCCTCTCAGCAAATAGCTTGGGGTGTCTACTTTCCAAAATGGGGTCATTTGGGGGGGTTTTGAACTGTCCTGGCATTTTATGCACAACATTTAGAAGCTTATGTCACACATCACCCACTCTTCTAACCACTTGAAGACAAAGCCCTTTCTGACACTTATTGTTTACATGAAAAAGTTTTTTTTTTTTGCAAGAAAATTACTTTGAACCCCCAAACATTATATATTTTTTTAAAGCAAATGCCCTACAGATTAAAATGGTGGGTGTTTCATTTTTTTTTTTCACACAGTATTTGCGCAGCGATTTTTCAAACGCATTTTTTGGGGAAAAAACACACTTTTTTAAATTTTAATGCACTAAAACACACTATATTGCCCAAATGTTTGATGAAATAAAAAAGATGATCTTAGGCCGAGTACATGGATACCAAACATGACATGCTTTACAATTGCGCACAAACGTGCAGTGGCAACAAAATAAATACATTTTTAAAAGCCTTTAAAAGCCTTTACAGGTTACCACTTTAGATTTACAGAGGAGGTCTACTGCAAAAATTACTGCCCTCGATCTAACCTTCGCGGTGATACCTCACATGCATGGTGCAATTGCTGTTTACGTTTGACGACAGACCGCCGCTTGCGTTCGCCTTAGTGCGAGAGCAGGGGGCGACAGGGGTGCTTTTTTTTTTTTTTTTTTTTTCTTTATTATTTTTTTGCTTTTTTATCTTATTTTTAAACTGTTCCTTTCATTTTTATTTTTTTTTAATCATTTTTATTATCTCGGGGAATGTAAATATCCCCTATGATAGCAATAGGTAGTGACAGGTACTCTTTTTTGAAAAAATTGGGGTCTATTAGACCCTAGATCTCTCCTCTGCCCTCAAAGCATCTGACCACACCAAGATCGGTGTGATAAAATGCTTCCCCAATTTCCCAATGGCGCTATTTACATCCAGCGAAATCTAAGTCATAAAATGCTCGTAGCTTCCGGTTTCTTAGGCCATAGAGATGTTTGGAGCCACTCTGGTCTCTGATCAGCTCTATGGTCAGCTGGCTGAATCACCGGCTGCATTTTCAGGTTCCCTGTTGAGACAGGAGAGCCAGAGAAAAACAAGGAAGGCGGTGGGGGGGGGGGGGCATTCCCTCCCACGGCTTGTAAAAGCAGTCTAGAGGCTAATTAGCCGCTAGGATTGCTTTTACATGAAAGCCGACCGCTGGCTGAAAAGAATGATACCAAGATGATACCTAAACCTGCAGGCATCATTCTGGTATAACCACTCAAAGTTGTGAATGGCGTACCTGAAGACAAAAAAATGGTTAACAATAAAGCACAGTAAACGGTAAAGTATAAAAAATTGCATACCTGAAAAGCAAACATGATAAAGCATAATAACAATAAAACATTGCAGAATAGAATACAGTAAAAAAGAGCAGAACAATAGAGAGAATAGAGAGAGAGAGAACAATAAAACGACAACTATTTATTTTTATTTTATATATATATATATATATATTTTTTTTTTTTTACACTTTTTTTGTAACTAACTTTTATAACTGTAACCGGTTCCAGGTTCGGGTCTCTCAAAATGCGATGGCATCTTGGGAGACCCTGTGAAAGTGTGCCTAGTCTGTGCAATGCTGTACCCTACGCTAATACTCAACTAGTGTATGGTAGCGTTCAAAACATTCACCAATGCAAAGACCAGGATTGTCAGGACAGGAGGGACAATAATAGCGGGTGTCACGTCTATATCCGCGCTAGCTGCAGACACAATATCTTTTTTGGGGGCGTTCGCTGGGTAGGGGTACTCGGGAGGACATAAAGAAAATGCCTCTCATGCAGCCGACTGCATTTGGTTGGGGATGTGAATGGGGGAAGTACGGGCGCTGCAGAAGCGGTGGGTTCCCAATTAGGATTGGCGAATGCAGCAGGAAGGGCACTATGGGCACGACGGGCCTGTGTTTGTCTTTTTGGTGGCAGCGGGACACTACTTGTGCTTGCCACCTCACCAGCTTGAACTGCACTTATGGGACTCGCCACGTCACCAAGTTTTACTGCAGTGCTGGTTTGACTACGACCGGGGTGTACTAGGCCGCTGGCGCTTGCCAGTTCACCAAAACGCTACCAAAAAATCTGTTAGCGATCGCAGGGATCAGGCCTGACTCTGCGAACGCTGCAGTTATGCGTTTTAGTCTTTTGTAAGTGACAGTGATCGATCGATACTGCACTTGGGTGGGCTGGGCTGGGCCGGGCGGAGGGGCAAAACGCAGGTGCTAGCAGGTATCTGGGCTGATCCCACTAACACTGCGTTTGTGAGAACCCTAAACTGCTGGGGATGCTAGTATAGATCTGATCGGATCAGATATTGATCCGTTCAGATACTATACCACTAAGGGTGGTGTACAGTGCGTGCGTGGGTGTTAGCGGTACTGGCGCTAACCTGACGCTGCCTGGGGCTGGTGCTTGCCAGTTCACCAAAATACTACCAAAAAAACTGTTAGCGATCGCAGGGATCAGGCCTGACTCTGTGAACGCTGCAGTTATGCATTTAGTGTTTTGTAAGTGTCAGTGATCGATCGATACTGCACTTGGGTGGGCTGGGCCGGGCGGAGGGGCAAAACGCAGGTGCTAGCAGGTATCTGGGCTGATTCCGCTAACACTGCGTTTTTGGGAACCCTAAACTGCTGGGGACACTAGTATAGATCTGATCGGATCAGATATTGATCCGTTCAGATACTATACCACTAAGGGAGGCGTATGCTGCGTGCGTGGGTGTTAGCGGTACTGGCGCTAACCTGACCCTGCCTGGGGCTGGTGCTTGCCAGTTCACCAAAATACTACCAAAAAAACTGTTAGCGATCGCAGGGATCAGGCCTGACTCTGCGAACGCTGCAGTTATGCGTTTAGTCTTTTGTAAGTGACAGTGATCGATCGATACTGCACTTGGGTGGGCTGGGCTGGGCCGGGCGGAGGGGCAAAACGCAGGTGCTAGCAGGTATCTGGGCTGATCCCGCTAACACTGCGTTTTTGGGAACCCTAAACTGCTGGGGACGCTAGTATAGATCTGATCGGATCAGATATTGATGCGTTCAGATACTATACCACTAAGGGAGGCGTATGCTGCGTGCGTGGGTGTTAGCGGTACTGGCGCTAATCTGACGCTGCCTGGGGCGACGCATATCACCGCCGGGCGATCAGGGGGCTAAACCTTTATTCGGTAATAAACGGCGGGTGCCCTGACACTATAAAAAATAAACAAACTAACCAGCGTCAACCGTAACGGTTATACGGTGATCAGTGGTGAAAGGGTTAACTAGGGGGCAATCAAGGGGTTAAAACATTTATTAGGTAGTATATGGGGGTCCCTGACGCTATAAAACGCTGACGGTGAACCTAAATATTTATGTCCCTAACTAGCGTCACCAGCGACACTAATACAGCGATCAGAAAAATGATCGCTTAGTGACACTGGTGACAGGGGGTGATCAAGGGGTTAAAACTTTATTAGGGGGGGTTAGGGGGGTACCCTAGACCTAAAGGGGGGTAATACTCACTGTCCCAACACTATCTGTCACAAACTGACACCAATGCAGTAATCAGAAAAAAAAATAAAAAAAATAAAAAAAAAACTGCTGGTGTCAGTTTGTGACAGGGGGGGGGGGGGGGGTGATTGGGGGGGGATCGGGGGTGATCGGGGGGGGGATCGGGGTGTTTTGTGTGCCTGGCATGTTCTACTGTGTGTGTGTGTGTTGGTGCACTCACATTGATGTCTTCTCTCCTCGGGCCGGAACGGAAATTACCGAGCCGAGGAGAGATGACATCATTTCCTTTGCTGCTGTTTAGCATACAGCAGCAAAGGAATGATTTGATTGGCCGGCGGCGATCGCGAGGGGGGGGCCACGAACGGATGGTCTCCCCCTCACCACCGATCGCCGGGGCACAAAGGACGACCGCCTCGGGCACCGGGGGGGGGGGTCCGATCGGACCCCCCACCCGCGGAAGGCAAATCACGTACACTGTACGTGATTTTGCCTGTCCGTGCCACTTTGCCGACGTACATCGGCGTGAGGCGGTCGTCAAGTGGTTAAGCATCATTAAAATCACTGCTCCCGAAAAAACGGCCGTTTTTAAAAGTTTTTTTTTTTGCATTGATACATGTCTCCTGGGGCAGGACCCGGGTCCCCAAACCCTTTTTAGGACAATACCATGAAAATTAGCCTTTAAAATGAGCACTTTTGATTTCGAACGTTCGAGTCGCATAGACGTCAATGGGGTTCTAACGTTTGTGCGAATTTTCGGTCCTTTCGCAGGTTCTGATGTGAACCGAACCGGGGGGTGTTCGGCTCATCCCTAATCACGATCACCTAAAAATATAGAAACAAAAACACACCATGTATTATAAATATGCTGGCATCCATCTCTTACCTGAGCCTGTGGTCGCAGACACTCACCTGTTGTGGTGACTATTTCGATTACGTCTCCCTCCACCTCCTTTTGGCTTTGGGGGATTTCACCTTCTTCCTGAGGAGGGGGGTCTGTGGTCTCCTCGGATGAGTGGTGTCCTCCGAGTCTTTTCTCTCCTATGTAAATAAAAAATTGGTATACTTAGCACACAGATATTTCATGGCAGAAATAGGAATATGAAACATTGCTTGGAAGTGGGGTACAATTGTCTATTTTGGCAGAGTTCCAAGATGAAGAAAAAATTTTGTCCTTTGTCAAGCTTGAATACTTACCTGTTTTGTACAAGCTTCACAGATGGAGACCCCTATAGTATACACTGGAGCACCTGTGTGGGCCCCCTAAAAAAAAGGGTTTTCTTGTGTCCCACACTAGTGCTCCAGTGTCCAGATGTGTAAACAGCTGCTGAGTGTCCTCTCCTTACACAGAATCTTGTTTGCATTTCATTCTAGTTACAAACCCATCTACAAAACAAAATTATTTTAAGAGAAGTAGGCTAGCAAAAATGTATTCAAATGCATATGCCCAAAACAATGGTGTTTTCTAGGCCGAACGAACAATGTTTCATACGAATGAACAATGTGCCCATGAACATGAAAGTTGCCATTTTAAACTGTACAACAGTTAAGAAAAGCACATGGAGCAGCACGAACGTAATAAAAATAAAGAATAGGAACACAGCACAACTACTTACTTTTTTCGCAGCACTCTCCTGATCCTTCTGTACTGCTCATGCTCCCTTAATTTGAGGTCCGACCACTGCTTCCTGAGCTGATCCTTGGATCGCTGTACCCCAAAATTTCCGGTGCAGACTTTTGACCATTTTCGCCATTATCTTGGCCTTTCTGACATTGGGGTTGGGGTAAGGTCCATACTTCACGTCATAGTCGGCCCTCTTCAGGATGTCCACCATCTCCAACATCTCCCCAATGGACATATTTGAGGCCTTAAATCGCCTCTTCCGGGATCGGGACGTCCGGGCTTTCCTCCTCCTCCTTCTTGTTGGTGTAATTAGCACGCACCTGCTGTGTCTCCGCCATGTGCTCTTACCCCACTGTGCCGAACGAGAAGGGGTGGGGAATAGACTAGAAAGAACTTCAGGGGAGGGTGGAGTTTCACGCATGCGCAGTGTATATAAAGCGTAACACGCGTGCGTTGTATGTACGAAATGTGAGCGGAGGAAGGAGTATCGGAGGCGCCGATCGTGATAACGAAGGTAAGATTTAAACTTGGGCCTATACTGCTTCTAGATTGAAGCCTATATTGTGACAAGATTAGGAGAGTTTCGCCTGACATTAGGGTTTGTCTTGTTTCTTGCAGATAAAGTGGATGGCTTCAATGACCACAACTTCCTCCCCATGTCCTCCCCATGTTTATAGACAAATACAGGGAGCTGCCCTGTCTGTGGCAGGTGAAACACCCCCAATACAATAATGAACAAAAGAGGCAGGCAGCGCTGGAGAAACTGCTGGAGTTGGTGAAGCCGGTGGTCCCCACGGCAACCATCCCCTATTTAAAAGCCAAAATTGGTGGCCTGAGGAGCACATATCTTAGGGAGCGCAAGAAGGTCACGGATTCCCAGAGATCCGGAGCTGCAGCAGATGACATTTATGTCCCCAGGCTGTGGTACTATGAGAGACTGTGATTTCTGTCAGACCAGACTGAAGTCAGGGAATCCCTCTCCACTCTTCCTTCCACTCTTCCTTCCACCCTATCTTCCACCCCAGCTGAGGCTTCCGATGTCCAACCTGGGACTTCCAGCCAGGAAGAAGTGGAGGAGCCCAGCTGGAGCCAGGTATAGCATTCTTCTACAGATTTCTGGTCAATAAATAAATGATGTTTACTAGATATTATTATTGATCACTAATTGCTGATTTCATAAAGTGTTTTACATATCAATAGACAGTAGTGGGCACAAAAAATTGGGACAAGAATGAAAAATGCTGGGCTCAGAATGATAGTCTGTTATATTTGTTAACATTCAATTTGCAACAGTCATGAGGTGAAAATTGTGTGTGATTGATGAAGAAAAAACAAAAACTATGTCCCTTTTTCATACACAGGAAGACCTCAGCCAGGAGGAGGCTGTGGAATGTGGCACACAGGAGGAGGCTGTGGAATGTGGCAGCCAGGAGGAGGCGGGGGTTAGTGGCAGCCAGGAGGAGGCAGGGGTAAGTGGCAGCCAGGAGAAGGCCAGGCCCAGTAGGAGCCTAACAGAATCACAGGTTCCCCCCCCCCGCCTTCCAACCAAAAGACCCAGGAAGGGGAGTAACGTGGAGGATTCAGCACTCAGGCTGATTCAGGAGGCTTCAGCGTCCCTCAGAGCCTTCCCCACTCCTGAAGAGGCCTTTGCCTCCATGGCTGCCACAAAACTGCAGGGCATGCAGGAGGGCCAACGCCTCATGTGTGAGGACCTTCTTTACAAAACACTAACTAACTAAGGGGGTGAGGGGCGAAATCACACACAAAACCCACCTGTGTGAGTTGGACCATCCTCCTCCTCCTCCTGCCACAACTCCACCACCACAGCGTGGAAGGAAGCATGGAAGGAAGACCAGAGAGTGATGGCCTGGGTTCAGTCTGGTCTGACAAAAGATGCAGGCTCTTGTATGACCACAGCCTGGGAACATACATGTCATCTGCAGCTGTTCAGGAGCTCTTGGACTTCTGGACCAGATTGCACTCCCTTATATATGGACTCCTCAGGCCACCAATTTTGCCTGGAAATAATTGATGTCTGCCCTGGGGGCCAAAGGCTTCGCCAATTTCTGCTGTTTCTCCAGTGTTGCCTAACTCTTTGTTTGGTTATGAGCTCTTAATAAAGGTTTTTTTGTTTCAATTATACTCGCCTATGTGTGTTTTCCTTCAAAAAGGACAGTTTGTTTGTGAGGAGGCAGGTACATTTCAAAAATACAATGTGAAATTAACAAGAGACACCAACACCAAACAATCTCCTTGAGATTAAATAATACAAGATAATAATGGTGTTGTGGTAACTTGACACACAAAACACACCCAAAAATATTCTGGAGTTTAAAAAAAAAAAAAAAAAAGATCAGGCTTAAAAAAAATACTAACCAAAAAAAAAAAAAATTTGAATCAGATGTGACAAATATAAATATTATATTGATAACATCACGATAAATAATAAAGAAAGAAGTTTGTGAGAAGTCTGTGTGAATATCAGCAGCAAAACTACTTCATTCTTAATGAAATAAGGAAGAAGATGGTGCGCTGCATTAACCTATTTAAAACATTGCAGCGTGACGAAAGTGCTATATCCATTCCGAACGCTAATTTTACCTGACCGAGCTGTTCTGTCTCAGGATTTATTCTGAGCATGCGTGGCACTTTGTGCGTCGGAATTGGCCACACACGGAATTGACGCGATCGGATTTTGTTGTCGGAAAATTTTATAGCCTGCTCTCAAATTTTGTGTGTCGGAAAATCCGATGGAAAAAGTCCGATGGAGCCCACACACGGTCGGAATTTCAACACGCTCTGATCGCACATTTTCTGTCGGAAAGTCTGACCGTGTGTACGGAGCATTAGAATTATAAAATGTTACTTCTTGTCTTGTTACTGTAATCCTGCAGGGGAGAATTCAGACTGGGCGGACAGCACTGCTAGGTATTTCAATACAACAGAGGCAATGTTGTCATGAGGGATGAGCTTTGGCTAATAAATCTGAACTTTAGGGATATTCAGAGGAAATTTCTTAGGCTAAATGTCCTACAAGGCTTTGAATAAAGCTGTTACTGGCCAAAGCGTTGTGCAAGAACTCTGGTCAGGTGCAAGATTTTGGCCAATGACGGTTTTAAAACCGCTGCAACCCACACATTATAAAGGCTTTGTCAGTATGTGGGAGTTTAGTGTGTGGGATAGCTGACAATAATGCAGGAAGAGAGGATTTACAGAGTAGTGTGATTTACCAGGTATACAGTGCTATAAACTGTGCTATATTCAGTGCTGTATATTGGCAATTATACTTTGCAGTGAATTGTAGTTTGTATGGATTAGAAGAGTAGAGTGTATAACTCCCTTTGTAGGACACCCTGTTTTTATTTGAGGGTCGGCAACAATTTCTGTTGTGTTGCTGCTGTTTTCCCCTCTTTTTTTTTGGTTTGGGGGCAAGTTTATTTTTTTTCTACTTGAAAAAAATGGGTTTCCTGACAGACTCCATGGCAGCCTACATGTGGGTTAACCCCGCCTCCTCTCCAATGCTATAGGACCCCATTCCCATAAATGAACACTCACCACTAACTACTGCGTTCCTTTTTTGTCCTCCTCCAATGGACCTACACAAGATGTTCGCATCCGTTCATACGGATTCAAGATGGTGGCATACCCCATGCGGTGTAGCTCAGGGCCCAGCCACGGGCGGGCGAGTAGCGTTGAGAGGCTGGAGTTTACCCCTTTGGTGGAGGGATGGTCGTCTCGGTATGCCGAATGGATGGACGCATCAACGGCTGGCAAGGTCGGCAGCATGGTTATTTTCTCCATGGCAGTTGTTTTATGTGTGGTCTGTCTTCCCTTAGGCTTCCTGGCTTACGGTAAGGCCTATTAGGTCTCCTGGGACCGTTTGTTTTCCCCCTCATGGCAGCTGGAGCACTTGTGCGTTCCAGCTCACCTCGGCACATCCGGGTGCGGCGGTCCGCGCCGCTCGCGCATGCGCTGTAGCCTCCTTGGGACTGAGGCTTGGCTCGCGTGTGCGCAGAGCGGCGGATCGCTCGGCAACCGCACATGCGCAGTACGGTCGCCGCCCTACGGCGCAGGTGCGAGGTTAGGCGGTGACGTCATGAGCGGGGAGTTTAAATACCGCTCCTTATCTCCTGCACAATGGGAATTCCCTGTCAGTGAGTGGGAGTGGAGCAGTCTTCCCCATACTAAGCCCTGGTCTACCTCAGGTGAGTGTCTGCCTGTCTGTGCACACTAAATTGCTTTGTAAAAAAAAGAAAAACACAAGGGAAAAAGCGATATATATATTCATTTGATGTTTTTGGAAAAAAAAAAAAAAGGGAAAGGGGGTGAACAAATACTTATTCAAATATTTTTAAATTTTTACATACGAATAAAATATGATGTGGTTCGTATTGGATTTATTAAATTTTACACGTGCACGGGGGCGTGGCTTGGCGCGCAGCGAGGATGGCAGCCTAAGTTCAGAGCTTCGCCAGACACTCGGCCCAAGCACGTCTTTTCTGCACTCGGCACCGAGGATGAGCAGACAAAACAAGCACCCTCATCACACCCGATCACGGCAATCTATGGCTACAAGTGCTGGGAGAGATATCTCCGACATATTCAGGAATCAGGCCGCGGCATTGAGAGACACGGAGGGAGGCAAGATGGCGCCGGTCCATGCGGACAACGAGTTCAGTGAGGATTCTCAGTCAGCAGCAGAGGAGTACGGTAGGAGAAGCTCACGAGCCGATCACCCCCTTACATATGAGGACATGTCAGGCTTTGCAGCGGACATTAAGGCCTCATTTTCTGCTGCCATCACAGATCTCAAAACCAGCCTCTTGGTACTACAAGAAAAGATGGCCACAGCGGAAACAGCAGGGAAGCAGAGGGACACTAGAATCAATAGACTTGATAAAGTTACCTCCTCTCATGCACGCCATTTCATAGACATGAACAGGCATTTAGAAGATCTTGACAACAGGGGAAGACGTAATAATATAAGAGTCCGCGGTATTCCTGAATCTGTCCTGGCTGATCAAATCCCCTCAGTCTTGCAAAGAGTCTTCAACAGCCTTTTAGAGAAACCAGAAGACACAGAAATTGAGTTTATTCGGGCGCATAGAGCCCTGAGGGCCAGGGGTCCAGACACCTTACCCCCAAGGGACATAATCTGCTGCCTGCAAAACTTTGCACTCAAGGAGGAACTAATGTTAAAAGCTCGCAGGAATGACCAAATCATTTTCAACGGCGAATGCATTAAACTATTTCAAGACTTATCCCAGATCACCTTGAAAAACCGCAGGGCCCTGCGACCTTTATTAGATAAACTAAGGGAGAAAGAGATAAGATATACTTGGCGCTTCCCCTTTGCCCTATTGGTCACTTTTGATGGCAGACAGCACACGCTTCGCACGCCAGAAGATCTCCCGGATTTCTGTGACGCACTCCAACTTGGATTAATTGAGCTCCCGGACTGGTACCAGGAATTTATCATACCACCCCAGGAACGGAGTCCATTACGCTCTCCTCTGAATACACCTGAGAAACACCATTCTAAAAAGCAGAAGCAATCTCGTCAAGAGACACAGTCAACTGGCACGCCGCGCAGTCGCTCACACCCCGTCGGAAACATGATGGAGGACCGGGAGTAACAGCAACAGCTTCATTCCTGCATAGAAATGCTTGATGAAACTGCGCCCTGCTAATGTCTTTATCGGATGGCTTCCATACAAGCGGTTTGGTTCATTTTTGTGGTTTATGTTTTTTTTTATGTTTTATATTCTAATGCTACCAGATCCAATTTGAGTCGAGTCATACTCGCATTTCATTGATATTTACGGATCTTGGATAAAACTGACCAAACTCAGTTAATTTAGCATACTTCAGGACACCAATGTGGTCTTCAGGAGTAGACTATCTGCTATCTGAAATATATCTACCAGATGCATCTGGATACTCCAGAAAATCAGCAACGCTTTTGGCCTGTTTTTTTTTTTTCTTTTTTTATGACCATTTTGGTTTCATTTTTCGTTTAAGAAGTTCTTGGTTGCTGTGTTCTCCCCCTCTGGACAAGAGGCAGTTAGGGAAACGAGGTTCATTTCATATAACGCTTCTCATAGGCTACATCCCATGCCCCGATTGCATAGGCGAAGAACGGAAGGCTTCATATTCACTCCACAACTTCCCAAGAGTAACCAAGAACTCAGCTATAGTTATATACAATCATTTTATAACTATAAATATTCCTTGAATAGCGGAACCTATCTGATTGACAAGGTGGCAAAATGATGCCTATAGACGATTGATTATTATTTTTTTATTGTTCAATTAGTTTTGTTAGTGCAGATTAGACCTTTCAGCACACTAAATGAGAGTTTTAGGCCGTAGTCTGGCCAGGCTTGGTTCACCCACTGTTGAATAATACCTTATTTCCAAAGAGTATTTAGACACCTACGTATACTTGTGGATAGGTATTTATTCTCAAGGGGTCCCCCTCGCTGGGTGTCCTCCCCAACCCCACAGTAGTGTGTGCGGTGGGCAACTGTTGTGCCCATCAGTTCACACTAAATTTGATCTTTCAGGACGTGCCTGTAAGAGAACTGTTACGTCCCGGGTTCACTCGCGGGTACACTCGTTCGTAAAGGACTCGTTACGCACGCATGCGTTCGGGAACGTCGCTTCGGATCGCAGACGTGCTAGTGCGCGTGCGCAAAGGAATGGGTGCACCCGCGGGAGCGCGTCCGCGCGGCCCTTTGGCGCCAGACGGCCTATTTAAAGGACACACTGACTGTGACAGGTGCTGACTGATCTTCAGCTGTTCCTGTATCTGTATCCTGTGTTACCTGCCTGCTTGTTATTCGTTGCTGAACCTTGGCTCCCCTGACCTTGTCTCTGGACTCTTCCACATCCTGATTCACTGGCTCCTGACTTCGGCTTCCAACGTTGACTCTGCTTCTGCCTGATGATTTGGTACCTTGCTGTCCGCCTGCTTCCGAACCCGGCTATTCCTGTGACTCCGTTCCTGTCTCCTTCCTGGCTCCGAGCTGCCTGTCAAGTTCCTGCATCTCTGCTCCTGCGATCTGCTGCGACTTCCTGCCTACCTAAAGTCGCATCATCTGCCTCAAGACTCCTGGGTTACTTCAACAGGCACTCGTGTTCCTCCTTTCCTTGGGGTCCCTCTGTTCCCACTCTCAGCGGGACCCGGGTTGGAGATACAAGGGAGGCCGACCTCGTCACTTCAGACTCCGATCAGGTACGTGACAGTATCAGTCAGCCAGCAATGGAGTCTGAAAGGGAGGCCTCACCTGTTATGGACATTTGCCGGGCAATTTCTGCACTAGCCCATACCGCACGAAATCTCCAAGAAGACTTGGGTCAGATGCAAGATCGTCTACCGAATCTGCTTGGTGTCTCATCTGCAGCTACTCTCCTTGCACCTGTAAATACGTCTGTACAGACTGACTTCTGCCTGCTCAACGAAACCTCTCTGCCTCCTGAACCTAGAGTACCTTTGCCAGAGCATTTTTCAGGGGATCGCAAATTGTTTCGCACCTTTCAAAATGCCTGTGAAC
The DNA here is from genome assembly GCA_037952835.1 of Lithobates septentrionalis. NCBI lineage: Eukaryota > Metazoa > Chordata > Amphibia > Anura > Ranidae > Lithobates > Lithobates septentrionalis. The sequence continues at coordinate 1,293,606 of JBBDGP010001535.1, forward strand.
TTTATTTTTCCTTGTTACCACGCACCTTCTCGTCCGAGCATATTAAAGTGGGATTTATCATTACACTCCTACGAAATGAACCACTCTCCTGGGCTCATCATCTTAGAGAACACCATGATCCGGCCTTGTCTACCGCTGACTCTTTCTTTTCAGCCATGTCCCAGCTGTATGCTGACCCTTTCCTCCAACAGACTGCTGAATTTACACTGGGAAAACTCCAACAAGGCTTGAGATCCGTGGAGGACTATGTAACAGATTTCCGTGTCTGGAGTTTAGATACGCAGTGGAATAAGGCCGCTTTACATCATCAATTTCGTCTTGGACTCTCTGACCAATTAAAAGACGAACTTGCCCGAATAGGAGTGCCCTCATCCCTGGAAGATCTGATCCATCTTGTTATCCAAATTGACCGTCGATTGCGTGAAAGGCAATCTGAGAAAGCTAGTACCAAGCCAGCGCCTCTCTCAAGAAGTTTTGCTCCTGTCTCCACAATCACGTCCAGATTACCTAAGGGTCACTCCAAGAATAAGGAGCCTCCTGAACTTCCCCGCAGAAGCTTTTCAAGACCACCACTATCTTCCTCTGAACGCCTCCGGCGAGTACATGACGGACTATGTTTTTACTGCGGAGGAGCGGGCCATTTCATCCAAGCTTGCCCCATAAGACCTGCCAAGCCCACTTCTACGCCTCCTTACATGTTGCATCTTCCTGGGAGGGATCTGCTACACCTCCCTCTTTCGCTCCAGTTTCATTTGCCAGGGAGGACTATTTCTGTAACCGCAATTATAGACTCTGGAGCTTGCAGTTGTTTTGTGGACTCAGCCTTTGTCACCTTACATCAACTTCCTGTATGTACCAAGAGGCAGGAATTTACTGTGCATCTGGCAGATGGCTCTGGTCTTAAGTCTGGGCCTGTTACACAAGAGACTGTACCCATTCTTTGCCAAGTCTCTTCGGAACATCAGGAGCTGCTCCGTTTGGACGTCATAACGTCCCCCATGTTTCCTGTTATCCTGGGGCTACCCTGGTTAAGGGCCCATAACCCTCATATTGACTGGCTTACCGGAGATATCTCATTTTCCTCTAATTATTGTCAGAAACATTGTTACCCAAAAAAGTTCGTTAATCCTGCTCCTCTCCTCAGCATCCACTCGGACCCTGAAACTCTGAAATTAGTACCCACAGTCTATCATGAATTCTTGGACGTATTTAATAAAAAGAGTGCAGAGAGCTTACCTCCCCACCGGACTTACGATTGTCCCATTGAACTCTTACCAGGGGCAGAAATTCCCTTCGGCCGAATTTACCCTCTCTCGGAACCTGAACTAGAGGCCCTACGCAAATACATTGATGAAAGTCTAGAAAAAGGGTTTATTCGAGCCTCTTCCTCCCCAGCAGGAGCTGGTATCTTTTTTGTGGAGAAAAAAGATCACTCCCTGAGGCCCTGTATTGACTATCGTGATCTTAATAAAATAACTATCAAGAACCGGTACCCACTTCCCTTAATTCCCGAGTTATTTCAGAGACTGCGTGGAGCACAAGTTTTTTCCAAGCTAGATCTAAGAGGTGCCTACAATTTGGTGCGAATCAGAAAGGGGGATGAATGGAAGACTGCCTTCAGGTCACGCTTTGGGCATTTTGAATACCTAGTTATGCCCTTCGGTCTCTGCAACGCCCCAGCCACCTTTCAGCATCTGGTAAATGATGTTTTTCGGGACTTTCTTGACCTGTTTCTCATTGTCTATCTCGATGATATTCTTATCTTCTCTGACTCAATCGAGATCCACCGTACCCATGTGAAAAAAGTTTTGAGTAAACTTCGTGAACATCATCTCTATGTCAAGGCTGAAAAATGCGACTTTGAAAAACATACAATTCAATTCCTGGGACTTGTCATCTCCGCTGATGGGATCTCCATGGATCCCCAGAAAGTCGCTGCTGTTTTGGAATGGCCAGCTCCTACAGATCGAAAGGCGGTACAAAGGTTTGTGGGATTCGCTAATTTCTACAGGAAATTTATTAAGAACTTTTCTGGTATTATTTCTGCTATCACCCTTTTGACCAAACAGCATGTTCCCTTCCGGTGGAGTACTGAAGCACAAACATCTTTTGAGCAGTTGAAAGCCTTGTTCACCTCAGCTCCCATCTTAAAGCATCCTGACCCTTCCTTGCCCTATATTCTAGAGGTGGACGCCTCTGAAATCGCAGTGGGAGCCATATTGTCGCAGCGACAGGGCCCCAAGTCCTTACTCCATCCTGTGGCATTCTTCTCCAAGAAATTGAATCCCTCTGAGAAGAATTATGATGTAGGGGACCGGGAACTGTTGGCCATTAAAGCTGCCCTCGAGGAATGGCGCTATCTGTTAGAAGGAGCCTTGCACCCTATACTCATTTTCACTGACCATAAGAATCTTGAGTATTTGAGAACAGCTAAACGACTCAGACCTCGGCAGGCAAGATGGGCATTGTTCTTTTCCCGTTTCACATTCCACATAACCTTCCGCCCTGGTTCTAAGAATGGGAAACCAGACGCGCTGTCACGCATGTTCCATGACCCTGTTCATCCTTCCGAAGCAGACACCATTTTACCTGCCAAAAACTTTCTTCTTCTCCAAACCAATCTGACGTCCCAAATAAGAGCTGAGCTGTTGGAGCATCCCCCTTCCCAAGATTTATCTCTTCAACTCAAAGACGGGCTGTATTACCATAAGGAACAGGTCTTTGTCCCGGAGCAGTTCAGGGTTTCTGTCCTCAAGCGTTGCCACGATCATCCTTTGGCAGGCCATTTCGGGATTCACAAGAGTATCAACCTAATTTCCCGTTCCTTCTGGTGGCCAGACTTGATTCAAGACTGTAAAAGATACGTCAAATCCTGTGTGACCTGTCAACGCAATAAGACTGACCGAGCCAAGACTTGGGGCCTATTAGAATGTCTTCCTGTGCCTAAGAAACCATGGAGCATGATATCCATGGATTTCATTGTGGAACTTCCCCCGTCTGAAGACTTTACCACCATATTTGTCGTGGTTGATCGCTTGACTAAGATGGCACACTTTTTACCCATGCAAGGAACCCCGTCTGCCGCTGAGACTGCTTCCATGTTCATCCGAGAGATAGTGAGACTACATGGTATTCCCGATAATATCACTTCTGATCGAGGGGTACAGTTCACGTCCAGATTCTGGAGATCTCTCTGTGAAGCCTTAAACATCGAGCTCCGTCTGTCCTCTGCCTACCATCCTCAAACTAATGGACAGACGGAGAGAACCAACCAGACGCTGGAGCAATATTTGCGTTGCTTCTCCTCTTTTTCACAGGACGATTGGTCACCTCTGCTTCCGCTAGCGGAATTTGCATACAATAATTCCATCCACTCTGCTACCAAGCAAACCCCCTTTTTCGCCAATTATGGATATCACCCTTCCTTTTTGCCTGAATTACCCGTGGATTCTGCTGTGCCTGCTGTTCAAGACAGACTGAGTTGGTTCATCTCCAATAATAAAGTGCTTCAGGACACCATCTCTAAGGCCCAGGTCAATAACAAAAGATTTTTTGACAGGAAAAGGAGGGGCAACTTGAATCTGAATCCAGGAGACAAGGTCTGGCTATCCACTGCTAATTTAAAACTGAAGTGTCCCTCCAAGAAACTTGGTCCAAAATACCTGGGGCCCTTTGCTGTAAAAAGGAGGATCAACTCTGTGGCTTTTGAACTTATCCTACCAAAGAATCTCAAAATTCACCCTGTTTTTCATATTTCTTTGTTGAAGACATCAGTACCCAATCCCTTCTCTAACCGGGATCCAGAAAACCCTCCTCCACTGCTCGTTGAGGGCAGTGAAGAATTTGAGGTAGAAGCCGTTCTCGACTGCAGAACCAGGAATGGCCTAACACAGTTTCTGATTAAATGGAAGGGCTACGGCCCTGAGGACAATTCCTGGGAACCAGCTTCTAACGTACATGCCCCGCAAAAGGTACGAGCATTTTTTCAGCATCATCCAGAGAAGAAGCCCCTGAGGGGCATCCGGAGGCTGCCCGTAAGGAGGGGGCAATGTAAGAGAACTGTTACGTCCCGGGTTCACTCGCGGGTACACTCGTTCGTAAAGGACTCGTTACGCACGCATGCGTTCGGGAACGTCGCTTCGGATCGCAGACGTGCTAGTGCGCGTGCGCAAAGGAATGGGTGCACCCGCGGGAGCGCGTCCGCGCGGCCCTTTGGCGCCAGACGGCCTATTTAAAGGACACACTGACTGTGACAGGTGCTGACTGATCTTCAGCTGTTCCTGTATCTGTATCCTGTGTTACCTGCCTGCTTGTTATTCGTTGCTGAACCTTGGCTCCCCTGACCTTGTCTCTGGACTCTTCCACATCCTGATTCACTGGCTCCTGACTTCGGCTTCCAACGTTGACTCTGCTTCTGCCTGATGATTTGGTACCTTGCTGTCCGCCTGCTTCCGAACCCGGCTATTCCTGTGACTCCGTTCCTGTCTCCTTCCTGGCTCCGAGCTGCCTGTCAAGTTCCTGCATCTCTGCTCCTGCGATCTGCTGCGACTTCCTGCCTACCTAAAGTCGCATCATCTGCCTCAAGACTCCTGGGTTACTTCAACAGGCACTCGTGTTCCTCCTTTCCTTGGGGTCCCTCTGTTCCCACTCTCAGCGGGACCCGGGTTGGAGATACAAGGGAGGCCGACCTCGTCACTTCAGACTCCGATCAGGTACGTGACAGTGCCATTCGTTCAAGGAAGAAGTACCTATATCCCCTCCATTCTTACTTCATTACCCTAACTCTTTACTTCTCTTCCTATCTATAACTTTGATCTCTCCTTTACATACATATACCTGTATAGAGTGATAAAATCTTCAGATAACAGTTAAATATCTGTTATTTACATATTTTTCACTTATTTGTATGTAATTTTTCCCTCTTTATTTTTATTAATTTAATTAATTTAATTTAATTTAATTTAATTTAATTTAATTTATTTTAAATTTATTTGTATTTACCACTTATCTATCAAGCAGGGCATACGGGAGTGTTGGAGCATCTCTCTCTGAATACCTACCATGGCTTACTCAGGTCTGGGACGCAACCCTACAATCATCTCACACTACGTTAGGGGTTTGAATATCCCTGAGAAGAGATCCTCTCTCCTCAGAGAATTAAAAAAAGGTAGGCCCAATTTTGTTTTCTTTCAGGAAACACACTTCAAGACGAACCATATACCAAGATTAACTGACCACTACTTCACAGAGGCACATCATGCTACAAATAATACCTCCAAATCCAAAGGGGTCTCAATTTTAGTCAGTAAAGACACAAAATTTGAATTAACAGATAAATTAGTGGACCCTGAAGGCAGATTTATCTTCCTGAAAGGGTCATGTCATGGGACTACCATAACTCTGGCTAACGTATACTTCCCAAATTCAGGACAAATCTCATTCTGCCAGAAAATGATTACAGAGTTGACAAGTTTTCATAAAGGTCGCTTGATCCTGGGAGGGGACTTTAACGTCCCTCTCAACCCCTCTGAAGACACTTCATCAGGGAAAACATATCTCACGTATAAAATTCTCAAAATTATCAAAAATCTGATACATTCTCTGTCATTGGTCGACACATGGTGATTTTTACACCCAGAGGACCGAGACTATACTTTTTATTCAATCCCACATAATCGTCATGCGAGAATAGACTTCTTATTTGTCACACAAAGGGACTTAGACACGCTAAGTGAAGCGAACATAGGCATACAGACCATCTCGGACCATGCCCCAATAGCCATTACAATGAACATATCAGAACCCACTGTGAAATCCAACACATGGAGATTAAACTCTTCACTTTTAACAGACCCGTCCCTACTACCAAAACTGACATCATCATTAAGCGAGTACTTCACACATAACATCACCCCAGCAGCAGATCCCTTAATGGTCTGGCAGGCACACAAATGCTATATCAGAGGGGAACTGATCCAAATGGGAACACGTAAGAAAAAAGAAACAGAGAAAGAAATAGTTAAATTGACCAATAAAATACGTGAATTAGAGACCCTGCATAAGCAATCACTCACAACTCAATCAGCGGCGTTATTACTGGAAACAAGAAAGTCCTTCAAAGACATTTTGGAAACTAAATCTAGGATTTCTCTTTTTTAAAAAGAAGATCTATTACGAACTTGGGGACAAAACGGGGAAAATTCTAGCATGGGCATTAAGAGGTCCAATATCCCAACACTCAATTTTAGGCATTCAAAATAAATCAGGTAAAATTGATAGGGCAACGGATAAAATTGCACAACATTTTCATGCATTTTATACTGCACTATACAACCTCCCACCCCAACACAAACCCAAGAACATATTGAGAGACAGGGATATGGCTATTAAAAACTATCTAAAAGAATCTAAACTCCCACCTCTAGCTACAGAAGACATTGCACAATTGGAGAAACAAATAGAAGCTTCAGAAATTCAAAACGCTATCAAAGATTTGAAAACAGGAAAGAGTCCAGGCCCAGACGGCTTCAGCGCCATTTATTATAAAAAATTTACAGATATTCTGACCTCCCCTTTAACAAAAGCATTGAATTCACTATCTAATCAGAGAACCGTCCCTCATGATTTCCTGGCGGCACACATAACAGTACTTCCCAAAGCAGGCAAGGACCCAACGCATTGCGCCAGTTATCGTCCGATCTCATTACTAAACCTTGACGCCAAACTACTAGCTAAGATCATTGCTAATAGGATGAAACCCCTACTACATGACGTAATTGGACCAGATCAGGTGGGCTTTGTCCCCAATTGCTAATAGGATGAAACCCCTACTACATGACGTAATTGGACCAGATCAGGTGGGCTTTGTCCCCAATAGGGAAGCCAAAGATAATTTCACGAAATCCTTAGACCTGATATATGCAGCACATCAGCGAAAGATCGAGGGCTTTCTCTTGTCCACCGACGCGGAGAAGGCCTTCGATTGAGTAGCTTGGGACTATATGATGAAGACCTGTGAGCACATAGGACTGGGACCACATATGCTGACGTGGATCTCAGCTTTGTATCAAAATCCCTCAGCCAAAATTAAAATAAACGGCACATTATCAGAAAGTGTCAGTATAAAAAATGGGGCTAGACAGGGGTGCCCATTGTCTCCTCTGCTCTTCATCATATCACTGGAGCTGTTTATTAGACATATCCTTTTAACCACTTCAGCCCCGGAAGGATTTACCCCCTTCCTGACCAGAGCACTTTTTACAATTCGGCACTGCGTCGCTTTAACTGCTAATTGCGCGGTCATGCAATGGTGTACCCAAACGGAATTTGCGTCCTTTTCTTCCCACAAATAGAGCTTTCTTTTGATGGTATTTGATCACCTCTGCCGTTTTTATTTTTTGCGCTATACACGGAAAAAGACCGAAAATTTTGAAAAAAAATGATATTTTCTACTTTTTGTTCTAAAAAAAATCCAATAAACTCAATTTTAGTCATACATTTAGGCCAAAATGTATTCGGCCACATGTCTTTGGTAAAAAAAATGTCAATAAGCGTATATTTATTGGTTTGCGCAAAAGTTATAGCGTCTACAAACTAGGGTACATTTTCTGGAATTTACACAGCCTTTAATTTATGACTGCCTATGTCGTTTCTTGAGGTGCTAAAATGGCAGGGCAGTACAAAACCCCCACAAATGACCCCATTTTGGAAAGTAGACACCCCAAGGAATTTGCTGAGAGGCATGTTGAGCCCATTGAATATTCATTTTTTTTGTCCCAAGTGATTGAATAATGACAAAAAAAAAAAAAAAAAAAAAAAATTACAAAAAGTTGTCACTAAATGATATATTGCTCACACAGGCCATGGGCATATGTGGAATTGCACCCCAAAATACATTTAGCTGCTTCTCCTGAGTACGGGGATACCACATGTGTGGGACTTTTTGGGAGCCTAGCCGCGTACGGGGCCCCGAAAACCAATCACTGCCTTCAGGATTTCTAAGGGCGTACATTTTTGATTTTACTCCTCACTACCTATCACAGTTTTGAAGGCCATAAAATGCCCAGATGACATAAAACCCCCCCAAATTACCCCATTTTGGAAAGTAGACACCCCAAGCTATTTGCTTTGAGGCATGTTGAGTCCATGGAATGTTTTATATTTTGACACAAGTTGCGGGAAAGTGACAAATTTTTTTTTTTTTTTTTTTTTTTTTGCACAAAGTTGTCACTAAATGATATATTGCTCACACAGGCCATGGGCATATGTGGAATTGCACCCCAAAATACATTTAGCTGCTTCTCCTGAGTATGGGGATACCACATGTGTGGGACTTTTTGGGAGCCTAGCCGCGTACGGGACCCCGAAAACCAATCACTGCCTTCAGGAATTCTAAGGGCGTACATTTTTGATTTTACTCCTCACTGCCTATCACAGTTTCGGAGGCCATGGAATGCCCAGGTGGCACAAACCCCCCCCCCCAAATGACCCCATTTTGGAAAGTAGACACCCCAAGCTATTTGCTGAGAGGCATGGTGAGTATTTTGCAGCTCTCATTTGTTTTTGAAAATAAAGAAAGACGAGAAAAAAAAATTTTTTTTTTCTTTTTTCAATTTTCAAAACTTTGTGACAAAAAGTGAGGTCTGCAAAATACTCACTATACCTCTCATCAAATAGCTTGGGGTGTCTACTTTCCAAAATGGGGTCATTTGGGGTTTTTTTTTGCCACCTGGGCATTCCATGGCCTCCGAAACTGTGATAGGCAGTGAAGAGTGAAATCAAAAATTTACGGCCTTAGAAAGCCTGAAGGCGGTGCTTGGTTTTCGGGGTCCCGTACGCGGCTAGGCTCCCAAAAAGTCTCACACATGTGGTATCCCCGTACTCAGGAGAAGCAACAGAATGTATTTTGGGGTGTAATTTCACATATTCCCATGGCATGTTTGAGCAATATATCATTTAGTGACAACTTTGCGCAAAAAAAAATAAAAAAAATAAAAAATTGTCTCTTTCCCGCAACTTGTGTCACAATATAAATTATTCCATGGACTCAACATGACTCTCAGCAAATAGCTTGGGGTGTCTACTTTCCAAAATGGGGTCATTTGGGGGGGTTTTGAACTGTCCTGGCATTTTATGCACAACATCTAGAAGCTTATGTCACACATCACCCACTCTTCTAACCACTTGAAGACAAAGCCCTTTCTGACACTTATTGTTTACATAAAAAAATAATTTTTTTTTGCAAGAAAATTACTTTGAACCCCCAAACATTATATATTTTTTTTAAAGCAAATGCCCTACAGATTAAAATGGTGGGTGTTTCATTTTTTTTTTTCACACAGTATTTGCGCCGCAATTTTTCAAACGCATTTTTTGGGGAAAAAACACACTTTTTTACATTTTAATGCACTAAAACACACTATATTGCCCAAATGTTTGATGAAATAAAAAAGATGATCTTAGGCCGAGTACATGGATACCAAACATGACATGCTTTAAAATTGCGCACAAACGTGCAGTGGCGACAAACTAAATACATTTTTAAAAGCCTTTAAAAGCCTTTACAGGTTACCACTTTAGATTTACAGAGGAGGTCTACTGCTAAACTTACTGCCCTCGATCTGACCTTCGCGGCGATACCTCACATGCATGGTGCAATTGCTGTTTACATTTGACGCCAGACCGCCGCTTGCGTTCGCCTTAGTGCGAGAGCAGGGGGGACAGGGGTGCTTTTTTTTTTTTTTTTTTTTTTTTCTTATTTATTTATTATTTTTATATCTTATTTTTAAACTGTTCCTTTCATTTTTTTTTTAAATCATTTTTATTGTTATCTCAGGGAATGTAAATATCCCCTATCATAGCAATAGGTAGTGACAGGTACTCTTTTTTGCAAAAATTGGGGTCTATTAGACCCTAGATTTCTCCTCTGCCCTCAAAGCATCTGACCACACCAAGATCGGTGTGATAAAATGCTTTCCCAATTTCCCAATGGCGCTATTTACATCCGGCGAAATCTAAGTCATAAAATGCTCGTAGCTTCCGGTTTCTTAGGCCATAGAGATGTTTGGAGCCACTCTGGTCTCTGATCAGCTCTATGGTCAGCTGGCTGAATCACCGGCTGCATTCTCAGGTTCCCTGTTGAGACAGGAGAGCCAGAGAAAAACACGGAAGACGGTGGGGGGGGGGGGGGCATTCCCTCCCACTGCTTGTAAAAGCAGTCTAGAGGCTAATTAGCCGCTAGGATTGCTTTTACATGAAAGCCGACCGCTGGCTGAAAAGAATGATACCAAGATGATACCTAAACCTGCAGGCATCATTCTGGTATAACCATTCAAAGTCGTGAATGGCGTACCTGAAGACAAAAAAATGGTTAACAATAAAGCACAGTAAACGGTAAAGTATAAAAAATTGCATACCTGAAAAACAAACATGATAAAACATAATAACAATAAAACATTGCAGAATAGAATACAGTAAAAAAGAGCAGAACAATAGAGAGAGAGAATAGAGAGCGAAAGAACAATAAAACGACAACTATTTTTTTTTTTATTTTATATTTTTGTATGTGTTTTTTTTTGTAACTAACTTTTATAACTGTACCCGGTTCCAGGTTCGGGTCTCTCAAAATGCGATGGCATCTTGGGAGACCCTGTGAAAGTGTGCCTAGTCTGTGGAATGCTGTACCCTACGCTAATAGTCAACTAGTGAATGGTAGCGTTCAAAACATTCACCAATGCAAAGACCAGGATTGTCAGGACAGGAGGGACAATAATAGCGGGTGTCACGCCTATATCCGCGCTTGCTGCAGACACAACATCTTTTTTGGGGGCGTTCGCTGGGTAAGGGTACTCGGGAGGACATAAAGAAAATGCCTCTCATGCAGCCGACTGCATTTGGTTGGGGATGTGAATGGGGGAAGTACGGGCGCTGCAGAAGCGGTGGGTTCCCAATTAGGATTGGCGAATGCAGCAGGAAGGGCACTATGGGCACGACGGGCCTGTGTTTGTCTTTTTGGTGGCAGCGGGACACTACTTGTGCTTGCCACCTCACCAGCTTGAACTGCACTTATGGGACTCGCCACGTCACCAAGTGTTACTGCAGTGCTGGTTTGACTACGACCGGGGTGTACTACGCCGCTGGTGCTTGCCAGTTCACCAAAACGCTACCAAAAAATCTGTTAGCGATCGCAGGGATCAGGCCTGACTCTGCGAACGCTGCAGTTATGCGTTCAGTGTTCTGTAAGTGACAGTGATCGATCGATACTGCACTTGGGTGGGCTGGGCTGGGCCGGGCGGAGGGGCAAAACGCAGGTGCTAGCAGGTATCTGGGCTGATCCCGCTAACACTGCGTTTGTGGGAACCCTAAACTGCTGGGGACACTAGTATAGATCTGATCGGATCAGATATTGATCCGTTCAGATACTATACCACTAAGGGAGGCGTATGCTGCGTGCGTGGGTGTTAGCGGTACTGGCGCTAATCTGACGCTGCCTGGGGCTGGTGCTTGCCAGTTCACCAAAACGCTACCAAAAAAACTGTTAGCGATCGCAGGGATCAGGCGTGACTCTGCGAACGCTGCAGTTATGCGTTTAGTGTTTTGTAAGTGACAGTGATCGATTGATACTGCACTTGGGTGGGCTGGGCCGGGCGGACGGGAAAAACGCAGGTGCTAGCAGGTATCTGGGCTGATCCCGCTAACACTGCGTGTTTGGGAACCCTAAACTGCTGGGGACACTAGTATAGATCTGATCGGATCAGATATTGATCCGTTCAGATACTATACCACTAAGGGAGGTGTACGGTGCGTGCGTAGGTGTTAGCGCTACTGGCGCTAACCTGACGCTGCCTGGGGCTGGTGCTTGCCAGTTCACCAAAACGCTACCAAAAAAACTGTTAGCGATCGCAGGGATCAGGCCTGACTCTGCGTACGCTGCAGTTATGCGCTTAGTGTTTTGTAAGTGACAGTGATCGATCGATACTGCACTTGGGTGGGCTGGGCTGGGCTGGGCCGGGCGGAGGGGCAAAACGCAGGTGCTAGCAGGTATCTGGGCTGATCCCGCTAACACTGCGTTTTCGGGAACCCTAAACTGCTGGGGACGCTAGTATAGATCTGATTGGATCAGATATTGATGCGTTCAGATACTATACCACTAAGGGAGGTGTATGCTGCGTGCGTGGGTGCTAGCGGTACTGGCGCTAATCTGACGCTGCCTGGGGCGACGCATATCACCGCCGGGCGATCAGGGGGCTAAACCTTTATTCGGTAATAAACGGCGGGTGCCCTGACACTATAAAAAATAAACGAACTAACCAGCGTCACCCGTAACAGTTATACGGTGATCAGTGGTGAAAGGGTTAACTAGGGGGCAATCAAGGGGTTAAAACATTTATTAGGTAGTATATGGGGGTCCCTGTCGCTATAAAACGCTGACGGCGAACCTAAATATTTATGTCCCTAACTAGCGTCACCAGTGACACTAATACAGCGATCAGAAAAATGATCGCTTAGTGACACTGGTGACGGAGGGTGATCAAGGGGTTAAAACTTTATTAGGGGGGGTTAGGGGGGTACCCTAGACCTAAAGGGGGCCTAACATTCACTGCCCTAACACACTAACTGTCACAAACTGACACCAATACAGTAATCAGAAAAAAAAAAAAAAAAAAAAAAAAACCTGCTTTGTGTCAGTTTGTGACAGGGGGGGGGGGTGATTGGGGGGGGATCGGGGGTCGATCGGGGGGGGGATCGGGGTGTAATGTGTGCCTGGCATGTTCTACTGTGTGTGTGTGTGTGTTGTGCACTCACATTCCAGTCTTCTCTCCTCGGCCCGGAACGGAAAATACCGAGCCGAGGAGAGATGACATCATTTCCTCTGCCTCTGTGTACAATACAGAGGCAGGGAAATGATCCCATTGGCTGGGAGCGATCGCGAGGGGGGGGCCACGAATGGATGGCCTCCCCCTCACCACCGATCGCCGGGGGACATTTGCCGACCGTCGCAGGCACCGGGGGGGGGTCCGATCGGACCCCCCACCCGCGGGCAGGCAGGGACGTACAGGTAAGCCCTTTTGCCTGCCCGTGCCGCTCTGCCGACGTACATCTGTGTGCGGCGGTCGGCAAGTGGTTAAATAGCTCTATTAGTGGTTTCAAATTAACAGACAGAGAATTCAAGGTTGCTGCTTACGCAGATGATCTTTTATTTTTCTTGATAGACCCGCACATATCTACCCCCTCATTAATGAAAGAGTTTTCCCTATATGGCTACATCTCCAACCTTAAAATTAATTTTTCAAAGTCCGAAGCTATGAACATCACGCTGCCGGCTGACAAATTGCATAGAGCCCAGAGTAACAGCCCCTTTAAATGGGAGAATTCCGCACCTAAACTCTCCTCAGTTTTTGAACGTAATTTTCCACCTATTCTTAAAATTATTGAAAAAGACTTACAAAACTGGCACACTTCATATTTTTCATGGTTTGGCAGGGCAGCCATATGTAAGATGACTGTTTTGCCGAAAATTCTATACCTACTACGCACTTTACCTATAAAAATTCCCCACAATTTTTTCAAAAAGCTACAAGCGCTGCAAATGAAATTTATCTGGGCTCACAAACTGCCCCGTATTAAAGCTTCTCTCCTCACTAGACCTAAAAATATGGGGGGATTAGGGATACCTGATTTTAAAAGTTATTACTATGCCACACATCTTGCCCGGCACTGCCACTCAAAAAGTAAAGACTGGGTCACCATAGAAAACGACGTGTGCTCAATCCCACTTCAATTTCTACCTTGGGTTTCCAAATTGAAATACCCCCATATCGTGAAGACACACCCACTTATAGGTACTTCCCTAGACATTTTTCACAGCCTAGCAAAGCAGCCTAAATTTTCTTCTCCGCTAAGCCCTCTCACACCGCTAAAAGATAATCCAGACTTTCCACCGGGCATGGGTAATCACCTTCTGACAACAACAGACACCAAACTGCCTCTTCTTGCATGGCAATGCTTCTCCAACAAGACAATAAAAGATCTCACCCAATTCAGGAGAGATTACAAAGTGCCTCACATGCCTATGTGGACATACCTCCAGGTACGCAGTTTTGTCAATTCCGCTATATATAGGAATAATTTTTCGAGAGACCTTACTGATTTCGAACAAATATGTATGAAGGGAGAACTAGTGGAAAAATCTACTTCTTTTTCTTATGCTTTGCAACAGAATTTGAAGAGTAATGACATGGACAGGTTCAGAGAGAGATGGTCAAAGGAACTGGATACACAGTTCACTGACAAACAATGGGAGGCAGCCTGTATTCTATCCCATAAAGGTTCGATAAGCACACGGATGCAGGAAACGGCTTATAAGATTTTGACTCACTGGTACGCCACCCCTGATAAATTACATAAGTGGTACCCTCAGACACCCGATTTGTGCTGGAGATGCAGTAAGGCTAGAGGTACGTTGCTGCACGTATGGTGGCAATGTGATATGGTACAAGCATTCTGGATTGGGGTGAGGAAAGTTATTAAACGGATCACGGAGACCAAACTAAAATTAGATGCGGCATGTTGCTTGCTACATGTAACCAAGCCTCTCTCTCTAAACATCTAATTAATGCAGCCAACTCACTTATTCCACTTTACTGGAAATCCACACACACCCCTACACTAAAAGACTGGCTTCATAAAGTTGCACACATTTGCGAGATGGAAGATACAGCAGCACAATCATCTGAAATTATCGAGAAATATCATAAAACTTGGTCTCCGTGGTTTGTTTTCAAGTACTCACAGGCCTATGAAAAACTAATGAGATAAATAGAGGGTTTGAACACCTTTCTTCTGATTTGCTGATTTACAAACTCTCGGATATATCCCTAGAGATTTGGGACAATATAATGTGTTGAATATGGTAGATTCATCCTTCATATTATGGATCAAACCAACAGGTCCTCCCTAACAATGTTACTTAAGGTAACTTCTCCTATTATTTTCTTTGTCCCCCCCTTTTTTTTCTTCCTTTTCACACACTCCACTCCTCTCAAACGTCTTCTGTACTTTTTCTCCTTTCACTCTTTTCATATCCTCTCTTAATAACAATTGAAGTACTTATTAGAAAGAATGGTAGATCATATATTAATTTAACAAGCCTACAATAATGACAGGACATGTATAATAATATTTTGACCACTTGAATATCCTGACTCTGACATCACCATGTGTCATAATGGATAACTTGGTTTCATTATATGTTTGCTAATCTTTATTAATATACAAGACAACCTAATTGTACTCCACTGGATTGTTCATTGTATTGTACTTCTTACCTCATTTTCAACTTTATTCTATACAGATATGTATGTATACAAGTTTAATGCTTTAATAAACTTTTATGTTAAAAAATTTTTTTACACGTGCACACTTAATTGTTCTTGGGGCAGGATGATTTTTCCCTCATTTGATGCCTTGGCTTTCTTTTAGGGCATTTTTTGTCTTCAGACCAACCGTACTGTGGCGATCTTCGTCCAGAAGTCATGGACAGTTCCCCGCCTCTTAGTGGCCAGCCCTCACGCACAAGGTATGTGCTTGTGAGGGGAGGGGTTGAGATTCAGTCGCAATTACTTGCGTTTCTGATGTTTGGTCTCGCCTTTTCCCTTCCCCTACTGTGTTTTTTTTCCAGCCCTTCTAGATCGGACCCTCAGATCATGGTCCAGAATGACAAAGACATTGCCAGGCCACAACACAAGTCACCCTCAAGATCCAGATGAGACTCTACGTCTGGAAACCACCACCAGGGGAGACGTTCTCATTCCTCCTCCAGACACCGCTCCCACCGCCATGACAGCCGCTCTGATCGGAGGGCCTGCTGGGGATGTGGAACACGAGTCCCGGAGGGCAAGTCACTATGTAACCGTTGCTATGCCCGGGCGGTCAGGGAAAAAGAGACGGAGAACCAGCGTTTGGAGTCTCTTGTTAAACGTGCGGTGCAACAATCTCTGAAAGAGTTGGATTCAACCCACACGCTAAGTCAGTCTACTACATTATCTGGCCCTCCGGCTGATGAGATCAGTGAAGACCCGGGCACTTCCCAGCCTTACGTGGCCTCTCTTGATTCGTCGGATGATGATCCTCAGGAAGAGGAGGAAATCGGAGGTTTTGACTTCAGTATGGTGTCGCCTTTAATTAAAGCAATCAAGGAGGCCCTTAAGTGGGAGGATCCCTCTACCCCTCCAGCCAAACAGAAGAAATTCTTTAAGCACCTGGGGAAAGAACGCTCAAATTTTCCGCTCCTTTCTGAACTGAAAGACATCATAGATGAGGAATGGAGTAAGATGGACAGGAAGTCCTCCATGTCAAGTAAAAACCTCCAGATTATATCCCTTCAAGTCGGAAGAGGTGAAGCATCTGGAGAATGCTCCTCTGGTAGACGCAGCCTTAATGCGTCTGGCCAAGCATGTTACGCTTCCCTTAGAAGATGCGGTATCCTTTAAGGATGGTCTTGAAAGGAGGATAGACCAGGACTTGAAGAGGATCTACGGGTTGGCCAGCACGGCCTGTAAACCGGCCCTGTCGCTTGCGGCCATGTCGAAGGCCATGGAGGCCTGGACGGAGAATGTGGATTCCTTCTTTAAGGGGGTTTCAGAGGAGCTCGCCGGGAGCTCAGCAGCTGCAGAATTGAAGCTAGCGGCGGTCTTCCTGGGGGAGGCGTCCATAGATTTGATTCGCCTATTAGCGCGGATTATGTTGTCATCGGTTACAGCCAAATGGGCTTTATGGTTGCGTCCTTGGCTTGCTGACCCGGTTTCCAAGCAAGCCTGGTGTAAAATTCCCTTTGAGGGATCTTCACTGTTTGGCAACAAGCTAGACGATGCCATAACACGGGCCACGGGTGGCAAGTCAGGCTTCCTCCCCCAGGACAGGCGCCTTCTTGGAAGGAAGAAACCTCAATTCAGAAGACGCTCTCCGGAGCGTTCTAGGGAGGCACGCTCATACAAGCCCGGCAGAGACTTCAGGAAGAATTGGAGCAGAGGTCAGACATCCTTTCGCAAGCCCGCTAAAGGCCAGACATCCAGCGGTTGTGAGCAGGCAAAGTCTTTTTGAGACTGCGCCTGCCCAGGCGGGTCAGGTAGGGGCACGACTGCGCCTCTTCCGGCACGTCTGGGTGGCCTCGATCTCGGACTTTTGGGTAGTAAGGACAGTCTCGACAGGTCACAGATGGACCTTCTCCAGTACTAGTCCCCCCAGATTTGTCTCCACTCTTCTCCCCCGGTCGGAAGAACAGAAACAAATTCTGCTGTTCTATGTGGACCTTCTGAAATCTCAGGGTGCAATGGTACACGTTCCAGGAGACGAATGGTTCCAGGGAGTATATTCCCCTCTCTTCTTGGTTCAAAAAAAGAGCGGCTCTTGGCGCCCGGTCATAGATCTGACCTACCTCAACAAATTTATAGAACATGGGAAATTCAAGATGGAAACCCTGTCGACCATTCAGCAAGCTATACAGCCAGGCGATTGGATGATTTCCATCGACTTGAAGGACGCTTATTTCCACGTCCCAGTAGAAAAGGACTTTCACAAATATCTCCGATTCTAAGTGGGGCAAGATCATCTTCAATTTATCTGCCTCCCCTTCGGGCTGACAACGTCCCCCAAAGGTCTTTTCCAAAGTTCTCTTAGCCACAGTAGCTCTTATAAGATTAAAGGGGGTATGTCTTTACCATTACCTCGACGACCTCATGGTATTGTCGCAAAGCAAAGAGCAGTTGCTAGCCCACCGGGAACAAGTGATCTCCACCCTGTCCAGCTTCGGGTGGCTCCTGAACTTAGCAAAGAGTCATTTAAATCCAGCTCAACGCCTAATATACCTAGGAGCTCAGTTCGACACCGTGAGAAGCACAATCTCCCTTCCACTACAGAAAATTCCAGTTGTTCGGGACAGAATTTCTCGGGCCTTACACGCCCCACGCCTAAAAGCCTCCCAGTGTCTGGAAATCGTCGGCACGATGGTCTCTACGACTCCCATGGTCAAATGGGCCTTGTGGAGGTTACATCCCTTCCAGTCACGTTTCCTGCAGCAGTGGAAAACAGGGGACAAGAATCAGGTCATCCACGTGACATCGACAATGAGGAACAGCCTCTTCTGGTGGCTTCAGCGCAAAATCTTCTGGCTTGTCACTCCATTGCTCCCATCTCCTAGTCACGGTCACAACCGATGCCAGCGGGATCGGTTGGGGAGCCCTCTGCGGTTCGAACCTCGCTCAGGGCAAGTGGGATTCCTGCCTACCCGACCCAGGTTCGAAAGTCCTGGAACTTCGAGCGGCCTGGTGTGCACTACAGTCCTTCTCTCACCTTCTGAAAGGGGAGTCAGTGTTGTTAAGGATGAACAACACCACGGCGGTCGCCTATGTGAAGAGGCAAGGGGGTACGCGGAGTTCCACTCTCCTTCGGGAAGTTGAGCCCATTCTTTCATGGGCACAGAAGAACCTTTCCAATATTTCTGCAGTCTTTGTCCCAGGAGTCCAGAATACTCAAGCGGACTTCCTATCTCGTACCGAGCTGGACAACAACGAATGGTCGCTTCATGTGCAGACGTTCAGATGGGTCTCTTCGCTAGGAATCGATCCCGAGGTGGATCTGTTTGCCTCCCTCTACAACTTCAAGCTGAAAAAGTTTTATACCAGGGGCCGTTGCAGCCAGGCCTTCGGGACAGACGCCCTGACGGATCAGTGGAGGTTCAGCAAGGCATATGCCTTTCCGCCACTTCCAGTCATCCTGAGATTCCTGCAGAGGCTCCGAATGGAGGCGGTCGAAGTGGTGACAATAGCTCCATACTGGCTGAACAGGCCTTGGTTCCCTCTCCTTGTCCAACTCAGCTTCAGGGACCCAGTGCCTCTCCCTCTCAGGCCGGACCTTCTTTCTCAGGGGACAGTCCTGCACCCTTGTCCGGCAGTGCTGAGACTGATGGTCTGGTTCTTGAGAGGAAGAGGCTAGCATCTCTTGGCTGTGCTTCTAGAGTGATCTCCACCCTCATGAGTTCAAGAAGATCTAGCACAAATAAAGTCTATGGTAGAATTTGGTCCAAATTTGTGGATTTCTGCTCTTCCAAGGGCAGGTCTTTCAGACACCCAGAGGTTCAAGATGTTCTCAGCTTTCTTCAAACAGGCCTAGATTTACCCTTATCCATCAGCTCGCTTAGAGTCCAGGTATCTGCACTATCGGCCTTCTCCGGTTCCTCCTGGGCAGTTCATCCATTAATCCGGCAATTTTTTCGCGGGGTTTCAAGACTCAAGCCCCAAAGGAAATCCAGATTTCCCAAATGGGACCTTCCACTTGTCATTGACTCAATTTCTGCACTCAGTACTACGGGGCCCTCCCCGGTCTCTATCAAGGACTTCTCGGCAAAAGTTGCCTTTTTAGTAGCCATCACCTCGGCTAAAAGGGTCTCTGAAATCGGCTCACTGGGTCATGAAGAACCCTTCCTGACGTTCTTCCCGGATCGTGCAGTTCTCATCCCTATGCTGGGTTCTAACCCGAAAGTGTCCTCTGTGTTCCACGATAATCTGGAGATTGTCCTACCTACGTTTAGGTCTCCGGGGTCCTCCGCGACTCATCCTCTGGATGTAGGAGAAGCAATCAAAGAATATTTGAAAGTTACTTCTCCCTTTAGACGTTCTGACCATCTCTTTGTGTTACACTCGGGCAACAATAAAGGGAAGAAGGCCTCGACTAGGACACTCGCAGCCTGGATCATGCAGACCATCCAACAAGCATACAGGGCTAAGGGCTTGGCTCCTCCAGAGGCGGTGACAGCTCACTCCACCAGGGGAATGGCAGCTTCATGGGCGGCTGCTCGGCATGTGGCTCCAGACACCATTTGCAAAGCAGCCTCGTGGGCCTCTATCAACACTTTCATGTCTCATTACTGTATAGAGCCTGCTTCACTGTCTTCTGTAAACTTTGGTTTAAGAATCCTATCGGTTGATAGGACAAATTAAAATTATATTTTGATTCAGCATACCCACCCGTGTGGTTGGCTAGTTATTTCCCACACGTAGGCTGCCATGGAGTCTGTCAGGAAAAAGGAAAATTTATTATCAAATACTTACCGTAATTTTCCTTTCCTGATGGACTCCATGGCAGATGGAGTTCCCACCCATTGATCAAAGAGTAGGCTAGTTACGGAACGCAGTAGCTAGTGGTGAGTGCTCATTTATGGGAATGGGGTCCTATAGCATTGGAGAGGAGGCGGGGTTAACCCACACGTAGGCTGCCATGGAGTCCATCAGGAAAGAAAAATTACGGTAAGTATTTGATAATAAATTTTCCTTTTTTATTTTCCATGTAATTTTTTGGATGTGTGTTTTTTTTTTGTTACATTTATTTCCTTCAGTTCTAATTGTGTAAGAACTAAGGGGGTTATTTAATAAAGGAAAATCCACTTTGCACTGCAAGTGCACTTGAAAGTGCACTGCAAGTGCACTTGAAAGTGCACTGAAAGTGCACTTGGAAGTGCACTTGGAAGTGCAGTCACTGTAGATCCGAGGGACACATGCAAGGAAAATTAAAAAAAACAGCATTTTAGCTGGCACATGATTGGATGATAAAATCAGCAGAGCTTCCACTCATTTCAGATCTACCCCTTAGATTTAGAGTGACTGCACTTCCAAGTGCACTGAAAGGGCAAAGTGGATTTGCCTTTCGTAAATAACCCTCTAAGTGTGAATTTGTTGGTGACACCACAAAAGCTGTTCTTTGTAGCAGAGCACCACATATTATTGTGGTGCATTGTAGTCCACAAAAGCAGCACACCCCAGCACCATATCCATCACATACTGCTAATAAAAGTAGGGAATAAGCCTCTCGTGAAAACTACATTAAGTCTGGGAAGTTCTAAGAAAGTGGCAGAAAAGGTTCCTAGGCAGCTCTCGGTAGCATCCTTATTTACAAGCCAAGGCAGTAGTTGCCTCATCTAGAGGCTCACATATAAGACTTAGGGTTACTACTATAGATAAGGGGTTTTAGCTGTTGAAGTCATAGGGCATTACGGCTGCAATGTCTTCCCAATGTAACAAAGCTAACTAATAACGTAATGTTTCAAAACATGGATAAACTTAAATGGTTAGGTCACCTTTACTCACTTTTGCCACAAACCTCCCTATGCATTACACTGCCCTCCATACATTATTATGCAGTGCTCCCTTTCGTAAAAGAATTACTACTTTTATAACTGCTCATTCCATTGCTCTCCCTTCTTCCGTCTGGAGAAGCAATGCGGATGCAGAGCTCTCCCCCACTGCGCTACTGTATTCTGACAGTGGCCCCTCCCCAGCTGATAACACTGATCAGCGCAGCAGCCATTGGCTGCATGTGCTCATCGAATGCAGGTCTTCCAGTAGGACCATTTAACAGAAGTTGTTCATTAAACTGGCTTCTGTTGAACAAACAGGGCTACACACATACCGAAATATGTCTGATTCCTGCTGAATGTTCCCAATTTCGATACGTATATATGCAGCCTTACTCAGTGACTGCCCATCTGCACTCACACTCTGTTACACAGCGGTACTCATTGTAATCTCTATCAATACAAAAGGGCCTTAACAACCTATACCAGAGATGGGTACAGGCCCGGATTGGCCATAGGGCAAACCGGGGACTTGTCCGGTGGGCCGCGGCCGCTGGGGCCGCCAGGCTGCAAGTCCTTGCATGGCCCAAGGCTTGAGCTTGTGCCGCTCATCCAGCCTCTCCGCGGCCGCCCGGCTGCCAGATAAGCTCAGCCACCGGGGGGAGGAGCTACATGAGACGCCTTTGGCCTCACCACGGCTGCACGGCCGCACGTATAGGTCAGCCGTCGGTGCCGGGGGGAGGAGCCAGAGCAGACACCTTGGAGCCGGTGTTATGTCGAGAGGTGCTGGAACAGAAAACGTGAGTTCAGCCTCCCCTGTGAACTGGATAGGAGGATCGGTGGGGGCGGCTGCATATAGAACAATTATTTTCTCCATCTTCCTCCTGCAGTATCGGAATGCCTGTGAGAGGTAGAGGAGAAGCAGGCATTCCAAGACTGCAGGAGGAAGATGGAGAGAATTATTCTTCTATATGCAGCCGCCCCCACGATCCTCCTATCCTGCTTCTCTCTGCTGCTCCCACATCACCCCCATGCTCTCCGCTGCTCCCCGTGCTCTCTGCCACTCCCCATGCTCTCTGCCACCCCCCATGCTCTCTGCCACCCCCCATGCTCTCCACCTCCCCCCATGCTCTCTGCCACCCCCCATGCTCTCTGCCACCCCACATGCTCTCTGCCACCCCCCATGCTCTCCACCTCCCCCCATGCTCTCCGCCACCCCCCATGCTCTCTGCCACCCCCCATGCTCTCTGCCACCCCCCATGCTCTCTGCCACCCCCATGCTCTCTGCCACCCCCCATGCTCTCTGTCACCCCCATACTCTTCACCTCCCCCTATACGCTCCACCTCCCCCCCATGCTCTCTGCCACCCCCCATGCTCTCTGCCACCCCCCATGCTCTCTGTCACCCCCATACTCTTCACCTCCCCCTATACGCTCCACCTCCCCCCCATGCTCTCTGCCACCCCCATGCTCTCTGCCACCCCCCATGCTCTCTGTCACCCCCATACTCTTCACCTCCCCCTATACGCTCCACCTCCCCCCCATGCTCTCTGCCACCCCTCATACTCTCCGCTCCCCCCATGCTCTCTGCCACCCCCCATGCTCTCTGCCACCCCCTCATGCTCTCTGCCACCCCCTCATGCTCTCTGCCACCCCCTCATGCTCTCTGCCACCCCCCCATGCTCTCTGCCACCCCCCATGCTCTCTGCCACCCCCCATGCTCTGCCACCCCCCATGCTCTCCACCTCCCCCCATGCTCTCTGCCACCCCCCATGCTCTCCACCTTCCCCCATGCTCTCTGTCACCCCCATACTCTCCACCTCCCCCTATACGCTCCACCTCCCCCCCATGCTCTCTGCCACCCCCCATACTCTCCGCCTCCCCCATGCTCTCTGCCACCCCCCCATACTCTCCGCCTCCCCCCCATGCTCTCTGCCACCCCTCATGCTCTCTGCCACCCCCTCATGCTCTCTGCCACCCCCTCATGCTCTCTGCCACCCCCTCATGCTCTCTGCCACCCCCCATGCTCTCTGCCACCCCCCCATGCTCTCTGCCACCCCCCATGCTCTCTGCCACCCCCCATACTCTCCACCTTCCCTCATGCTCTCTGTCACCCCCATACTCTCCACCTCCCCCTATACGCTCCACCTCCCCCTCATGCTCTCTGCCACCCCCCTCATGCTCTCTGCCACCCCCTCATGCTCTCTGCCACCCCCTCATGCTCTCTTCCACCCCCTCATGCTCTCTGCAACCCCCTCATGCTCTCTGCCACCCCCATGCTCTCCACCTCCCCCCCATGCTCTCCGCCACCCCCATGCTCTCCGCCACCCCCCATGCTCTCCGCCACCCCCCATGCTCTCTGCCACCCCCATGCTCTCTGCCACCCCCCATGCTCTCTGCCACCCCCCATGCTCTCTGCCACCCCCCATGCTCTCCGCCTCCCCCCATACTCTCCACCTTCCCCCATATGCTCCACCTCCCCCATGCTCTCTGCCACCCCCCATACTCTCCACCTTCCCCCATGCTCTCTGTCCCCCCCCATGCTCTCTGTCCCCCCCATGCTCTCTGTACCCCCCATACTCTCCACCTCCCCCCATATGCTCCACCTCCCCCATATGCTCTCCGCCACCCCCTCATACTCTCCACCTCCCCCCATGCTCTCCACCTCCCCCCATGCTCTCCACCTCCCCCCATGCTCTCCACCTCCCCCCATGCTCTCCACCTCCCCAATGCTCTCTGCCACCCCCCTGTGCTCTCCACCTCCCCCCCATACTCTCCACCTCCCCCCCATATTCTCCACCTCCCCCCATGCTCTCTGCCACCCCCTCATAGTCTCCACCTCCCCCCATGCTCTCTGCCACTCCCCATACGCTCCACCTCCCCCCCATGCTCTCTGCCACCCCCTCATACTCTCCACCTCCCCCCATGCTCTCCACCTCCCCAATGCTCTGACACCCCCCTGTGCTCTCTGACACCCCCCATACTCTCCACCTCCCCCCATACTCTCCACCTCCCCCCCCATACTCTCCACCTCCCCCCATACTCTCCACCTCCCCCCCATACTCTCCACCTCCCCCCATGCTCTCTGCCACCCCCCATACTCTCTGCCACCCCCCATACTCTCCACCTTCCCCCATGCTCTCTGTCACCCCCATACGCTCCACATCCCCCCCCATGATCTCTGCCACCCCCTCATACTCTCCACCTCCACCCATGCTCTCCACCTCCCCAATGCTCTCTGACACCCCCCCGTACTCTCCACCTCCCCCCCATACTCTCCACCTCCCCCCATACTCTCCACCTCCCCAATGCTCTCTGACACCCTCTGTGCTCTCCACCTCCCCCCCATACTCTCCACCTCCCCCCCATACTCTCCACCTCCCCCCCATGCTCTCTGCCACCTCCCCCCATGCTCTCTGCCACCCCCATGCTCTCTGCCACCCCCATGCTCTCTGCCACCCCCCTTGCTCTCTGCCACCCCCCATGCTCTCTGCCACCCCCATGCTCTCTGCCACCCCCCTTGCTCTCTGCCACCCCCCATGCTCTCTGCCACCCCCCATGCTCTCTGCCACCCCCCCATACTCTCCACCTTCCCCACATACGCTCCACCTCCCCCCCATGCTCTCTGCCACCCCCTCATACTCTCCGCCTCCCCCCCATACTCTCCACCTCTCCCCCATACTCTCCACCTCCCCCCATACTCTCCACCTCCCCCCATGCTCTCCACCTCCCCCCCCCATGTTCTCCGTTGCCCCCCATGCTCTCCACCTCCCCAATGCTCTCTGCCACCCCCCGTGCTCTCTGCCACCCCCCCTGTGCTCTCCACATTACCCCCACGCTCTCCGCTTCCCCCCTGTGCTCTTCAGATCCCCCATGCTCTCCGTTGCCCCCCCATGCTCTCCACCTCCCCCCTATGCTCTCCGCCACTCCCCCCTGTGCTCTTCACATCACCCCATGCTCTCCGCCAGCCCTCCTGTGCTGTCCACATCCCCCATGCTCTCCGCCGCCCTCCCTGGGCTCTCCACCTCCCCCCATGCTCTCCGCTGCCCCCCTGTGCTCTCCTCTTCCTCCCTGTGTTCTCTGCCTCTCCCCTGTGCTCTCGCCCCACCCCATGTTCTCAAGGTTCTTCCCTGTGCTCTCTAACCCCGATGCTCTTTCCTGGTCGCACCCCCCCCACACCTCTGCTGGGTTCCCCCCTCCCCTCTCTCAGGGGATCTGTCAGGGTGGAGAGTGGGGAAGGGGCCGGTTAACATGTCATGGGCTGCTCAATCCAAAATGCCCGGGCCTATTTTTTGTCCCAGTCCGGGCCTGGATGGGTATCATTGAAAGTAGCAATTAAGATAAAATGTGATGTTTGTGATGTGATGTGGTAGGTTATTCGAATCCTGTTTAAATTGGCCCTAGTATGTGTATGAATGTGAGTTAGGGACCTTAGATTGTAAACTCCTTGAGGGCAGAGACTGGTGTGAATGTAAAATATGTATGTAAAGCGCTGTGTAAATTGACAGCACTATATAAGTACCTGAAATAAATAATAAAATATATTTACCCTGTGTTCAAGAGATCAATTTAATGCCAATGGATATCCAAACTGTTCACGTAAGAAATTCCTGCATATATTTATGTTGAACACCAAAAGAAAAAAGAGAGGGGCCTTTATTCAGGGGCCCCAATTTTACAATAACTAGTACAGGACAATAATGGGAGATATATGAACCTCATTTGTAGTATGAACAATATTGATTGCACCGCAGTAAACTAAAAGTGGAAGATAAGCCCAATTACTAGTATTCCTAAAAATTCTGCTTCCTTTCTCCTCCTACCTATTCTGCATTGCCTGTATAAAAAAAAAAAAAAAAGTGTTTAAACATCTTATTTTTATTCTGTTGGGTCTAGTTATATGATCCAGCAGCTCTGTTTCCCCTGTGTCAGAAAGTATATAGTAGAGGCACACGAGAGCTTAATTTGTCACAGTTAAAAAACATAGTGGGTCCCAATGCTAACGCGTTTCCTCCAAGAATGTGCCTTAATCATAGCTTGCCTCGGCCACCTTCACCATCAAAGCTTCTGCTCCTTAAGCTTTTCTGCTCAGAGTTTACGGATTACTGCAAGATGCTGATACCAGGTCAAATGCAAGTACTTATACTGTGACTTTTTAAATCTGCCAGGAGTTCAGCTTTAATGCTATGGGCATTGGTGTATTTGAATTGTCAATGCAATTTGTGTCATAGAATGAAAGGAAAATATAAAAGCAAAAAAGTATCTGACGGCAGAAAATATTGCGAGAAAAGAGGGCAGAGGGTGCAATGGTGAAGGTGGCCCTTGTTAGCTATGCTAAGGCCCATTCTGGGCAGAAACGCGTTAGCGATGGGACCCACTATATTTTTTAACTAACAGATAAAGCTATTTATGGATTCCAAAGACGTGTGTGGCTGCTATATAGTTACTTACTGTGGATGGTGAACAGGAGCTGTCAGCAAGCACTCTGTCTCTGCACAGTCTTTAGAGGACAGTGGGGATCTGAGCGGCGCTAAGTGTTTGCTTGTTCCCCTGTGTCAGAGCAGCTGCTGCCATGGAAAGGAGGGAGTGCCGACAACAGAGGGGCAATAGAAGCCTATGGGTGACGTCTCTGCTCTAGGAATTCTTTTATACAGGCTATGCAGCATAGTTGGAAAAGGGGGGGGGGGACATTTTTTGGAATACTTGTAATTAGCCTTTAGTCCCACTTTAAATGTCCCTGGCACAAATCAGAAAAAAATAAAAAGAGTTTATTGAGCACTTCCAGTCCCCAACTAAAACATAAAACAACCCTTGAACACTTATTGCACACAAGGAATCTCTTTGTTTCTTTCTTAGTTGCCAGGAACATTTTGATTATAGATCTTACTACCTGTGGAGGAATAACACATATATACTAGCATCCATGGAAACTGAAAAGTCCATTGCTCAACAATTTTCAGATTATCTTGATTTAAACGATACAGGAGATATGGACATGTTTACCTTGTGAAGTGCCCACAAAACCTTCTTGTGAGGCATTTTAAATAAACTCAATGCATGATTAAGGAAGAGGGCTTGGCAGCTTAGCTAGATGTGTTCACAGATAAAAATAAAATGTTTGAAGCACAAAATAAATCACTCACACTGCACAACTGACAGCAGAACTCTAAATGCTCAGACATCAGTTGAGAACTTTGCTGTTAAAAAAATAATTAAATCTGCCTTAAAATATTTTAAAATGTCTCACTCACTACATAAAGTGTTAATAGTGTCGGAAAACACACTGCAAGTAATTTAAAGTGGTATTAAATCCAAATATAATAATTTATTAAATTGAACCTCTAACTGCATTGGTTTTCTTTTTTTAGGCGTTTTCCTTTATTTTCACCTGCTGATCCAGCCAGTAAGTCTGTTATTTTTCATCTTACTCTAACAGACCAAGCTGTCAGAGACAAAGTAGCAGTTATAGGGATAAGATAAGCCATTTAACACTGAGGGGTGTCAGCTTTTATTCATTTATGAAAAACCTGTAACCCAAAAGGAAACAAAAAAACAGTTTGCTGTAACTGTGTATAAAGTGTTAGCTGGATTTCAGCTTTAATTTGTTAGTCACATCCATCTAAATCTGCTCGTCTAACACTAACTTCTCCCTAGACTGACAATGCTGCTGTGCAAATGTGTCTGCTTTATCCAGCATACAGACACACCAAGACTGGCTGGATTACCAGGTGAAATAAAGGAAAAGAAGCCTAAAAAAGAAAACAAATGTAGCCACCACGTCTAAGCTGAAGTATATCACATTTCTTATTGTTGGCTTTAATACTGCTTTAATTACATAAAGTTCAGACATGACTGCCGTATTTCATCCAAAATGCAACCAAAGCTAAAATAACTGCTTAATGCAGACCTGTTTCGAGAATACAGTAAAAACTTACATGATCTCCACTCTGGCACTGCAACTCCCCAAACCACTCAAGAAGCCATGATTACTGATCTTTAATTATATACCTAATCCAAAGTTACAAGACTCCTTAACCTCATCCCTCAACTTGTTAAGCCAGACAAGGTGGTCTTTGTGAAGGGTATGCAAGCCCCTGGCAGAACGAACAGATTAATTAATATAGTTTAGCTACTTGAGATTGACAAATGCCCCTTCCTCTTGTTAGTGTTAGATTCTGAAAAAAGTGTTCAACAAGGATGTCTCCCAGATCAAATTTGCTCTCATGATGTAGCCCTTAGTTGAATAAATTAGATGCAGCCTAAAGATCAAAAGTAATGCCAATAATGCCTATACTCATTAAATAGCTCTAATTGCGGCTGATATAATAATATTCACTAAACTGACTGATTTACAAAGTCCCAGATCCTCAACATTGTACTACCCCAAAAGATTTAGATGAGCGTACAAAAACCTCTCTCATATCCATGGTGTTTCCCTAATATTAAATGCTTGAGTAAAGAACTTCCAAATCACTCCTCTCTACTTTCCTCATATAATTGTGATTCCGTGGTAGCTAAAATTAGGCTGTAGGCTGATCATTCCTAGGATCTTATTTCTCTTTTAGATGTTACCTATTGTCCTTCTAGAAAGTTTTTTTTTTCACAACTTTAGATAACAATAAAATGTCAAACAGACAAGATGTGCCTGTCCAGTACTGTGGAAATATACATTTGCAAGGTATCCAAATGTGTGTAGGCAAAAACTGTGATTGCCCAGGATCAAGGACCAGTTTGGTCATTTTGTTATTCTTTTAGCTTACAATAAACTAAGGCTGGGTTCACATATGTGCGGCTGCAGTTTGCAGCCCGGGGTCCGGTGCGTTTCTGTTAACCGGTTCAGGTGTGATTCAGGTGCAAATTTTTGCCTGAATTCACACCTGAACTGGACCCAAAAAATGCACATGTCATGCAAATTGGATGCGGTTTAAAAACACATACAATTCGCATATACATTATGTGAACCCAGCCTCAAGTTTACTTTGAATGCGTGTTACTTTTTGACATTATAGATGTACCGTAACTATGCATTTAATAGTATGTTCTCTGGTCAAGCTAATGAATGGGGTTGAGCAAATTAGCTTGAAGCCAGAGTTCACATTCATTGAACTCAGGCCTAGTGCACCAATCTGCAGAAACTGACCTAATAAGGAACTTATTGTGGCCTTTTTTTATGGAAAAATTGTATATATGCAAGCTAATGTCCAAAAGGACATGGCAAGCTGGACAGCCCAATGGGGCACATATCCACGTCAAACAGATATTAATCAAAGAACAAATTCAGTTAGGAGAGGGCCTTTTCATGCAGCTTCAAGGTCAGCATTTAAATAGCACTAATATTTTAAATGGTTAGTTCACCTTTTAAATAAATGCAGTCGAGGGACCCCAGTATGTTAAAAAAATTGTCGCTTTGAAATATTGTGCTTAGTTTAATAGCCACACCTGTAGGCCATTTGCATCTCATCCGAAGCCTGGCTGAAAAATTCCTACATGTAGATGTTCCCCATCCTGTTCTGTTACTATTGGATGCTTTTCTTAGTATCACAGGAGCAAGCATTCTTCTCATTCAAACTCCCACAGATGTGCATTTTGCTCTCTCTCTCAGCAGAAAAAAAGGAAGTATACATGCCTCAATTGAACATCTGAAGGGAACTCAATTAATGTAGCTGAGGCTGCATTTACCAGAGAGGGATTACAGCAAACCTATACTTTGCCCACATTAGTGAAGTGCTGCTCAAATTTATAACCAGAGTCCAATAAGCAAGTTTTGACTTTATAAAAGACAAAGCTTCTCCTTTACCCATTTGTGTATGCAGCACTGCATTAGGAGGTTGAGGCCAGAGGTAGTGTATAGTCTTCCATACACAGAAGAATGGGATCATTCTAACCCTTTTAGTAAGGCAAATCAGAGCAGCAGGGGGGCATGTGTCTTCTACATTTGAAACAAGTCACTGTGCCTTGTATGGTAGATAATCAGGTTTGCTTTAAGATTCCTACACCTCTATAAGCATTTTAAAAAATTTAGCTGCACAGCTTTGTCATCAGATTCAGTATATTCCATAAGCACTTTACTTAAAATAACAACTAATTATAATGCACCATTTTATATAAGCATGGAAATTGCTTACTGTATATATGAGTCAGAAATACAACTCAAATTTTTACATGAACCTCAAAATTATTTTGGATTTAAATGATTTTTCTTAAATTTCAAGTCTGATGTTTTCTAACCCTATTCACACGACATAGACTGCAACAAAAAACTGCTCAGGAACAGTGAGTTGTGTGCAGTTACTTATTACTAAAGCTGGCCATACATAGATTGAAATTTGGTTTGATCAGTGCTGTAGGCTATAGACTGCAAGACTGAGTAGTATATTCTGTATATGTGGGAATCGGGTCAGTTTTTTTTTTTTCAGTCCGCTAGTTGAACGAAAAAACTGATCCATCTAAGGGCTGCCTTAGTATAACATTTATTTTTATACAAATTAACTAGCTGAAAATAAAGGAAATACTGTTAAAGTGGAAGTAAACCCTCCTATCGTTTTCAGCCAAGGAAGCTGCCATCTTGGCCTCTGTTTAATCTACAACTGCCATGATGCTGCACATGTGATCAGTTATGACACTAGCCATTGGATGGTTTGACAGTCTGGTTGAGAGCACAACCAATGGGAGGGCCATATAAAGTTATATGTAACTTATTTGAAACGGTTAAATGGATGGGTTTACTTCTGGTTTAAGTAGATGTAAACCTGGACTTTAACCGCTTCCGGACCAGCCGCCGCAGTTATACTGTGGCAGGTTGGTTCCCCTGCGCGAAAGCAATTAGCTGTACATTGGCTTGCGGGGTCCGGATAGCGGGGGTGCATAGCGAGGTGCATAGCGGGGGTGCTGATGCTCGCGGCTGGAGGTCGCGATGACCACCGGCCACGAGCGATCGTGACCAGGAGACACAGAACAGGGACGAGGGTGTGTAACCACACACTTCCCTGTTCTGTTCTGACAGGAGTGACAGATCGTGTGTTCCTATTGGCTAGAAACCACAATCCATCACTTCCTGTAGTTAGTCCCTCCCCCTTCAGTTAGAATCACATAGCAGGGAACACAGTTAACCCCTTCACCACCCCCAAGTGTTAACCCTTTCACTGCCAGTGACATTTTTACAGTAATCAATGCATTTTTAATCGCACTGATCGCTGTATTAATGCCAATGGTTCCAAAAATGTGTCAAAATTGTCCGATGTGTCTGCCATAGTGTCACAGATCGCCGCCATTACTAGTAAAAAAAAAATATATATATAATAAAAATGCTATAAATCTATCCCCTATTTTGTAGACGCTATAACTTTTGCACAAACCATCAATATACGCTTATTGCAATTTTTTTTACCAAAAATATGTAGAAGAATACATAGCGGCCTAAACTGAGAAAAAAAAAATGGGGATATTTATTATCAGGGATTTTTTTCAGCTGGAACTGGTGAAACCCAGTTTCACCACCTCTAGCTCAGACCCTCTGCTCCCTGGTCAGCACTATCACTTGTAAAACACAGAAGTCCGACTTCTGTGTTACCAAGTGACAGCCTGTTTCCCAGCAGCTCCCACAAATCTGGTCTCCTGAGTGGCTCCCACTGAGTGCAGGATGGGGACAAGGGAGATGTGGGTGCCTGGGGTGCTGTGCAGATGCCGGTGCCCCCACTGGATGATCTACCTGCAAGTGAGAGAGGCGGAGCCATGTACAGTGTGCAGGGAGGTCCTAGAGCCGGCTGGGAAGAGGGGTGAAAGTGAGATCTGGATAGGGGGTGCAGAGGTAAACAGCTGTGATAGAAGGCTGAACTCTGCACTGTGTGTAGTGCACACCTAAACGCTGCACTCTGTATGTAATGCACCCCTGAACTCTGCACTCCGTACATAATGCACTCCTGGTATTTAATGCGCCTTTAAGACTCTCCCACTGTTAGTGAAATATGACCACACCTAGTATATGATGCTGTTTGAAGGGTGTGTGTGGGGGTCAAGGGGGTTTTGAGGGGTCATGGTTGAGTTCCTGCACCTATTTTTTGAGAAAAAAAAGCCCTGTTTATTACAGCAAAAAGTACAAAATATTGTGTTTTTTCAAAATTGTCGCTCTTTTTTTGTTTATTGCACAAAAAATAAAAACCGCAGAGGCGATCAAATACCACCAAAAGAAAGCTCTATTTGTGGGAAAAAAAGGACGTCGATTTTGTTTGGGTACAACGTCGCACGACCGGGTGGTAAATTTTTCCGGGGCTGAAATGGTTAAAGTGGAACTTCACATGAAAAGGGAAGTTCCACTCATCATGCTCCAGACCACCCACCACCAATTTTTTTTTTTTCTTTTTTCTGGAAGTAGATACCTATCTCTTACACCTAGGTGAGCAGAGTGGATGTTTTGCTCCCCTCCTACCCGCACCCTCCTAAAACATGTCACATGTACCAGAAGACTGTGGGACCATTGAGAAAGTGCAGCATGTCTGGTGCATGCACAGTGGGAAACTAGCTGTGAAACAAAAAAAAACATCAAGATGGTGATGATAGTGCTGGATTTCTGGGCTGGTAAGTGCGTGTATTAAAAATCAGCAGCTACAGTATTTGTAGCTTATGAAAAATTACTAAAGTGCAGCGCTATAATAAATCAATAAATAGAATGATGTCCTCTAATTCATAACTGTTATATGAATTGCTAATGCATATGAATTTCAGTTGAGCATCTATTTATTTATATATATTTGCACATTTGTGATTGTTATGAGATTGGACAATTCTGATGAATTAGAGTGTAACGAAATATCCCACACTCCGCTTGAGTGCTTTCATCATATACCGCTTCCTCCTAGTCTGAATATAGATATCAGAAGACTATACTTGTTTAGTTGCTGAACGTGGACTCTTTATTAGAACCAGAATATAAGTCTTATATACAGTTAAAGAGGAGGAGGTTCCCCCCTCCTGCTGATATTACTCTAACAATACACCTGTAACCAGAAACAGAATTAACATGAGCTAATTAACTAATCCCTTAAAGCAGCCAATGTGACTCCCTAACTACACTACACATTATCATATATCTCAAAACAGAACTCCTTCATACAATTGCAGGGTTAATTAGGGTTAATTAGCACAAACAACAATGAGTGAAATACTCTTAGAAGCTGTGGCAAGCCAGACTAGACTCATTTACATTATAGAAGACAACAGACAGGTGGCTGGAGTTGATGACATTAGCATCTAACAGTATGTGTCCCAACAGTATGAATCAGTCATTATTTCTAATATGGCATTTACAGGGTTCCCAGAGTCTGTGTGTCTTGGGGGGGATATGGACCTGAATCCAAAGTAACACCACCTCAATGGTCCCCAGGCACACAGCTCACAAAGAGCGCCGTTCCCCCAAATGCCAGGGCCCATGATCGGTAGGCAAGATGCTAGCATTCAGTCCCCTCCAAAAGCCTCTGTCCCAGCTAGGTCTGTCACATTTTTCCCCATCAAAGGTTAACTAACAAGGTCCCAGATCTCCACCTGGTCTGGACATGCGTTAGTCAGGCAAAGTGAACTCACATAGTCAATCTGCATGATCTCCAATCTTGGCTGCAAGGAATAGTTGACACAAGCAGGTGTGGAGCAGAGGTCATTTACTCTCTGTCTGGCTTCCAGCACTTCAGCTGGGTGGTTTTTAACATTCCGGGGCTTGGTCTGCTGCTGGGCAGAGGGACAGGTCACCCCAGCTTCCTGAAGCTGTAGAGACACTGTAGGTGCTAGGCAGAGGCCAGCGGCGCGCTGCCCTGTTGCCAGTGATTCAGCTGGGAGTAGCAGCTTCACTACATCATCTTGTCACCGGAGAGAGGGGCCGACTGCCCCAACTCCCTGGATCTCCACAGTTGTTGCCGGTGCTGGGCAGAGTTTGGTAGCACTCTGCCCTGTTGCCAGCACTTCTGCTGGGGACTCCACATCATCCGCTTCGGCTAACCGTTGGGGCAGGAGGCTGGATTCCTCCACTCCCAAACTGTGTAGCTGCCATTGGGGAGGGGAAATGGCTGCTTCCTTTTCCGTTCCCTTATCTGGCTGCTGGGGCGACATGTCTATGGTACTGTCTCCCAGGTGCACGGATCTTTGCTGGGGAGGAAAGACCGCTTCCTCCACCCTGGCCAACTGTTTTGGAGGGACGAAGAACACCTCCTCTCCCTCCCCCCTCTGTATCTGCTGCTGGGAAGTGATGGCCACCTTCTCACCCTGAGCCTCCGGAACTGCACACAGGTGTGGGGCAGAGGCCCTCTGTCTGGTGAGCAGCATTTCAGCTGGGGAAGTTCCTTGCAACTCCACAGATACTGTTGTTGGCGCTGAGCAGAGCACAGTGAAGTTTGGCCCTGATACCAGCTCTTCTGCTGGAGGCTCATCAGGTTGTTCTTCCTCAGCAGAAAAGTCTATCAAATCCCCTGTCTCTGCAACTGGTGTCTGGGGATAGAGGTTCACCATCTCCTGTCCGTGGAACCCAGAAAATGCTATAGGTGCTGGGCAGAGGTTAGTAGAGCTCTGCCCTGTTGTCAGCACTTCAACTTTGAGGATGGCAATCTCCAGATTTTCCACTGCCGTTTCCCTGGCATGCTGCTGGACGACAGGCACATTCCTTTATCCAAGATCATCCCATGCAGAAACAGGATCATCAAGGTCAGTCAGCACTTGCTGCATGCCATAAGACCTCCGTGTCCATAGCTGCGGGGGCAGGTTGGCAAAGCACACTGTTACTATGACACCTTGCCGACTCTTCAGCCAGGATTTCAGAGTTGTCAACTGGTATTTCCTGATAGTCCCAGGCAAAGGGAGCCCAGCCCTGGCGCTGAGCAGAGTCTAGCAGCCGTCTGTAGGCAATCTCCAGCTCCAATTCCTGAACGGCCAGAAACTCTATATCTTCCAGTGCCCAGTGCACTTCCGAGACATTCAGTAGCCCTTCTCTAAAATCCATGATTTCGTCCAACCGCCACTCCAAATCACTCCCAAAATTAGGGTCGCCTGTCAGCTTCACAAACAACAGTCCCAGGCCGCCGTAGCAAAAGCCTTCCGTTATCCAAGGGCATGCTTGGGATACATGCCACCAGAGGGCTCTGTAGCTCTCATCCAGCTGCATCTCTGCCCAGACCAGCCTGCTTAATTGAGCTGTCTGCTCCTTGTGCGGTTTTTCTCCCAAAAACAGCACCCGCAATCCATACTGTGACCAGTACCTTTCCTGGATGGAGGAGAGAACTTTTCCCTGGTGTCGCTGCTCACGGGCTAGCGCTTCCTTCCAGAGTTCACAGCGGATAGAATCAAACCATCCCAGCAAAACCTGCTCTGACACTGGTCCTCTGTGCTATAGTTGCATCTCTCACAACCTCCTTCTGAATTCCTTTTCCCTGGCGGCTGGTATCTGTACCTCTCCTCTCCTGTTATCCGGACCTTGGATCCAGGTGGAAGTTTGGATGTCCCAGACTGCAGGAAGCGTCCCACTGCTTGCCACCAATTTAACGAAACGTTCCACACTCCGCTTGAGTGCTTTCGTCATATACCGGTTCCTCCAAGTCTGAATATAGATATCAGATATTCCAACCGCTCACAAGCACAAAACAAGACGATACTTGTTTAGTTACTGAACATGGACTCTTTATTAGAACCAGAATACAAGTCTTATACACAGTTAACGAGGAGGAGGTTCCCCCCTCTTTCTGATATTACTCTAACAATACACTTGTAACCAAAAACAGAATTAACATGAGCTAATTAACTAATCCCTTAAAGCAGCCGATGTGACTCACTAACTACACTGCACATTATCATACATCTCAACACAGAACTCCTTCATACAATTGCAGGGTTAATTAGCACAAACAACAATAGGTGAAAGACATTAATGCCCCATACACACGATCGGACATTCCGACAACAAAATCCATGGATTTTTTTCTGACAGATGTTGGCTCAAACTTGTCTTGCATACACACGGGCACACAAATCTTGTTGGAAATTCCGAACGTCAAGAACGCGGTGACTTACAACACGTATGACGAGCCGAGAAAAAGGAAGTTCAATATCCAGTGTGGCTCTTCTGCTTGATTCCGAGCATGCGTGGAAATTTGTGCATTGGAATTGTGTACACACGATCGGAATTTACGACAAAGGATTTTGTTGTCAGAAAATTTGAGATCCAGATCTCAAATTTTGTGTGACGGAAATGTCCGATGGAGCCTACACACGGTCGGAATTTCTGACAACAAGCTCCCATCGAACATTTTCCGACCGTGTGTACGGGGCATTAGAAGCTGTGGCAAGCCAGACTAGACTCATTTACATTATAGAAGACAACAGACAGGTGGCTGGAGTTGATGACATTAGCATCTAACAGTATGTGTCCCAACAGTATGAATCGGTCATTATTTCTAATATGGCATATACAGGGTTCCCAGAGTTTGTGTGTCTTGGGGGATATGGACCTGAATCCAAAGTAACACCACCTCAAGGGTCCCCAGGCATACGGCTTACAAAGAGCACTGTTCCCCAAAATGCCAGGGTTCATGATCGGTAGGCAAGAGGCTAGCATTCAGTCCCCTTCAAAAGCCTCTGTCCCGGCTAGGTCTGTCACATAGAGGATATCATATTTTTAAATGTTTTTATTAACCACTTCGTGCCCAGGCCAATTCTGACATTTCTGTCCTACATGTAAAATTCATCATTTTTTTGCTAGAAAATTACATAGAACCCCCAAACATTATATATATATTTTTAGCAAAGACCCTAGAGAATACAATGGCGATCATTGCAACTTTTTATCTCGCGCGGTATTTGCGCAGCAATTTTTCGAACGCGTTTTTTTTTGTTTCATGCGTAAAAAAAAAAGAAAAACATTAAAGTTAGCCCAATTTTTTTGCATATTGTGAAAGATGAAGTTATGCCGAGTAAATATATACCTAACATGTCACACTGCAAAGTTGCACACACTCGTGGAATGGCACCAAACTTTGGTACTTAAAAATCCCCATAGGCGACGCTTTAAATTTTTTACTGGTTACATGTTTCGAGTTACAGAGGAGGTCTAGGGCTAGAATTATTTCTCTCACTCTAACGTTTGTGGCGATACCTCACATGTGTGGTTTGAACACCGGTTTCATATGTGGGCGGGACTTACGTATGCGTTCGCTTCTGCGTGCGAGCACACGGGGACAGGGACACTTTAATTTTATTTATTTTTTTCTTATTGTTAATTTGACTTTTATTTTTTTAGTTTGACATTTAAAAAAAAAATAATAATTTTGATTACTTTTATTCCTATTACAAGGAATATAAACATCCCTTGTAATAGGAATATGGCACGATCGGTCCTTTTTACAGTGAGATATGGGGTCAATAAGACCCCACATCTCACCTCTAGGCTGGGAAGCCTAAAATTAAAAAAAAAAAACGATCACCACTTCCCAGCCAAAGCGGCGCTGTTTTTTTGAATGCAGAGGCTGGGCGTGACATCATAACATCACGCCCGGCCTCCGAACAATCATAGAGACTCCGGCGACCATCTGGTCCGCCAGAAATCTCTACGATCACCATCCGAGGCTGGCGAATCCTGTGTCCGACTCACCGATGGAAGCAGTAAGTCGGAACAAGCACCGGAGGGCGGCGGGAGGGGTGGCGTCCCCTCCCACCGCCCGTAAGAACGATCAAGCAGTGGAACAGCTATGATCATTCCTATGGTGTAGGGAATCGCCGGCGAAAAAAGCCGATATCTGAATGATGTCTGTAGCTACAGGCATCATTCAGATATAGCCCCGCAAAGTCAAGGACGTCCCAGGACGCCCTACGGGCGCAAAGGGGTTAATTTATTATAGAGCTGCACTTTAGTAATAACTCAGCACCAGTGCTGTCAGACCAGCTTGTTTTGCAACAAGTCCCAGACTTTAAATACCCATGCTTGATCCACAATCATGCGTGTTTTGCCAGCGAATCACTACATTTCAACTGAATATTGCTCAACCACCATACAGAATGCTCCCTCACTTCATAACTTGACCCATATACAGTATCTGACTAAAGTGAGTATACCCCTCACATTTTTGGAAATATTTTATTATATCTTTTCATGTGACAACACTGAAGAAATGACACTTTGCTACAATGTAAAGTAGTGAGTGTACAGCTTGTATAACAGTGTAAATTTGCTGTCCTCTTAAAATAACTCAACACACAGCCATTAATGTCTAAATCGCTGGCAACAAAAGTGAGTATACCCCTAAAGGAAAATGTCCAAATTGGGCCCAAAGTGTCAATATTTTGTGTCGCCTCCATTATTTTCCAGCACTGCTTTAACCCTCTTGGGCATGGAGTTCACCAGAGCTTCACAGGTTGCCACTGATGGTCAATAGGGTTTAGGTCTGGAGACATGCTTGGCCATTCCATCACCTTTACCCTCAGCTTCTTTAGCAAGGCAGTGGTTGTCTTGGAGGTGTGTTTGGGGTTGATATTATATTGGAATACTGCCCTACAGCCCAGTCTCTGAAGGGAGGGGATCATGCTCTGCTTCAGTATGTCACAGTACATGTTGGCATTCATGGTTCCCACAATGAACTGTAGCTCTCAAGTGCCAGCAGCACTCATGCAGCTCTAGACCATGACACTCCAACCACCATGCTTGACTGTAGGCAAGACACACTTGTCTGTGTACTCCTCAACTGGTTGCAGCCACACACGCTTGACACCATCTGAACCAAATAAGTTTATCTTGGTCTCATCAGACCACAGGACATGGTTCCTGTAATCCATGTCTATAGTCTGCTTGTTTTCAGCAAACTGTTTGTGGGCTTTCTTGTGCATCCTTTTTAGAAGAAGCTTCCTTCTGGGATGACAGCCATGCAGACCAATTTGATGCAGCGCGCGGCATATGGTCTGAGCACTGACAGGCTGACCCCCCCCTCCCCTTCAACCTCTGCAGCAATGCTGGCAGCACTCATACGTCTATTTCCCAAAGACAACCTCTGGATATGATGCTAAGCATGTGCACTCAACTTCTTTGGTCGACAATGGCGAGGCCTGTTCTGAGTGGAAGCCGTCTTGTTAAACCACTGTATGATCTTGGCCACCGTGCTGCAGCTCAGTTTCAGGGTCTTGGCAATCTTCTTATAGCCTAGGCCATCTTTATTAGAGCAACAATTCTTTTTTTCAGATCGCCAGACAGTTCTTTGCCGTGAGCTGCCATGTTGAACTTCCAGTGATCAGTATCAGAGAATGAGAGTGATAACACTGAATTTAACACACCTTCTCCTCATTCACACCTGAGACTTTGTAACACTAACTAGTCACATGACACCGGGAGGGAAAATGGCTATTGGGCCCAATTTGGACATTTTTACTTAGGGGTATACTCACTTTTGTTGCCAGCGGTTTAGACATTAATGGCTGTGTGTTGAATTATTTTGAGGGGACAGCAAATTTACACTGTTATGCATGCTGTACACTCACTCCTTTACATCGTAGAAGTGTAATTTCTTTAGTGTTGTTACATGAAAAGATATAATAAAATATTTTAAAAAATGTGAGGGGTGTACTCACTTTTGTGAGATACTGTATATACAGGTCTTTATGTGCATTATGCAATATATCTGGTGTCTTCTCCACCGAAATGGAATTCTAGTACCCAGTAGCTAACCATGCAGGTCCTTTTGTACCATTCACATTCTGCTGACAGTGGTTAGAGGTAATGCTCATACAAGAAGAACATC
The DNA here is from genome assembly GCA_037952835.1 of Lithobates septentrionalis. NCBI lineage: Eukaryota > Metazoa > Chordata > Amphibia > Anura > Ranidae > Lithobates > Lithobates septentrionalis. Next base: position 1,333,481 of record JBBDGP010001535.1, read on the forward strand.
GCCCAATAGTACAGTAAATTTTATTAATAGCTGATTAAACATTAAATAGTTATACACTCACATATAGTAGATAGTCATTTCCAGATGATGACAACAGTAGACCATGTCTATGTAATTGAAAACAATTTTTCATATTCCTGGCCATACCCCACGTCAGCAACAATGGGATTTAACTAGCTGAATAAATGGGTGGGAGAGAACACATGAAAAGGAATATTGACAATAAAATAAAAGCTGCCAAATAAAAAACAATGTATATGCCTCGTCCCAAACTTTGCAGAACTTGCCAACTGCACGCCTAGCTTGTAAAGTTGAATGAAGGGCTAGCTATCTCTCATATACCCTTCACTGACATCCTGAAATAACTGCCCCAAAGGCTGCCACCCCTCAGGTCGAAGGAGCTTGCCCCTGTTCCTGAGCAGAAAGGCCTACTTCATCATGCCAATCTAATCACACTGATGAATCAAAAGAGGATAACTCAAGAACCTGATGTCAAAATGAAAAGAATTGTCCACTTTCCTCACTTCTTTGATTGTTGCATGTACACGGTTAGCAACTTGTGTAAGGACCTAAAGTCTTCCTGCTGTGTATACATGGAGTCACTACTCCATGTGAATGCTTGGAGGAACTGCCCCCAGGTTTTCCTGGAAACTAGATACACTTGGAGATGGACGTAGTATCACTATTTCTGGTAAAAAGACACAAGGAAAGTGCTGCAACCTCCAACATCCTTCTGTCTGCAGCAACTGCTGATGGGGGGGCTAGTTTTACCACTAGGAACCGCAATGGAAATTAAGCTATTGGAACAAAGGATGGCTGTACTAGTGCTTTCAGAGCCAAGCCTAAGTCCCATGAAGGGAACAAGACTTTCCTTGGTGGTCGTATGTGGATTGCAGCCTGCATGGTGCATTTGTTCAATAGAATTCTATGCCAGACCAACCTCAAGCGCCGATTGTAAAAATGTCTAGAGCTAGAAATACAGGAGAGAAAACTTTGCTGGTCAAACAGAACAAACTTCCTTCATATCCTCATATGTAGCGTTCGTGGTCTTGGCCAAGGTCTGAACCACCTCAGATGAGAATCCCTGCACCTCTAGTCTGGCCAATTCAATAGCCAGGCTTTTAAGAGTCTCACTGGATTGGGGTGCTGCCATTGACGTTGGCATAAAAAATCTTGTTTGACCAGAAACAGAATTGGTGGTGCTGAATGACAGCACCACCAATCCTGGGGGAGCAAAGAAAACCAAGGCCTCTTGGGCAGGTGAAAAACACATGTATGGCATAAAACGTGTTCATACTCAAGGATACTGAAGGAAGACAATTACCAACAGAAAAAACACATGGCACGGTGAATCCACCTTCTATCCCATCATCTTTGTACATTGTTACAAATACCGGAAGCTGTGTGTTCAGTAAACTCTCTATGAGAACTACCGCTGAAATATACCCTAAAGCCAATACTAGTTGAGGTACTGCTTGTTAGAAAATAATTTGCCTAACTGATCCTTTAGTGGATCCTGCTTTCCCAGTAAGTAGACTGCCTTTAACCGCCTGTAAGCAGCTCTCCGTCCAGCAAAAAGTTTATGTTACAAAAAGTAACTGTCAGGGCTGGGCTCAGCCCTTCCTTCTCGGAGCTGGCCGCTCAGCTGTCGGCTAATTGCCAGCTCCTATCTCTCCACAGTTACTCAGCTGTTGATGATATCCTGTTCGTCAGTCCTGCCTACTTAAGCCGTCCAGTCCAGAGGAGCTCTGCCTTCTGGCTCCAGATCCTGCTTGCTATTCCACTACATTTATCCCTGACTTCTGGCTTGGCTGATTATCCGTTCTGGTTACCAAACTTTGGCTATGTTTTGACTACATTTGTTCTTTTTACTTTTATTATTAAACAAGTGTGATTTAACTGTACTTCTGTCTCGGTCTGATTTTATGGATTCTGACAGTAACATGAAAAGACAGACACTTGGTGCCCTCTTGGTGGGCAATATAAGCTATTGCTGTCTTGTTGTCAATCATCAAATTCACTCGGGCGAAAGATTCTGAAAGGCTTGCAATGCTAGAAAAAAATTGCCTTACATTTAAGTCAGTCAGAGCATCTGCATTCCCATAGGCTCCCATGACCTTGCGACGTCAGAATTATTCCATCTCCTGGGCTGAGAGGCATGCCACAAAAGAGGCACATTGGTGTCCAAAACTCCAGTATTTGCTAATTTGTGCAGACACAAAGACTTTCTGAGCCATAGGCAGCCCATCCCATTGACTGAGGGAGGCAAACTGAAAAGCTCCCATGTGCCACCTGGCCCAAGGCAGCACTGGAATGGCCCAATGGGGACAATGCAATCCCCTGCTAACCTAAATGCTGTCTTCATGACTCTTCGTATGCAGATTTTCATTACGCCGTTTTGCAAAAACACTTGACATATTTGGGCATGAAAAACGACTCCAAGATCCTTTGCGGATTAAAAAGGTGTTAACTGTTTTTCCTGTTTGTTCACTAATCGACTGAACTTGGGAAAAGGATTTCTAGGACAAGGTTGTGATGCATTGCCAGCTCCTGACATACACCTGTGACAATCAAAACGTCATCCAAGTAGTGGTAGAGCCTTATCCCCAAAGACAAATTACTGCCACTTCTGCCAACAAAATGTTCAAAAGGTTTCTTGGTGCTGTGTCAATTCTAAAAATTGCAGACACCTGAACTCGAAGTGACCGCCAGTCACTGTAAATCTCCGATGTCTCAGGGGTTACACACTAATTGGTATATGGAAGTATACATCAGCCAGGTCGATTGACTCTAACCGGTCCTCCACTATCACCATGACTATTTGCACGGACTCCATCTTGAACCTTTTGTTTTGTATGTACCCATTCAATTTCTTCAAATCCCGACAGTAGGGAAAACTCCTGATGCCTTGGATACTAGAAAGAATGGGGAGATAATCCCTATGTAGAAAAATAATTCTATGCATATTCATATCAGAAATATGTTTAATATATTGCTAGGTATGTTTAACTACAATATTCCACCCATAATCCCCATGTAGAAAAATAAAAATAATTCTATGCATATTCTTATCAGAAATAGGTTAAATATGGTCATTGTTAGGTGTTAACATGATATTTCTCCCATGATCCCCATGAAAAATTCTACCCATATTCCCATCAAAAACAGGTCAAATGTAATTTTTCCATTACTTCTGTATAATTTACTATGGTCCTGTTGTACAGCTGCATATACATCAGCTAGTGAACAGTTAAAAATTAGCAACTGCTTCTTGCAACATTGTATCATGCACTGCAGGAAAGAATAATATATTTTGAGAAACAACAGAGTCATTACCATATATATGTGTATAAAGTACACTGACATCTAGTGAGAGTTCTGAGTATTGCAGCCAATAATCCAATCATTCCATTATCCCAATATGCAGTTTAGTACATCCCGCAGAAACGTATCATATTAATAAGCTAGCTAAAAACACATTACATGTCTGTGCCCTTAATACATACCCAATGAGAGCTTAGCATTCACAGACAGAGCAAAAGCCGCCGATTAAAGCTGTCACTTTTGGTTCTGCTTCTCGGTGCGGCTATTGAGCTGCCTATTTTCATTGTTACACAGCAGAGAAATCTTAATAAGATCTGAAAATTGAATCCCATCCTATAAAAAAGCTTTCTTACTCAGAAATTTCACATACTTGGGAGCTGCATCTATTCTGCATAGCAAAAAAATATGTCATCCCAGACCCTGCCCTAGAGAGATTGCCACTTTATTATCACTGCATGATCAAGAATTAAAAGGGAAATGTTAAGTGATAAAGTATATTTAGTAGGTTGACCCTTGTTCATTGTAAACCGATACATACTGTATATTGTTGAGAGTTTGTAAAAGTCATTACTTTTTTTTTTTGCTGTTGCAGATAATTCTATATGGAAACATTGGAAAATATTCTAAAAAATCCCTGTAATAAAGCTGGATTCATTTAATCAGCAATTAATGTATACAGTCTTCACAGTATGTTTAGTGACAACATATCTGTATACACAGCTGCCTAAATGGACTTTAAGAAAACAGTTCATTGATAAGAAACCAGGAGATCTTTTTTTCCCCCAGATGCACAAATAAACAGTGATTTTGGAAGTTTGTAAATGTACTGTTATGCCATAGTCATGTGCACCAATTTTGGAACATAACAGACTATTGGTTATAAAAGTTCTGAGGAAGTGGTCAGTTACGGACCAGTTACCTGCTACAGTCTTTTTTATATCCTATAGGAGAGAGGAGCCCAGTTCAGGATGTCACACAGCTGCCAAAAGCTAAACGGTGTGGTGAGCAGTCTGACGGGTTTTGAGATTGAGACATGCTTTTTTATATGTTTCTTGTAAGTGTATTTTAATGGGGGCATTTTAAATAAATTGTTTATACAAAGAAGACTATGTAGTTGCCTTTATGTCGCATGTGGTTCATGTGAGGAGTATTTATACAGACGAGAATATTAGACCCAAGGAGGGAAGAAAGACATCCATCCCAGAGGGACTGGTGGGAGTTGTAACCAAAAGCCTGTAATTAGCAGAAGTGAGGTGAGCGTACAATTCAGCTGGTGGTGGTGGTACTATTTCATCTTCATAAGAAGATTTGAGCTGAGCACGTTGGTGGAATAATATATATAATATATACAAGAAACTTTTTGTATTCATTACTCACATATAGTTTGAAACAATTGGTTTGTGAATATATTGTGACACATTAGGATTTGTGTGCAGTATATGGGAGTTCAGTAGTGCTGCACCATAAAATGTATTAATATTGTTTCTTAGTGTGGTAGAATCACTAATAGGTGTACAGCAGCAACTGATCTGTTGTTTTTGGATCATTTGATTTATATATTTATGACACATTGATTTTTGTATCGTTATTTCTAGCAATTTTGTTTGATTAGGTGTGTGGGTCAGTAAGTATCAATTCACAGGTGGTGCTGGTTGCACTCATCTGACTTAAAGCGGGGTTCCACTCTCTCCGATCAATTTTTTTTTTTTGGCCAAATGACAATGATTACGATATAGCAATAGGGAACTCACTTGTTCCGTTTTTCAGTGACATTGCTGTCTGTTTTCGCCTAATAAATGAACTTAGATAATTAAGTCTACATGGTTGTCATCTTGCCTGTGGGCATGTGAAGCCCACAGAACTCCTCTTCCGGGATACGGTGCTGCTGATCGACCAGCATGCACCGCCCGTTCTTTTCCTGATCTCGCGCATGCGCATTATACAGAAATCGGAGCGCCGTCAACAGCTCCGGTTGCCATCACAACGAGCAGCGTCGTAAGAGGTCCCGCCCTGTTGTGATGGCAACGGAGCTGTTGACGTCACTCCCACTATGGAAATCTCGAGATGACTCTTGTAACAGGCCGCCGCACTGACTCCTGGGAACAATGACACAAGCTCCCAGGAGCCAGTGCGGCTAAGAGGAAGTGACTAATTAGCCGCTCTAAACACGCCCCTAACCGCAGCCTGTGCTTCCTGCAAAAAAGAAAGAGATCTTCTACAAGAAATGTACAGCCAGAGAAAAAAAAAAAAGTGCCGTTTTGTCATTAGGACATTGCGGTAATCAGCTGCAGCTAGTGTAGAAAAATCGGGTGGAGCTCCGCTTTAAAGAGAAAGTAAACCCTGATGGGTTTTACTTCCTCTTTATTTCCCTGCAAAGGTAAAGCATAATGGGCTACGATAGCATCGTAGCCCATTATGTGTCACTTACCTGAAACCAAAGCCTGCAATGCCACCGCTGTCCCCACTAGCAGCGAGCGTCCATCTTCACCCCTCTTCCTTCCAGGGCCGCGAACTCTGGCTCTGTGATTGACAGAGTCACGTGACGTCACTCCCACGCATGCACGCGAGAGCCGCCAGTCACGGCATGACGCCTTTAAAAACTGCACGATCTGTAGACATCGGCGCATGGCTTTTTTGTAAATATCTCCTAAACCGTGGAGGTTTAGGAGATATTTCCAGCATTTACCGGTAAGCCTTAATATAGGCTTACCTGTAGGTAAAAGTGGTTGTACAGGGTGTACAAACACTTTAAGTTGCCCTGTCCCCTTAGCAGAACCCCCCCCCCCAAAGCATAATGTTTCCACCTCAATGTTTGAGAGTGGGGATGGTGTTTTTGGGGTCATAGGCAGCATTCCTCCTCCTCCAAGTTGGGTTGATGCCAAAGAGCTAGATTTTGGTCTCATCTGACCACAACACTTTCACCCAGTTCTCCTCTGAGTCAGATGTTTAATAGCAAACTTCAGACGGGCCTGTACGTGTGCTTTCTTGAGCAGGGGGACCTTGCAGGCACTGCAGGATTTAAGTCCTTCACGGCGTAGTGTGTTACAAATTGTTTTCTTGGTGACTATGGTCCCAGGTGTCTTGAGATCATTGACAAGATTCTCCCGTGTAGTTCTGGGCTGATTCCTCACTGTTCTCATGATCATTGAAACTCCATGAGGTAAAATCTTGCACGGAGCCCCAGACCGAGGGAGATTGACAGTTATTTTGTGATTCTTCCATTTGTGAATAATCACACCAACTGTTGTCACCCTCTGTAGTCCATTCCAGCCTTGTGTAGGTCTACAATCATGTCTCTGACATCCTTGGACAGCTCTTTGGTCTTGGCCATGGTGGAGAGATTGTAATCTGATTGTGTGATTGCTTCTGTGGACAGGTGTCTTATATATAGGTAACAAGCTAAGATTAGGAGCATTAGGAGCATTAGGAGTTCCTAATTTCAGCTCATTACCTGTATAGAAAACAACTGGGAGCAAGAAATCTTGCTGATTGATAGAGGGTCAAACACTTATTTCTCTCAATAAAATGCAAATCAATTTATAACTTTTTTGAAATGCATGTTTCTGGATATTTTTGTTGTTATTCTGTCTCTCATTGTTAAAATAAACCCTTCATTAACCACTTCAATACTGGGCACTTTCGCCCCCCTCCTTCCCAGACCAATTTTCAGCTTTCAGCGCTCTCACAATTTCAATGACAATTGCGCGGTCATACAATGTTGTACCCAAATGAAATTTTTATGATTTTGTTCACACAAATAGAGCTTTCTTTTGGTGGTATTTATTCATTACTCCGTTTTTTAATTTTTGCGATATAAGCGAAAAGAAGAGCGCAAATTTGGAAAAAAAACAATATTTTCTTCTTTCTATTTTAATAAAAATCCAATAAAATCGAATTTTGTCATAAATTTAAGCCAAAATGTATTCTGCTACATGTTTTTGTTAAAAAAAATCCCGTTAAGTGTATAATAATTGGTTCGTGTGATCACGGACACATGTGCGCAAATGATAATGTACAGATGTGCACAGGTGATCACGGACATATGTGTGCAGATAATCATTGGGACATGTGATTTTACTGGGACATATGTGGGGGACAGGTGTTTTTACTATGTGGGGACATGTGTTTTGGGGACATGTGTTTTGGGGACATGTATTTTGGGGACATGTGTTTTGGAGACATGTGTTGGGGGCATTGTGTGTTTACTTTGTGTTTTTTTTCCATTGTCAGGACACTAGACTGGTGATCAGTGAGTAAAAAGCTGTAAAAAACAGCTCATACTCACTGATCACCAGCCGGCTGCAGCGATCCGCTCTCCTCTCCTCACTGACAACTTCCGTGTGAGGAGAGCAGATTGCCTAGCAACCGGCTCTGTGTTTACATCACATGACGGCTGTGATTCGACACGGCCGTCATGTGATCAGGAGGGCCAATCACAGAGCCCTCCTACCGATCGGAGATGCGCCGTGTCCGGGTGACACAAGCGCATCGGGATCACGCCGCTGCGCGGGCACGCGCGCGCGATCCCGCTCCTTCTGAGGGACGTTCCTGAACGTCCACTCAGAAGGAGAGATAGCCCACCCGGCCGTTTATGTGCAGTGGCCGGGTGGGAAGTGGTTAAAATTATAGAGGGGATTAAATACTTTTTTCTCTCATTGTAACCATTATACCTAGAATGTAATTAAATCCTCTACATAAATTATACAGTCTAAATAAAAGTGATATGTATCTTAAAAATGAAATCTGTGCTAAAAATGTGCACTATAACAAAAACATCAGAAAGAAAATAAACAATGTGGATCAGAATAATACAGCAGATATAGCTCTTAAAATCTACTGTGACAGTAGGAGATGCAGTACCTGTAAAATTGATAGTTTGGGGGACACAGGTTGTGCACATTTGCTTGGTGCAAGACTGCAGAGCATAGATGTGGACTGGAGAAAACTGCTTTCGCAGCTTTCTCCAGGTTTTGGTATTCCGGCATGAGGCTCTGTAGTTTGGAGATCCCATAGTGTCTTGGGTGGGACAGGATCCCCAATCCTCTTTCCAGACTTTGTAGATTACCAGCAGGGTGTGTGCTCAGGTGAGTGCAGCACTTATAATGAGGGTTTGGGAAGACCTCAATGCTCCCAGTTGGAGACTGCTCCACACCCAGAGAGACAGGAGGTCTCCAGGAGTCAGAGGGGATGCAGGAGGCAGCCAGAATGTATGACTGCAAGAGGCAGTGCAACGGCCTGAGGACTAAGGCCAGAGCGGAGCTGTGGGAACTAAAGTGAAGCCATCCACATTGAGGAATTCTGTTGTCTGTGTGACCAGGATAAAGGGCAGGGGTACTGCTAAAGAGAGCCAGGTGGGCTAGCATTTTCTGTTGTGTTTATTTGCTGGAGAAGAACCCTTGCGTTCGAAACCTTTATGTTATGGACTTTTATTTGCCTTTTTAATAAAAATGGGCTACCATGCCCTTAAATATAACAACATACAAAAAACCGCGCTAAATAAGTAAAGGAAGAATTGTTGATAAAGTCTTTTGATCCTAAAATATAAGTATTGCCTAATATTGATAAAGTCTTTAAGATCCTATCACACTGTCCATATCACAATAAAGATGGTAAACTGTTGTGTATGTTTCTTTAAAGTTCATCCAATAGGGAATGGCAGTGGAACCGAAGAAAAAACACCAAATTATTGCGCTTACCAGATGTAAGCCTATTATAGGCAGATGGCTTAAACCCAGCCTGGGCCTCTAACCAGATGCTTCTGGACAGATCGAAATGTTCGTACTCGTCACGTGTGCCGGTTCATGGGAATATTTATCCAAAAATAAATAATACACACATAGCGTAATACTGCTAATTATTGCCACACAAAACACCCAATTTGTGAAAAAAAGTGAAAAGAAAGTGTAACACTCAATATAATGTAATCATGAAAAATCATAAATCATCCAAAAGTGATATTGCAGCCAAGGATGATAAGTGAGTGTCATATAATCATGCAAATCAATAGAGCAGGGTGAGTGAGGAAAAGTGACACTTAATAACACCCCTTTAGTTGGGCAAGTTTGGGTGAAAGATAAAACTTTGCCCAATCACCGAAAATTATTAATAGCAGAAAAAAATTGTGATCCAAACACACTATGTAGAAAAAGGGGAGAGCCAGAAAAACCCTTATATGCAGCACACCACATGCACAGGCTGCTTACCAAATAGCAATTCATATAGATAAGGTAACACACCCAGCGTGTAGATATATTGAAATCACACCAGCGGATTTAGGGGATGTTCTGCTTACCAGACATCCTCATATACAGGCAGATCGGTTGGAGCACCGATGGGCTCCAATCTGGAACGATGTAGATACGTCCTGGCCAATCGTGCCCAAGCTCAGCAAAACATGAGAGGTAGAGAACACCAATAGTGAAATACTGTATGATTCGGTTTATTAGATAAAAGAGTAACACTTACATCAAAAAAGAGTAAAACAGCATAAAATGGAGCCGGCCGGCATTCAAACACACTCCCGTCCTCACAGGACAAACGTGGCGACGTCAGCACGTCCCTCCCTGCTGACGTCGCCACGTTTGTCCTGTGAGGACGGGAGTGTGTTTGAATGCCGGCCGGCTCCATTTTATGCTGTTTTACTCTTTTTTGATGTAAGTGTTACTCTTTTATCTAATAAACCGAATCATACAGTATTACACTATTGGTGTTCTCTACCTCTCATGTTTTGCTGAGCTTGGGCACGATTGGCCAGGACGTATCTACATCGTTCCAGATTGGAGCCCATCGGTGCTCCAACCGATCTGCCTGTATATGAGGATGTCTGGTAAGCAGAACATCCCCTAAATCCGCTGGTGTGATTTCAATATATCTACACGCTGGGTGTGTTACCTTATCTATATGAATTGCTATTTGGTAAGCAGCCTGTGCATGTGGTGTGCTGCATATAAGGGTTTTTCTGGCTCTCCCCTTTTTCTACATAGTGTGTTTGGATCACAATTTTTTTCTGCTATTAATAATTTTCGGTGATTGGGCAAAGTTTTATCTTTCACCCAAACTTGCCCAACTAAAGGGGTGTTATTAAGTGTCACTTTTCCTCACTCACCCTGCTCTATTGATTTGCATGATTATATGACACTCACTTATCATCCTTGGCTGCAATATCACTTTTGGATGATTTATGATTTTTCATGATTACATTATATTGAGTGTTACACTTTCTTTTCACTTTTTTTCACAAATTGGGTGTTTTGTGTGGCAATAATTAGCAGTATTACGCTATGTGTGTATTATTTATTTTTGGATAAATATTCCCATGAACCGGCACACGTGACGAGTACGAACATTTCGATCTGTCCAGAAGCATCTGGTTAGAGGCCCAGGCTGGGTTTAAGCCATCTGCCTATAATAGGCTTACATCTGGTAAGCGCAATAATTTGGTGTTTTTTCTTCGGTTCCACTGCCATTCCCTATTGGATGAACTTTAAAGAAACATACACAACAGTTTACCATCTTTATTGTGATATGGACAGTGTGATAGGATCTTAAAGACTTTATCAATATTAGGCAATACTTATATTTTAGGATCAAAAGACTTTATCAACAATTCTTCCTTTACTTATTTAGCGCGGTTTTTTGTATGTTGTTTTGTTTTGGTGTGCCTCACTTATAACCGCAGCTTTATATATATATTTTTTTTTCTAAGCGCAGTTTTTCTTTTAAAAAATTTTTAAAAAAATGCCCTTAAATATAGTTCCTGACTGGCTTAAATCACTAACAAACGCATCTGCCACGAGAGCTAATGGTCCCTGATATTACAATACATATTCCAAAGAACAAAATGTGCAAATTGTCCAAATACTAATAAAAATCCCATACACAATCCAGTCTTCATGTGACAACAATCTTCAGAAAGTGCAACAAATTTCTTCCATGTGCATAAAGAATTCACACTTTATCCCCCAAAGGGATATTTCTATTGCAATAAGGCACCACGATGGCAAGACAACTATTTGGCTCAATGTTGTGGCATGGCCTCATTCTCTTAAAAGGGTGGGTGGTCAAAGGACAGTAAAAATGTATCTCACCTGTCTCTTTTTGCCGAACCCTGGCAGCCTATGTGAACAAAGTCCTTGGGCCACTTGACACAGGCTGGTCATTCAAGTACATTTCGAAAAGAGCAATAGTTTGCTCTAACCTTCAAAACCAGCCAGAAGTCAGTAAACGGGTTATGCCCCGTACACACGGTCAGACATTGAACGGACATTCCGACAACCAAATCCTAGCATTTTTTCCGACTGATGTTGGCTCAAACTTGTCTTGCATACACACGGTCACACAAAGTTGTCGGAAAATCCGATCATTCTGAACACGGTGACGTAAAACACGTACGTCTGGACTATAAACGGGGCAGTAGCCAATAGCTTTCATTTCTTTATTGATTCTGAGCATGCGTGGCACTTTGTGCGTCGGATTTGTGTACACACGATCGGAAATTCCGATGGATTTTGTTGTCGGAAAATTTTATAGTGTGCTCTCAAACTTTGTGTGTCGGAAAATCCGATGGAAAATGTGTGATGGAGCCTACACACGGTCGGAATTTCCGACAACAAGGTCCTATCACACATTTTCCGTCGGAATATCCGACCGTGTGTACGGGGCATTAGAGTAAGCTGTTGAAATGTTTAACTAGTTGTCATTTTGCTTTACAACACTCTTTTTATTAAAAGTCTAAAATTTTGCAGTTCCAAATTAGCACAATTTTAAAATTCAGCTTTGCTATCAGATAATATCCACACAATAGACTCAGCAGTAGAGTTTCAGGATGAAAGAGAACTTTTACCTCTTTTGACCCATTGAAGAATTAAGTTAAACCACATATATACAACGTTTGAATAAATCTGTATTTAGTGTTTTTGACTAGAAGTCAGTAAAATCATTTTTTTTAAATTTGACATGTGTCAAAAATACCCAACTCCCAAGCAGCCAACAACTTTGTTTCACATTATCCAGCACTGTATTTCATTTGGCTTTACCAATTACAATTACCCGTCCTGTGTGCTGGAATGCAATGAGCAATTTCTGTTTTGTGATGTCTACGTATGCTACCTGTTGGACCTTCAGATGAAAGGAACTGTACTGTATATATTCAAGACTTATGTTTTCTAACCTTTCTCTTGACATAATGGAAAGACACAAAGAAGAAAATCAATAGGCCATTGCATTAAGCAGAGTGAGTGCCATGAACTGTAGATAAAAGTGGATTAGACATTTCTTGCTCACTGATTTAACTGGTTGTCTTGTCAAATTAATGTGCAACAAAATAAGAATACCTGTCTATATGTTCTAAAACAAGTTTAAAAAGTGTTACCGTGGTTATTCCCTATAATATAGGATTAGACTCTTTGATCTGTACTTGATAAAACATTGTATATGACATATAGGCTGGTGAAATGAGATGGTATTAAGTTATAGAGATAGATAGAGATATTTTCTAACCTGCTTCTGCTATGCAAACAGGCATGGTAAACAAACACTACTGACAAAGATAATAGGGCTTCCTTTTTTAGAAAGTAGCAAATGTTTCTACATGTTTATGTGTATGATAAACATTTTTCATAGGAAATAATCAGCACAGTATATATATATATATATATATATATATATATATATATATAAAAAAAAATATATATATATATATATATATATATATATATATATATATATATATATACACACATATATATATTTTCTTTGGAAAAATCCTAATGACCACAGTATGCAAACCAATTAAAAGGCTAAGATAAATAGTCAAATTCTCAACATTTTATAAAATGTTATTTCACGATCATTCCACTGAAGACTGAGTACTTCTTTCCCACTGCTGGATGTCCTTAGTTTTCCAAGGACAGACTGTCCTGTCAATTTTTTCCCCCTCACTTTAACACCCAGATGAGCTTCAAGTTTAAATCAGCTAAATACATTCCAGGTGCATCCAAACATCAAAGTAAAAAGTATGCAAAGTCCTACAGTTTTTGTTAGAGAAACCCCTTGCCAAGCTACAATTCGAGCTTCTCAATCAGCAGGGAGCATGTGCTATGCTGAAGACTCTTTCTTTGAATGAGCAGGGGGTGTGTTGGACCTCTGCAGGGAGACCACTGCTTCTACACAGACAGCCTGCTGTAAGTCATGCTGGCAAGGAACAGGTTGTGGTTGCTCTCTAAAGTAAATAAAAAGTTAGTTTTTAGTTTTAGATTTGATGCACCTAAAATGTTAACACAACAGTTAAAACTGAAAATTAAGCATTAAAGTAGAATTATAAGCAAAACTTTTTTTCTATTTTGAATAGAGCAAGGGAGGCAGTGGCGGCTGGTGCTCAATTTTCTTTGAAGCCTTTTAAAACCCCATTGGAATCCATGCGTCCGGCGCCCTGCATGTAGATTAGGGGCCTGACGCTTGGCTTAGGGGGGGGGGGTGGCGCCACTCGCCCTGCATGTGTGGCTGCCACTGAAGGGAGGGTTATAAAACTTGTCAGTTTTTTGGGTTTTTTTGTCATCTGTCGAAGATTTACCTTCATTTTCTGTCCCATATCCAAGCAGGAAGTAAGAGGAAATCTCTGCGAATTAAGGGAATTTGTTGGGACCCCCAAGTCACCAAAACTCGATGTCCTCATTGAAAGATTTTGAAAGTACTCCCACTGTTCTGGTAATGACCCAAAATATTTTATTTTCACTTTTGATGATAACCTTATACAGGACAAATAGAGATGGTGCATCTCCCTAACAGGGGCAGAGGTATCGATAAAACGTGTGTACAGCCTTCCTACTCAGTACATCAGTTTTTTATACAGGGATTAGTGTAGTGCACCAGTTCACCATAGACTATTTTAGAGAACCCCCATTGTGTGCTGACATGAGGACAGGCCAGAAAAGGAAAATTGGGGTAAGTAATTGATAACAATTTTCCGTAATTCCACCCATAATCCCCATGAAAAAGCAATAATTCTACCCATATTCCTATCAGAAACAGGTCAAATGTAATGTGTGTCTATGATATTTCACCCATAATCCCCATGCAGAAAAATAATTATACCCGTATTCTTACCAGAAATAGGTTAAATATGTTCCTAGGTATGTTTAAGTATGATATTCTCCCCATAATCCTCATATAGAAAAATTATATACATATTCTTATCAGAAATATGTTAAATATGTTCCTAATGTATGTTTAACTGTAATATTCCACCCATAATCCCCATGTAGAAAAATAATGATATGCATATTCTTATCAGAAATAGGTTAAATATGTTCCTAATGTATGTTTAACTGAAATATTCCATCCATGATCCCTGTGTAGAAAAATAATTATATGCATATTCTTATCAGAAATGGGTTAAATATGTTCATTGTTAGGTGTTAACATGATATTCCACCCATAATCCCCATGAAAAATAATAATTCTACCCATATTTCCATCAAAAACAGGTCAAATGTAATTTGGCTGGAGTAACGGTGAAAAGTGTTAAAAAGCTTAATATTTTAAAAAGTATAAATAGTAGTAAAAATGTTGAATTCCCATCATTTGCTGAAAGAGCTGGACTTTTTTTTCAAAAATGATTTTTTTTTTTTTCAAAAATGATTTTTTTTTCTTTTTCAAAAAAAGTTTTTTTTTATCAAAAATAATTTTTTTTTTCAAAATTGATTTTTTTTTTCAAAAATGATTTTTTTTTAATTATTATTATTTTTTTCATGGGTTGGTCATAATGTTTTGGCTAATCATGGGGTGCTGATAATATTTTGGCTGATCATGTTGTGGTCATAATGTTTTGGCTGATAATGGGGTGGTCATAAATTATTTGACTGATCATGGGGGGTCATAATGTTTTGGCTGATCATGGGGTGGTCTGGTCATAATGTTTTGGCTGATCATGGCGGGGTCAAAATGTTTTGGCTGATCATGGGGTGGTCAAAATGTTTTGGCTGATCATGGGGTGATCATAATGTTTTAGCTGATCATGGGGTTGTCAGCTTTTGTCACCTCCCACTCTAGTTTTGAACATTTCGCCATTCATTCCTATGGGACCAATTTTGCCGCAAAAACGACATTTCGTGAACCATTCGGTGAAACATTCCACAAAGTAATAGCACACCAATTAAATGACATTGAGGCCGGATTCACACTGGTATTTTTCAGCTTTTCACAAAGTAATAGCACACCGATTAAATGACATTGAACATTTCACCCTTCATTCCTATGGGACCAATTTTGCCGCAAAAACGACGATATTTCGTGAACCATTCGGCGAAACGTTCCACAAAGTAATAACACACCAATCGGGAACAATACACACGTTTCGTTATATTACTGTCTATGTAGTGTAAAATCTGTGGGAGGAGTTAGGGTTGTAAATTTGGCTATAATAAGAATAATAATATACGGTATATGTGAGATAACAGTAAGTGGTCTTGCTATGCAAGAACACCTAATAACATAATTTGAGAAACAACATTACCATATATATGTGTATAAAGTACACTGACATCTAGTGAGAGTTCTGAGCAGAGATGAGCCGAACACCCTCCTGTTCGGTTCGCAGCAGAACATGCGAACAGGCAAGTAAATCGGCAGAACACACCAACACCGTTAAAGTCTATGGGACATGAACATGAATAATAAAAAGTGCTAATTTTAAAGCCTTATATGCAAGTTATGCAAGTTATTGTAATAAAAAGTGTTTGAGAACCTGGGCCCTGCCCCAGGGGACATGTATCAATGAAATTTTTTTTTTTTTTTAAATGCCCGTTTTTTCGGGAACAGTGATTTTTTTTAATGCTTAACCACTTAAGCCCCGAACCATTTGGCTGGCCAAAGACCAGAGCACTTTTGCGATTCGGCACTGCATAGCTTTAACTGACAATTGCGCGGTCATGCGATGTGGCTCCCAAACAATATTGACGTTCTTTTTTCCCCACAAATAGAGTTTTCTTTTGGTGGCATTTGATCACCTCTGCGCTATAAACATAAAAAGAGCGACAATTTTGAAAAAAACACATTATTTTTTACTTTTTTGCTATAATAAATATCCCCAAAAAATATATAAAAAAATTTTTCCCCCTCAGTTTAGGCTGATACGTATTTTTCTACATATTTTTGTCAAAAAAATCGCAATAAGCGTTTATTGATTGGTTTGCGCAAAAGTTATAGCGTCTACAAAATAGGGGATAGTTTTATGGCATTTTTATTAATAATTGTTTTGTGACTGCAACATTATAGCAGACAGATCAGACCCTTTTGGCGCTATTTTGGGACCATTCACATTTATACAGCGATCAGTGCAATTAAAAATGCATTGATTACTGTGTAAATGTGACTGGCAGTGAAGGGGTTAACCAGGAGGGGGCGCTGCAGGGGTTAAGTGTGTCCTAGGGATGTGTTCTAACTGTGGGGGGGATGGGCTATGTGTGACACGACACTGATCACTGCTCCCGATTACAGGGAGCTGTGATCAGTGTCAGTGTCACTAGGCAGAATGGGGAAATGCTTGTTTACATCAGCACTTCCCCGTTCTTCCTCTCCGTGAGACAATCGCGGGTATCCCCGTGGACATCGAGTCCGCAGGACCCACAATCACACTCACGAAGCTCGCGGCAGGGTCGCGCGCGAGCCGCTGGCAAATTTAAAGGGACATACCTGTACTCCCATTTGTCTGTTCGTGCCATTCTGCCAACGTATATGTACATGCGGCGGTCAGCAAGTGGTTAAAGTGAAACAATAAAAATTAAATATTCCTTTAAATATTGTGGGGGTGTCTATAGTACGCCTGTAAAGTGGCACATTTTTCCCCTGTTTAGAACAGTACTACAGCAAAATGACATTTCTAAAGGAAAAATTGTCATTTAAAACTGATCGCGGCTGTAATGAATTGTTGGGTCTCGGCAATATAGATAAAACTCATTGCAAAAAAGAGCATGGGATCCCCCAGTCCATTACTAGGCCCTTTGGGTCTGGTATGAATATTAGGGGTACCCCAAACCAAAATTTTAAAAAAATTGCGTGGGGGTTCCCCTAAAATCCATACGAGGCCCTTCGGGTCTGATATGGAAATTAAGGGGAACCCTGCGCCAATCTTTTTTAAAAAATGGCGTAGGGGTTCCCCCAAAATCTATACCAGACCCTTATCCAAGCACACAACCTGGCAGGCTGCAGGAAAAGAGGGGGGGGGGGGGCGAGAGAGCGCCTCCCCTCCTGAACCGTACCAGGCCACATGCCCTCAACATGGGGAGGGTGCTTTGGGGTAGCCCCCAAATCACCTTGTCCCCATGTTGATGGGAACAAGGGCCTCATCCCCACAACCCTTGCCCGGTGGTTGTGGGGGTATGTGGGTTGGGGGGGCTTTAACAAGGGGACCCCCAGATCCCAGCCTCCCCCCTGTGAGAAATTGTAACGGGGGTACCCCTACCATTTCACAAAAAAGTGGAGGGGGCGGTTACATCACCAGGTGGGCCAGCGGGCGGCGTGAACTTCTTTTGTGGGACATTTTTATTTTTTAATAGAGAACTAGTCCCAAGCTGTCTCTTGTCTTTTTTACCATTTTGACACTTTTTTGTGAAATGGTAGGGGTACATTTGTACTTCCAGATTCTGATAATCTCCCCGCCCACATACCCCCACAACCACCGGGCAAGAGTTGTGGGGATGAGGCCCTTGTCCCCATTAACATGGGGACAAGGTGCTTTGGGGGGCTACCCTGAAGCACCCTCCCCATGTTGAGGGCATGTGGCCTGTTACGGTTCAGGAGGGGGGGTGCTCTCTAGTCCCCCCCTCTTTTCCTGCGGTCTGCCAGGTTGTGTGCTGAGATAAGGGTCTGGTAGGGATTTTGGGGAGACCCCTATGCCATTTTTTTACATTTTGGCGCAAGGTTCCCCTTAAAATCCTCTGGTATGGATTTTGGGGGGACCTACGCCATTTTTTTTAAAAATCTGGTGTGGATTTTAAGGGGACCCCCACGCAATTTTTTTTTTAAATTTTGGTTCGGGGTTCCCCTTAATATTCATAACAGACCCAAAGGGCCTGGTAATGGAGGTGGGGGGGTCCCATGCTCTTTTTTTCAATTATCTGTATCTATATTGCTGAGACCCGACAATACATTACAGCCGCGATCAGTTTTAAATGACAATTTTTCCTTTAGAAATATCATTTTGCTGTGGTACTGTTCTAAACACGGGAAAAATGTGCCACTTTACAGGCATACTATAGACACCCCCCAGGCACGGTATTTAAAGGAATATTTAATTTTTATTGTTTCACTTTAAGCATTTAAAAAATCACTGCTCCCAAAAAAACAGCCGTTTAAAAAAAAAAATGTTTGCATTGATACATGTCTCTTGGGGCAGGACTCGGGTCCCCAACCACTTTTTATGACAATAACTTGCATATAAGCCTTTAAAATGAGCACTTTTGTTTTTTCATGTTAGTGTCCCATAGACTTTAACAGTGTTCCGGCAGCTTTCGAATTTGCCGCAAACACAGCATATTGTTCACTGTTCAGCGAACAGGTGAACACCTGATGTTCGAGTCGATCATCGGGCTCATCCCTAGTTCTGAGTATTGCAGCCAATAATCCAATCATCCCATCATCCCATCATCCCATCATCCCATCATCCCAATATGCAGTTTACTACGTCCCCGTTTCTGCTTCACCTTCCAAGCTTTCCTAACATAGTAAATTGACAGGAATACATACGCAACTAAAAGGCACACAATTAAATTAGCAACTCTTTATAAATATAACATTAATAAGAAATGTTACAGGAACATTTTGATCCTAAGAACACTAAAGCCCTTATATTATTTATTTATGAAGTGCCAGGTTGATTTGTGCAGGGTCATACTATAACTAAAAAGTATTTCTGGCGTAGCTTATTAGTTCGCATTTGAGTGTACACATTTTGTAAGCCAGTAAGACAAAAATGTTCACTCTGGAATTCTAGGTTCAGCTCCTACAAGGGACATTTTCAGTTAAAAGATTTGGTTGACAAAATCTTGGCAAAAAAGTGTCCTTATTTTAATTGCATTACAAACAGCCAATGATACAGCAATAATGTGATAATAGTACACAGTTTAAGCTAGTATTGCAGTGTTTACCTTACGATACTTTTTGATTCAACATTCACTAATGAATCTAAAGCCTAATTTTTTTTTAGTATTGGATAGAGTAGGGAATGATTAGAACCCATGTCAGGTTTGTATTGCTGACTGTTTACAACTGTCACCTGGATCTAAGCCCATTTCACATATACAGTCAGCAGGCAGTAAAAACAGGCAGTTTAGCTGCAGTTTTACCACCCCTGATCACCCACTGACAGCGGAACTACACTGCATCTGAGCACCACAACCAAAAACACTATTTAATTCATTTTTAATATTCAAAGCCAACTCACCCATCCATCCATGTCTCCATGCTTTATTTTGTGAAAAACACCCCCCTAGCATTCCTGGACATGGCCATCTTGAGAAAGGGCAGATGATTTATGTAGCCTTTACTTCATGGAATCCATCTGCTCTTAGCTCAGGCATACAGG
The DNA here is from genome assembly GCA_037952835.1 of Lithobates septentrionalis. Classification (NCBI taxonomy): domain Eukaryota; kingdom Metazoa; phylum Chordata; class Amphibia; order Anura; family Ranidae; genus Lithobates; species Lithobates septentrionalis. The sequence continues at coordinate 1,353,384 of JBBDGP010001535.1, forward strand.
TGGGAGAGTGTTCTTAGCTAAGAAAACCCCTTCCCCCCCTCCTAAAGACTCATGGGAAGTATGACAACATTTGCCTAGGCCTGGAAAAAAGCTAGTAACTGAAGAAATGTTAAAGACTTTAAAACAAGTAAATATAATGTATTTCCCTAACTATTTACTAATGCTAGCAGCAGAATGTTTAAAAATGTTCAATGTTGATTGGAAGAGTGGCATTCTGCTTTAAAGGCCACCATACAGCTGGAGGAAGCTGTTCACATGTCATGGCTATGATGCTTTGTGTCTTGACCGCAGCAAAGTGGCACCACCTGTCAAACTCTCCCATGAAAATCAATAGGGCTGGTGGTTGCAACTCATTAGTTCTATTAAAAATTGCCATTCACCAGAAAAAAATGAAAACAAAAAGAGTATACCACTGTAAACTGTGTCTAAAAGTGAGAAAAATCCAAACTTACAAGATCTTACCAGAACAAGAAAATACACAACTGTCGTCTCCTTACTTTGAAGAGATTTTCTTTTACGTCCTGCTGTGTTTCCAGTAGGCAAGGTAAAAGAAAGTTGAACACAGATAGCAACCTGGGTAGAGAGTGAGCGGCCAAAAGGTAGTGCCCCTAAGGGCTATAGTGAGCTCAGGAAGAGAGCTGAGGTACTGCTACCATGCTGGGAGAGGTGCTGTCAGGACTATTTAATACATGGAATTTCTACTGAGCACTCTAGTTGCTCCTGGGTGTTCCAGTTGCCCAGTGCCCTGTTTTGGTCAGAGACCTATCCTTGCAAGTGAGCCAGAATGTGATCAGTGAACCCAAGGACAGGACTGGCAGAGGTGTGCAGAAACAAGATGCTCTATGATGATAACTGAAGTTTCCTATCGCTAGGAAGCTAGTTTTGCTGATGTGACTGTGCGCTCTCTCAGCGGGAGTCCGCTGAGAATTCCCCAAGCCACATGGATAATTCCTGTACCACCACTGCTGACATGATCCTGTTGCTGTAGCTGTGTTCCAGAGACTTTAGTTATTCCAGAATCAATATAGTGAGGGCTGCTTGGAGATGCAGCGGGAAGCAAAGAATGGACCCTGGTGAAAGGGGAAAAAGACCTATCCCTGGTCTTTGTGGAACCACCAGAGACTTAGGACCAACTGCTGATAGTCAGAAGCTCTTAGTCACCTGCATCACTTAAACATTGCTTGTTTGCTGCCTGCTTTGGGACATTTCTAATTTGGAGTGCACATCTTTCACCAATGTAGCCTCCCTGGCGGTATGATTATGTCAGATTTTTGCATCTCAAAGCGGTACAATTATTTTGCATAGAAATTTGGCGTTTTATATTGTAGGCCTGTAATTCTTAGCAATAACACACTTAAATTTGTCCAAACAAGAGTCTAGTAGATATCCCGGGTATGATGAAGTTTAAAACACAAAATCATAAATTATAATATAATAAATACTGTATTTATCGGCGTATAACACGCACTTTTTTCCCCTGAAAACCAGGGGAAAATCGTGGGTGCGTGTTATACGCCGATCCCCCGCCGATTGTGAGCTCTTCGGCCGCTCTCAGCGGCTTTGAAAATGGCGCCGCCGTTCTCGGCCGCTTTCGGCCATTCTCGGTGGCTCTCGCCCGCCTTCGGCCATTCTCGGTGGCTCTCGGCCACTTTCGGCAATTCTCGGCGCCTCTCGCAGTCCCGAGGGAGCCGCCGAAAGCCGAGTGCGTCCGAGTGCGTCCGAGAGCGGCCGAGAGCGGCTGAGAGCTGCCGAGAATGGCCGAAAGCGGCCGAGAGCTGCCGAGAATGGCCGAAAGCGGCCGAGAATGGCGGTGCCATTTTCAAAGATGCAAACGACACAGGCTACAGAGGGACACTGACAAGGCTGCAATCGGGTACAAGACTACAGATGGACACTAACAAGGCTGCAATGGGGGACAAGGCTGCAATGGGGACAAGGCTGCAATGGGGGACAAGGCTGCAATGGGGGACAAGGCTGCAATGGGGGACAAGGCTGCAATGGGGGACAAGGCTGCAATCAGGGACAACACTACAGATGGACACTGATGAGGCTGCATTGATGGAAATTTAAATGTAAGTTTTTTTCCTTAAACTTTCCTCCTAAAAGTTTTTTTCCTTAAAATTCCCTCCTAAACTTGCGGTGCGTGTTATACGCCGGCGCGTGTTATACGCCGATAAATACGGTATATATAAATAATTATTAAAAAAATATATAATAATAATAAAATTAATTTCCCCCTGATTCACTATCGCTCAATTCTGCAAGTGTTCTAATTTACTATCGCTGTTTTCTAGCTGGTCTAAAACCACTTTTAACGTAAAGGGACACTTTTTGTTTGCTATGGAAAATCTCCAGTTTCCAGGCAGAAATAACAGTATATATCACATAAAGCTGCATGCAGGGCATTGGACAAAGCACTGGGGACAAAAGGGATGTGAAATTATTTCATACAGTAATTTAATCTGTAAGATTACACTGTACTGTATGTATTATGATATTTCAATTTTTTGAATTTGCCGCCGGGCTCCACCCCCGTGCATCGCAACGCTCGCAGGGAACAGAGCCCGGTACAGAGAGGCATCGGGCGGAGGACAGAGCCCACAGACACAGCGGGGGGACATCACAGGATCCTGGGGAAAAGGTAAGTATACCGCACCAGGATCTTGCAATGCAATCCTGAGTGTGGCTCAGTGTTACCGCTAATGATACTGAAATTTAACCCAGAGCCATACTCGGGAAAACCGCCAGGGAGGTTAAAGGAGTTAAACGTCACTTCTGCCCTCTGGCCTTAAAGGGCTCATTTTTCTTTTGTGTTACAGTAAAATGACATTTTTGTTTTTGCTTTTAAGTTTAAATGTGAGATCCGAGGTCTTTGTAACCCCAGATCTCGCATTAAGAGGCCCTGTCCTGCTTATTTCTATTACAGGGGATGTTTAAATTTTTTTAAAGGGACAGTGTAAAAAATAAATAAATAAATAAGAAAAAAAACGTTTTTTTAAAACGCCCCATTCCTTTAAGCTCGCGCGCAAAAAGGACGCATATACAAGTCGCGCCCACATGTGTAAACGATGTTCAGGCCACACATGTGAGGTATCGCCGTGAACATTAGAGCGAGAGCAATAATTCTAGCACTAGACCTCCTCTAACTCTAAACAGGTAACCTGTAAAAAAATTTAAAGCGTTGCCTATGGAGATTTTTAAGTACTGTAGTTTGTCGCCATTCCACAAGCGTGCACAATTTTAAAGCATGACATGTTGGGTATCAATTTTCTCAACATTACATCATCTTTTACATTATACAAAAAAACTGGGCTTTACAGTTTCCTTATTTTTTAATAAAAAAATGTGTATTTTTTCCCCCAAAAATGCGTTTGTAAGACCGCTGCACAAATACGGTGTAACATAAAGTATTGCAACGATCTCCATTTTATTCTCTAGGGTTTCTGCTAAAAAATAAAATAAAATATAAATATATATAATGTTTGGGGTTCTAAGTTATTTTCTAGCAAAAAATACTGATTTTAACTTGTGAACAACAAATGTCAGAAATAGGCCTGGTCCTTAAGTGGTTAAATATCACCCTGACAAATTAAAACTTTCTTCCCCTTTGGCCGCATTTGCCATTTCGCTGGGCAGAGAACCATATCAGATACCTGGATACTAACACTACTGCTGACTCATTTGCCCTCTATGCCATGAATTATGTACCTTTACTTCAAAAGAAAAAAAATTGTAGAAACGGGCATAACCTAACTTTGACAGGATTCACCAGTGTGATGCATAGTTACATAGTCCAGGTAAATAAAATACCAGTCCAATCAGTTCAACCTGCGTGTATCTGTGTATGTGTGTTTATGCTACTACGATTTTCAATATCCCTTTGCCTTGTGTTCTCTGAGAAACACATCTAACTGGACAGCAGACTCAATATGTGGTAAAACTAGAGTTTTGTAAAGTGGTAGGATTATTGTTTTATCACTTAATACCCTTTGTAATGCATGCTAATAGCCTCCAGCTTGGCAATGCATGCTATTGCTGAGTCTTTGATCTACTTGGACCCTCAGAAACTTTTCCATCTTCGATTCCCCGTGACTGTAGTACCTTGCATTCTCTATATGCTATAGGCCGCTCCTATCAAACTCCTGACCTCCTATATCTGAACCAGTTTCTCTTTTGAAACACTTTCCACCTTCTTAGGAGTACAAAACTGTATGCCAGCCTCCTGTTTCTTAACTAACTTTATTAACTCATGGCGAGTAGGAATTCTGTCAGATAACATTATTTTGAGGAGCTGTTTAAGAGGATGATGAGGTAGCAAGTCTCTTACTAACCGACTGGTCCTCATAGCGTCCACTGTAGAAGGAGATATAGCAGTGTGGAACACTAAACATGACAAGAGTAACTGTAATTGATTAATAAAAGTGGAAACTTCCCCTTCTTCTTCCCCTTCTTTCTGATGAGACATATGAAAGTCTGCAACCATCTGCACATGAGTAGACAGTACCCGTTAGTAGGCCATTGCAATTACGCCCTCATGAGTTTCTCAAAACAGGAGGAAAAATGACTCACCTGGTGTCCGCAGACTATGAGAAAATTGGATGAAAAATTTTGTAAGAGGCACGATCGTTAGATTTTCGTATAGTGTGTACACAACTTTTGACATCCGATTCAGACTTTGCAAACAAAAAGGACAAACCCAAACATTTTTCTCATACATGAATAGAACAAACAGGTGATTTCTTAATAAGCACTTTGCAAGTTAGATTTTGTGTGGCTACCTGGGCCCAGGAGTGAGGTAGGGACAAGTCAGGAATACACTATCCATATGATTTTTCCAGGTGCAATCTCGGAGCACACTCTAGCGGTTGAGTAACTGACTTTTTCTCTCCTGCAGATCAGGGTCAATTGCACCCTCAGCTGTTTCTTGCATACTGTCGGGGGCTCTTCATCCCTGGTGTCCCCCCAGCCCCACTCCTGCTCAGATGTATCTGAAGAACCTCAGTTACCAACTGCCTCCTCCTAAGGATTTAAATTTGCTCACTAACTTTGGTGACCTGGGTCAGATCCCTCCTCACTTACTTCCCCCTCAGGGTTACCTGATTTATCAGCAGCACCCAGGCCCTCTGGTACCAACTTCTCCGGTACAGCACTGCAATGGGCAGGTGTAGACAACTCTTCCTCCTTTCGAGTGAACCTTGGTTCTAGTCCTTAGATATAACTAACTGTCTTTGGTCTCCGACCCAGAAACAGTTTGGCTCTCTCCCGCTGGGTGTTGGTGGATATGCTGACAGTCTCTTGTTCCACTACAGCTGATCTGGTGAACTCTGGCATCTCATTACAGTAGTGAAAAAGGGGATGATTAATGCGCTACCCAAAAGAAACAAAAACAGCTGCTACAAACCATGTGACAAAAAAGGGAAACAAATTTAAAATAAATTGTAGCGCTAAAAACACACATAAATTAATAATGAATATAAAGTTCAAAGTGCATATAAACGTAATTTCCCAAGAAAAAACAAGTATATGATCAAAGGAACAAAAGTCCACAGTGAAAATAAATGATCCGTGTATCAATCCTGTCTGCTTCCCAACCTTCAGCTTGTATATCATCAATTTAAGCGAATAGATGGAATACGCTTACCAGAGAAGTTGGATTCTACTGCCATGAGCATAGAATCAATGGAGCTTAATGCCACCCAGGGCGAAGTGGTGTAGTGTTGGAGGCAAGGGTAGAGCCTCTGCCAGGCCGGGACGTTCCCTCTTTACCCACCGAAGCAGAGCCGAAAACGGGTTCCAAAAAACAAAGTGGTTTCTCAGTTCCCCAGGATATGTGGAAAAAAGAAGAAATGCTCCCACATAGTGTAACTTCTGGGTATTTTTATTCATAAAAAAACCACAACACATATAAAAAGTGATCACAAAGATGAAGTAAAAAGCAGTGTATAGGGTCTATAAAAAGCCGCCCTAAGCATTTCGGTCCAATGACCTTCAACAGGGGCATAGAGTCCCTGTTGAAGGTCATTGGACTGAAACGCGTAGGGCGGCTTTTTATAGACCCTATACACTGCTTTTTACTTCATCTTTGTGATCACTTTTTATATGTATTGTGTTTTTTTATGAATAAAAATACCCAGAAGTTACACTATGTGGGAGCATTTCTTCTTTTTTCCACATATCATGGGGAACTGAGAAACCACTTTGTTTTTTGGAACCCGTTTTCGGCTCTGCTTCGGTGGGTAAAGAGAGGACGTCCCGGCCTGGCAGAGGCTCTACCCTTGCCTCCAACACTACACCACTTCGCCCTGGGTGGCATTAAGCTCCATTGATTCTATGCTCATGGCAGTAGAATCCAACTTCTCTGGTAAGCGTATTCCATCTATTCGCTTAAATTGATGATATACAAGCTGAAGGTTGGGAAGCAGACAGGATTGATACATGGATCATTTATTTTCACTGTGGACTTTTGTTCCTTTGGATCATATACTTGTTTTTTCTTGGGACATTATGTTTATATGCACTTTGAACTTTATATTCATTATTAATTTATGTGTGTTTTTAGCGCTACAATTTATTTTAAATTTGTATCTCATTACAGTAGCAGGTGTCTCAATGTACTCCTTAACCACTTGGTGGGAGATTCCTGGGCAGTAGATCCAGCAAAGCCTCTCTGTAGTGGCCACAGTGACTCCAGGCCATTATCTTCACTGTCACCTTCCTACATTGCCTGCAGACTATCACATTGTGTTCAGATCCCTTCCCAGTTCTCAGAGCCAGGCCAAGTGCATACCCGTGTTGGTGAGCAGCTCCCCTTGCAGTTTCGCCAGCCAGTCTGTGTGCCCCCCAGACAGTAGCATACTCTGTAGCCATTATGACCCGACACCGAAAAATCTTTCATGTGCCATCTTGCAATATATAGCTCCATGTGTGCTTCCTCTCTTAGTAGCATTCCAACTCTCCGCCTCCTCTGCGCATGTGCAACCTCCAAACCCAACTCCTTCTGATTGTCAGTTCTGGTGGTAATAGCCTTGCACTGGGTTAGCTCTTCTCACTTCATTTGTTAACTCTATACTGTTTAGTTGGAACTGCCCCTAGCACTGGCAACTGATTTCCCAGACAAAGCTCCACACTTGCAGCAACTGAGTATCACAGCAGCCCTCTCCTCTATAACCATGTATTGTATCCATAAAGCATTCCATCTCTTGATCCTTTGTTGGTTGCTACTGACAATGGCAGCATGCACTGAGGGAATCCTCAACTGAGCACCCACATGTAGAGCTACACCAGGGACATACAGTGAGGTCAGTGGCTGGTGAGGCACTGGCTAGTATCAGAGCGGCACACACAGGTTACATACGCAGTGAACATTAGAGCGAGAGCGAAAAAACCTAGCACTAGACTTCCTCTGTAACTCTAAACATGTAATCTGTAAAAAAAATGTAAAGCGTCGCCTATGGAGATTTTTAAGTACTGAAGTTTGGCGCCATTCCACAAGTTTGTGCAATTTAAAGTGTGACAGTGTGTGCACAAGGAGAAGCATGTATTGGCGCAGGCGTGAGGGGGCGTGAGCAGGCGCGTGCACGCACTGGCACCAGACAGTCTACTCAAACCGAGCAATGACACATACACATTGCAGAGTGGTCTTTCAGCTTGTTCCTGTTAACCTGTGCCCTGATCTGTTCTAGTTACCTGTGTTTGACCCGGCTTCACCTGTACCTTCCTTTGGACTTCCGCCTGCCTACCTGTGACCTTGTGTTGTGTTTGACTCTCCTCCTGTCTCGTGCTTCTGTACCTTGCTGCCCGATTGTGTACCGAACCCAGCTTGTATCCTGTCTGCGCTTCAGTCTCGTGTTCCTGTACCTGCTCTGCCTGGCTGTTAATGACCCCCTGGCTTATGTTCCGGCAACAATTCTGCCTGCTGATCCAGCAACACAGTGTTCCAGTTTCCAGTACCTGTCTGGTGATCTATGGCCATCGGGTTCCTGTCAAGCCTCAGCTGGTGTCACCTGCTAAACCGGCCCTCGTTCCACTCTGTGTCCTTCACTCTCTATCATCTCTATCAGGGGCGTGGGACAGGAGGTGCAAGAGAAGCCCTCTCTACAGCTCGATCTCCACCAGGTATGTGACATTAGGTATCTATTTACTTGGCGTAACATCTTTCACATTATACAAAAAAATCAGGTTATCTTTAGTGGTTTTTTTTTTGTTTTTTTTTTATATTCATGAAACAAAGCGCTTAAAAAATTGCTGCACAAATATTGTGTAACATAAAAAGTTGCAACGAGCACCATTTTATTCCCTAAGGAGTCTGATAAAACAATATATATATAATGTTTGGGGGTTCTGAGTAGTTTTCTAGAAAAAAAAAAGATTATTACATGTAGGAGAGAAGTGTCAGAATTGGCCTGGGTGGCAAGAGGTTAATTACCATAAGTAAGTAATATACAAATAATTATTACATATCGTTTTTAAGGCAATTTACTATATTTTCAAAAACTGTACTCAAACAGGTTGCTTAACGGACAAATTACTGAAGTTTGAAGTTATAACTTCAAACCAGTTATTTCACAGCAAATAGATAAATAATAAATTATCATCTTATAACATATAGCATAATAATATATGATTTAGCTTGATTATAACAGTACCTTTTCAACAGCAGCAGATTCTGATTCTCCCTCTTAACTGTGTGAGAAAAACATGGGATTGTGGGTAAATCTTATACCCATAAACCCATGTTTTTTTCTTGTAGTTAAGAGGGCTGGGCTGGAAGGGAGCATTTGTCTTTTAGACACATGCCCCTTCTATGACACTGTAGTGAGAGGCATGCCTCCACTGCAGCATTTTTATTGGACAGCTGGGGCTAATGGTACTTTGGTCCAAGACTCCAAGCTGTCCATTGAGCTCAGTGCCTCTGACAAGAAGTGAAGAGAGACACTGTGAACTCAATGTCTCAGTCTGCTGCAAACAGATTGTGCCAGCTTGTATTTGAACTGGCTGCTCTGTATGTAGTTTCTGACAGGCTTCACAAGGAGGCTTTTATCTCTATAGATCATAGGAACCCCATATTTTTAGGGGTCTCTGTGACCTCAGGTCAGCGAGCTACGACCCTCAAAGCACGATTTTCTTTTTTTAATGTTCATGGCATGTAATGCTCTGCCTCACGGACTGCACATCCCTGAGCTACACCCGCCCCACCCCACAGGAACCACTGATATTAATTGGTCCTTTCACAAACAGTACAGAGGCTGCCAGCAGGGCAGGACTTAGGATGGTGGGGGCCCCTGGGCTTGAGTCACTTTCGGACCTTCTATACATATACACAGCTCTATAAAACAGAAATAGAAAAGGACAAGGTGCGCCATTGCAGTGTTAAAGAACTTCTGTTTAATTGGACAAGACAGAACAGCCAAAAGTAGATAATATATAAGCGTATAAGTGGGGGATACTGTACTGGTATTCGTCCTGGGTCCACGATTAATAAAAGCAATAAAAATGGATAAAATGATAATTACCATATTTATCGGTGTATAACACGCAGCAGCGTAAAACACGCACCCCAAGTTTAGGAGGGGATTTTAAGGAAAAAACTTTTAGGAGGTAAGTTTAAGGAAAAAAAACTTACATTTAAATGCCCATCAATGCAGCCTTATCAATGTCCATCTGCAGCCTTGTCAGTGTCATTGCAGCCTTGTCAGTGTCAGTGTAGCCTTGCCCCAGTGTCATTTGCAGAGTTGTCAGTGTAGCCTTGCTTCAGTGTCATTGCTGCCTTGTCATGGCAGGCTTTCAGTTTAAAAATGGCGCAGCCAAGATACAGAGCCGGATGTCCTGTGTATCTCGGTGGCTTTCGGCCACTCTCGGTGGCTTTCGACGACTTTCGGCCGCTCTCAGCGGCTTTCGAAAAGGGCGGGGCCTGAAGGGCCCCCTATTGGCTGGGGCCCATGGGCTTAAGCCCAGTCAAGCCCAATGGTAAGTCCGGCCCTGGCTGCCAGTCTCCCAAGCAACAGTCCATTCATTTGAACTCCAATAAACAGTCTGAGGGTTTGTCTTTTTAAGTATTTATTGCTTAAAGTAACTTCAGGGAGAGGGGTTAGGATGGTATGGGACACTCCAAGGACATTGAGTAGTAACAGGAAGACACACTTCACTATGATAGGCTTCTATGAGTAGTCTTTATTCCAGGGACACAGGGGAATGACAGAACTGAGTGCATGCAAGACCCGTCTCAGTGAGTGCTACTACTGACACTTATCACCCCAAGGATAAGACAGTGCACAGTCATTAGAATCTTGAGCTCAGTTCCATACTCACAATGCCACAGCACAGCTGAATACTTCCCAGTTTCCACCAGACATCTCTATATCACAGGCAGGACAACTGCATAGTTCATAGCTTCCTCCAGGGTCTCTCTTCGGCTGCAGGATATCCACTCACTCCCAGCTTCCACTGGACACTCTTCATTGAGCTCTCCAGAACAGATCTTTAGATGAAGTCCCCTAGCTAGCTCCAAATATGCTTAGGAATATGCCCCCACAGCCATACCGCAACTGGGGCCACAGAAAACTCCAGCAGAACTGCCTTCAAGGGGCAGCAGTCCATAAAGCTGTGGAACTTCTCCAACAGGACAAGAACAAGGGTGTTCTAGACCCCAAGCTGCCCATTTGACTCTCTCAGCCCTATGCTCTTGAAACTTCCAGAAGGCATGGGGTAGCAGTCAAACCTGCAACCTGTGAGATCCAGAACAGCCCAAAGAATTCAATAGCTGCACCAATGATTACAGAAGATCCATAAATAGCTAAATTTGACTGAAATTTTAGCAGTTTTTCTAGGAGGGTGCTACAGGGAATTAATGCAGGAGTAGTGCAAGCAGCTGGAGTGCCATGTATGAGAGCCATCAGAGGGAAATAGAGAAGCTGTGGGATATGAAGGTGAGCAGAAACAGGATGACCACATGTTAGGAAGGAGACTCTGGTAAACATGAGTCATGTAGCTGGTGGGTCAAAAAGTTGGAATTGAGAGTGTGCGTGCCTGTGATCTCCTCAATGTCTGCATCATGCCACATGCAAGTTCAGTTGGGGGAGCTTAACCTTTGCTGTAGGAATTAACCCCTTAAGCACTGTTGTTGCTTCTTTTTGCTGTTTAAGGGGCCAACTCTGCTATTGCAGTGCTATTGTACTGTTTGCCAGAGCCTGCCAAATTTTTAGGGCTGTAAACGGGTAACCGTCTGTTTAAACACCCGTTGTACTCTGTCAAATGTTGCAGTCACCATTGGCAGTATTATGATGAAGTGCTGGGCATGTTGCATGAAAGTTGCAAAGTGTTTTTTATAAATTTACTGTATATATTGGTTTCCAATATAAATAATTTGTGCAGCCTTGGACAGAAGGTGAATTCTCCTTATGGTTCAACTGTCAGAGTGTATTACATACATACACTTCATAACATAGTGTACTTACACCAATATTACATATAGCCAGACAGATAAACATGTTAAATGTTTGTTGATTGCTATATTTACATACAATACCCCCATTGTCATTTGGTGTTGTGCATGTTGTTAAATTGATGATAATAGTAATACGTTAGAAACCTGCCTGAATATAATGTTAGTGCTTGAGTTTTTCAGGAGGTTGCTATTGCTGTGCCTGGTGTTTTGAGATCCATTAGTGGACGCTAATAGCAGCACAGTGTGTTGTTCTAAAAAACAAACAAGGGAAAGGGAAAAACCATTCTCCTGTGGCATGAAATCTTTCATCTGTAAAGTAGTGTTCTTGTAAAGACCTAAAAGTTTTTCCTTCATCGTCGCTACTATATGCATACAATAAGAGCAGTGTTTCTCTACAGGAGATGCTTACAGCCAGGGCCGTCTTTAAGGCAGGGCAAAAGGGGAAGCTGCCCTGGGCCCTGTCATTGTTGTGGGGCCCAAAGCAGCTGTCTCATACTTGCCAACTATCCCAGTTTAAATTCCTTTGTCCCTTGAAATTTTAGTCTTGTGCTGTGTCCCGATATTTCAGTGTGAAGAGCTGCTACTAATGCGGCCCAGCTCTGCCCTATTGTTGTGTACAGATGACTCACCTGCAGACCCTGTGTTTACATGTAAATAACCGGCATTCATATGTAAATAGCGGCGGCCGGCGGCATTCATATGTAAATAAAGGCGGCATTCATATGTATAGCATGCTCCCCTGCAGTGAGCAGATGATGTGCTGTAACCTCTAGCAACTAATCAGTGAGCCGTCATGTGTGCTGTAACCTCTAGCAACCAGTCAGTAAGAAGTAATGATATGCTGTAACTGCTGGCAACCAATCACAATTGCTGCCTGATCTGATACAGTAAACTGGTTTTAAGTCTAGCTGCTATTTATTATATATCTCAGAGCAGGTGGAAAGTGAAATTGTATAGGGGGGCCCAAGAAATTATTTGCCCAGGGTTCAACCAATATTAAAGACGGCCCTGCTTACAGCAGACTATGTTCACTGCTAGTATATGTAAAAACATTGTGATAGTGCAACACCAGGATGGACCCAACACAGTCACAGTCACAGTCCACTCCTGAAAGTACTGAGAATTTCCTTTGGCTCTGGTGCTAAACAGAGACGCAGGGGTGTAATAGAAAAGTATATTCAGATAAAACAGAGGGGGGTTGAAGAAAACCTGAGGCTTTTACCTAAATAAACAAAGCCTAGGGTTGCTTTATGTAAAAAAAAATGTAAACCCACTTAAAACAACGAAAGTTGTAATGTCTATCTCTCTGACCAGTCAGCTTTTTAAGTTTAGCATGTCATTTCTACAGTAGACACCACTCTAGGCAGTAGGGTCCTCCGTCATTCAGTCCATTACAACCAAAAATCCACAAAAGTGGAAGCATTGCACTGTCAAAACTGCTCTTATGCCGCGTACACACGGTCGGACTTTTCGTCTACAAAAGTCCGACGGACGCCGACGGACTAAAGCTGGCTGACAATCCGATCGTGTGTGGGCTTCCCCGGACTTTCAGCGGACTTTTTCAGCCTCAAATCTGACGGACTTTAGATATGAAACATGCTTCAAATCTTTACGTCGTAACTACGACGGACCCCGAAATCCGCTCGTCTGTGTGCTAGTCCGACGGACAAAAACCCACGCTAGGGCAGCTATTGGCTACTGGCTATCAACTTCCTTATTTTAGTCCGGTGTACGTCATCACGTACGAATCCGTCTGACTTTTGTGTGGTCGTGTGTAGGCAAGTCCGTTCGTTAGAAAGTCTGCCGCAAGTCTGCCGCAAGTCCGACGAAAGTCCGCCGGAAGTCTGTCGGACAGGCTGTCGGACTTTTGTAGACGAAAAGTCCAACTGTGTGTACGCGGCATTAGGTTAACTTTTTGAACATTATTTAAAACAAACATTTACAAGCAGCACTGGAAGTGCAGTCATCTACCAAGGCTGGATTTTTACTTCTCACCCTGCAAGCCAACGTTCTTGTCCTGCTTTCTAGCTTTAGTATCACCCTAACAAGATAGAAAATCAGAGTGCTACATGGTACACCAAGGCTGAAAGTGGATATATTGAATCAAACAATTTGCTCAGTAGAGATGGTAACAATCAGCAAGCTGTCAGCAAAATGATGTGTGGGTGGTAGTGTGCCACCCTTGTCCTCCTAGACCATGAAATAAGTTGGTTATACAAAAATATAACCCTGATTTATAATCAAGAAGGAAATCCAACACCCTTCCAGCCTAAAATACCCATTTAAGTAATTGAAGACATTTGCAACTATTTACTGTATTAATGCTGTAGTACTTTTGCCACATTGATTTTACACTTTGAATAGCAGCGTATGTTATCCATAGGCAGAAAAACAATATATTTTATAAATAATTGAATTACTACATAAATAAAAAAAGAGACTGCACCAACAAATACTAAAAAAGGGCAGCTTGTCACCCTAAGCTATGGCTTTTGTCACTTTTCCACCAATCAGATCCTGGAAACATTGGATTTGTTTTGAATAATTAATCAAATAATCACGTCTTTGCAAATAATCGCCTGTATAACTCTCTTTTTCTACAAATTTATGTAATTGAACCATTATCATAAGCAAGCACTAAAGAGAATACCTACAAAACAAACATCATTCTGTTACAAGGGTTACATGTCTACAAGCCCTAAAGTCCATCCATCTAATCCGTGACACGCAGTGTATTGATTTCACATTTACTTGCCCATGAAGTAGCTGAGCACATTCAGAGGCAATAAAGAGGAGTTATTAAAGTACCCATGGAGAATGTTTATCCTGGATAGAGCGCAGGAAGGTTATTAAATCAATCTCCGCTCTGCTGTTAAGTTGCTGCATCCTGGACAGCGGGAAGGTATCAAATTCTCTGGAATAGTGAGAATGAATCTGAAAACACTATATCCACTACTTAATGGAATATTTACACTATGAATATGTACTGGGCACACGGCAGAAACTAGCCTGCATGAACCAATATAGAGCTCGCTCAGAAGAGCTTGTTCAAAAACCTGCTCATTTTTTTCTAAAATGTTTTCTGCAGGTATCTATCTATCTATCTATCTATCTATCTATCTATCTATCTATCTATCTATCTATCTATCTATCTATCTATCTATCTATCTATCTATCTATCTATCTATCTATCTATCTATCTATCTATCTGTCTGTCTGTCTGTCTGTCTGTCTGTCTGTCTGTCTGTCTGTCTGTCTGTCTGTCTGTCTGTCTGTCTGTCTATCTATCTATCTATCTATCTATCTATCTATCTATCTATCTATCTATCTATCTATCTATCACTTTGGACTGGTTTGTGACTGATGCATTTTGTGACCTTACAGACACAGTATGTTTTTACTTTAAATTATGAGATTCTTTAAACAGTGCACACCTTCCATGTGGATGCAGGTCCTGGACTACAGTGTGTGTTCAGGGACCCACATCCACTTGCACACGTACCCTCATGTGTGTCAAATTGGGAGCAGTAACAGCTGTGAACCCCAATTTACACGAATGGGACTGCCTGCACACGGATGAAAACCTTTGCACCCCATTCAGAAAAAGCATGTCCCTCAAAGGGGTGTATGCTTACATATGCTATATGAATGAGGCCTTATAAATATTTATCTGACCCAGCCAATCCCCCAAGAGCTATATTCAAAATTATAACTTGGTAAGATTATAAATATTTAAGAGCATCTTTACAGAACCCTCTTTCCTCTGGGGCTTCTTCCTTAGGAGGAATCCTGAGTGAAGAACTGATGTTTGGGGCTTGCCTCAGCATAAACCATGTATTAGAGGCCCTGTAAACTAAGCTAGAGCTGGAATGAATACCTAAAGGAAACTGGGCAGAAAAGAGGATCTGATTGCTTAAGAGTGTCGCAGAGGAGTTGGGTAGAAGCTGCCATCTGAACATTGTAATAAGGATTTTTTGCTCAAAGGCTTGGGTATTTTGTGTGCATACAGAAGGACAGACACCGTATCAGTGAGCAAGTAAAACACAGACTGCTCTCAAAAGAGTTACAAACAAATCTGACTGTTTTCTGTCCCTCATCATCTATGTTGAGGTCACTCTCACAGTACCTGCTGCTGTAACAATATTTTTTATTCCTATTTTTTAGCAATGATAATAAACAAAAAAGAGAGCTTAATTTAAGGCTACTGAGGTGTCCATTTGGTTCTGCATGGGTTACCAATAGACATGGCAGGAACAGGGCTATATGTAGCCTGTCTGATCTGGAGATGCAGTAAAAACAGGTCTGGAGGGCAGTCTATCAACGCACCTTAATTTTATCATCTCCATCAGAGTTCCCCTGATCACATTAACACTCCCGTTAACATTAGCATCCCCCCTTCGCATCAGAGTTCCCCCCATCACATCAGAGTCAGCCCTCCATCATGTCAGAGTTCCCTCCTTCACATTGGCGTCTGCTTCTGTTGACATCAGAGTTCTACCTTCAAAACCTCAATGTAGCTACAGCATCATGACAGGAGGCAGGGCAGATCTGGATGGAACTAGAACTTCCATCTTCATTTAAATCCCCACCTTGGATTATCATTATCCGTTTTCACGGGTCAGCCACCATCACTATAGCATTGAATGATGCAGTACAGCAGATAGGGGCACTGTACAGACATGCAGAGGCTGCCCCCTGCACCCCAATCCTTCCACTTTCTGATACCAATGCCAGTAATCCTGGGGGGGATTGACTGAAATCAGGGGGGTGCAGCCCACCCCAGCTCCCTCCTATATCTGGCCCTGGGCAGAAGGTCCCAACAAAATTTCTAGTGGAAGGGGTTAGCACTACAATAATAAAGTACATTTCCTCACTTTGAAAAGATACTCAAAACGTTTTCATCTTGAGTTTTAGAAACAAATGTGGTATTATAATCTCTTTATTTAATATAGGGCTATGCACAGAGCTCACTTTTATCTAAAATAACAGTTGAAGACCATAAGTGAAAGCAATCAGTGCTATTTAGAAACAGTGCAATTGTGCATAAAGTCAGATTTACCGGAATATAAGAGTTCAGTGATCTACTGCAGCAAGAACAATGAGAGTATCTCACAGGGCCACTGGTAACGAAACATGTGCTGTGTAACTTCCTTTCGTTTTAACATCAGAGTTTCGGTATATGAGACATAGATGAATGTTGTGTACCTTTGGGTGCCAAGGAACGAAAAATAGAAAATATACTGTACCGTTAATTTTTGCAGGATAAATCCCATTATTTGCTCCACCAGATGAACATTTTAGTTAGCAAAACAAGGGGAGAAAAGGAAAAAAACTGTGCTGCTGAACCAAAGATTGAGGGTGAAAAATAAATTTTGGCCACCTTTATCCTGCTTACCTAAATATGGTATTATTGCTGTAGCCAAACAGACCTAACATGCAAAAAGGGGGAAGGATTCCCTGGTAATGCTACCAGGATCCACAAGCGGCTACTTCTGCAACAAAAAGTCAGGGTCTAAATTGGTTCTATAAAATTACAAAGTATTGGTCCCATTATGGGTACAGACTACATAAATTTAAAATGTAAATTTTAATATAGGTACAGTTTCATACAACATACTTCCCGGGGTTCTCCTCTAAAGATAGGATTGCTCGAGAAGAATGATGATGTGGAAACATTCAAAAACAGGAAGGATACACATATAAGGACAATACACAGGAAAACAATCAACAAACCAAAACACAGATAGTCCGGACGCCAGCCAACCATTCACGATGAAACTGACATGCGACAAAATCGCATCAGTGCCCTTACGGCATATCAAGGAAAACCATAGGCAAGAATACCTAATTTCCACAAGATAAAGTTGTGTATTTCAGTTTCATGGTGAATGGCCCCTAGGGGATAACTATACTGCTAATACCCCTAAATCGTAAGGAAACTCTTGGTCAAAGTAGAAATTGCAAAGGGAATGACACTTGCTAACTGGCAATTTGACGCTGAGTTTAGTCAAATAGCGTGTCCTTGGCTAATGGATCAATCTTGAATAGATAGCCTTTACATTTTTCCTTAGGCATAATGATTCCAGCTGATATGAAAATAATCACTGAAGTAATACCGTTCCAAAAAGGGACAATCAGAATGATTTTGATAATCAAAAATGTCCCAGCTGGTTAGCAGATGACCAACAAGGGGTTAATGGGGCACTGCTGCATATCCAGGAATGTGATAATAATGACTCTGCATATAACCAGCCACAAGCTCATTGCAATTTCAAAGTGCTGGTTGGTCAAACTTATCCAATATTGTTGTGCATAGATCTAATAGCTTTCAGATTGAGTAATCAGGCAGTTTTTGTATCATACAGTCTTTTCCAGCAATCACTGACCTATGATTCAGGGCAAATATTAGCAAGTGCTTCAATACATTACCTCTCCCATTCGGTCCTTGCACGAGCTGGGGTCCTACCATGTTGGTGCCTCCGTAATGCCTCTCGTGCAATGGGACAAACCTGTCCTTCAAAACTGGGCCGCTGGGTCTTCACAAATTGTGGTGTCACTAGTGCAGTGTACAATCATGCACACAGACCTCCTTGGGTGGATGTAGCGCTGGCGTCTCCTACCCCGCGGTATAGTTTGAATGGGGCATGTCATCATCCGGCGTCACGTGACTACTGTGACATCAACGCGTTTCACTAACTGATTAGCTTAGCTTCGTCTGGACTAGGTGGGGCTGCAGGCTGTCGCTTTCTTTTATTGATGGAACCGTTCAGACAGCCCCGCCCTGAAATTTCATAAAAGGAATACACACAGGTCATATTCTGTTTTTTTGAATGAAAAAATACATATAGGGCCTGTGCAAAGTAATTATTACTAATGCTAGGGGCTGTCATTGGTTACCTATTAGGCACGTCTTCACACTATTCTACCTCAAGAGCTCAATCAAGAAATGACATATAATTCAAACCTAGTACAGCACTAAGGGTTATCCGAGTGCTATGACTTGCACATCTCAGACAGCGCACAAATCACTACGCATATTGGGGCCGAATCGGTCCAAACATAGTAAGTTGTGCACTGATATGAAATGTGCATAGAAATGGGGGAAGAGATCAAGGGAGACAAAGACACACCACGAAAGACAACACAACCTTAACTATAGGGAGAGTGGAGGAGAGAAAGGAGAAATATCTTAATAGGGGGGCAATGACATATATTAACAAGCCCTACAGTTAGCAATAGCAATTGATTAATGAGTTAGTGAAAAACAATACTGACTTGGGAGAATGAAGAAATTGAGAACGAGATTATCTACACAAACCTAGAAAATTTACTGGGAAGCGAAGAAAATAGGATCGAGGGGTTTAGGTTTCGAGGAAGACCTGGAGGTTCAGCTCCGTATTAAGCCCAGAGGGGGCAAGGGACCCCAAGTGGTAAATCCACTTTTTCTCCTTCTGAAGGAGAATGTGGTTGAAGTCCCCTCTTCTTTTCGGTAGTTTGAGCACATAGATGCCTTTAACCTTTAGGCCATCGGGTTTTCCTTGATGGCATAAGGCAAAGTGTTTCGCCAAAAGTTTTTCTTTGGTTCTTTCATGGTCTCTTTTCCTTTCCCCCTTAATCTCACATAGATGCTCATCTATCTGAGTTTTAAGAGGTCTTATGGTTTTTCCAATATAGATCTACGGACAGGGGCAGATGAGCATGTCAATTACTCTACTTGTAGAGCAATTAATGAGATCACGTATCTCAAAAGATTGCTGACCTTGGGCATCATTAAAAGTGGCCGTTCTGTCCACAAAAGGGCAGATCTGACATCTATTGTAAGGGTGCATCCCTTTGCTCCTAGGGTATTCAGAAAGTCAGTTGGGGCTAGGTTCTTTTGTGAACTTCGATTGAATCAGAATATGAGCCAATTTTCTCGCCCTCTTGGTCAATAGATTGGGTGAAGGTCCCACAATGTCCGCCAGACCAGGGTCATTTAGCAGTATGCCCCAATGTTTTTCCAAAATTTTCTGTACAGACTCCCACTGGGCTTCATAAGAGGTAATTACTCTTACTGGGCCGGGGTCTAGTTGTTTTTTTGGTCTTTAACTTGGGTTCAAGGGAGAGAAGACTTTCTCTATTGCGACACGCTGCTTTGACCCTGGCCCTTCGGATCTGGCCATGAGAATATCCCCATTCACGGAATCTTTTATAGAGTTCGGCATTTTCTCTTTTAAGACCACTTTTCCTGGTTCAATTCCTTTTTACTCTTAAGAATTGGCCAACTGGGATCCCATTCTTAAGCCGGGGGGATGATGACTGTCAGCCCTCAGAAAGGTATTGGCTGCTGTCTTCTTATGGAAGACAGCGTTTTTAGTTACCTGGCAGAATATGTAGCCCATTATTCGCTCATTGTTAAGAGTGTGTTAGCGACCCTCATAAAGGATTCCTGTTGGCCATGGACGTTTTCAAGGCAACACAGAACACAGCTACAGCAGTGGGATTTATACTCTGTTAAAAGGGCAAGATTTGTGTTCAGGAAGATATGAATGGCTGGTTCTCCAATAATATCATGCTTTAACCACTTCAGCCCCGGAAGGATTTACCCCCTTCCTGACCAGAGCACTTTTTACAATTTGGCACTGCGTCGCTTTAACTGCTAATTGCGCGGTCATGCAATGCTGTACCCAAACAAAATTTGCGTACTTTTCTTCCCACAAATAGAGCTTTCTTTTGATGGTATTTGATCACCTCTGCCGTTTTTATTTTTTGCGCTATACACGGAAAAAGACCGAAAATTTTGAAAAAAAATGATATTTTCTACTTTTTGTTCTAAAAAAAATCCAATAAACTCAATTTTAGTCATACATTTAGGCCAAAATGTATTCGGCTACATGTCTTTGGTAAAAAAAATGTCAATAAGTGTATATTTATTGGTTTGCGCAAAAGTTATAGCGCCTACAAACTAGGGTACATTTTCTGGAATTTACACAGCCTTTAATTTATGACTGCCTATGTCGTTTCTTGAGGTGCTAAAATGGCAGGGCAGTACAAAACCCCCACAAATGACCCCATTTTGGAAAGTAGACACCCCAAGGAAATTGCTGAGAGGCATGTTGAGCCCATTGAATATTCATTTTTTTTGTCCCAAGTGATTGAATAATGACAAAAAAAAAAATTACAAAAAGTTGTCACTAAATGATATATTGCTCACACAGGCCATGGGCATATGTGGAATTGCACCCCAAAATACATTTAGCTGCTTCTCCTGAGTATGGGGATACCACATGTGTGGGACTTTTTGGGAGCCTAGCCGCGTACGGGGCCCAGAAAACCAATCACTGCCTTCAGGATTTCTAAGGGCGTACATTTTTGATTTTACTCCTTACTACCTATCACAGTTTTGAAGGCCATAAAATGCCCAGATGGCATAAAACCCCCCCAAATGACCCCATTTTGGAAAGTAGACACCCCAAGCTATTTGCTTTGAGGCATGTTGAGTCCATGGAATGTTTTATATTTTGACACAAGTTGCGGGAAAGTGCCAATTTTTTTTTTTTTTTTTTGCACAAAGTTGTCACTAAATTATATATTGCTCACACAGGCCATGGGCATATGTTGATTTTCACCCCAAAATACATTTAGCTACTTCTCCTGAGTACGGGGATACCACATGTGTGGGACTTTTTGGGAGCCTAGCCGCGTACGGGGCCCCGAAAACCAATCACCGCCTTCAGGATTTCTAAGGGTGTAAATTTTTGATTTCACTCTTCACTGCCTATCACAGTTTCGGAGGCCATGGAATGCCCAGGTGGCACAAACCCCCCCCCCCCCAAATGACCCCATTTTGGAAAGTAGACACCCCAAGCTATTTGCTGAGAGGCATGGTGAGTATTTTGCAGCTCTCATTTGTTTTTGAAAATAAAGAAAGACGAGAAATTTTTTTTTTTTTTCTTTTTTCAATTTTCAAAACTTTGTGACAAAAAGTGAGGTCTGCAAAATACTCACTATACCTCTCAGCAAATAGCTTGGGGTGTCTACTTTCCAAAATGGGGTCATTTGGGGTTTTTTTTTGCCACCTGGGCATTCCATGGCCTCCGAAACTGTGATAGGCAGTGAAGAGTGAAATCAAAAATTTACGGCCTTAGAAAGCCTGAAGGCGGTGCTTGGTTTTCGGGGTCCCGTACGTGGCTAGGCTCCCAAAAAGTCTCACACATGTGGTATCCCCGTACTCAGGAGAAGCAACCAAATGTATTTTGGGGTGTAATTTCACATATTCCCATGGCATGTTTGAGCAATATATCATTTAGTGACAACTTTGCGCAAAAAAAAAAAATAAAAATATTGTCTCTTTCCCGCAACTTGTGTCACAATATAAAATATTCCATGGACTCGACATGCCTCTCAGCAAATAGCTTGGGGTGTCTACTTTCCAAAATGGGGTCATTTGGGGGGGTTTTGAACTGTCCTGGCATTTTATGCACAACATTTAGAAGCTTATGTCACACATCACCCACTCTTCTAACCACTTGAAGACAAAGCCCTTTCTGACACTTTTTGATTACATAAAAAAATAATTTTTTTTGCAAGAAAATTACTTTGAACCCCCACACATTATATATTTTTTTTAAAGCAAATGCCCTACAGATTAAAATGGTGGGTGTTTCATTTTTTTTTTTCACACAGTATTTGCGCAGCGATTTTTCAAATGCATTTTTTGGGGAAAAAACACACTTTTTTAAATTTTATTGCACTAAAACACATTATATTGCCCAAATGTTTGATGAAATAAAAAAGATGATCTTAGGCCGAGTACATGGATACCAAACATGACATGTTTTAAAATTGCGCACAAACGTGCAGTGGCGACAAACTAAATACATTTTTAAAAGCCTTTAAAAGCCTTTACAGGTTACCACTTTAGATTTACAGAGGAGGTCTACTGCTAAAATTACTGCCCTTGATCTGACCTTCGCAGTGATACCTCACATGCATGGTGCAATTGCTGTTTACATTTGACGCCAGACCGACGCTTGCGTTCACCTTAGTGCGAGAGCAGGGGGGACAGGGGTGCTTTTTTTTTTTTTTCTTTATTATTATTATTTTTTTTATCTTTTTTTTAAACTGTTCCTTTCATTTTTTTTTTTAAATCATTTTTATTGTTATGTTGTTTTATTGTTTCTCCTCTGCCCTCAAAGCATCTGACCACACCAAGATCGGTGTGATAAAATGCTTTCCCAATTTCCCAATGGCGCTGTTTACATCCGGCGAAATCTAAGTCATAAAATGCTCATAGCTTCCGGTTTCTTAGGCCATAGAGATGTTTGGAGCCACTCTGGTCTCTGATCAGCTCTATGGTCAGCTGGCTGAATCACCGGCTGCATTTTCAGGTTCCCTGTTGAGACAGGAGAGCCAGAGAAAAACACGGAAGACATTGGGGGGGGGGGGCATTCCCTCCCACTGCTTGTAAAAGCAGTCTAGAGGCTAGTTAGCCGCTAGGATTGCTTTTACATGAAAGCCGACCGCTGGCTGAAAAGAATGATACCAAGATGATACCTAAACCTGCAGGCATCATTCTGGTATAACCATTCAAAGTCGTAAATGGCGTACCTGAAGACAAAAAAATGGTTAACAATAAAGCACAGTAAACGGTAAAGTATAAAAAATTGCATACCTGAAAAGCAAACATGATAAAACATAATAACAATAAAACATTGCAGAATAGAATACAGTAAAAAAGAGCAGAACAATAGAGAGAGTAGAGAGAGAGAGAACAATAAAACGACAACTATTTTTTTTTATTTTATATTTTTGTATGTGTTTTTTTTTTTTACACTTTTTTTTGTAACTGTAACTTTTAGAACTGTAACCGGTTCCAGGTTCGGGTCTCTCAAAATGCGATGGCATCTTGGGAGACCCTGTGAAAGTGTGTCCTAGTCTGTGCAATGCTGTACCCTACGCTAATACTCTACTAGTGCATGGTAGCGTTCAAAACATTCACCAATGCAAAGACCAGGATTGTCAGGACAGGAGGGACAATAATAGCTGGTGTCACGCCTATATCCGCACTTGCTGCAGACACGACATCTTTTTTGGGGGGGTTCGTTGGGTAGGGGTACTCGGGAGGACATAAAGAAAATGCCTCTCATGCAGCTGACTGCATTTGGTTGGGGATGTGAATGGGGGAAGTACGGGCGCTGCAGAAGCGGTGGGTTCCCAATTAGGATTGGCGAATGCAGCAGGAAGGGCACTGTGGGCACGATGGGCCTGTGTTTGTCTTCTTGGTGGCAGCGGGACACTACTTGTGCTTGCCACCTCACCAGCTTGAACTACACTTATGGGACTCGCCACGTCACCAAGTGTTACTGCAGTGCGGGTTTGACTACGACCGGGGTGTACTAGGCCGCTGGTGCTTGCCAGTTCACCAAAACGCTACAAAAAAAACTGTTAGCGATCACAGGGATCAGGCCTGACTCTGCGAACGCTGCAGTTATGCGTTTAGTGTTTTGTAAGTGACAGTGATCGATCGATACTGCACTTGGGTGGGCTGGGCTGGGCCGGGCGGAGGGGCAAAACGCAGGTGCTAGCAGGTATCTGGGCTGATCCCGCTAACACTGCGTTTGTGGGAACCCTAAACTGCTGGGGACGCTAGTATAGATCTGATCGGATCAGATATTGATCCGTTCAGATACTATACCACTAAGGGAGGTGTACGGTGCGTGCGTGGGTGTTAGCGGTACTGGCGCTAACCTGACGCTGCCTGGGGCAGGTGCTTGCCAGTTCACCAAAACGCTACCAAAAAAACTGTTAGCGATTGCAGGGATCAGGCCTGACTCTGCGAACGCTGCAGTTATGCGTTTAGTGTTCTGTAAGTGACAGTGATCGATTGATACTGCACTTGGGTGGGCTGGGCTGGGCCGGGCGGAGGGGCAAAACGCAGGTGCTAGCAGGTATCTGGGCTGATCCCGCTAACACTGCGTTTGTGGGAACCCTAAACTGCTGGGGACGCTAGTATAGATCTGATCGGATCAGATATTGATCCGTTCAGATACTATACCACTAAGGGAGGCGTATGCTGCGTGCGTGGGTGTTAGCGGTACTGGCGCTAACCTGACGCTGCCTGGGGCTGGTGCTTGCCAGTTTACCAAAACGCTACCAAAAAAACTGTTAGCGATCGCAGGGATCAGGCCTGACTCTGTGAACGCTGCAGTTATGCGTTTAGTGTTTTGTAAGTGACAGTGATCGATCGATACTGCACTTGGGTGGGCTGGGCCGGGCGGAGGGGAAAAACGCAGGTGCTAGCGGGTATCTGGGCTGATCCCGCTAACACTGCATTTTGGGGAACCCTAAACTGCTGGGGACGCTAGTATAGATCTGATCGGATCAGATATTGATCCGTACAGATACTATACCACTAAGGGAGGCGTATGCTGCGTGCGTGGGTGTTAGCGGTACTGGCGCTAATCTGATGCTGCCTGGGGCGACGCATATCACCGCCGGGCGATCAGGGGGCTAAACCTTTATTCGGTAATAAACAGCGGGTGCCCTGACACTATAAAAAATAATAACACTAACCAGCGTCACCCGTAACGGTTATACGGTGATCAGGGGTGAAAGGGTTAACTAGGGGGCAATCAAGGGGTTAAAACATTTATTAGATAGTATATGGGGGTCCCTGTCGCTATAAAACGCTGACGGCGAACATCAATATTTACCTCCCTAACTAGCGTCACCAGCAACACTAATACAGCGATCAGAAAAATGATCGCTTAGTGACACTGGTGACAGGGGGTGATCAAGGGGTTAAAACTTTATTAGGGGGGGTTAGGGGGGTACCCTAGACCTACAGGGGGCTAATACTCACTGCCCTACCACTTCTAACTGTCACAAACTGACACCATGCAGTAATCAGAAAAAAAAAAAATACTGCTTGGTGTCAGTTTGTGACAGGGGGGGTGATTGGGGGGGATCGGGGGGCGATCAGGGGGGGGGGGGGCGGGAGTGTTTTATGTGCCTGGCATGTTCTACTGTGTGTGTGTATGTGTTGTGCACTCACATGTCTTCTCTCCTCGGCGCCGGAACGGAAACTGCCGAGCCAATGAGAGATGACATCACATCTTCTGCCACACAGGCAGGGGAGGATTCCGATTGGCTGGAAGCGATCGCGAGGGGGGGTCACGATCGGATGGTCTCCCCCTCGCCTCTCAATGCTCCCAGTCAAATGCCGACCGCCGCTGGCACCGGGGGGGGGGGGTCCGATCGGACCCCCCGCCCGCTGGAGGCAGATCACGTATGGGTACGTGATTCTGCCTGCCCATGCCATTCTGCCGCAATATATCTGCGTTAGGCGGTCGGCAAGTGGTTAATAGAGAGCTTATAAATGGGCTCCTTGCCACCATGGGTTCATGACAAGTGCAGTTGTTCCAAAGCTTAGTAAATAAGGTAAGGCTTCACTTTGCAAAGTGTTCCCATTCTCATGCAAGGAAAAAAAAAAGAGCATTTTTGATAGCACATGATTGAATGATGGAAGTCAGCAGAGCTTCTACTCATTTACTAAGCTCTGGAGCAACTGCTTTTGCAGAGTGTAACTGCACTTTTCAAAGTGCACAGTCTTTTTGACTTTAGTGAATCAACCCCATTATGTCATTGGGTTGGAGCTGTTAGAGAGAGCCGATGAATCTGTGTAGAGAGATTATGTTTGCTTAATCATTTAGTAAATGGTACATGCGCCAATCGCGGTGCCCAGCTTCCCATGCTTTTTGTTTGATGATAGTTTGTTTTTTAGCCATACAAATGGCCAGCATAATCAATAGACAGAGCTGCGCTATAAAAAACATCAATAGTATAAAAAGTGTAACTGAAAATGGTAATCAATAAACATATATTGCTGAAAGTTCATATATATAGTATCTGTGACTGATTTGAAGTGAATTAAAAAAAATCAATACATCAACGGTGCAAAAGTCCAAAATGCTTGTGCTTTCCTCCACCAGTATCACAGGCTGCTCACCTCACATCTGAGTCAAATCAGCAGTGTTCCCCTCTGGGCATAATAGAGAGGGCTGGCGTGATGCTGGTAATCACTTTCCTCCTTCAAATCGCTTATTCCCATGGGATAAAAACCCTGATCATCTCACTAGATATGATGAATATACAAAAGAAGGAAGGCAGAATCTAGTGCTCTCTGTTTAAAATGTTTAATAATATATAAAAAAAAGGTAAGGTATAAAACTCACAAAGATGGCACTGTAAGCCGTGCAAGCTGAAAACACATTTCCGAGACAATAGGTCTCAAGATGGCCTCGATGTAAAGTCAATATGCAAGCTCCGTCCCCTAGACACGTATCACCAAAGCATTGACTTCTACAGAACACTGCTGATTTGACTCAAATGTGAGGTGAACAGCCTGTGTGACTGGTGGAAGAAAGCACAAGCATTTTGGATTTGGATTGGATCAGTACATCTCTATATTCCCCTGATGAAGCCAATGTTTTGGCGAAACTAGTTGGGAACATAAGACTATGATCACCCCTCAACATCTTTGGTGACAGTCATTTATTTGAACTGTATTTCTGTTTTTGTTTTTGCTTTGTATACTTTTTGTACTCTTTCATGTAAACATTTTAGATGTTTTTGATATCAATAAAATAAATGATTTTATATAAAATATCATTCTAGTCATTTTGAATTTTGGTGGCACCGCAATAATCCCATCATCCCCTTCCCCCATTTTTTGAGATCTTCGACTCTGGATGAGGTGCCGTATCTGGTAGGACACACCACCCACCATCCAATTACTTTTACCAGTTTTGTGAAAAAGAGAGATCTACACTCTTGGCAGCTTTTGAAAATTATGG
Source organism: Lithobates septentrionalis (assembly GCA_037952835.1). Taxonomy (NCBI): domain Eukaryota; kingdom Metazoa; phylum Chordata; class Amphibia; order Anura; family Ranidae; genus Lithobates; species Lithobates septentrionalis. The sequence continues at coordinate 1,380,663 of JBBDGP010001535.1, forward strand.
CAAGCTGAAGACTGGAACTAAAATGTAATTTTTATTAACATTAAACAAGAAATAGCTTATGAGAAAGTGATATGTTACAGTCCATTTTTTTAACAAAATTTAAAGTGTTCATTTAATAGTTAGAGAATTGTGCAGAAACAGTTATTCTGAACTTTAGAAAAACAGCTAAATACACATATGGAAGGTGCTTTAGCTGCCAAATTAATTATATTTCTGTCTTTTTAGTCCTGAGATTTACACTTGCTAGACAGGCTCACTAAGGTTGGTGACCTGACTTTTCTCAACTAAGCAAGACAATTTGGTCACCTCCCTACTTTCCAAACATCTGACTGGGCAATGAATCAATAAAGGTTGCTCACTCTGCTCCCTCCTCATGTCTGTTGGTTTCTTGTGAGCATATATGCTTACAGTACACCTGATTGGTCCCTAGTGCTGCCCCTACCAGTCCTAGTTCTGCTGTAAAGGAGACAACAACTAACACTAAGTCACATTTATTGATATATGAAAATGGTGGCATTGTTTTGTTATACCTTCTTTGGGTTTCATTTTAATGTGAATTTCTGCCATGGGGAAGGTTTTAGCAGATAAAACACCAGGAAACCTTTGTCATCTTGTGGCTTGGTTTTTTATTTATTTTGTGGGGAATCTTGTAGCATATCATAAATATGTCTGGCACACGAAGAACAGAGTGTTAAACGACTTGCCTACCAGCCGCCACGTATTTACTGCGGCAATGTGGTGCTATTGCATGAAAAGACGTACCTGTACGTTGTTTCATTCAATAGCCACTAGATGGGCCATTACACACATCTCCGGAGATTACAGCCACAGCTTCTTCATCAGAGTTATATATTGCCCTGCTGAACCGAGTTGATGTGGAGCGATCCCCCACCATCTGAAGTTTGTTTGCTGTTCCCTGAAGTGGTCAATTCAATACATGCTTTCCTAGATCCTCAGTTATGGGGGATCATGGCATTCTGGTAAGAGCGCATTCCCGTTGATTGTGGTGGTGGATGTCACTCAACATTCGGAAACAGAGTTTATTTATAGTTTGTTCACATATTGATGGACTTGGAATTTATCATTCACTGGTGTTTAATATATCACATTATGTATTGATCATTGATAATGTCTATTACTTATGTTATTCTTTGATGTTCTCATTATCAGCACTGGTTAATTATTTATCATTTGTTTATATATTGCTTTTGATTCACATTTATACATCACCATATGGATTTTGGTGTAATTTTGGGTAGCGCGACTTTTAAAATTTCCCACTTACTAATGTATTGATGTTGTACATATTAGTTGCGGCTTCCAATATGATGGATAGTTACTAAACACTTTGCCATCACCTTTTTATTTGAGCTTTTTGGTTTTTAGCGCGTTTTTTTAATATTTTTGTCCACATATTGAATATAACTGATACAATAAGCATTACAATCAATCAAGGAACATGATTAGTATAGTGAACACACAAAATTGATAATACAGATCATCAAACAGACATAGTTGATAAAATACTGTAAATTCATAAGTTAAACATACATCAGTTGGCGAATATAAACAATTGACTGATACATGAAAATAAACCAGACTTTTTGGCACCCTTGGATTGAGAGACTCAACACGTTTCATGGCATTACAGCCACTATATAGGAGTATAATGCAAAGTTAAACTAAAAGATGGATAGATAAATATTATTTATGATGCCCTGAGAAAAAATCTCAAGACAACTTGTCAGTTACTTACAAGTCCGAAGCCAAGCCCAGGTTCAAACTGGGTTGAGGCGGGAGACCCCCTCCAAAAACAGACCAGAGGGAAACAGCCAGAGGCACGCCAGGTTGCCACAATACAGTCCCTGTGCAATAAAGTGCACTTGTCATTCTACAAAAAAATTGTAAAAAAAGGGGGGTTTGAATAGAGGAAACAAAAACTAAATAAAAATAGTTGGAGCTAAGTGAACCACCTGGGTGTACCCTCAAAGGGAGGGGGGAAGGAAAAGGAAAAAGGGGGGGGGGGACTAACATAATGGATGGGTAAATTGAAACAACAATGGTGCAAGCCAATTAAAGTGCTAACATGTCATGCCCAGACGCCATTGCAATGGGGGGAAGGCAAGAATCAACTCACGCCCACCCCATCTGCGGCGTGAGATGGATTCCGACAATCACCGCAGACATGGCATCACATGATGCTGCGAGTGGGACGCGTCTTGCATGACGCCGATGCACATGGGTCAATCCCCGCCCCCACCGCAATGAACAGGGATGAGGATGGGGAAAGAACCACTGCGCATCGCAACCCCGGAAGTTGAAAAAAAATCCCAAGACCCACCCCCCATGGGCTGGGCTGGCTAACAAAAAAGAAAGGAGGAGGGGACACCAGGGTAAACAAATAAGTCTCTATTGGCAAGAGAATTGATTTACAGTTAGTAAGCACCCTCTAGGGACACACTTAACCCTTTGATCCCCCCAATGTTAACCCCTTCCCTGCTAGTGTCATAAGTGCAGTAACAGTGCATTTTTTTTTAGCACTGATCACTGTATTGGTGTCACTGGTCCCCCAAAAAGTGTCAGTTAGATGTCCGATTTGTCCTGCGCAATGTCGCAGTCCCGCTAAAAATCACTGATCACCGTCATTACTAGTAAGAAAAATAAAAAAAATTTAAAAAAATAAAAAATATTGCATCGTTTGTAGACACTATAACTTTTGCGCAAATCAATCAATATACACTTATTGGGATTTTTTTTTTACCAAAAATATGTAGCAGAATACAGATTAGCCTAAATTGATAAAAAATTAGATTTTTTAAATGTTTTTTATTGGCTGTGTTTTATAGCAGGAAGTAAAACACATATATATATATATATATATATATATATTAAATTGTCACTCTTTTTTTGTTTATAGCACAAAAAATAAAAACTGCAGAGATGATCAAATACCACCAAAAGAAAGCTCTATTTGTGGAAAAAAAGACATAAATTTTATTTGGTTATGGAATCGCACGGCTGCACAATTGTCAGTTAAAATAACGTCGTGCCGTATCTCGCAAAAAATGGCCTGGTCATTAAGAGGGTAAAACCTTCTGGTCCAGAAGTTGTTAATTATTTACCATGTGCGCACTAGATCAAAAAACACTTCTGTTTCAGTCTGTTAATTAATTAATAAAAATACAATGGAAAGCAAGCATTTTAAGAAGCAAATTCATGCTTGTCACAAATGTATTAGCTGCGGAGGATGTCACCTTCGAGATATTTTACTGGAGGCACATAAATTGATGAATGTCATGTTTTCACTTTATGGGTTCACATAAAGATCAATCTAAAGTAAAATGTGCTGTGAATTTCAGTAACCCCAGAATGTCCCTTGTTAATTGTACTGATGACTGAAATCGGAAGCATCCGCCGCTGATCATACGGATAATTTGAACATCTGTAGAGGCAATCAAATTCTCAATATATTGCCATGATGGCTGCCCATATTGGAAATGATCTAGTCTATGGCAATTATTCCTACACTAATTGTTTCCCATTCTGTTTAACAATGTGGAAAGAAAACTCATGAGCTTTAAAAAACGCAACAGACTCTATTCTAAATAAACATATTTCTTTTTAAAGAATATGAACACAGTAGACTGGCACAATTTTAATTAGCATTGATGAGCAAAAAATGGCATTTATAAAGATTACAATGCATTTCATGGTTTTAGGTTAAAGCAGAAGTAAACCACCAGAGAAAATTACATGTTTTGGGCCCCCAGAATCTTTGTGCCATAATGTGCAAGTATGCACAGCATTTTTGCCCCTTATGGTGCTTTTATCTTCACCGGGTCCTTTTCGGGGTTTGGAGTCTTATGTCATCTTGATTCCCCGGACTGGAGTGTTGTAACTCATGCACAGCACCTGGGATTTTCTTCGACCTGATAAAAAATCATGCTAAAGCTGCGCCTGCTTTTATCCTTCTCTTGCAAGGTTTCTCTAACCCTGCCAGGCAGCAGTTTGTCTACAAATTGTTCCTTCAGTCATACATCTGTACAACCCAATCAGGTATTGCAGCAGAATTAGGTTGACTGCTTCCCTCTCGAGTACTTCTACCAGTCACCACTGTTGTCTGACATGACCGATCCTATTCATAGATGCCAAGTTTAGGTTTACAGTTTCATTTGATGATTTTTTGAATAGCACTCAGGTTGAAGGTCATAGTCTGAGGTTTCCAACTCACCCTGGTCCATACATTTACTTTACTAAACCACTGGACTTCATACATGCGTCATTTCCACTCACACAGTCAGGATCCAGAAACCAGGCTGAATGATCAGAGAGTACTTGTAACTTGCAGTTTACTAAACAGGTGCAAAGTTAGAAGCGTTAAAATAAAACATGTTTAGGATGGCAAAGAGCATACATACATTGCAGAATAGTAAAAAACTGATTATGAAAGCTGCACAAACATGAACTCTTAATAAGAATGTCTTTTTTGACTCAGTCAGTGTAAAATGGGGCTGCATAGTGTAGTCTCTCTCTATAAGGCTCTTGAACAATAGAGAGTCTGGCTGAGAATCAATACTTCACTAACACAGTTCAGAACACAAACGGCTACTTACAATGTATATATCCTCATAAACAGCATTCATACTCCGTGAAGTCCAGGGTAGCTCTGCTAACACAGGCAAACAGCTGGAGGGATCCATGGACACTTCTGTTATTTTAGGAGTCAATACTGGCCTTTAGAAAATACAAAGTGGAAGGGACAGTCTAAGCATTGCAACATAAAGGGAGATACGAGCGCACTGGCTCATGGTGCAAATAACGTTTGTTTATTGGATAAATTAAATAAAATCAATACACTTACAAGTGTAGATAGAACAAAAGCATCTAGAATGCTCCTATATGGAGCCATGAACAGGGTCACATCTGAGCGCCAAGATAGATGGATCGTCTACAGGATGGATGGATGAGTACCTTCCACAAGCACTGGCTTACCACGCAGCTGCCGACAAGCTGTGAGCAAGCCGCTCACTGACTCCAGGCAACCGCATTGTGTCCCCTGTCAGTCTGTTCCATCAGAAGCTCCCCCTGGATTACGTGGTTGAGGCTTCCACAGCCTCATCCTGACTGGCCGGAGGTACTCATCCATCCATCCTATGGACGATCCATCAATCTTGGCGCTTAGATGGGACCCTGTTCAGGGCTCCAAACAGGAGGATTCTAGATGCTTATGTTCTATCTACACTTGTAAGTGTATTGATTTTATTTCCTTTATCCAATAAATAAACATTATTTGCACCATGAGCCTGTGCGCTCGTATCTCCCTTTATGTTTCCACAGCTGTCAGTTCCCCGCTGATTACAGAGCTGCAAGGAGAGTGATGATATTAACTCTTTCGCTGGAGGATTTCCTTGGACGTTTCTCCTTGGACTGTGTTTTTGTTTTTTTGTTTTTTGGACTCCTTACACGCTTTAGCCCAATCATGTATCTTTGTTTATTAAGCGTTGCAACACATAGTTTATGAGAGCAATCAGGGCAGCAGACATAGAATAAGAAAAGCAAATAGCAAAAGTAAGTATATTAAAGTAAAAAAAGTTCTTCAACTAAATCTGTAGTAAAATCCACAGGTAGTAACAGAACAAACAGAACATGTAGGCCCCAGAAAATATGAATGTGGGAAGTTGGCCACAAATGATAAGAAGAAGTCAGATATATTAAATTACTTTTTCTCTTAAAGTGTCACTAAACCCCCATCATAGAAAACTATCAATAAATGGTGTATTACATGCTGTTCATACTCACTCAGTCACTATGAGATTTGTTTTCTGAATTGTACAAAAAACCTGGTTGATCCTGCTGCTCTTTATCTCTCCCTTCTGTCTATGTCCTCAATTCAGCTAAATGGCAGCTCTGCACATGCTCAATTTTCAGTAAGTTTCTATGCTGAGCATTTCCTCCCTATAACATCTGAGCAGCCCATGTAACTATAGAGTCACACATGTGGGCATATACACAGTGGTAAATGACATATCACTCCCTCCCCCCTCCTCGATGCCCACTAACCAGCTAAACACAATTGGGTGGGATATTATATGTAGATTAATGGAGGCTTCACCTCCCTCTTATTCTAAGACACCAGCTGGAAGGGCATGACATGGGCTGTGACTGGCAGAAATCCACCCACACCATGTTATTGCACCATGCAATATAAAAAAATAATAACTTGATTTCAAATAAAATAAAAAATAATAATTCGATTTCAAATATATATTTGTATGACAATTTAAAACAGTTTCTTGATATTAACTATTTATTTTTACTCTGTATTCCAAAGGCTTTTTTTTTTTTTACTTTGAACATGTGACCAGCGGCAGAGGACAAGAAGCTCCTCCTGCTTATGTTTCCTTGCAGACAGGCTCAGAGAGATCTGGGTCATGTGAAAGCTATCTATCAATTAGGAAAAAGGTACTTAGATTTTTTTTATTATTAAAATAATGATAGTGCCATCATCCATACACAGATACAGAAGGGAAATGTAAATTAAACAGTGTGCGTTTAGTATCACTTTAAGTTTATAAAAGCAAAAGAGATGACTTTGATAGTCAGAAAAGTATTGCTAATAACATTTTACTGAATATACCTCTGTAGCTGACAGAAAATCTGGTCAAACATAGACTAGAAAAACTTAATGTGAATAAATCACCAGGACCAGAAAGTTTACACCCATGAATCTTCAGGGAGCTTATCCCTATTATAGTTATGCCACTATTTCTATTTTTTAAAGACTATTTACTAACTGGAATGGTACCAACTGATTGGTGTAGAACAAATATGGTACAAATATTTAAAGAAGGAGTGGGATGTATACCAGGAAATTACATACTAGTCAGCCTAGCAACAATAGTAAGTAACGTATTTTTATTATTATTATTATTATACGAGATTTATATAGCGCCAACAGTTTACTCAGCGCTTTACAATGTATAAGGGGGACAACACAATTACAGTACAGTTCAATACAAAAGGTACAGGAGTATTTGAAAAAATATGTCTGCAAAATATTCATTAGGAGCAGCTTCTTTGAGAGAATTGATGATGGAAAAGATTTGAGTGTCCTTGAAGATCACAGACTTATAATGTAATGTAATCCCAAGCTGTAGCTAACGAAGCTTGCAGAATATTCTCATATATTAAAAATACATATATTTAAGAGATAAATCTACAACCCATTTACTAATCACTAGTTTAGCCTTATCTTTAATATACAGTTCATTTTTGATCAATAATTTACCTTAAACTAGAATGAGTTCAGCGAAGGCAACACAACAATAAAGTGGGGGCTAGAGGACCTCAACAGGAACAATTACAAAAATCACACTTAGGCAATCTAGAGTAGAGGACCTTAATCTCTTCACCTCTGGAACAATTTTTTCATTTTTTTGTACATTTTAAAATCTGCATTTTAAGCTGTAAATTTACCATATTTATCGGCGTATCACACACACTTTTCCCCCTGAAAATAGGGGGAAAATCGCGGGTGAGTGTTATACGCAGACAGCGTACCTCGGAGAGGAAGGAGAGGGGCGAGTGCCACCGGAAATCACTGAGCCGTCATCTCCTCTCCACTCAGCTCTCTGCTCGGCTTGCACTCGGGTCACACTCGGCTCACACCAAGATGGCATCTGTACACGAGGCAGCGGGAGCTGGCGGCTTCTTGCTGGATTGCGGAGCGGCTGAGAGGCAAGTCACACCTAAATGCTTGCAACACTTTATGGCCATTTATAAGGGATTCATTGGGGCCAGTTAAGGGCAGGATAACATCATCAGCAAATAAATTGATGACATGGGAGAAGTTGTGTGAACAAAATCCTGAAATGGACGGATGTAGATGGGCACAGATCAGGCTGCAGATGGGCACAGATCAGGCTGCGCTGAAGCTGCAGATGGGCACAGATTAGGCTGCATTGAGGCTGCAGATGGGCACTAATCAGGCTGCATTGATGCTCACTGACCATTATTTTGCTTCAAAGTGGTTTATTTTAGTTTTTTTCCTGAAACTTGCCTCTTAAATTGTGGTGCGCGTTATACACCGATAAATACGGTACTTAAAAACTCTAGAGCATTACATCTTTTTTGAACACAGAGGCCCTGTAGAATAAAAAGATGGTAGTTGCTATTTTTTTTATCTCACACAATATTTGTGCAACTGTTTATCCACTCTATATTTTCTGGACAAAAATACATTAAAATTCATTTTAGTGCACACAAACAAAATTTATTGCACATTTTTTGTACAAAATAAATGATGAGGTAGTATTGAGTAAATAAATACCAAATATTTCAAGCCTCAAAACTGTGTGTGCCCACAAAATACAGTACCCAAAATGATCTATGGGTGACTCTTTAAATGCCTTTACAGTTAGGAAGTTTGGAGTTAATTGTAAATGAGAGACCTAGAATTATTGCTCCTACTCTGGCATGTGTGGCAAGTCCGCTTGTTTAAAGGCACAGTACGCCCAACCCTGGAACCTGCATGTCCGGAACCGTTTGTTGTGATGCCTGAGAAGTTTGATGGGAATCGTGCATCATTCTTGAACTTTAGGATGGATTGTGAGCTGTTGTTTGCTCTTAAGCCTAGGACCTATGCCTCTGACTTTATAGAGGTTCGCGCATCCATAAATCTGCTCACTGGGCTAATCAAGATATGGGCTTTTCAGCTATTACAGGAGAAGAGTCCAGTCTTGGACAGCTGGGAAACTTTCATGTTTGCTCTGGACTCTTTTATATTACAGTTTCTAAGAAAACCAGTGTTCCCAAGTCTGCTCCTAGTTCACGTGGCCTACGGGTACCCAGGGACAGGAATACCCTGTACAGATACAACTCCAAGCCATCCCAGTCTGTGCCAAGTTATGAAGCCCTAACCCCTCAAAGCCTAGACGCTCCTGAGGTTTTGCCTGCATCTGATGTAGGATGCATGGTGAATAAATGGGCACTCCACTACACATTTATGACAGAAGAGACATATAGGGGGAGATTTAGTAAAACTGGAGCGCTCCAAATCTGGTACAGCTATGCATGGTAGCCAACCAGCTTTTAACTTTAGCTTGTTCAATTAACCACTTCAGCTCCGGAAGGTTTATCCTCCCCTTCATGACCAGGCTATTTTTTGTGATATGGCACTGCGTTACTTTAACTGACACTTGTGTGATTGTGCGACGCTGTACCAAAAAAAAAAAAAAAATGATGTCCTTTTTTTCCTACAAATAAGCTTTCTTTTGGTTGTATTTGATCACCTCTGCAGTTTTTATTTTTTGCGCTATAAACAAAAAAAGAGCGAAAAACAATATTTCTTACTTTCTGCTATAAAACATATCCAATAAAAAAAATGTAAAAAATCAAATTTCTTCATTAGTTTAGGTCAATATGTATTCTGCTATATGTTTTTGGTTAAAAAAAATCCCAATAAGTATATATAGATTGGTTTGCGCAAAAGTTATAGCGTCTACAAACTATGGGATAGATTTTAAATGTTTTTATTTATTTTTACTAGTAATAGCGGTGATGACCCAATTATAGCGAGACTGCGACATTGTAGCAGACAAATTGGACACTAAGGCCCCTTGCACACAGGCCTTTTTGACGGATTCCACTTGCTCATTAGGGATCGATCTGTTGATCTCCGCTGAGCAGGCGGATGACAGATCCATCTCCACTCACTGTGCTGAGATGTACCTGTCTGAGTCCCGCTGTCCTCTATGGGAGATCGGATGAAAACGGATCAATCTGTCTGTTTTCATCCGATTCCATCCATCTGGATTTCGCAGACAGGATTGGATCTGATATCGGCGGATGTCAGCGGACATGTCACAGCTGACATCCGTCACTCCATAGAGGTGAATGGAGCCTTCTTTTTTCGTTCTTCTTTTTTCCATCTTTGGATTTGCATGAAGCACCCTGCATCACCGCTGATATTTAGTGTTCTTTTTTCCATCTATGGACATTTCTAATTATTGATTGGGATTTTAAGCGCTGCACTATTTATCTTTATTGACTCCAATCAGGTCTGCCTGAAAAATGAACAGGCGGCCCTGATTGGACAGCATGTGTGAAAGGGGCCTTAGTGACACTAATACAGTGATCAGTGCTAAAAACATGCACTGTCACTGTACTCATGACACTGGCAGGGAAGGGGTTAACATCAGGGGCGATCAAATATTTGAATGTGTTCCTAGGGAGTGAATACTAACTGTGGGGGATGTGCTTTTACTGTGAGAAGGCAGAGATCCGTGTTCCTACTTAGCAGAAACACAGGATCACTACCTCCCCTTCTCACAGAACAGCGATCTGCTTTGTTTACATCGGTAGACCGCTGTTCCGCTTCTCTTGGGAACGACTGGTCTCGGCAGGCATTGTGTCCGTCGGACCCGTTGATTGGCTCCCGCTCTGTACAATCACAGCGAGAACAGGCGGCTGGCAAAGCACGTGCGCACCCCAGACCTGGATATGCAGAATCACATACAGGTACGTGAGTCTGCCCAGAGCGGCCGCCCTGCTGCAGTAAATGTACATGGGGCGGTCGTCATCTGGTTAAGCTTCGACAATAAAACCTGGAAGCTGATTGGTTTCTATGCAGAGCTGCACCAGATTTTGCACACTCCAGTGTTAGTAAATCTTCCCCGCAGAGTCTATTTTGTCATAAAGAGCCTATCTGTCAGCATTTTTTAAAAGGAGTTTACTTCTGGAACACTGCAACACCAGCTTTTGAAGCTCCTGATTGCTGTTCACCTTACTTAAACTATCTGTTGTTCAGTCGATATAAATGCCACAGGGAATGGGTTAATCAGAACGTGAGAATGGTGTATGAAATATCTACTGTACTTAAAATCAATTACTATAAAAAAAAAGAAAAACAATAAAAACAAATATATAACTTGATAAGGGAAAGACAGGCATATTGATTTAGAGATAAAAGTGACACCTGTCTGACACACACAGTAAATAGCAGGGGAGAAGGTTATATATGAGTGTGTACACACTGCAATAATACAGCAGCACAACACGGATCAAACACAAGAATCTCAACAGAAATAAGTCATAACGGAGCACAAACAAACTTAATAAAATTTGAGCTTCTTCCACGGAAAGAGAATCAGATTCCCATGACAATAATGGCAACCAGATTGCAGTTTCTTGTTGTACATATTATTCGCCTAAGTAATTGTTTTATGAAAATGTGTTAGTATTCTATTACTATTTATTCCTGTGAATAGATTTGTAAAATAAAAATAAAATAAAGTGGTTGAGAAGACAATGAAAGGCATCTTAGGAAAGAGGATTTTGGTGACAGCTGCTTGTGGAATATAGAGATCTCAGTGACCCGGTGCTGTTGGCCCTTCGCAGGTCTTCACATCTCTGCAGGCACCATATGTCCCACCAGATGCCAGCAGTGTCCAAAGCTTGCCTCTTACAGGCTAATTAAAAAGGACATCTTGGTCCGTAAGCAGGGGAGCCTTAGGAAACATCTGGTGATGCCCACGCAGCCTGAGTGAATTGCATGTAATCCGGCTGGTCAGAGGTTCGCCAGATAAGTGCACAGACGATTCTGCTTTTTAAATGAGAGAGACCTGTCATATGCCAGCTAGAAATGTTCACCCTGGAGTCCTGTTCAACTGGATTACCTTCTTAGGAGACAAAAATCATTACAAGCAAAGGTCATTAATTTACAGCAAAAGCACAAGTGATCCTATTTATAATAAAGGTCTATTAAGCAAAGATTTATGTAAATAAAAAAGTCAAACTGTCCCTGTAAAAAGAAGGCTTATGCCTTAACTAAAATGTATCAGCTGTTTGTAAAAAACTGATTTATTATTTTTTAAAGCAGAATTGATTAATTACTATTTTATGAATATAGTTAGCATTGTACATTTTTGTATAGATATAAAAAAACATTATAAATACCTTTTTTTTCCTTTTTTTTTATATGTGATCACATTCCCTCTGTTCTCAGCTGCATAAGTGCTGGGAGGAGGAGAAGCAGCAGCACACTGAGCTTCCCAGTTAATGGCTGTGCAGCAGGGGGGGGGTGGGGGTGGGGGGGTGTCAGAACAAGTCTGATCATTGAAGGAGGGTACACTGAGTTCCCAGCATAGCTAGAGAACTGACCACAGTGTGGTCTCCTGCTTAGTGTGGTCAGTTTTTAATAGGAAAGCAGAGGGACTGGCAGGAACACCAGGGATTTCACATAAAGGAAGCAATGAACTTGGCAAGGAAATCCCCCTTTACAGGAGCTCTGTTTCCCAGAGAAAAATCGTAGCAGAATCTCACTTAAAGAAATCCCCCTTTACAGGAGCTCTATGCCCCCTTTCTTGAAAATACCAGCCCATCTGGCTGCTAAGCGAAATGTTCCAGGACAAGGGATTAAGTCACAGCTTGCTAGCACAGTCCCAGAAAATCTTGCTTACATCCAGCAGCTTTATCCCCTTCTGCCATGGGGGATGTAGAAGTACTCAGATTGTCTCCAGAAATCCTGCTGCCCTAAAAGAGATGATTGTTCAGGCCTCCTGCTGTACAGGCTCTTCTCCGCAGGCCAGGGTGTCTCCAAACCGAGACCATGGTATAGTGGAGACCCCTCAGTACTTCTTCCTCTCTCAGCTCCCATTCTGGAGGCAGAGCCCCCCTCAACTGTCACCCAGGCTACACGACACAGCTTCCTCACTCCATCTTCCACCCGGCTCCCCGTGCTGGCTGATATTTAAGGGCTGATCCAGCCACCCTACCAGGGCCTTCAGCCTGGGGATTGGCCAGATTCTCTCAAGTATGCAGATCAGGACCTCCTGGTCTCCACCCACTAGCTTCCAGAAGCTTCTCCAAGCTTCTAGACCCAGGGGTAGGTACCAGAGACCTGCCCTGTAGAGCCCTCCAGCCTGACTCAGAAAAACCTGACCTGATTACAGACTCACACAACTACCACGAGTCACAAAATACATTTATCTACACTAATTGCACACTAGAGGGCGCTACATATAATTATTCATTTTTAATTCTGAATAGAGTAAAGGAGCATTAAAACCCCTACAATTTTTTTCTTTGTCCCATAGCCAAAACAGGAAGTGAGAGGAAATCCCTTCAAAGTGAAGGAATCCTAGGGTGTCACCAGAACTAGTGTCTGCACTGGAGGATTTTCCCTCCAGTAGTGTATTTAGGTTTTGTGCTGCCCTAGGCCTGACTAAACTCATGCACCCCCTAATTTAAAAATGACCCACCCCTTCCTGTCAAGGCCACACCCCTTGCTGTTTAAGACCTGCCCTGAAATTTTCGAGTGGGGACACTAGTTCTGAGGGCCTGGGGGGTGGGGGGGGGTTAATGGATTCCCTTAATTTGCATAGATTTCCTTTCACTTCCTGTATGACTATGGGGCAGGAAGTGAAGGGAAATCTCTGCAATGGGACAGGGAAGGTAAAAAAAATAAACCTTACAGGGGCTATAACCCTCCCTTATTCTATCCAAAATGGAAAAAAAAGTGTTGCCTATAGTTCTACTTTACGCACAAATTTCTGATAATTTTATGGAGAGGACTAAGATGATATAACCATGCCAATGGTGCAGCAGAAAACATATAGCACTGTGAGGAAGGTTTGTGGTCCAGGATGATAGGACAGTCAAAACTAGAAGTGGCACCCCCCCACCACCACCAGTTGCGGAATTCCAGCCGCCCACATACCGGAAGCAGCGTGGCCGCTTTATGGGGGCGCTAGACTAATTTGCCTCTCAGCCCAGTCCGCCCCATAAGACTGGTGCTACACTAACAGTGTAACGCAAGCCGGCGGGGACTCTTTCCGTGCTGCCCCCCTGCAAAGTTCTGCCCTAGGCCTGGGCCTTATCGGCCTATGCCAGGATACAGCGTTGTTCCCCTCTATTATTATTCTGGGGACAACACAAAATTTGAGATTTTCTTTTACTTTCCGTTTCAACTAAGGTAAACATGACAAATAGAGAGGGTAAATCTCCGTAGCGTGGGCACAGACAACAATGAAAACCTGACAGGTGCTCTAATCCCTGTCCACTCTATCCAAAACTAAAACAAACAAAAGAAAGTTTTGCCTTTAGGTATACTTCACCTGTATGTTGATGTCTAGGGGACAGAGTAAAACAATTTTACTGATCCTCTGCTCTCGCAAGCTCCTCCTCACTGCACGTGCAGCTAATGTTGTGGTGCACATACTTGTCACAGTAAAATATGGGGCTAGCAGTGGCAAAAAAAGAAATGATTCAGAATCAGTGTGAGGAAAATGTGCCCCTGCATCGGTGGTGTCACTGAAAGGAAAAGATATCCCTGCATATGTGGTGTCACTGAAAGGAAACAATGCTGCTGAATCGATGGGAGAAACAAATGCTGCTGTATTGGTGGGGTGAGTCTGAACAGGACTGCCTTGGCATCCACGTTACAAGGCGAAAAGAGGGAAACTGGGAGACTGATCTAAGGGCCTGGTGTGGCTCTATAGGATAGGGGTTGGCTGAAGCACTCTGAGGGATGTTGGGGTCTTTTTGGGGCATTGAGGAGACAGGGTTCTCTGGAGTTGCTCCCCCTTTCTTCCATGTAGTCAAAATTCTTACCTCCTTCTCAGCACAGCGCCCACCTGGGAATGAAGGCAGTTTCTTCTTCTTCCCATCTCTGCTCATGTCATATATAAAGGGGAGACAGGATGAAGGACAGCTTGCTCTCACTCCCAGCAGGTGCCTGTACTGAGAAATATGTCTGTATATTCCCTATTCAACACCACCTTATACTGTTATCTGTTCTGTACATTCAATATTCCATGCCACCACCTCATCCTCTACTCTGTACATTGCATTTTCTGACTACTGCACCTATAGGATTTTTTTTACATTGCATAGACTCCTGAATGCTGCACTCTATATGCTTTTGTATGTAGCGCTGGTAGATTTTCCAATCTACCGCTTCTAGGTAAATTTAGTGGATTATCTGTGCTGTACATAGTTCAGATCTAATTTACAGTTAGATTATCCTCTGTTCCAGTTTGGCTGTGTTGTGTGCAGTTCCACATTCTGCCTGTGGTGTCGTTGTCACTCTGGGTGGGTGTTGGAAAGCAACAGGCTGAAACATATGAGTGCTCTTCTGTCCCGGTGACAACTCGGCGGAGGTGGTCCTCCGGGTTGCATTCTGGGAGAGGGTATTTATGGGGCAGACGCCATGTTTTCGAAAAGCTTTACCTCGTGGCCCTCCTGGCCTAGAGGCATGTGTTAGTGAGTTCTAGCTCGCGGCCCTCCGGCCTGGAGGGTTGCGTTGTGGCAGCCGAGCGGGTAGACCCAGAAGTCTGTCTGGGGCCTGCTATTGCTGGGATGGTCCTGTGCTGTCTGTCCTGCGGGAAGAAGCCGGACAATCAGGAAGATCCAGGGGAGGGCTCATCCTGAAAGGGACCATGCAAGGCTGGTCTTAAGATGGGCCTGGTGACTCGATTGGAGGACGCATCCTAAACTACTCTACCGCACAAGTACTGCTGGGTTGGCTTAAAGGTTCTGGTACTGTGTTTGCTGTTCATCGAAAACTACTACATCCTGTGGCAGAGGATCGTACAGTTTTGTTTCATCTAAGTCTGTGGCAGAGACTTTTTGTTCGTGCTGCGTTCCGGCTGCTAGGTTGGTGAGCGAGACCTATCCGGGCGGGCAAAGATTTAATCCTGAGCTGAGGATATATTCATCCCAAAGATTTCAATTCCTTAGTGCTACGCCAAGAAAAGGTATTTGAACTTCCCTGCAACTCTTCTTCTACCTCTTTCCTGCTACTTCTTCCAGTTATCTCCCATTAAAGCATTGGAAAAGTACTCAAGTGACTGGTGTCTACATTGTCTGATAATAAGCTCAATGGGACCCTAGACCCGGTACTGGTGAAATTACAGGTAAAAAAGTGACGGTAACAGCCCGCTAAAAATCAGCAGCTCCACCGTGAGCTAGTGCTACATGTGTATATGACATAGTCCTTACCAAGGTGTCTATTGTGTCACCGACTTCTGGTTGCTAAGTAGTACTCAACTTTTTAAAATGAATTCTTCTTTAAAGTGTTACTAAACCCTGGACCCTGCATTCACTATATCTGGTCTTCCACAGTACACAGAACATGGAAATGCAAATATTTTATTAAATATAAACTGCTAAATACTTTTTCTTATCAGCAGTATGTCCGGCTGAGCACTGATTAAAGTTTGTTGGAGGAGTTTTCATTCACCTCTGACTGTCCAAGAGGCTGCATGACCCCTGACCCTGTGCTGATCACATGCACTCCAACCCCTCCCCCCCCCAAAAAAAACCTCACCAAACAAAACTCTTTAGCAATACACACCAAACTGAGCATGTGCGGAGTGCCTCCAAGGCTCTGTATTATCAGCAGATGGATTGGGGACAGTAAAAGAATGGAAGAATCAGAGAAGACAGCCTTTTTTATACACAATGCAGGGGATTAACCCTTTAGAATCCACAATGAGTATAGCGAGCATGCCTAAAGTGATTTTAAAATCATTTTTTTTTTAAATTAAAATAACAAACATATTATACTTACCTGCTCTGTGCAATGGTTTTGCACAGGGCAGCCCAGATCCTCCTCTTCTCGGGTCCCTGGCTGGAGCTCCTGGCCCTTCCTCCTGTTGAATGCCCCCACAGTATGCAGCTTTCTATGGGGGCACCTGAGCCGCACTGCAGCTCCGTCTATCCATTGAAACACGGAGCTGCGGTTTGGCCCTGCCCCCTCTTTCTCCCCCTCTTTCTCCTGATTGGCTCACTGACTTTTTGATTGACAGCAGCGGGAGCCAATGGTGCCTCTGCTGTGTCTCAGCCAATAAGGAGGGAGAGTCCCGGATGGTGATTCACTCGTGGACATTTATGGATAGAGATGGGGGTTAAGGTAAGTATTGGGGGCTGAGGGGGGCTGCTGCACACAGAAGGCCTTTTATCTTAATGCATAAATGTGAAAAACCTTCTGCCTTTACAATCACTTTAAGGCCAGGTTTACACTGCTCCAACACGAAAGTCGCACGACTTCCGATCCGACTTTGCCCTACAACTTTGGTCCGACATTAATGAACAGGATATGACATGAGATGAGTGCGATTTGGGTTTGGTATGGATTTCCAAGCAAAATTTATATAAAAAATAAAAAAAAAAACAACGTGGTGTTCACCCCAAAATCCATACCAGACCCTTATCTGAGCATGCGACCCCATGGTGTTTTTTTTTTTTTAGATTTTGGCATAGGGTTTCCCCTCCAAATTCATACCAGACCTAAGGGTTTTTTCAATACATTTTGCATTGCTAACATGTCCTCTGAGCACAAGTTGCATGTCACAAATCGGATCAGTTAAGGTGCTGATCCAGCAATCTAAGGTTCTGGTATGAATTTGGAGGGGGGCCCCACACCATTATTTTTTCAATACATTTTGCATTGCTAACATTGCGCACAAGTCGCATGTCACAAGTTGGATCAGTTAAGATGCTGATGTGACTTCCATTCAATTCCATAGGCTGAAATCACACCCAAGTTGGTCCAAAGTAGTGCAAGAACCTTTTTCAGTAAGCAGACTGGAGTCTGTGTGGTGGTGGTGGAGCACTGTACAAGAGATGTTTTTAGAAGATTGATACTTCTTTTCATCATCAGATCTAAATATCTATTTTTTTGGGAGATTCTATGACTCCAGGATTTTTTCACTTTGACATTCGAGTTTTGGTAAGTGACTGTGCCTAGGCTGAGTAGTGCAATCTAGAAAAAAAGTCACCACCCACCTGCTTCAGACAGATAGATTTCCTTTATCTCCTGCCCCTGTGGTCACTTGATTTACAGTATCTCACAAAAGTGAGTACACCGCTCACATTTTTGTAAATATTTTATTATATCTTTTCATGTGAAAACACTAAAGAAATTACACTTTGCTACAATGTAAAGTAGTGAGTGTACAGCTTGTATAACAGTTTACATTTGCTGTCCCCTCAAAATAAATCAACACACAGCCATTAATGTCTAAACCACTTGCAACAAAAGTGAGTACACCCCTAAGTGAAAATTTCTTAATTAGGCCATGTGACTCGTTAGTGTTACAAGGTCTCAGGTGGGAATGGGGAGCAGGTGTGTTAAATTTGGTGTTATCGCTCTCTCTCGTACTGGTCACTGGAAGTTCAACATGGAACCTCATGGCAAAGAACTCTCTGAGGATCTGAAAAAAAAGAATTTTTGCTCTACATAAAGATGGCCTAGGCTATAAGAAGATTGAGAAGACCCTGAAACTGAGCTGCAGCAAGGTGGCCAAGACCATACAGTGGTTTAACAGGCCAGGTTCCACTCAGAGCAGGCCTTGCCATGGTCGACCAAAGAAGTTGAGTGCACATACTCAGCGTCATATCCAGAGGTTGTCTTTGGGAAATAGATGTATGAGTGCTGCCAGCATTGCTGCAGAAGTTGAAGGGGTGGGGGGTCAGCCTGTCAGTGCTCAGACCATACGCCGCACACTGCATCAAATTGGTCTGCATGGCTGTCGTCCCAGAAGGAAGCCTCTTCTAAAGATTATGCACAAGAAAGCCTGCAAACAGTTTGCTGAAGACAAGCAGACTAAGGACATGGATTACTGGAACTATGTCCTGTGGTCTGATAAGACTGAGATAAACTTATTTGGTATAGATGGTGTCAAACGTGTGTGGCAGCAACCAGGTGAGGAGTACAAAGGCAAGTGTGTCTTGCCTACATTCAAGCATGGTGATGGGAGTGTCATGGTCTGGGGCTGCATGAGTGCTGCCTGAACTGGGGAGCTACAGTTTATTGGGGGAACCATGAATGCCAACATGTACTGTGACATATTGAAGCAGAGCATGATCCCCTCTCTTCGGAGACTGGGCCGCAGGGCAGTATTCCAACATAATGACCCCAAACACACCTCCAAGATGACCACTGCTTTGCTAAAGAAGCTGAGGGTAAAGGTGATGGACTGGCCAAGCATGTTTCCATACCTAAACCCTATTGATCACCTGTGGGTTATCCTCAAACGGAAGGTGGAGGAGTGCAAGGTCTCTAACATCCACCAGCTCAGTGATGTCCTCATGGAGGAGTGGAAGAGGACTCCAGTGGCAACCTGTGAAGCTCTGGTGAACTCCATGTCCAAGAGGGTTAAGGCAGTGCTGGAAAATAATGATGGCCACACAAAATATTGACACTTTGGGCTCAATTTGGACATTTTCACTTAAGGGTGTACTCACTTTTATTGCCAGCGGTTTAGACATTAATGGCTGTGTGTTTACACTGTTATACAAGCTGTACACTCACTACTTTACATTGTAGCAAAGTGTCATTTTTTTCAGTGTTGTCACATGAAAAGATGTAATAAAATATTTACAAAAATGTAAGGGGTGTACTCACTTTTGTGAGATACTGGAAAATCATAACTTTGTAACAAGGTAAGAAGCAGTGGTGGTTAAGTTGTGTGAGACAAAAGTGTCAGGCAAGGACAGATTTTTAGTCCAGAAGTAGTCCAGTAAGAACTTTGATCTCCTAACAATTTTTTACCATTTAAACCTAGTCTGGTACCTGCTGTCCTAGGGATTGTACAAAGATTTTACTCTGAAAGATTCCTGACCATATTGTCAAGATCCATCCAACTTCATGATTAACAGCTGTCTCTCACTTGCTAATCTTCTTTTCAGCTATGCTTGTTCTAATAAATTCTTTGAAATATCTCAAGGTGTGTCAGTAAGACCCCTTTCACACTGGGGCGCTTTGCAGGCGCTACAGCGCTAAACATAGCATCTGCAAAGCGCCCTGTCTCTCCAATGTGAAAGCCCGAGGGCTTTCACACTGGAGCGGTGCGCTGGCAGGACGCTAAAAAAAGTCCTGCTAGCAGCATCTTTGGAACGGTGAAGGAGCAGTCTGTATACCACTCCTGCCTATTGAAATCAATAAGCAGCACAGCTATACCGCCGGCAAAGCGCTGCTTCAGCAGCACTTTGCGGGTGGTTTTATCTCTTTCTCGGCCGCTAGCGGGGCTAGTGGCGCTTTACCGCCGACGCACCCACCACCCCAGTGTGAAAGGGGCCTAAGTGCTGGGTGAGTGAGGTGTGTCATGTTCCAGTGAGCAGAGAAATCATAATACAATTCAGCGGCTCCTTTGGGGGTTGCACATTTTGATACCTGGGACCCTACTTTTATTGTGACCACAAAGTTGCACACAGAAGTTTGTAGAACATTGTGTATTTACTTTGTTTTGGAAAAATTAAAGAACTTTTGGATAAAATTTTGTTAAAGCATTTAAAAACAAAACAGAAACAGCCCAATCCCCACAACACTCATTATTATTCTGATCAATGTACAATTATAACTGGTAAGTAGAGCTTCAGGTAAAAGATAATCTAAAGAGAAAAAGAAAATCAGTGGCCTATAGGCCTTTTCTGGGCTTTAAGATGCCAACATCAGAACAACAAGAAAATCTTGCATGAAGACAATTTAGAATAGCATGATTGTTGAAGCAGTTTGTTTTAAAGATGTCACTTGCTACATTTGCTGTTATAAATACTTTTTTTCATCTTGCGGCTGCCTTTCATTTTAGTTTTTGTGCTTCATTTTCACATTATAGTGGTTGATTGAAAGCTGACAGGTATTAATCAGGAGTGCTGATGAATTAAAGATGAGGTGGTGCAGATGCCCCTCCAGTGAGGGATAAAAAAAAATCTAAGATTAATCTTTGAAAAGCCTGTCATAATGTTAATGGATGGGCCTCCCTCCTTCTTAAATCTTACAGTCTGCACTGTAGCAGCCATGCCTGGGAGGGCTATTCCATTAACCCTCTCTCACGCTCTAGTTATAAGATCAAGCGCAATGCTGGTTGTATTAAAGGAGAAGGAAAATGTCAGTTTTGGAAAACAAGAATAAAATAAAACCGCTATTAAACTAATTTTAAAGGATGCGTGAATAAGGTTGTTTATTGAGAATTTCAGGTGCTGAGCCATCTGCTCATCCTTAGTCGTGTTGCTGCAGCATGGACCCCCTGCATATTTATTCTGGTTAGCTGGACATATGGATGCAGACAGAAGATTATTGTTTTTTTATATTTTGAAAAATCTCTTAGTGTCATAATGAGTGCATCCAAGTCCTTGCTATCAGCCCCTAATTAAACTCTACAGGGCCTGATATTAGTCCATTCATTGCAAGCAATGTTAAAATCTGTTGGACTGATTGCTAATATAAGGCCACACATGGCCACCCTTGCAGTTTCATCCATATCAATCTTCTGCAGATCAGTAAAGTGCTTGGCATCCCCTGAACTCTGCCAATTATTATTATACAGGATTTATACAGTGCCAACAGTTTACGCAACACTTTACAATGTAGAGGGGGTAGGGTTGCCACCTCATCCCTTTAAACCCAAACACATATTAATTACACAGGTTCTGTGGCTGATTAAGGTGGTAATGAAACTCACTTGGATCTTTATCTGTGTTTAAATTAGCCTCAGACCCTGTGTAATTCATGTGTGTTCGGGTTTAACCACCTGGCATCCGCGCTATGGCCGAATGACGGCCACAGCGCGGACCTGAATTCCCGGGAGGCCGTCATATGACGGCCTCCCCTGTGCACATGCTCATGCTGTGCAGGGCGCGCGCCGAGTGCGCTGTAAACACCGAGTCACTGAGACTCAGGTGATCACCGATCTAAGGAAGGGGCCGGTCCCGGCCCCTTACCATGTGATCAGCTGTCAGCCAATGATCACATGATGTAAACAAAAGATCGGTAATCGTTTCTTTTTTTCTACTCACGCTGACAGCGTGAGTAGAAAAAAAAGCCGATCACCGGCTCAGATGTCAGGGACATCGGTCCTGAAGTGGAAGAGGCACATCTGCCTCATCAGTGCCATCTAATAGTGCCACCTAACAGTGCTCACAGTGCCACCTAACAGTGCCCACAGTGCCACCTAACAGTGCCACCTAACAGTGCCCACAGTGCCACCTATCAATGCCCACAAGTGCCACCTATCAATGCCCACAAGTGCCAGCTATCAATGCCCACCAGTAGTGCCAATCAGTGCCACCTAGCAGTGCTGCCTATCAGTGTAACTGATCAGTGCCCATCACTGCTGCCTACCAGTGCCCATCACTGCCGCCTCATCAGCGTACAGCAATGAAGGAGAAAAATTACCAGTTTTAAATTTTTTATAACAAAATATAAAAAAAATTTAATTTTTTTTAAAAAAAAAATTCAGTTTTTTACATTTTTTTAACAAAAAGTAAAAACTGCAGAGGTGATCAAATACCACCAAAAGAAAGCTCTATTTGTGGTGAAAAAATGATAAAAATTTCATATGGGTACAGCGTTGTATGACCGCGCAATTGTCATTCAAAGTGCGTCAGCGCTGAAAGCTGAAAATTGGTCTGGATAGGAGGGGGGTTTAAGTGCCCAGTAAGCAAGTGGTTAAAGGGATGAGGTGGCAACCCTAAGAGGGGGGGGCAGTACAATCTCAATATGGAAGGAATAGGGAGGGCCCTGCTCATGGAGCTTACAATCTAAATAGGAACAATTTTCCAAATCTCTTCTAGTTACCTTCCTTGAAATATAATCCTATAAACCCTTCAACTGATACTGAAGTGGCAATGAGGGTCAGTTTATATGGCCATAGTTATGTGTGTAGTAAGACTGATTTAGAATTTCAGCTAAGAATCATATTTCTTGTATTTCATCCTGAAACTTCTTATGACAGGTTGTGGTTCCTCTTTTTGTGCAAGAGCATACTGCAGAGAAACGAAAGTTTTGTATAAAGTTAAAAATATATAAGGTTTGCAGAACTTGTCTGGGTTAGGATGCATGGGTTGATTTTTAAAAGGTTAGAATGTTTTGTATAACTGAAGTGTACCGCCTGTTCGCTTGTGACGCAATATGCTGAAAATTATATGTACACTGTATGAACTGTATCTGACACTCTTGACATGTAGACACTAGTCGGGTCAGGAGTGTCCACTCATTATGGCCGAAAAGATGGAATAAATCTCCCATACCAGAGTTCTTTGTTCAACGTCATTTACCGATATTCTGCTACTTCAATACTAAAGTAAATTAAACTATAGCAAAAAAAAAAAAAAAAACTGTCAACATTGAGGATGCTCAGGACAGTGGGAGTGAGGTGTAAAACAGTATCATCCAGGAAAAAATCAAGGTAGCAGAAAATCTTGGGCTGAAAAATTTGTGCGAACAGATGGCAGGAATAGAAATGAGAAAGGAGTAAATTGAAAATGATGTTTCTACAAGGTTCATTATATGGGAAGATTGCATTTAACTCTTCAGTGGTTTTGCATTTTAATAAGAGAAAGTCTATTCTGATTAAGAGTATGTTGAATAGGACTAGTAAACAAAGAGGCAGGAAGATGAAGTCGTGTTTCTGTCTAATCTCTGATACAGCCCACAGGTCTACATCAAGGGAAACTCCTCTCATGCAAACACCATCTGTATTGTGATCATTAGCAGCAGCAGTAGGAGGTGTTTCTGAGTAATACTGACATTTGTCTGCTGTGGCCTGTGGAGAAGTGATCAGTTTAGTAAAGGCATTTTCAATAGAGCTTCATTTTATCACTGTATGTAATTAGAACATCAGATTTTTTTTTTAAGGCTTATTTATATTCCAAACAAAAATGTAATATATTGCAGCTTACCAGTGTTTGGATGTGGTGGCTGCATTCGTTTTCTTTTTCACATAATTTTCCCTTTTCTTTTCGCCTGATAAACCTGCCAGTAGCACACTTCCAATTCTAACATGAAAACACTGTATAAGGACAACAGAAATGGGACAGGACTACTTGGAACTCCTCCTGTCCCCTTGTACATAACATAGATGGGCAAGCTCCAGCAGTCCCCTAAATAATACTGTATAAGGCCCCTTTCACACTGAGGTGACTGTAAACTGCCAGTAAAACACTGAGCGTTTTTGAAGAGCTTTTCAGGCACTTTTGTGTTTACAAACGATTTTTATTATGTAAAAGGTCAAGGTATAAAACAATTACAATGATGGTACAGGTATACATACAAATATCTTTAACAGTGAATGTTGTACAGGAAATAAAAAAGGGTTATGGTTATTCAGATTAAATAATGCACAGTGTCATAAATATGCCAATTATCATGGAGGGAAGAAGGAAGGGCAATTACGTATGTGTTAAGGAGAGGAGGTGAGGAAAATAAAATAGAAATTTTTCTAAATCAGAGAGGTGGTGTCCCAGAGGGTCCACTTTTTTTGATAAAGAGGCATAGAGTCATATAACGTGTGGTGAATTTTTTCAGAAAGTCTGATGTTCGACATGGGGTTGAGAATTTGTGACCAAGGTACCGTAGTGGAGCGCCAATTGAAGGCTATAGCCCAATGAATGGAGCTGAGAAATGTGTGGATTAGCCTTGTGCTAGTCATTGGAATATCCTGTATAGGGGAGAATAGAAGACATATTTGGGGTGTAAGAGAAAACTTCCTACCGGATATTTTTTCAATGATTATGCTAGCCTTATGCCAGGTGTTTTTTATATGGGGACAATCCCAAAAGATATGTAAAAGTGTACCCTGAGAGGGGCAACCCCTAAAGCAGAGTGGGGATAGTGAGGGATAGAATGAGTTAAGTTTAGCGGGGGTAAGATACCATCTATAGAGCAATTTGATGGATGATTCTCTGATCGAGGTTGTTTTGGAACATTTATGGAGATTTGTAAAAATATTATCCCATTGATCAGGAGTAAATGAGGTATTTAGATCTGATTCCCATTGTAGCGTGGGATGTGACTTCTCAGGCATGTTGGTCTCATTTAAACTTTTATATTACCTGGAGATTAAACCACTATCACGGGGGAAAGAGATACAAATTTGCTCAAATTGTGTATAGGGGGGATGAAGTGTAAGTGAATGATATTTCTGATAGAATTGTCTTATATTTGTATAGTTCTCTAGTTCAGAAGGTGGAAAATCATATTTTATTTGTAGACTGGAGAAAGTGAGGAATGAATTGTTGTGGGAGAGCGATTTTAAATGTGTTAGGTTATGTGACTTCCAATTTGTTATAGAGTTTGGATCTTGAGCTCTGTCTGGGAGGGGGAAACGAGGGTCACCTAGAAAGGAGGCCAAGGAGGGAATGTCAGAGGATAATTTGAATTTAGAGGCTTGTCTGTTCCATAGTTGAAGGGTGTGAGTGACGATGAGATTTAGGGGTCTAATTTTTTGTGGTGGGATAGTCTTGGACCAGAGAAGTCCTTGTAGATTGTAGGGTAGGACGGATTCTTCCTCAAACCGGAGCCAATGGATTTGAAGTGAGGGGGCATACCATTGGGCTAATTGGGTAAATCTGGCCGATAGATAATAAAGCCAAAGATTAGGAATGCTGAGGCCTCCTTTTCCTTGGGGTCTAAACATAAGGGAATAGCTAAATCTGGGTTTCTTGTTTAGCCATATGAATTTGTTGATCTCTCTCTGTAAGGAATCTAATGTTTTTTTTATGTAGAATAATAGGAAGGGCTCTGAAAAAAAATAAAAGCTTGGGTAGTATCATCATTTTTACAGCCACTATTCTACCCGAGAATGAAATCTGGTATGATGACCAAAGTTTAAGTAAATTTTTAATACTATTAAATAAAGGAGGATAGTTTGCATGGTAAAACGTTTTATAGGAAGAAGTAATTTGGATGCCTAGATATCTAAATGAATCCATATTCCAATTAAATGAGAATTTGTCCTTAAGTGAAGCTATTAAGGCTGGAGGAATATTGATTGGTAAAGCTGAGCATTTACATAGATTTATACTCAGGCCTGTCAGGTCGTGGAAGATGGCAAGGGTTTTAGTTAGGTTGGGTAGGGAGATAAGAGGGTCGGTTATAAACAGAAGCACGTCATCTGCGTAGAGACTTAGTTTGTATTCCTTGGATCCCTTGGAGTATCCTTTAATGTCTATGTTATTTCTAATCGCGCAGGCAAGGGGTTCTATCGCGAGGGCGAAAAGTAGAGGGGAGAGGGGGCAACCCTGTCTGGTACCTTTGGTTAGGGGGAAAAAGTCTGATTTGTTGCCTGGGAGTTTGATACGAGTTTGTGGATTGTGATAGAGAGCCTTAAAACCATGTAAGAATTCATTGATGATGCCATATTTGGGGAGTAGAGTGTCAAGATATTGCAGTAATTCTGTACTTGGACGACCTACTCCTTTTTGCCCCCTCCAGGGAAAGATTGCTAGACGACCTCGGAAAAACCCGAGGTCATCTAGAAACCTTGGGTTGGATCATAAATATGCAGAAGTCAAATTTCAATCCGGCCCAGAAAATACTATTCCTGGGGTATCAGATCTGTTCAAGGGAACAGAAGATTTTTCTCCCAGAAGAGAAAAAGGTGAAAGTCCAGAAGGTGGTAGCGTCCTTACAGGCAAGCCAGGAATTATCGGCCCGACAAGTGATGTCATCCCTAGGAACCCTAACCGCAACCATACCAGCCATTCAATGGGCAAGGTTACATTTCAGGCCTCTCCAGACTTTTCTCCTGAGAATATGGAATCACAAGACAGAATCTCTGGAAGCAGTGGTGAAAATACCCACCAAAATCAAAAGATCACTTTGGTGATGGAGAAGACAGGAGAATCTGTCAAAGGGCCTGCTCTGGTCATTTTCAATAGAAAAGGTGGTAACGACAGATGCCAGTGTATGGGGTTGGGGAGCTCACTTAGATCAAGACTTCACGCAAGGAATGTGGTCTCGGACAGAAGCAAAGAGGTCCTCAAATTGGAGGGAACTAAGGGCAGTCGCCTTAGCATTAGATGCCTTCTCTCCTATCCTTCAAGGTTCCCATGTCCGGGTCCTCTCAGACAATGCCACTACCATAGCCTACCTAAACAAACAGGGGGGCACAAGAAGCAAAACACTTCAGTTGCTAGCTTCAGAGATCCTGATTTGGGCAGAAAATCATGTACGGTCCTTATCAGCAGTCCACCTCAAAGGCACCTTAAATGTAGTGGCAGATTATCTAAGCAGAAGGCGGATTCAGGAGTCAGAATGGAGCTTGAATCCGGAAATCTTTGCAATGATTACCAGGGCCTGGGGTCAACCACAAATAGACCTATTTGCATCAGAAGAAAATACACATCTCCCAGTATTTTTCTCGATTCACAGAAACGACAGGGCCCAGGGGACGGATGCGTTAATTCAGCCCTGGAACTTCCATCTGGGTTACGCATTTCCTCCTTTCCAACTTATCCCGTTGGTGTTAAGGAAGATACAGAGGGAGAAGGTGGCAGTAATCCTAATTACTCCCTTTTGGCCAAAAAGGGCATGGTTTTCCACCATTCTACAGATGGCAGTCAAACCATTTTGGCGGCTGCCTCTCCGGTAAGACCTGCTCCTACAGGGTCCAATACAGCATCTGGGAGTGGCCAGTCTAAGCCTCACGGCCTGGTTTCTGAGGAGCAGTTGTTAAGAAACAATGGTCTGTCACAACCCTTGGTAACTACCTTACTTTCCAGTAGGAAAATAATGACCAGAAAAATCTATGCTAAATATTGGAAAGTCTGGTCCAAGATGGCCATCTGAGAGGTCGCATATACCGGAGCTCTGCTGGCACAGGTTAAAAAATCCTGTCTCCCCTGGGCACTGTGAGCAGTGAAGAGGAGGAGAATATACTCGGGTGAGAACCCGCTCATCCGAGGCAGCCGTGGGTGAGGATCCGTCTCTCACAGAGGGAGGAAGTGAGATCCCTGTCCCCCCTGCCCGCTAGTGTGGAGAGCAGCGCCACGAGGCAAAGTATCACACTGTCCCGTCCAGGAACGGTGTGGAGCAGCGGCGGTGACATCACTCAGATGAGACGTCGCTCATCCAGGGCAGCCGTGGGTAAGGGGAAGAAGCTCCGATTCCCACAGTCAGAGGAGGTGGAAACCCTGTCCCCCCCGCATGTGTGGAGCGCCGTGCTGAGAGGAAATACAGTATGGCGACACAGACAGAGCCTCCTGAGCCACAGGAGCTAGATGTCCCCCCTCATCCCAGCTCCTCCTATCATCCCAGCTTCGTTGCAGACATAATGTCAGCGATAGCTGTGTGTCAGGCCACACTCACAACTAAAATAGAAGCTGTACAGCTTGATATGGGGTGATGAGACAGGATGTGGACAAGCTCAGATCCCGTGTTTCAGAGACGGAGCAGCGAATCAGTCGCACAGAAGATACGGTCGCTGAGCACTCATCGGCGCTCCGTAACCTACAAGCAAAGATGAAGGCGCTGGAGTACAAGGCAGACAACGCGGAGAACCGCAAAAGGAGAAACAATCTCCATATAGTGGGCTTGCTCTCCATGATTGGGATGGGGGTGCGGGGAGGGGGGTGGGATTGGTTGCTCCCCAAAGGATGGGGGGGGGGTTGGGGAAGTTTCATTGTTCTTTCATTGTTTGTTATTATGCAGTTAGTGTGGTGCTTGCTGCCTTATTTGTTGTTGTAAGCCTTGAAATACGGAATTGTTTACTACAATCGCTGATGATTGGTTTGTCCCATGGGGTACATATGCTGCCTAGCGTCTCTATTATACCGCAGGCGACCTGTGTAACCCGGACCCGAGTGCTGTTTTTTCTACATGTCTACAAATGTCCCAAGTCAAAATAATCTCATGGAATGTTCGTGGCCTGAATGCGGCAGTGAAGAAGTCCCTGGTGTTTAAATTTCTTCAAAAACATAAGCCACATGTCTGCATACTGCAGGAAACGCACCTCCAGGGCTCCAAAATTAATGGGCTTCGGAAACCCTGGGTCAGTGAACATTTCCATGCGACCTATTCCAATTACTCCTGTGGTGTAAGTATTCTAATACGAAAGGCCCTGCCTTTTCAAGTATTGGAGGTGCGCACTGACCCGGATGGGAGGTATATTATCCTGCACGTTAGCATATATAACAAAAAAATGGTTTTGGTGGGATTGTACTTACCCCCTCCAGCTTCAGTCAGTATACTAAATGATATTATGAACATGGTTCTACGGTATGACACTCCAGCTATACTTCTGTTGGGGGACTTTAAAATGGTTCCTTGCCCAGACCTGGATAGACTACAGGGGAAATCACGAGGTACCTCGGCATTGAAGCAGTGGGCCTCTACTTTTGTCTTGACAGATGTGTGGAGACATTTGCACCCAGAGACGAGAGAGTACACGTGCCATTCTGCCTCCTTTAAATCTCTATCACGCATAGACCTGGCCTTTGCATCCTCTGACAGCCTTCGTTGGGTTACCGAAGCGAGCGTGCTCCCGCGAGGGGTGTCAGATCATGCCCCCCTTAGCTTAACCCTCGCCCTGTCGGCCTCGCCTGCAACGAGGCTGTGGCGTCTGTCCAGGTTTTGGGCAACGGACGATCAGCTACAAGAACCTATCATGGAATCTGTGTGTAACTATTGGTCAATGAATGGGGATACTGAATCTCCTACTGTACAGTGGGACTCTTTTAAGGCATGGGTCAGAGGTGCGTATATATCCCGCATTGCGGCACTTCAAAGAGAGGGCGCTCGCTCATTGGAAGTTCTGGAGGTGGTGGCGGCAGGGTTGGAGGCAGACAATGTCTCCTCTCCGTCTCCGGACAGGTATCGGGTGTGGCAGAGGTCCCTGAGACAACTATCACTACTACGTGTAGAGAATACGAAAAAGGCCCTATTTTACTCCCAACAAAAAGTATTTGAGCATGGTGGAAAGAATGGCAGGTTACTGGCATGGTTGGCAAAAAGCCAAAATCCCACAACACATATTGCTAGCGTCCGGGGTGCAGATGGACATCTATTGGTTGCCCCAGACCTTATCAATCAGCGGTTTCTGCAATTCTTCAGGGGACTGTACGAGTCCAGAGTAGAATATTCAACCAATGAATTAACTGCTTTTTTGGACCTCGTCAAGTTTCCGATGCTGGATGAGGAGGACAGGGAACGCCTAGAGGCGGATATTTCCTTAGAGGAAATACAGTTGGCCACTGGGAATCTACAGGCGGGAAAAACCCCAGGCTCGGATGGCCTACCAGCTGAGTTTTACTCTAACTTCACTGAAATTTTAGCCCCTAAGCTAAAGAGCCTATTCGTGGACTTGTCGTCTTTAGATGCTCTCCCAGAATCTATAGAAGAGGCGGTCATAGTGTTAATTCCCAAACCTGGCAAGGATGCTCGTGACTACTGTGCCTCGTACAGGCCTATTTCATTGTTGAATGTGGATGCAAAGATCCTGGTAAAAGTGCTGGCTCTTCGTCTATCCACTGTCATTGAGGATCTAATACATGTCGATTAAACGGGATTCATGCCGGGAAAGGGAACGGACATCAACTTGAGACGCCTTTTTCTAAACCTTTCTATACCACACGATCATCAGGGCACAAGAGTCATTGCATCGCTGGATGCTGAAAAGGCGTTCGACTCGGTAGAGTGGGTGTATTTGTGGGAAGTACTGGAGAGATATGGGTTCGGCCCTAAGTACATCCGCTGGCTCAGGATGCTCTACCGAGCACCCAGGGCACGGGTTCGCACAAATGATTGGCTGTCTGACGTGTTCACTCTTTGTAGGGGTACGAGGCAGGGATGTCCTTTGTCTCCCTCCCTCTTCGCCCTGGCCCTGGAACCACTGGCAATTTTAATTAGAGAGTCACCTGCAGTTAGGGGCCTAAGAGTGGGACAACTGGAGGAAAAAATATCCTTATATGCAGACGATGCCTTATTATACCTGAACGACGCTGGTCCATCGCTGGCAGCGGCCTTAAAACTTTTTGACACATTCAGTACTTTTTCAGGAATTCGGATCAACTGGTCCAAGTCTATCTTTTTTCCTATAGATGACGGTGCGGCACGGGTGTCCCTGTCTTCTCCACTGCAGTGGGTTGAGGAATTTAGATACCTGGGGGTGCTAGTCACCAGACGGACGTCAGATTTTTTTGACCGCAACCTCCAACCACTACTGACTTCGCTTAAGGCATGCTGTGTGTCCTGGTCCGGGCTCCCGCTAAATTTGATAGGTCGAATTAACCTAGTCAAAATGATGCTTCTTCCACGTTTTAACTACATTTTTCGCAACTGGATCCCCTTGTCCTTTTTTAAAGAAATAGAAACTATACTCATTTCCTTCATTTGGAATGGAACTTCCCCTCGTGTGGCAAAAACCACTCTATATCTTCCTCCCAGGCTGGGTGGGCTGGCATTACTAAACGTCAGGGTCTACTTTTGGGCGGCGATGCTGGTGTCTGTATATTGGTGGTTCCAAGGTTCTAGAGCTAATGCGGCCATATGCCTAGAAGCGGCTTTTTTGGGATCTTTACTGGATCTCCGGAACTTAATCTATCGGGGGGCGCGGGCATATCAGTCTTACCAGGACCTACATACACTACATGGCGGGCCTGGAGGGCAGCTACACAACGCTTCTCAGCTCCTGGCCAGCTGTCCCCTGCTCAACCACTTTGGGGCAACCCAGGGCTGCCCCACTTTCGTACCATTCCAGACCCACAGCTATGGGCGAGATATGGGGTTAAAACACTTGGCGATGTAATGCCAACATGTAATGCCAACAGGCACCCTCCCGAGCTTTTCATTATTATCCCAGAAGTTCGGACTGCCTGGCTGGATGCAATTTCGGTACTTCCAGTTGCGGCAGGACGCTAATGCTCAATTCCCCAGATCTCTGATCCTCAAGAGCAGCTCCATTGAGGAGCTTTTGACATCAGGAGATCTACGCAAACCACTATCGGCCTTGTACGGCGCTCTATTGTGCACTGATCTTCCCAGGATGGAAAAGCTGTGGGAGTTTTGGAAGAGGGATATCCCATCATTAGATAGGGAGGACTGGGAGGATTGCTTGGAGTTGGGCCCAAAGCTTGTAATTTCGTCTCGGGATAAGCTGATGCAGGTCAAATTTCTACATCGCGTATATTATACCCCTGAGAGACTAAACAGAATCTTTCCGGAGCGAGACTCAGTATGCCCCCGCTGTAGAGTGCAGCAGGGTACTTACTTACATATGTTCTGGGAGTGCCCCTCAATATTACCATATTGGGAGGCGGTGTACGCCAAAATTAATACTAGAACACAACTTGCCTTAATACCCGCCCCCTCCCTTACTCTACTAGGAATCCATGAGGACGACCAGCGTCCTCACCATTTGAAGCTGCTTATATCGCACCTCCTGCTGAAATACTGCTGAAATGGCTACCTCCTCTTAGACCAGAGGTGGTGGCATGGGAGGCGATGGTCAATGCAGCCCTGCCTCTATACAAAATGACTTACTCTAATAGGGGTTGCCATTGGAAGTTTGAGAAGGTCTGGGCTCCTTGGACTTTGACCTGAGCACATATTATATATTATATACGATTAAGGGTAGAGGGTCGTCTGACCTCGACAGAATTGATGTCTCAAATATTCTTGTTATACTATGTGCTGTGCCATACACTTAGAAATCGCTAATCCTGTTAGGTTGTGAACATTGGGGGACTATATACACTCTTACAGTTAAAATTCAATGTAATACTTACTGCATATGGCAAGAAGATACTCTAACATGTCGATCTATGTACATCTGTAATCTGTATTTTGCTTTCTTACTTTTTTTTCAATAAAGCACCACTGTTTGTTAAAAAAAAAAATATTGGAAAGTCTTCAACTCTTTCTGTCTTTCGACTAAAAGAAAAGTAAGAAATTTAGTGTCAATTTTGGAATTCCTTCAAGAGGGGGCAGACAAAGGCTTGTCAGTCAGCACCCTTAAGGTACAAATAGCTGCTTTGGGAGTATTTCTAGAAAGACCAATCTCTTCTGAGCCCTTGGTTAAAAGATTTTTCAAGGCGCTTACCAGATCCAGACCAGCTCCGGCTAAGCACTTTCCCAATTGGGATCTATCAGTGGTCCTGCAAGCCCTCACAAAGGAACCTTTTGAACCACTACAAGAAATCTCTCTAAGGAACCTTACTCTTAAAACCTTGTTTTTAGTTGCAATAACGTCAGCAAGGAGAATTGGTGAGCTGCACGCCCTATCTGTTAAAGGACCCTTTTTAACTATCTACACGGATAGGATTATACTTAAAACCGATCCGGGCTTTTTGCCAAAGGTGGCGTCAGCCCACAATAGGTTGCAGGAGATCATCCTGCCAACCTTTTGCTCTAACCCCTCGGGGGAAAAAGAAGGCAAATTACACAATTTGGATGTAAGAAGGACTTTATTACAGTATCTGGAGGTAACAAGTAACTTTCGGTCCTCGGACTCTCTGTTTATACTTTTTTCTGGTAAGAAGAAGGGCCAACAAGCTTCTAAGGGGTCAATAGCTAGATGGCTTAAATCGGCTATTCTAGCAGCCTACTCTCAATCGGGGCTATCTCCCCCCGCTGGGAATTAAAGCACATTCTACCAGGGCTCAGGCCACTACATGGGCAGAAATAGCTGGTGCCACCCCAGATCAGATTTGTAAGGCGGCTACGTGGTCAAGTTACCTTACGTTTGTCCGTCATTACAGGCTGGATCTTCTGTCAGCAAGTGAACAAACTTTTGGCAGAAAGGTCTTACAGGCTGTGGTCCCTCCCTAAGTGGGTAAGTCTCTATTATCCTCTCAAGGTGCTGTCCTGAAAGACGTTAAGGGAAAAATCAAGTTAGACTTACCGGTAACTTGTTTTCCAGGAGTCTTTCAGGACAGCAGCAACCCGCCCTTATTGTATTAAATTACTATGCTGTGACTAACCATATTCTGATTATGTGTTCCAGCTTGGGCCGGAGGTTCTCTACTACTACTGATGATAAGTGGGAAGGAGCCTCCTTTTAAACTTTGGTGGAGGTGTGTTTCCTGTCAAGTGGGTGGAGCCACGCTCTCAAGGTGCTGTCCTGAAAGACTCCTGGAAAACAAGTTACCGGTAAGTCTAACTTGATTTTTTTTTTTAAAGTGGCACTTCACTCTCTCAATCAACGTTGACTAATTTTAATCCTTTATGCTGCTGGTGTTAGTAAAACGATAGGAAACTATATCATATTTACTATTTTTATACTTTTTTTTTTTGTATTTCTTGGTTTCTAGGCCAGGGCAAACTATGTCATCTGTCCCAGGAGTTAGCAGGAGGGGGTGAGGGGGGAATAGGTTTTCTCTTACCCAAAATGGTCATGACCAGAAGTGCTGAGGTGTGTTTTTCAAAGCAAAATAAAACATTAAAACATGGATGGGTGAGTTTGCTTTGAATATTAAAAATGAATTAAATAGCATTTTGGGTTTGTGGTGCTCAGATGCAGTAAATTCTGCTTTAATAAAGGACTTGTCAAATGTTTGGGTGTCTTTATTTCTAGGTTACTTTTTTTGTGAATGAGTAGTAGGATACCAATAATACCCCTGCCTGCAGACCACCACAACCATAGGGCAAAGGTTGTGGAGAAGAGACCCTTGTCCTCAACAATGTCGGAAAAGGTGCTTTGCCAGGTCAAGACAGCCCTTCCCATGTTAAGGGCATATGACCTGGTATGATTCAGGAAAGGAACTCCCCCTTTCCTGGCCAGCCCGGCTACATGTTCAGATTAAGGATCTGATATGGATATTTGGAGGGATATCACACTTTTTTTTTTTTGCATTGGGTGCCCTCTTAAAATTAATACCAGACTCATAGGGGTTGATTTATATATATATTTTTATAGGGGTTGATTTGTTATGGGCAAAAAGGCTGTGCACTTTGCACTCTGCAAGTGCAGTTGCTCCAGAGCTTAGTAAATTAACAGAAACTCTGCAGACTTTTATCATCCAATCATGTGTCAGCAAAAATGCATTTTTTTGTTGTTTTCCTTGCACGTGATTGGGTATTCTTTGCAAAGTGAAACTCTACCTCATTTACTAAGCTCTGGCGCAATTGCACTTGCAGAGGGTAACTGCACTTTGCAAAGTGCACAGTCTGTTTGCCTTTAGTAAATCAACCCCATAGGGTCTGGTATGCATTTTGGGGGGGAAACCTACACATTTTTGTCATTCTTGATATGGGGAATATTTACAAAAGGCAAATCCACTTTGGATGTGCCATTTAAGTGCAAAGTGCACTTGACATTGAACTGAAAGTGCACTTTGAAGTTCAGTCGCTGTAGATTCCATGCAAGGAAAATAAAAAGCAGCATTTTAGCTTGCACATAATTGGATGATAAAATCAGCAGAGCTTCCCCTCATTTCAGATCTTCCTCTCAGATCTACAGTGACTGCACTTAAATGGCACAGCTGACGTGGACTCTACTCACTGGTGAGCTCTACACTTAGGCTAAACAACCCCCAACATCAGAGTGTATTAACCACTTAAGGACTAGCCTCGTTTTGAGATTTGGGTGTTTACAAGTTTACCTAGAACCTCCAAACATTATATATTATTTTTTTTTCTAACACCCTAGAGAATAAAATGGCGGTCATTGCAATACTTTTTTTTCACACTGTATTTGCGCAGCGGTCTTACAAGCGCACTTTTTTTGGAAAAAATTTACTTTTTGGAATAAAAAAAATAAGACAACAGTAAAGTTAGCCCAGTTCTTTTCATATTATGTAAGATAATGTTACACCAAGTAAATTGATACCCAACATGTCACGCTTCAAAATTGTGCCCGCTCGTGGAATGGCGTCAAACTTTTACCCTTAAAAATCTCCATAGGCGACGTTTAAAATATTCTACAGGTTGAGTTACAGAGGAGGTCTAGGGCTAGAATTATTGCTCTTGCTCTAATGATTGCGGTGATACCTCACATGTGTGGTTTGACCACCGTTTTCATATGCGGGCGCTACTCACGTATGCGTTCGCTTCTCCGTGCGAGCTCATCGGGACGGGGTGCTTTAAAAAAATTATTTTTTCTTATTTATTTTACTTTATTTTATTTTTTCACTTTAAAAAAAAAAAAAAAATGGATCACTTTTATTCCTATTACAAGGAATGTAAACATCCCTTGTAATAGAAAAAAGCATGACAGGTGCTCTTAAATATGGGATCTGGGGTCAAAGACCTCAGATCTCATATTTTGACTTAAATGCTAAAAAAAAAATTGTCATTTGAAAAAATGACAACAAAAAATGGCCCTTTAAGACGTATGGGCGGAACTGACGTTATGACGTCGCTTCCGCCCTCCTATGGTATGGAGACGGGTGGGGGCCATCTTCCCCTCACTCATCTCCATACTACAGACATGATGGGTCCCAATCTCCTCCGCCGCTACCGACGGCCCCAGTAAGCGGCGGAGGGCGCGAGAGAGCGGCGGGAGGGGGGTGGCACCTCTCTCGCCGCCGATAACGATGATCTTGCGTCAAATCCATCACAGAGACCACCATTATCATAAACACGACCGACTCCTGAAAAGATGGATACCTCAGTTGTGGCAGCAGCTGCTGCCGTTACCGAGATATCCATCTTTTAAGTGCCGATGTATATGTACAGGAGCCGGTCGGTAAGTGTTTAAAGTACCTTGCTTCCCAGAATATAGGAAGCAGGCAGAAGAGGCACTGGGGACTAGTTTGGCAATGCGGTCAGGAGCTATGTATCGGAGAGTACTTTATTAGTTTTCTTAAGCTAATATGTTAGGTTAGTGTTTTGTTACAGTGACCCACATTTTGTTCTAGACAGCTATGTCCAGGGATTCTCCAAGGTCCCTTTCCCATTTATCTATTTATCGGAGCTTGGATAAACCCTTTGCATTAGTATGGTTGCTCATTAATTTTATTTATTTTCTATATTAATTTTATTTAGTATACAAAATGATTATGTTCCTTATTCTCCCTGCAACCAATCACCGTCACAGCAGTCATGTTTATGTTATTATGTATTATGTATCAGTTTATCTATCTATTTTGGTTTAAGCATGATTTATAAATGAGTCAAGTGCAGTGTAGAAGTCTGCCAACTGAGAATTGCAACTTTGTTTTAAAGTACAGAAATATTCATTATTATCTGTTTAATTTAAACACACTTCCACTATCTAGTCATTAGTAATGACATAAGTTTACTTTTTATTGTATAATTTTAAACTCAAGGACCATTCACACTAGGTGCGGTGGAATTGTGTTGGGTGGCTATTCCAGTACAGTCCCACCACAAGGTAAGGCAAAATGCCTTGGGGGTTATTTACTAAAGGAAAATCCACTTTGCACTACAAGTGCAGTCGCTGTAGATCTGGGAGTGGGGGGGGGGGACATGCATGGAAAAAATAACAGCATTTTAGCTTGCACATAATTGGATGATAAAATCAGCAGTGTTTCCCCTCATTTCAGATCATCCCCTCATATCTACAGCGACTGCACTTCCAAGTGCACTTACAGTAAATAACCCCCCCTTGTCTCCTATGAGCCTGGTTCACACATTCGTGTTGCGGTGGTGTGCAGGTGGTATGCTCTGAAAAAAGTATGGCCGTGCTTTTTTCCATAGCAGCATAGTGCAAGACAATCCATCTCCTTGCGCTGCACGATAGCCATTAGAAATAAATGAAAATGTAGTTTCTAACTTTTTTCTTTTTTTTTTTTAACGTGAAGAGTGCGTTTGGTGCATTGGCACTGCAGTTACCCTGCCAGATTGCAAAACACACACCAGCCACTGAGGTCGATTTACTAAAGGCAAATCCACTCTGCACTACAAGTGCACTTGTAAGTGCAGTCGCTGTAGATCCGAGTTCCCGCTCTGCTGATTTTATCATCCAATCATTCAAGCAAAAATGCTGTTTTTTATTTTCCTTGCATGTCCCCCTCAGATCTATAGCGACTGCACTTAAAGTGCACTTGTAGTGCAAAGTGGATTTGCCTTTAGTAAATAAACCCCATAGAGGGTCATTCACTAAGAAAAGAACAAAATATTACAGCACACACATGCAAAAAAGACATTTACCCCCAGCAAGGCTTATTTAAAACACCTAGACATTTTCAAAAAACATTATAAAAAAATATGGGGATTTGGTCACACCATATTGCTATACTGTATGGTGCTTAAGCCCACTTACTGCGACAAAGTACCCCATGATTGGGTCCTACACTATCCATAGACTGAGTGATCCTGCTTCTCTGAACCATGGGAGCAATACACTCCTCTATATGGGAGAAGTTGAGGTCTCCACCCATGGCACAGGTGGAAGCTAATGAGAGGTGCTAATGAGTGAGTGGGGTGCTCCCTCACCCAAAAGGATTTGGTCAGAATCCATACAATAGATAAAAGATATTTGGGGGCACACCCTAAAAGATGCCTTAAAGATGGTGCAGCCATAAGACCACAACAGAACAAAATATTACAGCACACACATAAAAAAAGACATTTACCTCCAGCAAGGCTTATTTAAAACACCTAGACATTTTCAAAAAACATTATCAAAAAATGTGGGGATTTGGTCACACCATATTGCTATATGGTGCTTAAGCCCACTTACTGCGACAAAGTACCCCATGATTAGTGGGTCCTACACTATCCATAGACTGAGCGATCCTGCTTCTCTGAACAATGGGAGCAATACACTCCTCTATATGGGAGAACTAGAGGTCTCCACCCATGACACAGGTAGACACTAATGAGTGGTACTAATGAGGGAGTGGGGTGCTCCTCGCCCAAAAGGATTTTGTCAGAATCCATACAATAGACAAAAAATATATTTGGGGGGGCACACCTTAAAGTGTCCACCTGTGTCATGGGTGGAGACCTCAAGTTCTCCCATATAGAGGAGTGTATTGCTCCCATGGTTCAGAGAAGCAGGATCTTCCAGTCTGTGGATAGCGTAGGACCCACTAATCATGGGGTACTTTGTCACAGTAAGTGGGCTTAAGCACCATACAGTATAGCAATATGGTGTGACCAAATCTCCATATTTTTTGATAATGCTTTTTGAAAATGTCTAGGTGTTTTAAATAAGCCTTGCTGGAGGTAAATGTCTTTTTTGCATGTGTGTGCTGTAATATTTTGTTCTTTTCTTAGTGAATGACCCTCTATGGGGTTTATTTACTAAAGGCAAATCCACTTTGCACTACAAGTGCACTTTAAGTGCAGTCGCTATAGACCTGAGGGGGACATGCAAGGAAAATAAAAAACAGCATTTTTGCTTGAATGATTGGATGATAAAATCAGCAGAGCGGGAACTCGGATCTACAGCGACTGCACTTACAAGTGCATATGTAGTGCAGAGTGGATTTGCCTTTAGTAAATCGACCTCAGTGGCTGGTGTGTGTTTTGCAATCTGGCAGAGTAACTGCAGTGCCAATGCACCAAACGCACTCTTCATGTTAAAAACAAAAAAAAGTTTGAAACTACATTTTAATTCATTTCTAATGGCTATCGTGCAGCGCAAGGAGATGGATTGTCTTGCACTATGCTGCTCTGGAAAAAAGCACGACCATACTTTTTTCAGAGCATACCACCTGCACACCACCGCAACACGAATGTGTGAACTAGGCTCATAGGAGACAAGTGGGGGTTATTTACTGTAAGTGCACTTTGAAGTGCAGTCGCTGTAGATCTGAGGGGATGATCTGAAATGAGGGGAAGCACTGCTGATTTTATCATCCAATTATGTGCAAGCTAAAATGCTGTTATTTTTTCCATGCATGCCCCCCCCCCCCCCCCCCCAGATCTACAGCAACTGCACTTGTAGTGCAAAGTGGATTTTCCTTTAGAAAATAACCCCCAAGGCATTTTGCCTTACCTTGTGGTGGGACTGTACTGGAATAGCCACCCAACGCAATTCCACCGCACCTAGTGTGAATGGTCCTTGAGTTTAAAATTATACAATAAAAAGTAAACTTATGTCATTACTAATGACTAGATAGTGGAAGCGTGTTTAAATTAAACAGATAATAATGAATAATTCTGTACTTTAAAACAAAGTTACAATTCTCAGTTGGCAGACTTCTACACTGCACTTGACTCATTTATAAATCATGCTTAAACCAAAATAGATAGATAAACTGATACATAATACATAATAACATAAACATGACTGCTGTGACGGTGATTGGTTGCAGGGAGAATAAGGAACATAATAATTTTGTATACTAAATAAAATTAATATAGAATTAAATAAAATTAATGAGCAACCATACTAATTCAAAGGGTTCATCCAAGCTCCGATAAATAGATAAATGGGAAAGGGACCTTGGAGAATCCCTGGACATAGCTGTCTAGAACAAAATGTGGGTCACTAACAAAATGCTCACCTAACATATTAGCTTAAGAAAACTAATAAAGTACTCTCCGATACATAGCTCCTGACCGCATTGCCAAACTAGTCCCCAGTGCCTCTTCTGCCTGCTTCCTATATTCTGGGAAGCAAGGTACTTTAAACACTTACCGATCGGCTCCTGTACATATACGTTGGCATTTTAAAGATGGATATCTCGGTAACGGCAGCAGCTGCTGCCACAACCGAGGTATCCATCTTTTCAAGAGCCGGTCGTGTTTATGATAATGGTGGTCTCTGCGATGGATTCAACGCAAGATCACCGTTATCGGCGGTGAGAGAGGTGCCACCCCCCTCCCGCCACTCTCTCGCGCCCTCTGTCGCTTACCGGAGCCGTCGGTAGCGGTGGAGGCGATCGGGACCTATCATGTCAGTAGTATGGAGACGAGTGAGGGGAAGATGGCCCCCATCCGTCTCCATACCATAGGAGGGTGGAAGCAACGTCATAACGTCAGTTCCGCCCATACGTCTTAAAGGGCCATTTTTTTGTTGTCATTTTTTCAAATTACTTTTTTTTTTTTAGCATTTAAGTCAAAATATGAGATCTGAGGTCTTTGACCCCAGATCCCATATTTAAGAGGACCTGTCATGCTTTTTTCTATTCCAAGGGATGTTTACATTCCTTCTAATAGGAATAAAAGTGATCCAATTTTTTTTTTTAAAGCACCCCGTCCCGACGAGCTCACGCGCAGAAGTGACCGCATACGTAAGTAGCGCCCGTCATCGTTTTCATCCTACCTCGTTCCGAACGGGTGCATGCAAGCCGGCCGGCTGTTTTATTTCCTATGTACCTTCTACCGCAAATTTTAATGTAAGTGTGTACATTCCTTGTCTTAATAAATGGTTATACTGATTCACACTATGGAGAAAATTCTTTATTCCCCTGGGTCCCCCCGGTATGTCGATTGAATCCACCGCACGGAGAGATCCTGCCTGCCCCTTCCCTGTGAGGATATTTGAGGAGTCGGTTTCCCCTGAGTGGACGTCCATAGATAAGCTGATATTTAGCTTACCTCTGGTAAGCGTACATCTAATAAGGTGGAGGATTCCTCACTGGGTGTTGGGTGTTTTTTTTTTTTTTTTTTAAATCTTTATTTATCATTTTTCAATACAAAACATTTCCCGAAGAGGGCATGCCAGTAATACAAATCCCTCTATAAAATCATAAAAAATAGACAGACTGACTCCACATGCCCGCCCAATCCCCCCCACCCATCCCCTACCCCCCCCTGCGAGATGTACTTCTGTGGGTGCTAATCGCGACTTACTCGCTCCCTCCTCCATGATTGACCCTTCTTTGTTATGCCCTTTTTATATGATCTCCCCTAAATAGGACCATGATTTTTTAAATTTAAGCCAGCCTGCCCATTTCCCCCCATGCTCCTTATCCTCATCCAGTTCCATTCCCCACCGGTCTAAGCACTCAACATTAAATATTTCATTGAGATCAAATAACCAGTCTCGCGTTTTGGGGCTTGAGGGGTTCAGCCAGTTTAGGGCAATCTGTCTCTTGGCCGTATCTAGTATTATAGGGAGCAAGGAGGTTTTGTAACTCTTGGCTGAGTCCTGAGTGCCGTGGAAGAGACAGACCCATGGGTCTTCCTCAATTTCCCTCCCCGTGATTTCCTTTGTCAGAGACAGGATTTTTTTCCAGAAGACCTTGATGATGGGGCATTCCCACCAGATATGGGACATTGTGCCCACGGTTGGGCATCCCCTCCAACAGGTGTTGCCCTTTGTCCCATCCATCTTGCTTACTCTGTCTGGGGTGGCATACCATCTTGCTAGGACTTTGTAATGGATTTCCGTTCTCCTATTATCTAGTGCTGAGTAGTGGACCAAGTTCAAAATTT
Organism: Lithobates septentrionalis; assembly: GCA_037952835.1. NCBI lineage: Eukaryota > Metazoa > Chordata > Amphibia > Anura > Ranidae > Lithobates > Lithobates septentrionalis. Next base: position 1,422,676 of record JBBDGP010001535.1, read on the forward strand.
TTCCTAACGTGTTTCCATTACAAAGAGACCCCAATTCCTGCTCCCACCTTTGGATGTACGGAGGCGTCGTATCCTCCTGTTCCGCCCCCAGTATTTTATAAATTTGGCCAATGACACCACCTGAGTACTCCGTCATGCAGAGTTTCTCCAGGGGTCTTAGCTCTTCCATGCTTCTTAGTGGCTTCGAAAGTTTTCCTATAAAATGGGAGAGCTGGAGATACCTCCACCTATCCATCACCCAAAGTTCTGATTCTCTACTCAGTTCCGTAAAAGTGCGTATTTTCCCCTTATTAATAAAATTTTTCAGTTGGAGGGCAACCTCTTTTAACCAATTCTCTCCCACCGCCCACATCCCTGGTTCAAAAAATAAATTATTTTTCATATATATTAACGGTGAATTATATGACCATTTGTGTTGAGTGTGAATTTTATCCCAATGTTTAAAAGTGTTTTGAGTTAACAAAGAAGTGTTAGTGCTGAATATTCTAAATTTTGGGGGATTCCATAGTGAGTGTGCCAAATTATTATCACTTAAGGAGAACTCTATGTTCACCCAACGCTTATCTGTCCCTTTCTTACTCCATTCTATAACCCGTGAAAGCACTACAGCAATGTAGTACCTATTAAAGTCTGGTGCTGCTATTCCCCCTTTTTTTTCCCTCTACTCAATGTTGCATAGGAGATGCGTGGTTTATTGCCACCCCAGACAGCCTCACTGATTAATTTCCTTAAAACCCTCAGGAAATACCTCGGGAGGGGAATCGGCAACAGTTGAAATTTATATAAAATTTTTGGGGCAATCATCATTTTCACCGCGTTCGCTCGCCCAAACCATGAGAGCGGCCTAGACCGCAATCTTCTTACCTCTTGCCTAATTTCATCTAGTAATGGGATGTAGTTTCTTTGAAATAACTCTTTAATGGAGTTGGCTAACTTAATACCCAGATACTTGATCTCCTTTCTCCAGGGAAAGGGGAACACTGAGGCCAAGTGAGCTTCTTCCTGCTTAGTTAGACTGATATTTAAGATTTCGGACTTACCAGGGTTAATTTTGAAATTGGAAACTTCTCCGTATAATCTAAGGATTCGGAGCACATTGGGGAGGGTTACTCTGGGATTTGAGACAAAAAATAGTATGTAATCGGCAAATGCAGCCAATTTATGCTCCTCCATGCCCACCCACACCCCGTTACAGTCAGGGCTATTCCGGATGGAGGCCAGGAGAGGTTCGAGGGACAAAACAAACAGGAGGGGGGAGAGCGGACACCCCTGCCTTGTTCCATTTATCATTCCAAAGGATTTTGAAATGGCCCCGTTCACCCTTACCACTGCTGTTGGGCTGCTATATAGGACCTTGACCCAGGAGATAAACCTGGACCCAAACCCCATGACTTCCAGCGTGTTCAACAGGAACCCCCAGTCTACCCTGTCGAAGGCCTTTTCGGCATCTATCGACAGGAATAGTGCTGGGGGTCCCCTGCATCTGCAATACTCCGATAGCAGCACCGCCCGTACCCCGTTGTCCCTGCACTGTCTTCCCGGGACAAAGCCGGACTGGTCCGGGTGCACCAGGCCGGCCAGATATCCCTTTAGTCTGTTCGCAAGGACCTTAGCGTATAGCTTTACATCCGCGTTGAGCAGAGATATGGGCCGGTAGCTAGAGCACAGCCTAGTATCCTTCCCTTCTTTCAATATTAACGTTATCGTAGCAGACAGGGCCTCGCGTTCCATCTCACATCTGGTGCCCAGGTCGTTCCAATATTGGCATAGCCTGGGGACCAGTATGTGTTTCATTTTCATTAGGTAGGTGGAGGGGAAACCGTCTGGGCCTGGACTCTTGCCCTTTGGGGTGTCTCTTAGTGCTGCCACGATTTCCTCCTCCTTAATTGGTTTATCCAAGAGGTCCTTATCCTCCCCCGGTAGTACCTTCAGACCTGCTTCTTTTAGAAATTCTCTACACCTTGCCAGCCGGGCACTATCCTCCCCCCCCTTTTGTCCTATAGAATAGAGATCGGCATAGAATTTTCTAAACTCGTCGGCCATGCCTTCGCTGGACACAATCTCTTTCCCTCCTGAACCGTTTATTTTCTCGATGAAATTCCGCCCTCTTTTTTTCCTAATTAATTTCGCCAAGTGTTTGCTGGATTTGTTGGCCCACAGATATTTATTTCTGGTTATAAAATTGATGGCTCTCTTAGCCTCCTGCTCCATCATGTCCCTCAACTCCTCTCTCCCAGCAACCATTGCACGGTAGCAGTCCTGATCCTGCCCTTTGGACTTTTTATGTGCTTGTTCCAGATGGAACAGATCCGCTATCAGTTTTTCCCTTTTTTCCTTCCTTTTCTTTTTTAGACCTGCTCCTATGGATATGAGGATCCCTCGAATATAGGCTTTATGCGCCTCCCAGAGAATAGAGGGTGATACCTCACCCATGTCATTTACTTTGAAAAACAGATTCACCTCGTTCTGGATCCGATCTAACACTTCAGGATCCTTGAGCAGGTCCTCATTCAGCTTCCACGAAAAAGAACTTCGCCCCACCTCTGGGAGCTTCAGCCTCATCGTGACCGGTGAATGATCTGAAAGGGTTGTTGTTTCGATTCTAGTTTCTGCGACCCCCTCCAGCAGGCTGTGGTCCACGAAAATGTAGTCCAGCCTGGAGTAGGTCCCGTGCACAGGGGAGAAGAAGGTGTAATCCCTCTCTTTAACATGTTGTACTCTCCACACATCCATTAACTGGCTGTGGAATAATTTCCGCTTAATAGCTCCTAGTGACACCTTCTTGATCCCCTGGGCACGGGACGTACTGTCTAGAGCAGGGTCCAGACAAAAATTTAAATCCCCTGCCAGGACCACCTCTCCCTCCCCAAATCCTAACAATTTCTCCAGCACTTGTCCCAGGAAGGTGGTTGGGCTTTTATTCGGGCAGTACACATTGGCCAACGTAAACATTCTTGTGCCTATAGAACCCTTCAAAAATATATAACGACCTTCGGGGTCTATTAGTCTGTCCCTTGCTGAAAAATTCACTGCCTTAGACAGCCCTATCGCTACTCCTTTAGACCCCCTATCGGGGGAATCGCCGTAAAACCATTGAGGGATTTTTGAGGAAAACAACCTGATCCTTGTGTCAAGGGTCAGGTGGGTTTCCTGCAGGAAAACTATGTCCCCTCGTAGAAGACTCAGTTCCCCCAGTATTTTGTGTCTTTTCCTGGGTGAGTTCAACCCCTTTACATTATAAGATATAAATTTGATATCAGGCATCGTTAATGGTGCGAGTGTTTACCTCTTATGCTCTGCACCCCTCGAACACATCCCGCCGGCCCCCTCCCCCCTCCCATCCCCTCCCCTATAATGACCCCCTTTCCCACCGACCCCCCCTCCCCCCCTCCTCCCCCCGACCCGCTGCCCACCCCCTCACACCTCCCCCACCCCCCCACCCCCCCTCCCCCCAAGGCGTCGGATACGCCAAAAGCCCGCCCGTATGGAGATACACTCATTCCACACTGCGGTGCTTCTCCCTCAGGGGGTAAGCTCCAGCACCGGCGTCCAGCGCCTGCTCCTCCCAAGAGAAAGGGTAGAAGCAGGAGATGGAGGCTCGGGACGTCCCCGCCCCGGGGTGCACCCCCAAGCGCCCCGCAGTCCCCCCCCCACAGGCTCAAAGCAAATTATTTTATGTTGGTTAGGTGAGGTCCTGTAACCCTCCTCCATCCACCCAGCTACTTTGCATTCGCTAATAACTAGAGTCCATGATGCGTTAGTCCTCGTGCTCCAGAGGTAGCTGCCCCCGTGGGGAGCTATGGGGGGGAGGAGAGGAGGCGAGAGAGCTAAGAGAAAAAACAAAACAAAAAAAAAAATAAAAAAACCAAAAAAAAAACCCCCAGCCCCCCCCCCCAACCACCCCCCGCTCTCTCCCCTCCTTCCCCCCACCGCCCCCCCCCCCCAGCATCTATAACAGATCAGGGACAGGGATGCCCAAGTTGTTACAGAAGTCCTGCATTTCTTCCATATGTCTCATTCTGTAGGATCTTCCATCCTTGATAACTATCAAGGATGTTGGGAACCCCCAACTGTACTTTAAGTTAGCCCTCCTGAGTTGGTCCAGGATTGGTCTCATCCGTCTTCTCCTCTCCAAAGTCCCCACTGAGAGGTCAATGAAAATCTGCAGATCCTTGTTTTCAAATTTTACTGGAGGGGCCCCCTTTAGTTTTTTCCAAATTTTTTCTTTGTCCTCATATTGGTGGAACTTAATTATAACGTCTCTGGGGGTGTCTTGCTTTATATGAGGGGGCTTCCTTATTCTATGGACCCTGTCGATCCTCAGAGCTTCGTCTTCTTGCCTGCCCAGCAGGGGGTTGAAAATCTTCCTCATCTTCTCCCCCAGATCCTCATTTTGTTGTTCCGGGATGGATCTAATGCGTAAGTTTTGACGACGACTCTGGTTCTCCTGTTCCTCAAGTCTGAACGCCAGCACACGATTTTCGTTTTCCATCCTCTTAACTTGTTCTTTTAGATCTGCTATGTCCTTAGCTTGAATGCCAGAGGCCTCTTCAGCCTCCTCTACTCGGCGCAGAAGGTGTCCCATATCAGAGCGAACATTTAAGATCTCCTCTTTTATGACACTTTCTAATTTTTTTTCCAGTTTAGCAAGCATTTCACTCATGTCTGATTTGCTAGGCACAAGTGCCATTATTCTCTGCTCATCAGCTGCGGTATATGCTTGCGCCCCCGCCAGATCCAGCTCTTCGTGAGGTCTGTCACCCTGTCCTCCCTTTGGTTTCTGTTGCTCCTTCTTCTTAGTACCTGGATGTTTCGCCTCCATTCCTGGACTTTTTACACTTGCTTCTCTTAAATATTTTTGAATGGAGCTAGTGTTTAAACTCTCTCTTGGGTTATTGGGTTCCGCTGATCTCGATGACCGGCCTCTCATATTTCCTCCCTTTCCCGATTGTCCCCTTTTTGTGGATTAATAAGACACCGTCTTTCAATATCAGCTCTATAAGCTTTTCTATTTAATAATCCCCTCCCACCCTCGATCGGTTAGAGTGGAGGGTTTACACTATCCCGGGGGGGTTGTGTAGAGTAGGTAACCTGTTTTATTCCCCCATCCAGACCACAAGTCGCTGGGGAGGGTTGCTTATGACAATGTCTCTTATCGGTTCCTACCCCACCCCATGGATAGTGCTAGGGATTGAGAGACTGGGCCCCTAACGGCTAGGAGATGGCCGAGGCCAAACAATCCCTGCCGGGGGGCACAGTAGGCATAGGCTAGACCACTCCGCTAGAATGTCCGCTTCTGTCTAATGAACCTTGGGTGGGGGGGAGAGATGCCAGATAAGCCACAGTATTCCAGTCTCTTTTGGCCTGTCCTTGGACTGGATAGCAGAGCCCCCTGGTTATGTGCGTTTACCAGACCCCCCCTAGTTGACACCCGGTGTTCAAGGTAAGCCCCAAAAGATCATGTCCAAGATTTGAATGTTATAAGGCGGTGGGGTTAACAGTAGGATCGATGAGGCGTCTCCTACCTGTTTCTTCCATCCGAACCGTTGAGCGATGTATAGGGTCTATTGCTTACTTGTCTTACTTCCTTTTGTAGCACCCAGCACTTGCCTCGGTCCGGGGGGTCGCGACTCCGCTCTGTGACCTCCCTAATCAGGACTTGTTGAAAAGTTTTTCTGCCGGTTGTTCACCGCTCCCGGCGGAGCGCATAAGGGGGGGTGCACAGAGGACAGCCTTCACTGGGTTCGTAACGGAGGGGGACCTCAAAGCCGCAGCTACAAGTTGCGGTGGTGGGGGGGAGCGGGACGAATGGGGAGCCGGACGCTCGTAACTAGACCGGCCGCTCGTGGTCTCTCACCCCACGAGGCATCTCCTCGGCTTGTCGGCATCCCGTCCTCAGCTTCCTGGAGCCGGCGCTGGGCTCCTCCCCTGTGCTGACGTCAGCCGCACATCACGTCAGCCCGGTGGTGGCTTTATTCCACCATTTGACCGTGCAACCGGGTGTTGGGTGTTTAACCTCTACGATCACCAATTGTATTTGCCTTGTTTCAAGGAATGTTTCTCTTCTAACTTTACTGTTGTCTTATTTTTTTTTATTCAAAAAAGTAATTTTTTTCCAAAAAAAGTGCACTTGTAAGACCGCTGCGCAAATACAGTGCGAAAAAAAGTATTGCAATGACCGCCATTTTATTCTTTAGGGTGTTAGAGCTCCCAAACATTATATATTGGTTTTTTTTCTAAGTAAACTTGTAAACACCCAAATCTCAATATGAGGCTAGTCCTTAAGTGGTTAATACACTCTGATGTTGGGGTCCACGTCAGCTGTGCCATTTAAGGGCTTGTTGGTCCACTTTTATTAAAGAGAAAGCAAATGTCCAGCAAAACAGTTGCCCGTGCAGGGGTATCCACCATCAATGCAAAACAAAGTAAGTCAGGTTCAGCCTCCTGACTGTCTTCAGCAGCACCACTGCTCAGGCTTTATGCCTCTGTCCTCCTGACCATATAACAGTGCCCCTGTATTCATGTACAAACACTGTACCTTGGTTAGCACTATTTTTTCCACATCTTCCCTGCTGCTTCAGCCTACAGGCTTGGGCCCTCCGTCTGCACCGTGCAGACATGCACGATTGTGGCTGCTCCCTTATACCCACATGGACTCCTTAGGAGGGTGGGGCTCAGAACCCTGGTCCTGTCTTCACAAAAATCCTAGAACCCATCTGTACAACCAGTGTCCTGGCTATTCCTAAAACCTGGTCCCAGGATTGGTGATTCCCCCCCCCCTCACCCGGATTACTTTGAAATCTCCAGACCCCAGGTCCCAAACTGGATTCTACCAACCAGGGAGGAAACTTAAAAAACAAATCCAATTTAATTAATCATCCTAGTTGAGAATCCTGGGCCACATACACCATGACAGGGAACTGTGCTGTCACAACACGTATGGGGGCAATGCCCTAAGGCCAGTTGATTTTAGCTCTGGGTATATAACATGATCAGTTCTGAACTGCAACCTAATCCAGAATGCCTGGGAAGCACTGCTACACAGGTCAGTTTCTGAGCTTTCCAAACACGAAAAAAACTAGTAGAATATATATCTTTTGCTGCCAGGCAAATGTTGGCTAAAGCTTGAAAACAACTAACCCTAATGCCGCGTACACACGGTCGGACTTTTTGTCTACAAAAGTCAGACGGACGCCGACGGACTAAAGCTGGCTGACAATCCGATCGTGTGTGGGCTTCCCCGGACTTTCAGCGGACTTTCAGCGGACTTTTCAAGCCTCAAATCTGACGGACCTTAGATTTGAAACATGCTTCAAATCTTTACGTCGTAACTACGCCGGACCCAGAAATTCGCTCGTCTGTGTGCTAGTCCGACGGACAAAAACCCACGCTAGGGCAGCTATTGGCTACTGGCTATCAACTTCCTTATTTTAGTCCGGTGTACGTCATCACGTACGAATCCGTCGGACTTTTGTGTGATCGTATGTGGGCAAGTCCGTTCGTAAGAAAGTCTGCCGCAAGTCCGCCAAAAGTCCGACAAAAGTCTGACAAAAGTCTGACAAAAGTCCGTCGAAAGTCTGTCGGACAGGCTGTCGGACTTTTGTAGCCGAAAAGTCCGACCATGTGTACGCGGCATAAGTTTTGCGGATGTTAAACAGAGGCTGATAGGCACCATGCTGCACAAGAAACTCACATCAATACTTAATAACCCCACACACTAAATTTCTTAAAATATTGTCTCCATGGCTAGAATATAACCATGCATTTGACTGGACCCCATGGTCCCCCTAATCCTTATCCCCTATCAAACCCTTCCCCTCCTACAATCTTTTTTTTCCTTATTTACGTCCTCTCTCACCAGTTCTTTTTCTTTATGTACCTAGATTGTAAGCTCTAACGAGCAGGGCCCTCTGATTCCTCCTGTATTGAATTGTACTTGTACTGTCCTCCCTAATGTTGTAAAGCGCTGCGTAAACTGTTGGCGCTATATAAATCCTGTAAAATAATAATAATAATGTAACGTTCTCTTTCTAATACTCCCTTACTTTCCCACAATGCTGAAACTTCTCTGATCCACCTTTGTCTCTGCCCCCCCCCCCCCATTTTTTTAGCTACCAACAAACAATAATGCCACATGGGTTATTTACAAAAGGCAAATCCACTTTGCACTACAAGTGCAAATTACAAGTGCAAAGTACACTTGAAATTGCACTGAAAGTGCACTTGGAAGTGCAGTCACTGTAGATCTGAGGGGAAGATCTGAAATGAGGGGAAGCTCTGCTGATTTTATCATCCAATCATGTGCAAGCAAAAATGCTGTTTTTTATTTTCCTTGCATGGAATCTACAGCGACTGAACTTCAAAGTGCACTTTCGGTTCAATTTCAAGTGTAGTGCAAAGTGGATTTGCCTTTCCTCAATATTCCCCATATCAAGAATGACAAAAATGTGTAGGTTTCCCCTCCAAAATGCATACAAGACCCTATGGGGTTAATTTACTAAAGCCAAACACTGTGCACTTTGCAGTTGCGCCAGAGCTTAGTAAATGAGGTAGAGTTTCACTTTGCAAAGAATACCCAATTACGTGCAAGGAAAACAAAAAAAAAAAGCATTTTTGCTGACACATGAGTGGATGATAAAAGTCTGCAGAGTTTCTGTTCATTTACTAAGCTCTGGAGCAATACACTCCTCTATATGGGAGAACTAGAGGTCTCCACCCATGACATAGGTGGACACTAATGAGAGGTACTAATGAGGGAGTGGGGTGCTCCGAAACCCAAAAGGATTTGGTCAGAATCCATACAATAGACAAAAAAGATATTTGGGGGGCACACCCTAAAGTGTCCACCTGTGTCATGGGTGGAGACCTCTAGCACCATATAGCAATATGGTGTGACCAAATCCCCATATTTTTTGATAATGATTTTTGAAAATATCTAGGTGTTTTAAAAAAGGCTTTCTGGAGGTAAATGTCTTTTTTTGCATGTGTGCGCTGTAATATTTTGTTCTGTTGTATGGTCTTATGGCTGCACCATCTTTGGTGCATCTTTTAGGGTGTGCCCCCCAAATATCTTTTTCACTAAGAAAAGGCGCTACACCAGTTCATACATTAATTGGTGTGCTGGAAAAGTCATGAATCAAACGTACGAACCGGCGCACATTGAAGCGCAAATAGCGATAATAAATACCTGTAACTGGCACTAAGGTAACTGCGGTTTTCTCATTGATACTAGCGCATGCCCAATACAATCGGTTAATTTCATCTAATTGGATGTGTCTTGTTAGGCAATTAGTAGGTGTTCTCAGTTAATTAACCCTTTTGATGCTAATCTCATTCCTAACACTTCTAATATATCTTTGAAATGTGTTATTTTTTTTTTTACCCAAATCTTTCAATACATTACAAAGAACAGAGAAGTGTTTCTAAACCCAATCAATAAATATTTTCAGATCTTGATCTTTAAAGGTGACCATACACTGTGTGTAGGGAAATTTATGATCAGTGCTGTATCACTAATATATATATGTTTGATGTGTTAATACATTCATTATATTGTGTATTCTTTTGTCAGCACTACAGAAGAAGTGAACAAACATGTTTTTCTCTTAAAATGTATGTTGCCAGCAAGTTAAGATAAACATTCTGTAAAGTAAGCTGTTATAGATGGTAATCACATTGTAAGCAGTAGTGTGAAGATGCAAGTCATTGTATGTGATGCGCTGATAACAATAAGTCACGGAATGTTAAGTCATCATTCTACGTCATCATAGCTCTGAAAAATATCGATAAAGCAGAAAAGCTAGGTGTGTCTACCATAGAATGGGTATAAAAGTAGGAAAGTTGTCATATTCTCTAGAGCAGGGCTAAGACACACACATTCTGTGTACAAGCTCTGTTCTCCATATATATATGCAATAAAAACCTTTGAATTTGGAGCCATTTTGTTTTCAGGCATTTAATCCTTTTACATCAATGGTGTCATAGAAGGACTCGGATTGCCAAACTGAACACAGGATCTGTGATCTATCTGACGTACAACTGCAATAAGACAAGGGCCCAAGGGTGAGTAAAAAATTGTCTCCCTGAATTGTCTGGTTGTCCTTGTACGGCGGGGGGAGCACAGATCGTGTGTCAAAACGCAATCAAAAGAACCTGGGCAAAAGGGGTGATATTTTATGTCTTGTTTGTGGTTACTAACTTGAATGAATGGGTTCCTGAGCCATATGAAAGTGTGAGTGTGTGGGGAAAGTTGGGGTCTCAAGGTGAGGAGAACCCCTTTCCAAGCAAATGTGAAGAGTGAACATTATTGTCTGTTGATTAAAAAGACAACTGTTTAATATAACGCAGAGTACTAAATTGTTTTAAGTGTGAATGAGAGGGTTGCCTAAACGTCAAAAGCTGGAAAGCCTGGGTTTATAGCCTAAGGTGAGGCCATACGTGTATGTGCTGTTTTGATGCCTATGACGTCAACAGGTGCCCTCTGAGTGAAAGTGTATTGTCTAAATGTCAAAAAAAACTATACTAATTATTGATATTCATGCATACTAATTGAAAGGTGTTAACAGCTACCCTGTATGAATGGGGTTTTACTAATGGGGTTCATAGAGTAAAATAAGATTTTGCCTAAATGAATAGTACTGGTAATCTTTGTACAAATTCTTTACTTGTTTTTGAAATACTGACGGTTTTATTGGGGGCAATTGCTTGGTTACTATTAGCAATAATTGTGCTTAGACCAAGAGATAGAACCGTACCCCCAGAGCACAACACGCTAGAAGGGGGAGAATACATAAAACTGCATAACCTTGCTGATGTGTCCAAGCAATGAATGTGGGCAACTTGGGGTGTTAGTAGATACCTTGTTCATCTGTTATATCATATTGTTTGTGGTGTGTATGCTGCTAAAGATCTGGAGAGATAGACAGCGTGGTTTCCCTGTGTGTGCTCTCCAATTCATGCTATAACAAACTGTGCCACAAAAGTCCAGTATACAGCCTCATCCAAGTAGGGGGTGAGGACGTGCTTTCAGTGGAAGAGAGCACAAGGGGAGTATTGGCCAGCTCCCATAGGAAAGGAAAAGTAACTGGAACCTCACTGACGATCCAGTAATGGGGAATCAGGTGGGAGGAGGTGCTAAAGTTTACGGGGCGCCATTGACACCCCGGGAGGAAGACAAGGCCCGCTATGGAAAGTGGGTAGTGAAGTACCTAAAGAAATGGCACAGTTTGGCAAAGGCAACGGATTGGCCGGTACCCATACAGGGAACATTTGATGTCAGAGTTTGGACAGCATTACACCATAACGTTAAGAGTAGGATGACTGAGCCTAATGAAGTTGCAGCATGGGCCAGATGGGAGGCAGAGGCATATGGGGAAACAGCTAAGGTCCTAGTTGCAACACTGCCCAAGGTATCGGAGGAAGAAGGTGAGTTATCAGAGGAAATGATTGCTAGTACACATATGTTAGCAAAAACACTCATCAGAAACCCAAGTAAGCCTGTCTCTGACCAACTAATATCTAGTAGTGGGTCCCCACCACCATATGTCACATCATCTACCCCTATTGGAACAGGTGCTATAGAAGCATCTGCGCCAATGAGAGAGGAGGTGATGCAAGAATGTATACCAGACACACCTAAGGGTAAATATTGGTATCAGAAGCCAGGATGGAGTAGCATGCCTCCGTCCAAGTTGCTGAGTACAGAAGATTCGCCAGAGGTAAGTTGGCAGGATAAAAGTTTCCTAAGAACACCTGTCGGGATGACACCAATACAAGGGGTGAGTATGCAACAAGAAAGAATTTACCCACCTCTCCCCCTTGACTCAGATGACGAAGAGGTAAAAACTTCTAAGCAAGGGGGGACAGGAAGAATATTACCAGTAAGAGAGCAGAGAGCTTATAATGATAAGAATGACTTAACGGGGACTATAGTTCACCTTGTGCCCTGGACTCCTGGGGAGATGAATACTTTCTTGAATTCAATCCCAAGCCTAGGCATAGTCCTCATCTGTTTGCTAAGCAGCTATGCAACATAGCTGCAAGCCACAGAGCAAATTGGGAGGACATGTTACGAATCATAAAGGGGGTGTCAGGAATAAGTGATGCTGATCTTATGATACAGGAGGCAAGGTTAGTAAAATCAGAATATTTAGGGGTCTTCAAACGGGACTCACCAAAATTGCCACTAGAAGAGTGTGAGAAATTGAAGGAGAGGACAGGGAAGATCTTTCCGGCAGCTTCCTGGAATAAGGTGAGTTCAATGACCCAAGAATGTAAAGAGGAAGTGCACCAATACACTGATCGGTTTAGGAATGCAGTCCTTGAGACTGGGCAGGACCCAGATAGTCCAGCCTTGGCCTCAATGATTGTCACCATGTGGGGTACAGGTTTGAAAAAATCTGTTCAGGAAAAGTTAACCACCCGTTATCCTGAGTGGAAGACCATGAGCCTACAAGCTCTGACCTCAGTGGCATCCCATATCCAAAAGAATATGGATGACACGGAGGCAAGAAAGCCACAAAAGGTGTTGCTCTCCTACCTCCCATCAAAAGAAGCCCCACAGGACGAAAAGGGGAGGGAGGGTGGGAAACCAAGAGCTATGGGTGTGTGTTTGAACTGCCACAAACCTGGCCACATTGCTAAATTTTGCCGTGCACCCAGGAAAATTAGCATGGAGGCATGGGGAAAGAAGGATTGATGGGCAGAGGCCCCAGTGTGGTCAGTAATATCTGAAACTGATGGTAATGATGCTTTTGTAAAAAAAAATTTTGGCAGAACAAAATTGTAAGGTAGCTAAAGATAAGCTACAGTGGTGCCAGGAAAAAGTTGTTTTCCTGGGGCACTGTATCTTTAAAGGGGGTAAACACCTAACCTCAGAAAGGAAAGAGGTGATACGTTCATACCCCCTTCCAAAGAATCAAAGGTCTCTAAGAGCATTTTTGGGTTTGGTTGGTTACTGCAGACAATGGATCCCAAATATGTCCCAAATAGCTAAACCATTAACCTCAGGTAAGGTTGTGCATTTTGAATTGTCTGCTTAGGAGATACAGGCTATAGAGGCATTAAAGGCTGCTGATAAGCATAAACCTGTGGGATAATTTCCCAGCCTCTTGATCCTGTAATCTCAACAGCAGCACCTTGTGTGAAAGCCACGGCAGCAGCAGCCATGTTAGTGGAGAAAACTGCTGAAATTGTGTTGGGGAACACCCTGATTCTCATGGTCCCCCATGCAGTGGAGCAGGTGCTGGGACATCTTAACACGAGACACTTATCTGCTGCTAGGTTAACTAGGTATGAACTGGCTTTGCTTACACCAAGTAATATCGTCATTAAGAGGTGTGATGTTTTAAATTCAGCCACTTTGTTACCCATTCGGCCTACTCCAGTGTAGTGGGTACATGACTGTTGTCACACAACTGAGGCCTACTATGAGCTCCCAGTGATGGTACAGGATTTTGCCCTGGAGAACCCAGAGCTGGAACTGTGGGTAGATGGTTCCAGGTATTACACTGAGAAAGGTTCTCCCGTCACTGGGTTGGCTGTGGTAAGTCAGGAGAAAGTAATTTTCCAGAGGGCTCTACCAAATCATTGTTCTGCCCAAGTGGCGGAGTTGGAGGCCTTGATAAAAGCGTGTGAATTGGCAGAGGGGAAATCAGTGAATATATACACTGATTCTCGTTATGCCCGCGGTGCTATATATGATTTTTTTCTATTCTATGGAAAAGCCGTAATTTTTTTGACATCTCAGGGCAAGCTTATTAAAAACTCTGCTCAGGTGAAGGCCCTACTTGAAGCTATCACTCTGCCCGCTGCAGTTGCAGTGGTCAAGGTGAAGGCTCACACAAAAGCGTCTGATGCTGTTGCAATGGGTAACCAAAGGGCAGATGAGGCAGCTAACTGCAATTAGTTAGATTTTAAATAAATTAGATTTAGTGCAAGAGTCTGTTTGATTTCATATAATTTGAATTAATTGTTCAAGTGCGTCTTCCTATTACCTATTTTGCCTAAATATCAAGTTGTACAGAGATTGGCCAATTAAATCGCATAGCACATGACCATCTTACGTGCCAAATTTGGAATGTGGATGTGCCATGACCCACTTGTATTTTCCAAACAATATTTCTTGGGCATTATACAAGGCACATGAGAAACCAGCTTTTTTCAAGACATGCCAGAGTGATCAGGCATCTTCAAACTACGGCTCTCCAGCTATTGCGGAACTACATATTCCATGAGGCATTGTAAAACTCTGACATTCACAGACATGACTAGGCATGATGGGAATTGTAGTTCCTGAAAAACTGGATGGCTGTAGTTTGAAGACTCCTGTGCTAGACCATTATTATGCCTCCAGAATTGGAAGTGTGGAATCTACCCAACTTCTCTCTGCTGGTGGACACAAGAACCTACATATATATATATATATATATATATATATATATATATATATATATATATATATATACCCACGCACACGGAAGCAGGAAGCAATATACATGGGCCCGGAAGTGAATCTGTACACAGGAAGTAGGTGTGTGTTTTGAGGCCAAATCATTTAGACATACACACACGACCCACACAAACACTACTCCATGTAAAAATAAATAAAAAATTATCTTAATTTGCAAATAAGGATCATCTCTTCCTCAGAGAACAGTGAGCGGGCATGGTGGTGGGAAGAAATTCACAGCAGGACAAGCAGCTTCCTGGAGTGGCGTGATGTCATTCCACAGCTTCCGGAACCACAGCAGTTGCGCATCTCACATACACAGCGGCCATGCATCTATACGCATTTGGCGCATCTAGCTGCAGGAACCCAATTTGTATGGAAATTAATAGCAAATGCAAATTTATCAGGACTGGACTAACAAATGTTTCTAGTGAACGGCAACTGGTGTTTTCTATTAAACAAGGTCTAAATGGGCCATTGACATGCATCACAGTTGAACTTAGGAATGTGTCTTTGCAAAGTTAAACTAAATGAAATGTGGGGGAGTGTAAAATGCATTAAAATCCATTTTATTGGTCTACAAAACAGGACAGGAAAAGAGCAAGGAAAGCAAAAAACATGTATGTTAATTTGTAAACACTAACAGAATATGGTTTTGAGGTCTAACCATTTTGCAGAGGAAATGAACAGGAGTCAAAAGGGCTGTGCCCACAAACGGACAGTCTCTTAAGGATTTAAACATTTAGTAGTCACAACATCTTGAGGAAGATTTTGCAAAATAATGCAGCACAGACAATTAAATCAAAGTGAAACTAACAAACGACACACATTGACAACATCAAAAATATTTCAGAGAAATATATCCCCCCCCCCAAAATAAAATAAACAAAAGTAAAAAATACTTGCTCTAAAACACATCTGTTTTGCAAAGACATAAACAAAATACAAAGAGAAAATACATGTGTTGCAAACTCTATAAGGACACCCAAATGTACTCTCTTGACACACACACACACAATCAAGCAATCTGGCCTATTTTCAGGGCAAAGTAAAGAATGCTATCTGCAAGCTTTAAGATAGGTTAGTGTGCTAATGAGGCAATTGAAAACACATGCACAGTCCATGAAACACACAAAATGCAAGTTCACCCAGTGTAGAGACATTACTTCAAAGTGGGTACACCTGTTAAGGATGTCCTTAAACTACTAACCCAAAAAACACACTTTCTGAGCATGCCCAGAAAAATCCAAGTGCTATTCACACACAAAAAGCACGAAAAAAGAAAAAAAAAAAAAAAGTCCCTGAGCATGCCCAAACCAACCCAAATGCAGCTAGCACAAAATAAGCCACCTCCCTGGCCAAAATTAAGCACATCATCCAGCATGCTACAAAATTACAGATGAGACAAACCCCCG
Organism: Lithobates septentrionalis; assembly: GCA_037952835.1. Lineage (NCBI taxonomy): Eukaryota > Metazoa > Chordata > Amphibia > Anura > Ranidae > Lithobates > Lithobates septentrionalis. Next base: position 1,438,540 of record JBBDGP010001535.1, read on the forward strand.
GTCCAGGGGGGGCAAACAAAGAGCCTAACATGGGCAAAAGTTATACAACAAATACCATTTCAGTCTATGGGAACTGACTTGTTAACTTTGCTAGTCCCCACTTGGCTGGTTTATATTCTAGTAATTGGCCTTAAAATAGGTATGGGGGCCCAGGTCCCATCATGAGGGACATATATCAATGTCACCACATTGGACAGCCGCAAAAACGAAAACGAAAGGAGTAGTGCCTTTAAAAACGCATAATTGCTTAAAAGCTAGAAACTGGGGGGGGGGGGGGGGGGGGCTTACTCTGCCTGTAAAGTGGTGCATCTGTAGCATGTATCCAAAATGCTGCTTCAAAAATGTAGGGCTTTGGAGAAAACTTACAAATCTACATTGCAGCTGCCATAAAAAAAAAAAATAGCCTGCCCCCCAATACATACAAGGCCATTTGGGTCTGTTGAGGTTCAAAATGAGAACTCCCATGTGAAAAATACTACCCCAAACTAAAAAAATATTGTGCCCCTTCCACACACTAACAAACCCCTAGCCAAACACACACTAAGCCAGCCCACGAAAGGGGGTGCTTTGTGGTATTGGGCTGAGCCCAACATGCCCCAAAGGCAGCCAGCTATGTTGAATGCATGTGGCCTTGTATGGTTCAGGAGTGGGTTGGGTGCTCGCACTTCTCGCCCCTTTCCTTCGCAGGTTAGGATGTGCACTACTTTTTTCAGTGCAGCATGTTGCGATGCACAAAGATGAGTGGGATGTCACTTTGAGACATTCCAATACAGTTAACAGTAAAAGAAAAAAAGGTAAACCATGTAATGTGCTGTTATCAATGCATAACCCTTTTCCCTTTACACCGGCTGCAAGTTGTAGCATGCTGCTGGTGTGAACAGGCCCTAAAAATTTTCACGCTACAGAAATGCAGTAGCATATTTATTATGTACCTTGTGAGATATGTGCTATATCAACCTATTTTCAATCTTATGATCCCTATTTTTTAAACCTGTTCAAAAATGACACAAAAATGTTATTACCATTTCCTTGTTTTTATGAATGTCTTTTTATTGTTTGGAAGTGATTCTATCGTTACTTATGCATAATTATTTATATACAGTAGGGATGGGCTGTCTGTTCGAGTCAAACTCATGTTCGACTCAAACATTGGCTGTTCGCCCGTTCGCCGAACAGCGAACAATTTGGGGTGTTCGCGGCAAATTCGAAAGCCGTGGAACACCCTTTAAAAGTCTATGGGAGAAATCAAAAGTGCTCATTTTAAAGGCTAATATGCAAGTTATTGTCATAAAAAGTGTTTGGGGACCTGGGTCCTGCCCCAGGGGACATGTATCAATGCAAAAAAAAGTTTTAAAAACGGCCATTTTTTTCGGGAGCAGTGATTTTAACCACTTGACAACTGGGCACTTAAACCCCCTTCCTAACCAGACCAATTTTCAGCTTTTGGTGCTCTCACATTTTGAATGACAATTACTCAGTCATGCAACACTGTATCTATATGAAATTTTTGTCCTTTTTTTCACACAAATAGAGCTTTCTTTTGGTGGTATTTAATCACCGCTGGGTTCTTTATTTTTTGCGCCGTAAAAGAAAAAAGACCGAAAAATCTGTAAAAAAATACATTTTTCTTCATTTCTGTTATAATATTTTGCAAATTAGTAATTTTTCTTCATATATTTTGGCCAAAATTTATACCGCTACATATCTTTGGTAAAAATAACCCAAATTGGTGGATATTATTTGGTCTTTTTAAAAGTTATAGAGTCCAAAAGCTATGGTGCGAATATCTGAAAATTGATCACACCTGAAGTACTGACGGCCTATCTAATTTCTTGAAACCCTAACATGCCAGAAAAGTACAAATACCCCCCAAATGACCCCTTTTTGGAAAGAAGACATTCCAAGGTATTTAGAAAGATGCATGGTGAGTTTTTTGAAGTTGTCATTTTTTCCCACAATTCTTTGCAAAATCAAGGTTTTTTTTTTACTTTTTTTTTTTTCCACAAAATTGTCATAATAGCAGGGTATTTCTCACAGACCGCATATGCATACCACAAATTACACCCCAAAACACATTCTGCTATTACTCCCGAGTACGGCGATACCACATGTGTGAGACTTTTACGCAGCGTGGCCACATACAGAGGCCCAACATGCAGGGGAGCACCTTCAGGCGTTCTGGAGCACCCAGGCCAATTCTGACATTTCTCTCCTACATGTAAAAATCATCATTTATTAGCTAGAAAATTACATAGAACCCCAAAACATTATGTATGTTTTTTTAGCAAAGACCCTAGAGAGTACAATGGCGGTCGTTGCAACTTTTTATCTCGCACGGTATTTGCGCAGCAATTTTTTAACGCATTTTTTTTGGAAAAAAAACTGTTTTGTGCTTTACAAAAACCAAAACAGTAAAGTTAGCCCAATGTTTTTGCATAATGTGAAAGATGAAGTTACGCCGAGTAAATAGATACCCAACATGTCACCCTTCAAAATTGCACGCGCTTGTGGAATGGCGCCAAACTTTGCTACTCAAAAATCCCCATAGGCGACGCTTTAAAATTTTTTACTGGTTACATGTTTTGAGTTACAGAGGAGGTCTAGGGCCAAAATTATTGCTCTCGCTCTACCGATTGCAGCGATACCTCACATGTGTGGTTTGAACACCGTTTTCATATGTGGGCGGGACTTACGTATGCGTTCGCTTATGCATGCGAGCACACAGGGACAGGGGCGCTTTAAAATTTTTATTTATTTTTTTATTGTTCATTTTACTTTATTTATTTTAGTTTGATGCTTTTTTCCAAAAAAAAAATGTTTGACCACTTTTATTCCTATTACAAGGAATGTAAACATCCTTGTAATAGGAATATGGCATGACAGGTCCTCTTTACAGTGAGATATGGGGTCAATAAGACCCCACATCTCACCTCTAGGCTGGGAAGCCTGAAATTAAAAAAAAAAAAAAAACAATCCTGGCTTCGATCGTAGATGTGAGTCGGTAGAAGCGCGGGAGGGGGGGACATCCCCTCTCGCCTCCCGTAAGAACGATCAAGCAGTGGAACAGCCGCTATGATCATTCTTATGGTGTAGGGAATCGCTGGCTGAAAAAGCTGATATCTGAATGATGCCTGTAGCTGCAGGCATCATTCAGATATCCCCGCACAAATTCAAGGACGTTGTATGACGGCCGGCGGGCGGGAAGTGGTTAAAACGCATTTTTTTTTTAACACAAAGCTGTCCATTTATACAATATTTCTACCACATAACATGTACATACCAAAAATGACACCCCAAAATAGATTCTCCTACTCCTCCTGAGTATGGCGATACCACATGTGTGAGACTTCCACAGCCTGGCCACATACAGAGGCCGAGTACAGCCGAGTATGGCTCAGCATGGCAGGGTATGGCTGGGTATGGCGGGGTATTGCGGAGTATGGCGGGGTATTGCGGAGTATGGCGGGGTATTGCGGAGTATGGCGGAGTATTGCGGAGTATGGAGGGGTATTGCGGGGTATGGCGGGGTATGGCGGAGTATGGCGGGGTATGGTGGGGTATGGCGGGGGTATTGCAGAGTATGGCGGGGGTATTGCAGAGTATTGTGGGGGTATTGCAGAGTATTGTGGGGGTATTGCAGAGTATTGTGGGGGTATTGCAGAGTATTGTGGGCTTTGCAGAGTATTGTGGGCTTTGCAGAGTATTGTGGGGGTATTGCAGAGTATTGTGGGCTTTGCAGAGTATTGTGGGGATATTGCAGAGTATTGTGGGCTTTGCAGAGTATTGTGGGCTTTGCAGAGTATTGTGGGGGTATTGCAGAGTAATGTGGGCTTTGCAGAGTATTGCACAGCAGAAGGGATGGCTGAGCATGGATGGATGGATGGCTGGATGTCTCTGTGCAGCACTGTGGGCACTACACATCCAGCCCACAGCGCTGCAGCCATCCATCCATCCCCCTCTCCTCCACAGTGTACCGATCGGTACACAGGAGGGGAGGAGAGGAACCGGCGTCATCAGATGACGCCGGTCTATTTACATGTGATCGCGCCGTCATTTGACGGCGCGATCACATGGTAAACGGCCACGATCAGCGGCCATTTACCGGGATCCGTGATGCGCCGGGTCCGGAGGACCCGGCGGTCACGGATGTGCTCGGGTGCGCGCCCAAGGGGGCACGCGAGAGGGGAATTCCGGGAGGACGTCATATGAGTTAAGAGTTAAGCAACCGCCCTGCAGCCGTCATTCGGCTATGGGCCGGTTGTTAAGTGGTTAATAATGCTTAAACAATAAAAGTGTAATATTCCTTTAAATTTCGTACCTGGGGGGTGCCTATAGTATACATGTAAAGTGGCGCATGTTTCCAGTGTTTAGAACAGTCTGACAGCAAAATGACATTTCTAAAGGAATAAAAGTTATTTAAAACTACTCGCTGCTATAATGAATTGTCGGCCCGGCAATACACATAAAAGTTCATTGATAAAAACAGCATGGGATTCCCCCACAGGGGAACCCCGAACCAAAATTAGGAAAAAAAATGGTGGGGTCCCCTAAATTCCATACCAGGCCCGGGCCTTCAGGTCTGGTATGAATATTAAGGGGAACCCCACACCAAAATTTTTTAAAAAAATGGCGTGGGGTCCCCCTCAAAATCCATACCAGACCCTTATCTGAGCACACAACCTGGCAGGCCGCAGGAAAAGAGGGGGGGACGAGAGAGCGCCCCCCCCTCCTGAACCATACCAGGCCACATGCCCTCAACATTGGGAGGGTGCTTTGGGGTAGGGGTGATGGGCCTCATCCCCACAACCCTTGCCCGGTGGTTATGGGGGTCTGCGGGCAGGGGCTTATCGAAATCTGGAAGACCCCTTTAACAAGGGGACCCCCAGATCCCGCCCCTCCCTGTGTGAAATAGCAATGGGTTACAAAGTACCCCTACCATTTCACAAAAAAAGTGTCAAAAATGTTAAAAATGACAGACAGTTTTTGACAATTCCTTTATTTAAAGTCTTCTTTTTTCCATCTTCTTTGGGTCTTCTTCCTTCTTCCTTCCTTCCTTCTTCCTTCGGTTTCTTCCTCCATCTTCTTCTTCCTCTGCTTCGTTCTTGGGCCGCACTGCATCCATGGGAGGCTTCCGCTGTGTGACTCTTCTCTTCTTCTGACCCTGCCCCCCTCTGATGCACAGGGACTTGACGGGGACTTCCCTATGGCTTTCCCCGTGATGTCAGAGGGGGCGGGGTCACCCGGTTACCTGAAGGGTCTGGTATGGATTTTGAGGGGGACCCCCATGCATTTTTTTTTCTTAATTTTGGTTTGGGGTTCCCCTTTTATTCCTTTAGAAATGTCATTTTGCTGTCAGACTGTTCTAAACACGGGAAACATGCGCCACTTTACAGGCATACTATAGACACCCCCCTAGGTACGAAATTTAAAGGAATATTACACTTTTATTTTTTCACTTTAAGCATTATTAAATTCACTGCTCCTGAAAAAAACAGCTGTTTTTAAAACTTTTTTTTTGCATTGATACATGTCCCCTGGGGCAGGACCCAGGTCCCCAAACACTTTTTATGACAATAACTTGCATATAAGCCTTTAAAATTAGCACTTTTGATTATTCATGTTCGAGTCCCATAGACTTTAACGGTGTTCGCGTATTTGAACAAATTTTTTGCCTGTTCGCATGTTCTGGGGCGAACCGAACAGGGGGCGTTCGGCTCATCCCTAATATACAGTATATTTTATACAGTATATGTTTTGGATTAATCAAATGGAGATCATTGTACTGTCTATATTTATATTGATAGCTATACTTTTTTTGTAACCCTAATGAAAGGAGTGTTTTCACCACCAATAAAGTGATTTGGGCTCTTCTACCATTTTCGTCTGGCACTACTTCTGTTGGTTTATGCTTTGGGTAACATTCTGGTAGCTCTGTTTCAAGCAAGCTGCCTAACGAGAGCCACCAAGCTCTCCAAATTATTATTTTCCCTTTGCTTCACTTTATAAATAAGTATTGAAGTCCCAACACCTTTTGAATGTGTCCCATTTGAATTCATTAAGGTTAAAGGGCTTGGTAAAGTTTCTATTAAAACATTTTAGCTAGGCGCTTAAAGCGGAGTTCCACCCAAAAATGGAACTTCCGCTTTAAGGGAAGGTGACCCCCTGACATGCCACTTTTGGCATGTCATTTTTTTTTGGGGGGGGGAGCAGATACCCTCTTTTTAGAGGGTTCCAGCTCCCACTTCCTCCTGGCGCAGGGCAGGACTGGAAGGGAGATCACCTCACCCCCCTCCCTCTCTGCAACACGTCACAGGTCCCGGATGATTGCCCGGCCAGTCATAGCGTGGCTCGCGCATGCGCAGTGAATGCCTGGCTGTGAAGCCACAGCCGGTCACCCACAGTGACTATGCCGGCACCACAGAGAGGAGGGGGGAGACAAGCAGGGCTTCATTCCCCCGCATCGCTGGACCCTGGGACTTGTCCGATTATTAAAAGTCAGCAGCTGCAGTATTTTTAGCTGCTAACTTTTAATTTTTTTTTTTTTAAGCGGAACTCCGCTTTAAGTTATAATATAGCTAGTCTTTTATCTCCACACCTAATAGGTTCTATATCTGGCCGTCAGACTGGAGATAAAGATCGTTACCATCTTCATCTCATAGATTTATTCAAATCCCCAAAAATCCTCTCTCTATTGCTGTCCTTGGATATCAAAAAACTTATGGTAGCTTTTAATGGGATTATCTTTTCTTTGCTCTTTACAAATGGGGTTTGGAAAAAGTTTTCATACTTGGATCCTCTGAGCACTCTATAAAGTCTCACGGGTGCTTGTGAAATATTCCAGCTTTAGGTCAAATATCTTTCCTTCCCAATACAGGACTTGGCAAAGTTGTCCCTTATCTTCCCTACTGTTCATTCTGTAAAACACTTGTGCCGTCTCCTTTGCCAATCCACTGACATTACAGGCCTTGAATAATCATACATTATGCATGTTCACCGACTAACATTTTACTTTTATTCATAAAAACCTATTTTATCCCATACCAATCTACTTGCTCTTCTGTGGACTTTCTTTTTCCAGACTCCATGTTAATAGTCAGAAATCTAAAGTTTTGAACATTAAACTTCCTCTAGACACATGCCAAAATATGTGTAGCACCCTCCTAGACAGGTGCTAAATTTAGTTCTGGCTCACTGTATTCATTGGAGCTGCATTTCATTGTTAGGCAAATTTAGTTCTGACTCACTGTAATCAGTGTGGCTGTGTTTGATTGTTCTGGCGTGTTGTGTGCTTCAGTGGCTGCAGGATTGACTGCTTCCCCCTGGTTGTCCTAAAATGTTCTGGAAGTCAGTGGGCAGAAAGCCAAATCGGATTGTCAGCCCCCTAGGTAAATTTTGCTATGTGCCTGAGAGTTATTGAGGCCTAAGTGAAGCTAGCTGGAGGCCTACTTTGCTGAGGGTTGCTGAACCTAACTAAGGGGCTGTTTAAGGATCTAGTTTGGTACCACGGGTTGAAAGAGTTTGAAGGATATTGGTAGGAGGCAACCAATTTTCAAAGACAGTAGTGAGTACAGACTGTTGAGAGAGAGATCCTAAGGACTGTGTGCTGTTGCCATCCCTCTTGTGCTAGAGTCAGCAGGTTTAAAAGAGGACATTGGGGGTTATTTATGAAAGACAAATCCACTTTGCACTACAAGTGCACTGCAAGTAGGGGTAGATCTGAAATGAGGGGAAGCTCTGCTGATTTTATCATCCAATCATGTGCAAGCTAAAATGCTGTGTTTTTACCCTCCTTGCATGCCCCCCTCGGATTTACAGCGACCGCACTTCCAAGTGCACTTTCAAGTGCACTTGTAGTGCAAAGTGGATTTGCCTTTAGTAAAAAAACCCTGTTGTGTTTAGTATCCTGAAGAGCTCAGTCTATTTTATTCTTAGTGAAAGGACTTTGCTCGGATGTCCAAGGAGAAAGATTAATCTCCTCTGAGGGGGTTCTTTATGAAAGGCAAATCCAATTTGCACTACAAGTGCACTTGGAAGTGCAGTCGTTGTAGATCTGAAGGGGACATGCGAGGAAAATAAAGAACAGCATTTTTCCTTGCACATGATTGTATGATAAAATCAGCAGAGCTTCACCTCATTTCAGAGCTTCCCCTCAGATCTACAGCGACTGCACTTACAAGTGCACTTCTATGTGCATTTTCAGTGCACTTGTAGTGCAAAGTGGATTTGCCTTTTGTAAATAACCCCCTTGGTTTACAGTTCTGAAGAGAAAGTTTAGTGTCTTCAAATCATTACTAAAGGTTGTTGGAGTATCCTATCATTACCCACTACCTATCCAAGATTTCATTAAAGCATCAAAATGCATACCCCTTGACTGATTAATGAGTTTGAAGAGAGATTGGGATTGTGTGCTTGGCTGTGAGGAAACTACTGGGAAAAAGGGATCCTGGCATCTACTTAGCAGCTCCTATGGAGGTAGCGCTATACAGTATATGAAAGATAATTTTGAGTTTACATAGACCCCGAATAAGCTTTCATATTTGGGTATGTATTTAGTCAGCTCCTATGAAACAGTTTTTCATGCAAATTACCCAGATCATTTAAGAACCCTGAAAGATTTACTGACTGAATGGTGATGTCACCTGATCTCTTGGCTTGGACAGATTGCAGTGGTCAGGATGACTCTTTTACTCAAGTTACTTTATTATTTTAGGGTGTTGCTGGTGCAGATCCCTCGACATGTTTTGCATTTTTTTCAGGCCAAGATCCTCACCTTTATATGAGGTGATGAGACCACGGGTTGTGAAACATACTTTGTTTCTACCCAAGCTACCAGGAGGATTTGGAACTCCACATACAGTGCCTTGTAAAAGTATTCACCCCCCTTGGCATTTTTCATGTTTTGTTGCCTCACAACCTGGAATTAACATGGATTGTATCAGGAACCATAAATCAGACCGAGACAGAAGTATAGTTAAATCACACTTGTTTAATAATAATAAGGTAAATAGAGTAAATGTAGTCAAAACAAGCCAGAGTTCAGTAACCAGAGATAAATGTGGTAGTACAGTAAGCAGGATCAGGAACCAGAAGGAACATCAGCTGAGCAAGTCTTCAACAGGAACGCAGGAGAAAGACTCTGTGATGTTGACAAAGGCGAAGGCAGAGAGTGAGCTGGACGGCTTTAAGTAGGCAGGACTGGCGAGCAGAATCAACAACAGCTGGTTAACTGTGGAGAGAGATGGGAGCTGGCAATTAGCCGACAGCTGAGCGGCAAACTCAGAAGGAAGGGCCAAGCCCAGGCCTGACAGCTTGTTTGAGGATTTGTATAGTTTAATTTACAGAACATGCCCACAACTTGGAAGATGTTTTTTTTTTTTTGTGAAGCAAACAGCAAATAGGACAAAATAACAGAAAAAGTAAATGTGCATAACTATTCAACCCCCTAAAGTCAATACTTTGTAGAGCCACCTTTTGCGGCTATCACAGCTCCAAGTCGCTTTTGATAAGGCTGTATGAGCTTGCCACATCTTACCACTGGGATTTTTGCCCATTCCTCCTTGCAAAACTGCTTCAGCTCCTTGAAGTTGGATGGTTTGTGCTTGTGAACAGCAATCTTTAAGTCTGACCAAAGATTTTCTATTGGATTGAGGTCTGGGCCATTCCAACACATTTACATGTTTCCCCTTAAACCACTCAAGTGTTACTTTAGCAGTATGTATGGGGTCATTGTCCTGCTGGAAGGTTTGTCCTGAACCTCCATCCTAGCCTCAAATCAAACACAGAGTGGTACAGGTTTTGCTCAAGAATATTCCTGGGTAATGTGATGTGTTGTATTTGCGCCAGACATAGCGTTTTCTTTGGCCAAAAAGTCCAATTTAATCTCATCAGACCAGAGCACCTTCCTCCATACATTTTGGGAGTCTCCCACATGCCTTTTTGCAAACTCAAATCGTGTCATTTAGTTTTTTGCTGAAAGTAATGGCTTTCTTCTGGCCACTCTGCCATAAAGCCCAACTCTATGGAGCGTACGGGTTATTGTCGTCCTATGTACAGATACTCCAGCCTCTGCTGTGGAACTCTGCAGCTCCTCCAGGGTTAACTTAGGTCTCTGTGCTGCCTCTCTGATTAATGCCCTCCTTGCCCGGTCCGTGAGTTTTGGTGTGCGGCCGTCTCTTGGCAGGTTTGCTGTTGTGCCATGTTCTTTCCATTTGGTTATGATAGATTTGATGGTGCTCCTGGGGATCATCAAAGATTTGGATTTTTTTTTATAACCTAACCCTGACTTTTACTTCTCAACAACATTGTCCCTTACTTGTTTGGAGAGTTCCTTGGTCTTCATGACAGTGTTTGGTTAGTGATGCTTCTTCCCTAGGTGTTGCAGCCTCTGGGCCCTTTCAAAAGGGTGTGTATATGTAATAACAGATCATGTGACACTTAGATTGCACACAGGTGGACATCATTTCACTAATTATGTGACTTCTGAAGGTAATTGGTTGCACTAGTGCTTTTTATGGGCTTCATAATAAAGGGGGTAAATACATACGCACATGCCAATAATCAGTTTTTTATTTCTGAAAAATAGTTTTATGTATATAATTTTCTAATTTTCTTCACCAACTTAGACTATTGTGTTCTGATCCATCACATGTAATTCAGATTAAAAAAACATTAAACTAAAGGCTATAATTTAACAAAATAAGTAAAAAGCCAAGGGTGAATACTTCTGCAAGGCACTGTATATTCAGCTATTTTTGAGCTGCCCAAATTTCCCAACTCACTCTTCTTAATGCTTAGATTAATGTCTCTCTTTGAGTCAGCTTAGAAAATGATCCTATTGCTCCCCTTTCCACACAAAATCTTCTTTGGCTCCTGCTGTCTGGGTGCAGAGCACTTTCTAACCCTATTCTATCCCACTCTTTTTAAGGTGTGGGATTCGGTTAAATATAACAACAAACTTTTATCTTCTCACCTTCCTTTTTAATCTCCTTTTTCAGTAACCTTTTTTCCCTTTTAGTTGGGAATCCCCCTGAAGTTTTTCTTGATGGTTGGGCAAAAAATTGATTTGTCTGTTTGACCTCCCTTTTTCCACTGGACTTCAGTCCTTTGAAACCCCTACAGAATCACATAACGTAGCACTTAAAGAACTTTTTTATGTTAAAATCAAGCATTTTGCATCTACCCTGCTTTGTTACTCTGATACCCCTTTACGGCCTACAGCACTCAAATACTATTGTAATACTGACTCGCACGCCCCAGGAATTATTTCCACTATCTACCCATTTTCCTAATGTTCTGCTTTTCTTCACTGCCAGGTTACATGTCAAGTTGGGCCTTTGACCTCGGAATTTATGTTTCTGGGGAAGACTGTCAAGATATATGGATCAACACGGCTAAGAGCCCTATCAATGTCCTAGCTACTGAAATCAATTACAAAGTGGTAATGCAGTGGTATCTGGTATCTTATCACCTATCTCATGTGATTCCAGTCTATCCTTCTGCTTGTTTTAGGGGCTGTTCAGAACCTGGTACATTTAGAAATTCTTGGTGGGATTGTCCTAGAAGCCATCATTGTACCTATCAACTCATCTATACTGCCTTAGACAGACCCAATGCAGAAGCAATTAGAGGCTCTATAAGGTAGGAAACCAGGTAATTTTTCTTGGATAAAATTCAGTTTAATTTCTTTTATTTTTATGACAAGTGTCTGGGGAAAAATACAACTATCCCCTTTTATAAACAAACCTGTGTATGACATATGAGAAGATGGTGGCCACATTAGATGATAAAATGCTTTCTAAAAATATGGGAGCCTTGGATGTCTCACTATATGCTGGTAGTCTTTGACCATACACTCTTAAACCTTCAGTGACAGACCATGGTGGTACTTAATCTTTGAATTTTAATGTCTATCCTGTACTCTTGGGGTTTTCTTTGGAGGAATATTTCAATATATTTCTTCCCTTTTTTTCCCTCCCACTCCACTCCTTCATTTTTTCTTGGTTCACCCACTAGGGAAGTGGTCTTGTACTACTCTGTATGTACAAATTACTATCACCCCCCCTGGATTTGTTTTCTTCGGGGCAATCCCTCTCCCTTTTTTTAGTATACAACTATTGATATTCCAAATGATTGTAAAATGGTTTACATTCTTCCCAATTTTGCTTTTAATTTTCTTGTGTACCTAGTGTTGACAACTCTTTCTGTACATTTTGTGATAAAAAATACATATGCTATTGTATTTTGTAAAATTTTAATAAAAATATTGGAAAAGAAAATTGAAGAGCCTGGATTCTTATACACACTGAAAGTTATGTCTTAATTGTCCTTTCATAAGATGGCATTCTCATATACCTTATACTTAGCTTTCTATAGCTTCTTCTGAAATCCTTAAGCTAGGTTCATGCTTCTGCGTGTGCGGGACTATGTGTAAATCACATGCTTCACTGCACCCACAGTAAAAATGTGCTGCTTTTAGTAGATGTGTGGGCATACCAGTAATTTCTAATGTCACTTCAATGCACTGGAAGCCACAATACTTTTCTCCATACTGGAAACCACACTATGCAGTTTTCCAGGGGCTGTGATTTTTGAAAGGGTGCAGGGACATTTTCCTGCATTTTCTATATGTACAGCAGCCCATTCAAATGAATAGACTGCTGTGCCTGTACAAATGCGGCCACAGGAAAACTGCGATAATGTGAATCTAGCCTTAGACAATCCTATTCAGCACAAAAGATTATCTCTTTGTGCAATTCAGTCAATTTTCCAATGATAAATGATTCAAACTTTTTTATTTTTCAGTCAGCCAATGTTTCCTTCTCTTTTCTTTTTTTCACTGCTTACTCTGAAGAGAAAGGATACACTGTTCTACACTGAGCTTCCAGTTTAAAACTCAGAAAACTTTAGATCACTGTAAATTGTTAAGCTGGAGAATGTTAAAGTCTGATAGAGCGTACTCTATCCCTTTTTAATGTGTGTAGCTTAATCTTTGTTCTGTTGCAAAGTCTTTGGTAAAGCAATTCACAGGGAGATATCGGCTTTTAAAAAAAAAGCACTGTAACTAATTACATTGTTAGGACCCACCATATACTTTGAAGAGGGCAATACACATACAGTATCTTCACTTAAGGATCAGGACCCATTTGCTGCCTGGAATATTTGTTACCACCATTCCCTAGTTCAGAAATTGTTCAGTTGTTGCAAGCAATAAATACTGTATGCTAGTGAGCATTGCTAATTTTTGAGCTGTTAATGGCCAGCTTAAAAGGGTTGTTTTTAAACCACAGTTTTTATGTTTCCTTCTTTCTGCTAGCTACCCAAAAGTTACATGTCCAGAGTTTCTTAAAAGAATATAGTAAGGGAGGTGTAAAAAAATCTAGTGATCGCTAGTAAAGACCATACAGCGGTTTAACAGGACAGGTTCCACTCAGAACAGGCTTCGCCATGGTCGATCAAAGAAGTTGAGTGCACATGCTCAGCGCCATATCCAGAGATTGTCTTTGGGAAATAGATGTATGAGTGCTGCCAGAATTGCTGCAGAGGTTGAAGGCGTGGGGGGGTCAGCCTGTCAGTGCTCAGACCATACGCCGCACACTGCATCATATTGGTCTGCATGGCTGTCATCCCAGAAGGAAGCCTCTTCTAAAGATGATGCACAAGAAAGCTCACAAACAGTTTGCTAAAGACAAGCAGACTAAGGACATGGATTACTGGAACCATGTCCTGTGGTCTGATGAGACCAAGATAAACATATTTGGTTCAGATGGTGTCAACCGTGTGTGGCGGTTACCAGGTGAGGAGTACAAAGACAAGTGTGTCTTGCCTACAGTCAAGCATGTTGGTGGGAGTGTCATGGTCTAGTGCTGCCATCACCATCACAGTTCATTCATGAGGGAATCATGAATGCCAACATGTACTGTGACATACTGAAGCAGAGCATAATTCCCTCCCTTCGGAGACTGGGCCGCAGGGCAATATTTCAACATAACGACCCCAAACACACCTACAAGATGACCACTGCCTTGTTAAAGAAGCTGAGGGTAAAGATGTTGGACTGGTCAACCATGTCTCCAGACCTAAACCCTATTGAGCATCTGGTGGCCATCCTCAAATACAAGGTGGAGGAGAGCAAGGTCTCTAACATCTACCAGCTCCTTGATGTCATCATGGAGGAGTGGAATAGGACTCCAGTGGCAACCTGTGAAGCTCTGGTTAACTCCATGCCCAAGAGGGTTAAGGCAGTGCTGGAAATAATGGTGGCCACACAAAATATTGACACATTGGGCCCAATTTGGACATTTTCACTTAGGGGTGTACTCACTTTTGTTGCCAGTGGTTTAGATAATAATGGCTGCGTGTTGAGTTATTTTGAGGGAACAGCAAATTTACACTGTTATACATGCTGTACATTTACTACTTTACTTTGTAGCAAAGTGTCATTTTTTTCAGTGTTGTCACATGAAAAGATATAATAAAATATTTACAAACATGTGGAGGGTGTACTCATTTTTGTGAGATACTGTATATGTAATCCCAAAAATTTAAATCTCACCAAACTTTTACATATTATTGTAATTTCAAGTAATTTTTGACACTTTTTGAAATTGCATGTTCTGAATAAATTAACACATGGGGGTTGATTTACTAAAGGCAAATCCACTGTGCACTACAAGTGCACTAGGAAGTGCAGTCGCTGTAGATCTGAGGGGGACATGCAAGGAAAATAAAAAACAGCATTCTTGCTTGTCTAATTTTTCTAATACAATTGGTGCTCTGTTTCGGAAACAATACCTTGTGCATCAAATCAAATAATGTGCATACACAAACATATAATATGTGCAAACAAATGATATCCGAAAAAAAACACTACATACCGATTTATAAATATATGAATAATATAAATTCTATTTGCTTGTGTCTTTAAGACACCCTATGCAGTATTCATAATGAGTCCAATCGTCCATTAATACCTTAAGCATGTGCATACAAAACCAAAAAAAGTGCAGAATCAAAGTATATTCAAAAAATCACTATAAAACAGTTGCAAAAATACCTCTGTGCTTGTCTTTTTAAGACACCCTTCGCAGTATTCCTAATAAATCCAATCGTTATCACTACTGCTAATTCTTTTCTCTGCATGTGCAATCTTCAATTGAAAAAGTGTAGTTTTTAGACAATCTCACCACGCTCTCTCCTCCTAGAATTTATGTGCCACCTTCACCGGATGTGCCCTCACCATATTAAATGAAAAAGACAGCCTTGATATTTCCTCAAATTCCATATAGCTTATATCTTCACTTTCTGTTTATTCTGAGTGTCACTCCTCCCTTTAGTAAACAGCCTCCAGTCTCCAGCTGTACTCCGCTCCAACTGTAATTCACTCAGTAGCATGCAAAAGGTATAAGGACAAACAATCATACTTTATCCTTTAAAAAAAAAAAGAAACGTGTAGTCACGGCAACAGGTAGCCTGTGCCCCATGCTGGCTCACGGGCTTCCCTTACCTCCCTGCAGCTCCAGCTCAGCGCTGACGTCATCCAGGCATGCCTGACAGCGCAGGCTCAGCTCGGCTTGCCTGGCTTCTGGTCTACATCCCTGTTAGCTCCCCTCTTCACCAGCCAGCAGACATCTCGGTCCCTCAGCCCGGCCTGGGTCGGCCCCATGCTTTCCTACTACCCGCGGCACCATCATCGCATGCACACGGCTGTGGTCCGGCCCCCAGCCAGCAGCCATCAAGTGCATCACCTCCACTGGGTCTCCATCCATCCCAGCATGGTTTTTGGCACCCGTCCATGCTCCGGACAGTGTCAACCCCTCCATGCCCGAGGGCGTACAGTGGTATCGTTAGCTTTTTCATTTTAATTCTCATTCTTATTGTTCTTTATGACTCTGTCATTTTTATTCAGTATGACTTTGCTACTGGCACAAAAAAACATTGTTTTTTATGGTCCTCACTCACTGCCTATACATCATTGTTTGGATCTGGTCCATAGAGCGCTGCTCACCAGTTTTTTTTTCCATAATGCCACATTTTCCCAATGTTTTTGCAGCTGCACTGGTTTCTGGTCCATAATATTCTGTACATTGTCTGGATTGGCACGCTATACCACAGGACCCGAGGTTCTTATAGTGCTACAGGAGCTATGTGTTTTATCTTTTTAAAACCACTTTAATAATGTATTTGTAAACATATACAGTCACATTTCAACAGTGCATACAAAGCCTTATATATACTCTGTTACCGTAGATTCACTAGCCACTGGTTCTGCAGTCCTGACAGCTTAACACTCGTCAGTGTGATCTGTGTAATCTCAATGTCAAGGTCAGCCTTTCAGGTCCCGCCCCTACATGTTTCGTCACACCTCCTGACTTCCTTAGGGGCATATGATTGGCTGACGCTTCTCCTATTTCTTATACTGATAACCTCACCATTTTCTTGTAGCCCATTTGTCTTGTATTGGTGCCATTTTCCCATAGATCTGCATTACATCATCTCCCTTTCTAGTATGCTGATTCCCTACGCCATTTTCTTGTAGCCCCTTTGTCTTGTCTTGCAAGCATTCTTGCATTCTTGCTTGCACATGATTGGATGATAGAAATCAGCAGATATTCCCCTCAGATCTACAGTGACTGCACTTTCAAGTGCACATGCAGGGCACAGTGGATTTGCCTTTAGTAAATAAACCCCATGGTAATCCTGCCATGAAGTTCCATGTGCAGGCACTTCCTGATATAGTGTGACAACACTCTTTTCCCTTTCCCCAATTGTGCCCCTTCTATGCCACTTTCTTTAATCTGTAGATTAACATCCCCCTGTGTGATGTCCTGCATTGTGGGCACATTAAACTATGGAGAACATGAAAACTCTATACTTGAATTAAAACCAATGACAGTAGTGCTGACAGGCAGAAGGGATAACCCCTTAGTACCCAGAGGAAACCCACGCAGGCACACACAGAACCACCTCTGACCACCGTCCCTTGATTCCACCCCCTACCCACCTACCAGTACTGCCCCTTTTAGAGAATACAGAACCAAGTATCATTTTGTGGTGCTAAATCATTTGTATGAAACATGGTGATGATGATAAAAATAAAAGCAGTAAAATAGATCCCCTGCAGTCAGCAATAATAGAATCCCAGCAATAGATCCCCACACAACAATAGACTCCTCCAGCAACAACGGACTCCACCCCAACACCCAACAACAAAAGATTCTCTGCAGCAACAGTGAACTACCCACAACAAAATATCCCACCCAGTAACAAAATATCCACCTAAGCAACATTAGCCCCCCCCCAGCAGCAACAACAGATCTCCCAGCAGCCAGCATCAATAAATCCTCCAGTAGCCAGTAAAAATAGACCTCTTCCTCAACAGTAGATCCCTTCCAGCAACATAAGACCCCCCAGCGACAATAGATTCCCCATCAGCAACAATAGACCCTCACACAAAATCAGATCCCCACCAATGACAATAGATCCCCCAGCAGCCAACATCAATAGACCCTCCAGCACACCCCATGCTATTACATACATTCAGTGCGTTCCCCACTTTCCTGCTGAAAAAAAGCCCTGTGAGCTCAAGGGACTCAGAGCATAGTTTCATATCTGAAAACACCACAACTATTTAGGTACCACAACCCAAACCAATTGAAGGAGCTGGAGCAGTACAATGCTGGCCTTTATCACAACATAATGACCCATTATTTTACAGTTACAGTGAGGCAAAATAGAGAAATCATTGTCAGGCTTACTGGCTATCCAACCTCCATGTTAAAAGATCACGCTATGTGGAGTGTCTCTTTAATCAAATGTACATCGATCCTGCTGAGCTAATTTCCAGTAGTGCAGCGGTACCCTGCAAGTTGTAGATGCAATTTTCCCATAGATCTGGCAGCAAAACTCCTGTTGTCTCTGTGGATGAGTGGAGGCTGGAGAGAGCACCCTTTCCCTGGAGAATTACACTATGTGCATGTGACTTATATGGAGGGTCACATAATTTGGTAAAGCCCTGTACACACGGGCCGAATGTCAGGAGACAACGGCCGGTTAAAAAAAAAATGTCCGACATTCGGCCCGCGTGTATGTCAGTCTGTCTGACAGAAGTTCTGTCAGACATGCACGCTGGAAAACCAGCAGCCAACCGCCTCCTGATCAGGGCTCAGCTGGGGGAGATCGATGAACTAACCTCGCAGGGTTAGTACAGCGGCTCCAACCGGAGCTGTCAGGTTTTTTTTTTTTGTGCATTCCAACTGGATTACACGAAGAAAAAAAAAACTGTAGTGTGTACCCGACTGCCTTGTTTGTGATCAATGACACCTGGGAAACTTTACAAGTGTTTGATGGTGACAGCCTGAGGAGCTTATCCTATTTTCTCATCACAGCACTGAGGTTATTGTATCTGTAAGCTATTCAGGAACTCTACTAGGTAAAGCTGAGCAGAAAGTAAGAGGCATAGGAGTTGATTTACTAAGGGTAAATAGACTGTACACTTTGCAAGAGCAGTTGCTCCAGCTTAGTAAATGAGCAGAAGCTTTGCCAATTTCCATCAACCAATCACGTACAAGCAAAAATTTTGTTTTTTTTATTTTCCTTGCACAAGATTAGGTATTCTTTGTAAAGTGAAACGTTACCTCATTTACTAAGCTCTGGAGCAATTGCACATGCAGAGAGTCTATTTGCCTTTAGTAAATCAACCCTATAGTCTTTGGTATTTTCTGTGCTTTTCCAATTCTCATGCTGTTCTTGTTTCCAATTGTTTTTGAAGATTGCCTGTTTTTTGCTTCTAAAATTCACTAAATAAATTTGGAAGAAAAATCCACCTATGTGAAAAAAAACAAGGCTACATTGAATGCCAAACTGGAAGACATAGAAGGGGAAAAGGCAGCAGTGAACAGACTCAGTATAATGGAAATGTTTGACACATGCCAAATAAAGAATTATTTATAATTGCTGTTCTTTGGAAGCCTAGTGTCATCATTTACTTGTCTGCAGGTGGCAGCATTGGAAAGCAATAAAAGTGCTATCCTTTTATCTGCTGGTTCTGCTGTTAATTAATTTACTCCTGATAAGACAGAGGACATAATCCTGCAGATTCTCAGCATTAACACTTTGCTCCCGAGTGCTTAGCCCTGAGTGACTTAGACATGTCTGGGGAAATGGAATCTGTGTTAGTGCTCAGCCTGTACTGCGAGATGTGTATAGCCATCTTGTGTAAATAGCATTAGCTCTCGGTGCTGACATAAGATCAATAGCAAGCGTATCCAAACACTCCCAGCCCACACTGTATGCAATTCACTTTTGGGAGGAAAAACAAAACCGTATTTCAGCCTAGACAGACGCAGGATTAATTTTTATTTTGTCATAGTTGTAACATTTTGCTTGGGTGTACTTTAGGGAACAAAATTGAAAGATGTCCTTGCTTACTTCAATAAATAAAAAAGTAAAATATTGGTCATGTGATATATTTTGATGGACGAGACCATGGCTTTAAAGATAGATAGGCGTTTTATTTATTTTGTTTCATTTACCTTGTTTCTATAATTAAATAACTGCTTTTATTACTTCCTGTGAGATTATTACCAGGCTTGTAAAAGTTCTTGCAGGGATATCTGCTGGTAGGAGAGATCAACAATGTGCCCTACATCCATTTCTGGTCATTTAGGCTGACCATACATGGACACAAGTGGGGTGGATGGAGGAATCCTCTCCACTGTGTTACTGAATTCTGACAGTGGGGACTTCCCTGCTGTCAGAATGCACTGATCAGTGCCGCAGCGATATTATTAAACAAGTGTGATTTTTAACTGCACTTCTGTCTCGGTCTGATTCCATGATTTTTTCCAGGTTGGATGAGCAGGATCATCGTATGGATCAGTTTGCCTTGAGGTTACAGACGTTCCTGAATCGCACGGCTCACCTGAAATCTCCCACTGTGGCTGCTCCGGTACAACCTGTGTTGCAGGCAGTCTCTGTGCAGGCACCCGAATCGAGAATTACCTCTATAAGAGGAATGTCTGGTTCTGCTCCACTTCCCCAGCAATTTGGGGGCAATCCAGTTCAATGCAGAGGGTTTCTCAATCAGGTTGAGATATACTTCGAGATGCTGCCACAGGCGTTTCCCACGGACAGAAGCAAAGTAGGTTTTATGATATCTTTGCTTTCTGAGAGAGCCTTGGCCTGGGCAAACCCTCTATGGGAGACACAGAACCCGTTGTCCTGAGTTACCCAGAGTTTGTGGCTTCCTTTAAAAGGGTATTTGACCTTCCCCAATGCTCCGCTTCTGATGCCAAGTGCATCATGTCCATCAAACAGGGTACGAGAACTGTTGCCGATTACGCCATTGAATTCCGTACTCTGGCAGCAGAAGTTGCATGGAACAATAAGGCTCTCAAGGCTGCTTTTTCTCATGGTCTCTCGGATACCATCAAAGATTAGATAGCAGCCCGAGATATGCCCACTGAGGTGGAAAAGTTGATCACATTTGCCATCCTCATTGACTCCAGACTCAGAGAGACTCTCTTTTAAGGAGCGCTTGTGGAAGCCTCCTGTACATTTGCCTCCGAGCTTTTCAGTCCCACCCTTTCCTCCCTCACCTCCCATTCCCCCTGGTACTGAGTTGGTCAGTGAAGATGAACCCATGCACTTGGGCTTCACGTGTCTCTCTGCGGATGAGAGAACCTTTAGGAGGAGGGAGAGATTGTGCCTTTATTGTGGCCAGGCAGGTCATTTTTTGAAGTCTTGTCCTACCCGTCCAGTGAACGCCCGAACCTTGAGGTCCTGTAGGGGACAGACCTTAGGTGGCGTTGTTTCGTTCCCAGTTATCCAGCAGGATAAGCCCCTGGTTCCGGTTACCCTTTCTTGGTCTCAGTCGTCCGTCGAGATACAGGCTCTAATCGACTCTGGGGCTGCCTTTGTATCTAAGCACTCGATTCTGCTGCAGCTTTGTGCCACTCCACTTGCTATTGAGGCTCTTGATGGGAGACCTTTACAGCCTGCCCATGTGACTCATGAGACTGTTCCGTTGTCCTTGGCCGTAGGGGCTCTTTTCCATGAGATAATCCAATTCCAAGTTATTTCCTCACCTAAGTTTCCACTGGTTATTGGTTATCCTTGGTTACAGAGGCACAACCCCTCTTTTGATTGGCTTTGTGCTGAGGTTCTCTCCTGGTCGCCACAATGCAGCAAGACATGTTTCCAGAATGTGGCTAAGGTCCTATGCACCTCTTCACTCTCCTTCCTGTCACAGGAGTACCACGATTTTAGCAATGTCTTTGACAAAGGTCAAGCCAGTAGTTTACCGACACACCGGTCATATGATTGTGCAATTGACCTTCAACCGTGTGCCATACCCCCTCGTGGCCGGATTTACCCGTTGTCGTTGTTGGAGGATAAGGCCATTGAGGGGTATGTTGCAGACACACTTTCTTGAGGATTCATCCGCAAGTCCTCTTCTCCTGCTGGTGCTGGTTTCTTCTTTGTGAAGAAGAAGAGTGGTGAACTGAGACCTTGCATTAATTATAGGGGTCTCAATCATTTCACGATTAAGAATGCTTATCCAATTCCATTGATTACAGAGTTATTTGGGGAGCAACGGTTTTCACATAGCTAGATTTGAGAGGAGCATACAATCTTGTGAGGATCAAGGAGGGCGACGAATGGAAAACTGCGTTTAATACCAGAACAGGCCATTATGAGTACCTCGTATTGCCATTTGGCCTGTGCAACGCTCTGGAAGTTTTCCAGGAGTTTATCAACGATGTCCTCCGAGGTTTGTTGCAGCCATGTGTGGTGGTTTATCTCGACGATATCCTAATTTTTTCCAAGTCCCTAGAGAGCCACCACACAGATGTCTGTCGTGTGCTTCAGAAGCTGAGAGAGAACAATCTCTATTGTAAATTGGAAAAGTCCGAGTTCCATCATGAACAGGTAAATTCCTCGGTTATGTCATTTCCACTGCTGGTTTTTCGATGGACCTAGAGAAACTTTCAGCAGTCCTACAGTGGCCCCGACCCATGGGTATATGTCCTCTGCAACGTTTTCTTGGCTTTGCCAATTATTATCGAAAGTTTATTCATAACTTCTCATCTCTGATCAAGCCACTGACTGATATGACCAGAAAGGACGGTAACCCACAGAGTTGGTCTCCAGAGTCCATTAAGGCCTTTGAGAGTCTCAAGGCTGCCTTTGTTTCTGCTCCTGGGTTCAAATATCCTGATCCTATGTTACCCTTTATCCTTGAGGTTGATGCTTCTGAGACTAGAGTTGGCGCCCTTCTGTCTCAACGTCCTACCTGTGAGAGCGCTATGCATCCTTGTAGCTACTTTTCCAAGAAGTTGTCACCTGCGGAGTGCAATTACGAGATTGGTGACAGAGAGCTGTTAGCGATCATTTTAGCCCTTAAAGAATGAAGGCATCTCCTTGAAGGTACCACTGTTCTATTTCTCATTATTACTGACCATAAGAATCTCACATTCCTGTATGAGGTCTCTCTCCCAGAAGGGCACGATGGGCTCTTTTCTTGTCAAGTTTCAATTACATTGTCTCGTTCATACCCGGTACTGAGAATGTAAGGTCTGACGCTTTGGGGCGACAATTTTCCTCCACTTCCAAGATGGAATCGGTTCCTGTTCCTGTGATTCCTCCTGATCGTATTCTGACTACGGTTCACACCAGTCTCACTTCTCCTTTGGGTGACAAAATTATTGCCGTTCAGGTCCATGCTCCTCCTGAGAAACCTTGTGACCACTGGTTTGTCCCTGAGAGTCTCTGTACTGCCGTGCTCCAGACCTCACATTCTCCCAAGGCTGCTGGCCACCCTGGGAAGAATCAACTCTTTTTGGCCATTTCCCAACAATTCTGGTGGCCTACTCCATGTGCTGATGTAGCCGCCCTCATAGCTGCTTGTTCTGTGTGTGCTCAGAGTAAGACACCACGACACCTTCCAGTGGGCCTCCTACAATCCATACCCAATGAAGAGAGGCCTTGGACCCACCTGTCCATTGATTTCATTGTGGAGTTACCCAACTCTCAGGGCAACACAGTTATCCTTATGGTGGTTGATTGGTTCTCGAAGATGTCTCATTGTATTCCACTTAAGAAGTTGCCCACATCTAAGGAACTGGCTTCCATTTTTGCTCGGGAGATCTTTGACCAAAGAAGTTGAGTGTACGTACTCAGTGTCATATCAAGAGGTTGTCTTTGGGAAATAGACATGTAGCACCCTCTACCTCAGGTAAGATGTGCTAAAGGTATTTTTTTTTTTTTTTTACAGTCAAGGCAGGTAAATTTAGGCAGGCCTAGCTGTGGGCTAGGCCTGTTCGTTTTGATCTGGGGGCTGGGAGTGGTTTTGAGAGTAGCAGCAGAAGACTGACATGCACTTCATCTCTCTGGCGCCTCCTCTGTTTCTGGAAGGTTCTGGAAAAGAGGTAGGGCATAGGATTGGAGTGGCAAGGAGTGTATCTGGGAGCCCTAACCAATACCCAATTAGATTGACAGGCCTCCTTTATATACTCATGGTCAGCCTGCTGTGGGAGGAGTTGTTCGGGTGGAAGAACTAGTGATGGAGTGTTAGGCTGTCGTGGCCTTGGAGGAAACCCCCTTTCTGGGGGGTGACCTTGGGTCTGGAGCTTGGGAGCTGGGAAGGAACTCCTTCATACAACGCTGGGGTGTCCTGAACTGGAGCAGGAAGAGGACAGAGGGGAGCATTGCTGGGCAAGTCACTAGGAGGGATCCATTGGTCAGGGCTTGGCTCAGCCCTTCCTTCTCAGAGCAGGCCGCTAAGCTGTAGGTTAATTGCCAGCTCCAATCTTTTCCACAGTGACTCACCTGATGATGATATCCTGTTTGTCGGTCCTGCTGGTTACTTAAGCTGTTCAGTTCAGTCCCCTCTGCCTTCACCTTGGACAACACATCCAGAGACTCTCTCTTGTGTACCTGTTAAAGACTTGCTTGGCTGAAGTCTCTTCTGGTTCCTGATCCTGCTTGCTGTTCCACTAGGCTGATTCTCTGGTTTCCTGATTTCGGGGTCTGTCCTGAAGTACGCTGATCTCTGACTCCCTGAAGTCCTGGCTTGTCTGACTATCCTTTCCGATTACCAAACTCTGGAGATGATGTGACTACTTTGCTCTGTTTACCTTTTATTGTTATTATTATTACATAAGTGTGATTTTTAACTGCACTTCTGTCTCGGTCTGATTCATGGTTTCTGACGCTATTCCTGGGTCGGTGAGTGACAGGCACAGTGAGAAGATCTGGGAGAGACATGCCAGGAGTGGATGTAGAGCCAGAGGGAGAGACTGTGATGTCGCTGGTGTTAGAGTCAAGTTGCTGCAGCCAGGAAGGTTGGCAGGACTTGCACAGGACTTTCTGGGATCAGTAGTCCACCAATTTAGTTAGCACAAAAGTACTTTTTTCATTGCTATTGGTTGCTACACCAAAAGGGACTGGAGACCCCTGCCAGCAAATGGCAGATATTGAACAGATGGGACTTATTCAGAGTGAGGCCTAACCATTTGCTAACTGTGACAGGAATTTAGGATTGCGCAGTAGAGAAAGTGGAGTTGACTGAAGAAATGTGCCGGAGGAGCATGGAGCTTTAGAGACTGCCAATATAGATTTAATAATACTTTTGTCAAACTACAAGATCAATTATCTGGCCAACCCATGTCCCTTTTCCCCATCCAAGTTAAATCCCCTCAATAAAAACCACAAAAACAAGCCCATGGACTGTTCATTGTTGGGCAATGTGTGACTGGAAGTGAATGCCTGGCTGAGCAGGGTGACAGGTGGAACTACTACACTTAGCGACCCCACTGGGGCACTGCTACAGACGTATGAGTGCTGCCAGCATTGCTGCAGAGGTTGAAGGGGTGGGGGGTCAGCCTGTCAGTGCACAGACCATACGCCGCACACTGCATCAAATTGGTCTGCATGGCTGTCGTCCCGGAAGGAAGCCTCTTCTAAAGATGATGCACCAGAAAGCCCGCAGTTTGCTTAAGACAAGCAGACTAAGGACATGGATTACAGGAACCATGTCCTGTGGTCTGATGAGACCAAGATAAACTTATTTGGTTCAGATGGTGTCAAGTGTGTGTGGCGGCAACAAAGTGAGGAGTACAAAGACAAGTGTGACTTTCCTACAGTCAAGCATGGTGGTGGGAGTGCCATGGTCTGGGGTTGCATGAGTGCTGATGGCATTAGGGAGCTACAGTTCATTGAGGGAACCGTGAATGCCAACATGTACTGTGACACACTGAAGCAGAGCATAATCCCCTCCCTTCGGAGACTGGGCTGCAGGGCAGTATTCCAACATGATAACAACCCCAAACACACCTCCAAGACGACCACTGCCTTGCTAAAGAAGCTGAGGGTAAAGGTGATGGACTGGCCAAAGCATATCTCCAGACCTAAATCCTATTGAGTATTTGTGGGGCATCCTTAAACAGAAGGTGGAGGAGCGCAAGGTCTCTAACATCCACCAGCTACGTGACATCGTCATGTGGTGTGGAAGAGGACTCCAGTGGCAACCTGTGAAGCTCTGATGAACTCCATGTCCAAGAGGGTTAAGGCAGTGCTGGAAAATAATGGCAGCCACACAAAATATTGACACTTTGGGCCCAATTTGGACATTTTCACTCAGGGGTGTATTCACTTTTGTTGTCAGCGATTTAGACATTAATTAGCTGTATGTCGAGTTATTTTTGAGGGGACAGCAGATTTACACTGTTATACAAGCTGTACACTCACTACTTTACATTGTTGCAAAGTGTAATTTCTTCAGTGTTGTCACATGAAAAGATATAATAAAATATTTTCAAAAATGTCAGGGGTGTACTCACGTTTGTGAGATACTGTATGTGTGTGTGTATGTGTATATATATATATATATATATATATATATATATATATATATATATATATATATATATATATATATATATATATATATGTATATAAATAAAATATTATAGTAGATGTATAATTATTTTATCCCTGTTGCATCCTAATTAGAACATGTTAGCGGGAATTGTCTGATAAACTTTAACACCTTTTTTATTAATCATATTTTATTTTGACAAACATTTTTCCAGTTTTATTTAGGCAATAAAAACAAAAACTGTTACATAACCACTTTGAAACTGTATTAAATTATTTTTCAAATGCCACCAATTTTAATGTTTCAAAACCTGGAATAAATCAACAACAGAAAGGCTTTAAACAGAAAATTTGTATTCCAGAAATTATATTCTGACTCCACCCATTTGAGATGCTATAGCATAACCTGAGAATAGTTTTTTCCAAGAAATTAAACAAATGAAAGTACACATTGTTGCAAGTACAAATTATCTAAAACAATGCCTAAGGCCCCTTTCACACGGGACGGATCCGTGTTGATCCGCCCCGTGAACATCCGCTGCTCAGCGGGGATCGCTCCGTTTTCCCCAGCTGAGCCGGCAGATGACAGGGCGGGACCCGCACACTGTGCAGGGACCGCCCTGTCAGATCTCCGCTCTCCCCTATGGGGGATCGGAGGAACACGGACCGTCTGTCCGTGTTCATCCGATCTGCTCTGCAGACGGATAGAAAATAGGATTTTCTTCCGTCTGCAGAATCGGACGAGAGCGGAGCCGGATGACATCGGGTGTTAGCGGATGTACATCCGCTGACACCCGCTATCCCATAGGGATGCATGTATGTCCGTATTTCTTTTTTTTTTTTTTTTTGGTTACATGGTTCTTTTTTTTTTTTTTTTTTAAGTTTTAAAGAGTGAAGTTTATTAAGTAGTTAATAGAATACATCAATCATAAAAAAGAAAAGGGAGCACATCGCTCCTCGAGTACAAGTTATAAACGTAATACAGCGGTTATAAAAGATGACAACAGTAAATTTTGGGCAGATATAGGCTTGTAACACAACTAAATACGTTGCTATGGGCGTTGGGAGTCTCGGCATCAGAGCCCCTTCTGGGAGCTAACTGCTCCGATGAACCGGGTCTCCCCAAGCCCATCTCGCCCCTAACAAGTGGATAACTGTCTAGAATACAGATACACAACTACAGAAACCGGAAAAATGATAAAAAGGAGAAAACTAAAAGGAGCTTGTATCACTATAACAATTGAAGACCATGTCAGTAACGCATTAATACATTCATTACTGGGAAAAAAAATTAAAAAAAAGAGGAAAGGAAACCAACTGGTCTGTCTATCTCTCAGGATGGGTTAAATTTTGGTTGGATGATCCAGTCCAAAGCATGTTATGTTTGGGGGTTAGGGGGGTGTTACTTTTGATAATCTGCCCTGAGGCAAATAGCCAAGGTAATTAAAAGTACTGAGAGCCTGAGGAACCAGTATAGAGGTGTAGAGAAAGCGGAAGAGTGAAAGGGGGAAAGGAAGAAATTAGGAGAGACAGAGGGGATAGAAAGGGTGAAAGGATTAGTTGATCGTCAGGAATGATGGGAGGGAAGCGCACAGGAGGCCTCAAAGAGGGGGAGACTGAGAGCCCTTCAACTAAGGACCACTCATGTGTACTATCAATCACACATACAAAGGATGCCCTACTAGAGTTGCCCAGGGTTCCCAAATAGTTTTAAATTTATCTGTGGTGTCTAGGATAGTGTTGGGAATTTTTTCTTGCAGCATGATCCACGTGATTTTTTGCTTGGCTAACCGAATGGACACTTTCGGTGATTTCCAGGCCCTGGTGATGGTCATTTTGGCCCCCACTAGA
The DNA here is from genome assembly GCA_037952835.1 of Lithobates septentrionalis. Classification (NCBI taxonomy): domain Eukaryota; kingdom Metazoa; phylum Chordata; class Amphibia; order Anura; family Ranidae; genus Lithobates; species Lithobates septentrionalis. The sequence goes on from JBBDGP010001535.1 coordinate 1,466,266, forward strand.
ATAAACTGGGTCAGCTTCTGTGTATGTTTAGAAATTTTTGGTATGGGACCATTCAGCAATGCAACAGTTGGATCTTGTTGCAGAGTACAACCGCATGTTCTGCGGATAAGGGAGAAGATCTTGTTCCAATACATTCTGATTTTAGGGCATTCCCATAGTATGTGTAAAAGAGACCCCACATGACCGCAGCCTCTAAAGCAAAGAGGTGACGTTAGCGGAAATAGTTTGGCAAGACGTGACGGTACCAGATACCAGCGTGTAAGAACTTTCAGCCCTGCTTCGCTAATTGTAGTATTAACCATACCTTTAAAGGAGCGGGCAAAATTAGTATGCCACTTATCCAGGTCCCAGCTGAAGTCAAGATCTCGCTCCCAGCTTGTCATGTATGCTGCTTTTTCCGTGGGTTCTGCCAGGGATGAGTAGATGAGAGAGATACCCCCTTTGGTGTCCGAGGCTGAAGCACACCATTGTTCATAAGGCGTTACAAAAAGATGGTTTTCATTGTTCTTCCATACCCGATTTAAAAAATGTGAGAGTTGAAGGAACCTAAATTTTTCGGCTGAGGGCATTTTGAGTTTGGATATACAGTATGCTAGAGTAAGGGGACCATTGGAATTGAAGAATTGACCAATTCTATAAAGGCCCTTGTCCAGCCACCATCTAAAGGCCCGAATCTCCAGGCCAGGTGGAAAATTATGATTTCTGAAGATATGTGCCAGGGGGTGCCATGTGGAGATGAGGGGTTTGAGCTTATGAAGGGCATCACAAAGTTTCATTGAGTGAGATAATGTGGGTGCTAAAATAGGGGGGCGTTTTTTGGGGATATTCCAAAGCAGAAAGTCTAAGGTGAAACCGGGGACCGCCTCTCGCTCCATGTTCACCCAATCTGGCTTGGGTCCTTTCATATAAATAGTTGAGAATTGGCTCAACTGTGCTGCCTGATAATACCACCAAAGATTAGGGACCCCTAGTCCTCCCTTTTTTCTGGGCCTAAAAAGCACCTCTTTAGAGAACCTGTGGCCTTTTTTATCCCACATAAAGCGGGTTATGGCAGATTGTAGGCATTGGATGTGCAATTTGGGGACTGGAATGGGTAAGGAACGAAAGAGATATAGTAGCCTAGGTAGGAGTGTCATTTTAACTGCGTTCACTTTACCTAACCACGAGAGCTTATATAGCGACCATTGGGTCAGGTCGTCCGTGAGCTTTTTGATCATGGGGGGAAAATTATATTTATAGAGAGTGTCGACGCCAGACGTAAGGTTAATGCCAAGATAAGGGATAGATGTGGAATTCCATGAGAATGGAAATTTACTCTTTAGGTTATTTACGATGTCTGGAGGAGTGGAAACATTGAGAGCAACTGATTTGGATACATTAACCTTAAGTCCGGAGGCTAATTCAAAATCTTGTAAGAGTTGCAGTATGTTGGGGATGGAGGTTAGGGGAGATGTGACAAACAGGAGGACGTCATCCGCGAATAGAGCGCATTTGTGGTAATTTTGCCCACAACGAACTCCATGGATGTCTGGGTGTTGTCTAATCGCGATGGCCAAAGATTCTATAGCCATCGCGAAAAGAAGGGGAGAGAGAGGGCATCCCTGCCTTGTTCCCTTCTGTATGGAAAATTTATCTGATAGATGTCCTTGTAATCTCACCTGTGCCTTAGGTTGGTGGTAGAGGGCTCTCAAGATATTGATAAAGTTTGGGCCGAAACCCCATTTACCTAAAATTGTGAAGAGGTAGGGCCAAGCCACCGTGTCAAACGCTTTTTGGAGGTCTATGGAGAGGAGGAGGCCCCCCTGGGGAGATCCCCCATCCCACCCCGATCTCATTAGGGAGACTGCATTTATCGCTCTCCGTATCTGGTCCGGTCCCTGTCTCCCCGGTATGAACCCTACTTGGTCCTTATGTATGTAGGTATCTATAAAAGAGGCGAGTCTATTGGATAATATTTTTGTCATAAGTTTTAGGTCGTTATTAATTAATGAAATAGGTCTATAGTTACTGACTTCGCTGGGATCTTTACCTGGCTTAGGTATGACTGAAACAAAAGCCAAATTGGGGTCTAGCGGAGATGCTTTAGCTAAGGAGTTGAAAAGGCGGACCAGGTACGGAGAGAGGGAATCTATAAAAGTTTTGTAATAGTGGTTTGAGAAACCATCTGGACCTGGGGCTGAGTCTTTTCTGAGCCCTTTTATGACTGCTCGGATCTCAGATTCTTGAAAAGGGGATTCCAGAATGGAGCGGTGGGATTCAGAAATTTTAGGCAATGGGATTTTGTCTAGAAAAGCATCCAACTTTTGTTGAGAAATTGGGCAATCGTCGGAGTACAGGTTGGCATAAAAGGATTGGAATGATTTAAGAATTTTACTTGGGTTTTGGGTTTGCGATCCGGATTGGGTTTTTATTTTAGGTAGGGCAAAAGACCTGTGTTTCGGGGTAAGTTTGGCCGCTAGCTGGGGGCCAAATTTGTTCGCTCGTAGATAGAAACTGCCGCTGAGCCAATGAAGGTGCTTTTCTGCGTTGGAAGTCAAAGCTGAATTAAGGGATAGCCTAATAGTATCCAGTTTAGATAGAGAGGTAGGATTGGGGTTCAGTTTATGGGACTTGCTGAGATTTTTGTATTCTTTCTCTAGTTTCTTGATATCAATTTGCCGTTCTCTCTTTAATTTGGCTGCAAATTGGATCAATTTCCCTCTGATTACTGCTTTGTGAGCATTCCAGAGCGTGTTAGGGGAGATGTCTGCAGTGTCATTCAATAGAAAATACTCTTTAATATCCTTTTCTAGTATAGTACAGTGGACGGGATTAGATAAGATTTTCTCATTTAGGCGCCATGTGCGTAGGCCAGATGGGGATAACGAATTGGATATTCCTAAGATTACTAGGGAGTGGTCAGACCACGGAACATCGTGGATAGAGGCGTGGTTAGCAATTTGTATGTCAGAGTTCAATAAGAAAATGTGGTCGATTCTAGCATATGTCTTGTGGGGTGCTGAGTGTGTGTAGTCCCTTGTTGCGGGGTTTAATTCCCTCCATGAGTCAATGAGTCCCACCGAGTGAATAAGTTTGGCAATCTGGAGGCTTTGTTTGGGGGGTTGTTTAAGGTGAGGGATCCCCTGAGCTGCTTTATCTAGGACCTGATCAAAAGTAATATTGGAGTTCCCTCCCATAATCACCCTACCCTCAAAATGGGGTGAGAGAATTGCCAGTAAGGAGGAGAAGAATTTAGCTTGGCCTTTGTTGGGGGCATAATAGGAAATGAAAGTGTATAGGTTACCTTCAATCAGTCCTTTGATTAGAATGTATCTCCCATCATTATCTTTCACGGTTAAAGTGTGGGAGAAAGGGGTTTGTTTGGAGATTAGGATGGCTACTCCTCTCTTTTTCTCGCTAGCGTTTGCGAGAAAAAAGGTGGGGTATTTGTTGTGTAAAAAGGAAGGCGAGTAGTTTGAGGGGAAATGTGTTTCTTGGAGGAGCACTACATCTACTCCTCTTGAGTGATAGCTTTGGAAAGCTTTGCGTCTCTTGACGGGTGAGTTGAGCCCTTGGGTGTTATGGGAGGCAACTTTAAGTGCCCTCTGTAAGGGAGGTGGGTCAGTCATATTCACAAAGGGAGTAACCCTGGTGCGTTAGGTGTGCTCCTACCCGGTTCCCTGATGATGCAGCGTGGAGTCTGGGAGAGAGATCTTGCTGTCGCAGCGGAGGGCTCTGGATAAGGCCGGTCTCCTGTGCACCTTCCTGAAATATAAAAAAGGGGAAGGAGGGGAAGAGGGGGAAGAAGGGAGAGAGAAGAGAATGAAAGAAGAGAGGAAGAATCATTAAATAAAACAATCTAATAACTTCAAAAAAGACTAGGCGTAAAAGCCCAGAAAAGCAAGGAACTGGACTGAAAAGTTCAGTTCGAGTCTGAGACCCAAAAACAAAAGGGTCTCAGAAAAACAAGAACAACCTCAGCCGAGGTTGTTAGTCTGGTGTAATCAGTGGGAGGATCTCCCCTGATCACAACAGAGGAAGTGGCGATGCTAGCCCAGCCGAGCCGCCGGGGCCCCATCTATTGGGAAAAAATGGAACCTAGTGAGTGTGAAGCACAAAAAATTTGAAATATATACCCAAATAAAAGAAACGGAACAAAAATGAGGAGTTGAGCCCAAACTCTAAGAGGTACATGGGCAAATCACTGTTTTAAATAAAAATGACAAAACAAAACCCGCCATAGGGGATGGTCCACTAGTAATCGGGAGGGGGGATGGAAGGTAGGAGCAGGGATGGGGGAGGGAGGGGGGGGAAGTGAAGTGGGGTACAAACTTATGCCCTGGTGTTCCCGGAAGTCAATATATCCTCAAGTGCGGTCCATTGTGAAAACCGAGAATAGTTGTCAAAAAAAAAAAAAAAAACCCGGGATCATCTTCTACCATCTTCATTGCAGTGAAGAGAGTGGGGGAAGATCAGGTAAGTGCGACCACCCTCACTGATGGATATGTGGGATCGGATGGGGTGTACGCAATGTACACAAGAACCCCTCATTCAGAGAGTATAACCTTAGGGAAAAAAGGAAGTCACAAAGTCCTTATAGAGCTGAGTAAAGATGACTTCATCTTGGAGGAAAGGAATCGCGGTGACGCTTCGTTTGCTGTTTGTTCCAGAGGGGAGTGATGGGGCTGCCTGGAGGGGGTCTCTTCGAGGAACTTGACTTGGACGGAGGATCCTGGGGGGAAGCTTCTTGAGAGATGAATCCAAGACGCAGGAGTAAGTGTTCGCCTTCTTGGAATGAGGAGAATCCATACGATCTTTCCTTATGTTGGAACTGAAGACGGAAAGGGAAAGTCCAGCGATATTTAATTGATTTCTGAGAGAGGATTTCAAGCAGAGGTTTTAAAGCTCTTCTCTTTAGAATTGTAGTTTTGGAGATGTCTGTGAAGACTTGAATCTTGTTTCCTTGGAAGGATAGGGTGTCCAGGTTCCGAGATCTTTTCATGACCTCCTCTTTGGTCTCGTAATAGTGGGGCTTAACCACTATATCCCTCGGGAGCCCGTCCTGTCTGGGTGGTTGCAGCGCTCTGTGAGCTCTGTCAATCTCTAGTTTGCGGTCAGAGATATCTGGGATCAGTTCTTTCATGAAAAGCTGCACCGTGTCATGAATATTAGTTACAGATTGAGGGATACCTGGAATACGGAAGTTACCTCTCCGATTACGATTTTCCAAATCGTCAATCTTCCCTAGTGCTGTTTCAAGTTGATCTTGCATCAATTGAATGCAGTCGGTATTCTGATTGGTGCGCGCAACAGTATGATCTACTGCTTGTTCGATCAAGTCAATGCGAGCCCCCAAGCTCTGTAGGTCTGCCTTTATAGACGTGGTGATTTGTGCTGCATTTTGGGCCAGGCCTGTGGCCAGCATGTCTGAAAAGCAATTCAGAAGTTGTGCCATGTCTGACTGGTGGGGAGAGTTCAGCGGTGCTGCCTGTTGCATAGCAGGGGATGGGGCGGGAGCATGCAGTGAAGGGATATGGAGCATGTCAGTTAGGGCCCTGTTAAAAATGGAGTCTTTGCTGGTAGGATAGGCATTCTTGGGGGAGATGTTACTCACAGAGGATCCCAGTGTGATGTTGGGAAGCTGTTCCTCCTCTGGGATGTCAGCCATGATGACTCCGTCTCCTGTGTCTGCCTGTGAGGAGGCCGCGGCCGCCATCTTAGATGTAGTGGGGTCGGGTAGGCCAAAGGAGAGTTTCCTGCTAGCCGCTGAGCGCTGCGATCGGTTGGGCATATAGATTTGTGCCCACGAGCCTCCTCTACCAGCGGGTGTTAAGCAGGGACGGTTCCGCTAAGAAATCCGGCGTCTGGGGACCGCGGAAGGCTCGGCTGTGACGGAGCTCCCGTTCAGAGCGTCTTCCCGGGAGTCCCGCGCATGCGCACTCATATGTCCGTATTTCATCAGAAAACGGATGGATGAAATATGGACATACGGTCCGCATGTGTGAAAGGGGCCTAACAGATGTTCACACAACATTATGAGTATTTGGTAAAATTGTTCATGGTATTTGTAAAATCAACACAATTAGGGAAAACTTTTTTTTCCCCTCTGAAATAAATATATATATATATATATATATACAGTGGATATAAAAAGTCTACACACCCCTGTTAAAATGTCAGGTTTCTGTGATGTAAAAACATGAGACAAAGATAAATTATTTCAGAACTTTTTCCACCTTTAATGTGACCTATAAACTGTACAACTCAGTTGAACAACAAACTGAAATCTTTTAGGTGGAGGGAAGAAAAAATAAAAAAATAAAATAATATGGTTGCATAAGTCTGCACACCCTTTAACTAAGACTTTGTTGAAGCACCTTTTGATTTTATTACAGCACTCAGTCTTTTTGGGTATGAGTCTATCAGCATGGCACATCTTGACTTGGCAATATTTACCCACTCTTCTTTGCAAAAGCACTCCAAATCTGTCAGATTGCAAGAGCCTCTCCTGTGCACAGCCCTCTTCAGATCACCCCACAGATTTTTAATCAGATTCAGGTCTGGGCTCTGGCTGGCCCATTCCAAAACTTTAATCTTCGTCTGGTAAAGCTATTCCTTTGTTGATTTGGATGTATGCTTTGGGTCGTTGTCATGCTGAAAGATGAAGTTCCTCTTCATGTTCAGCTTTCTAGCAGAAGCCTGAAGGTTGTGTGCCAATGTTGACTGGTATTTGGAACTGTTCATAACTCCCTCTACCTTGACTAAGGCCCCTAATCCAGTTGAAGAAAAACAGCCCCAAAGCATGATGCTGTCAGCACAATGCTTCACTGTGGGTATGGTGTTCTTTTGGTGATGTGCAGTGTTGTTTTTGCGTCAAACATATCTTTTGGAATTATGGCCAAAAAGTTCAACCTTGGTTTCATCAGACCCTAATGCCCCGTACACACGGTCGGATTTTCTGATAGAAAATGTCCGATCGGAGCGTGTTGTCGGAAATTCCGACCGTGTGTGGGCTCCATCCGACATTTTCCATCGGATTTTCCGACACACAAAGTTGGAGAGCAGGAGATAAGATTTTCCGGCAACAAAATCCGTTGTCGGAAATTCCGATCGTGTGTACACAAATCCGACGGACAAAGTGCCACGCATGCTCACTAACTAAACTAATAACTAAAGAGATGAAAGCTATTGGCCACTGCCCCGCTTATAGTCCCGACGTACGTGTTTTACGTCACCGCGTTCAGAATGATCGGATTTTCCGACAACTTTGTGTGACCGTGTGTATGCAAGACAAGTTTGAGCCAACATCCGTCGGAAAAAATCCTAGGATTTTGTTGTCGGAATGTCCGAACAAAGTCCGACCGTGTGTACGCCCTATAACACATTTTCCCTCATGCTTTTGAGAGACTTCATATGTGTTTTTGCAAAATTTAGCTGGGCTTGGATATTTTTCTTTGTAAGAAAAGGCTTCCGTCTTGCCACTCTACCCCATAGCTCAGACATATGAAGAATACAGGAGATTGTTGTCACATGTACCACACAGCCAGTACTTGCCAGATATTCTTGCATCTTCTTTAATGTTGCTGTATGCCTCTTTGCAGCCTCCCTGACCAGTTTTCTTCTCGTCTTTTCATCAATTTTGGAGGGACATCCAGTTCTTGGTAATATCACTGTTGTGCTATATTTTCTCTTCTTGATGATGACTGTTTTCACTGTGTTCCATGGTATTACTAATGCCTTGGAAATTCTTTTGTACCCTTCTCTTGACTGATACCTTTTAACATTGAGATCCCTCTGATGCTTTGGAAGCTCTCTGCGGACCATGGCTTTTGCTGTAGGATCCGACTAAGAAAATGTCAGGAAAGATCTACTAGAACAGCTGAACTTTATTTAGGGTTAATCAGAGGCACTTTAAATGATGGCAGGTGTGTACTGACTCCTATTTACCACGAGTTTAAATGTGATTGCTTAATTCTGAACACAGCTACATCACCAGTTATAAGAGGGTGTGCATACTTATTATTTTATTTTTTTATTTTTACTCTGCCCCCTAAAAGATTTCAGTTTGTTTTTCAATTGATTTGTACAGTTTATAGATCACATTAATGGTGAAAAAAGTTCTGAAATTATTTATCGTTGTCTCATTTTTTTACATTGAAAAACCTGACATTTTTTTTTTGTTTTGTTTACAAACTTTTATTGAGTGTAAAAAACATTGGTACAAAAAAGTTGTTTACATATGCCATGAAAGTATAATAAAGAAAATTACAAATATGTAATATTGTCATAATGTATTCAATATTTGAAAGACATTTTTAGTAAATGTTAATTAGTAATACAGCTTTAGTATCGTAAAATATCATCTTTATTGTCATCTCTGAAAGGTATCACTATACTGAATTGAAGAAGTGATTGGAGTGATTAAACCATGGGTTCCATTTTTATCATATAAATGATACATATTGTGTACTGTGTGAGAATTTGTAGCACACATTTAAAGTCTGCTATTTCACATACAGTAGATATAAAAAGTTTACACACCCCTGTTAAAATGTCAGGTTTCTAATGATATACACTGGTTGATTGCATATCATTAGAAACCTGACATTTTAACAGGGGTGTGTAAACTTTTTATATCTACTGTATGTGAAATAGCAGACTTTAAATTTGTGCTACAAATTCAGGGAAAAACAACACAAAACATGGTCAGTGTTGGTGTCTAAAGCAAAGAAAATAAAACTGAGAAAAACCTTGATCTTCAAGGTTATTGATCCAATGAAACAAGAGGCAAGCTTATCTTGAATCCCTTCCTATAACTACCAGCATTGCTTCTTGACCCTAAAGCAGTAATAACAGACCATATAGGCTGGTTCTGCCCAATGCCTGTTAGCCTTTGTATCTGATAGTGCCAGAAAAAAAAATTGTGCTACTGAGAAAAAGTGAGCAGATTGAATGAGCTGGGGGAGCTATGGTTTTTATACGCAATTAGTATATTCCATATAAAAATCAAAGGGAAAAAAAGCTCCCTATTGAGACCAATCAGGTTATCCTGATAGATTAGGGGAAATGTGTTTTGTTAAAAGAGAAGTTGAGGATTAAAAAAAACCCAAACATTTATACTCGTCTAGGTGGATGCAGCATCGATCCAATGCTGCATCTATCCTCCACTGGCTCTGCAATGAGAACTGAGTGATTAAACATCGTTGATTGCTCAGTTCTCCCCTCCGCTCTGAGAAGAGAGCCGTGACTGTCAGTCAGCAGCTCTTTGCTCCCCCTCCAGTGCTCACTGGAGCTCTGGGCTGTGGAGGGAGCAGGAGAGGCTGGCGCAGCTTCTCGACGGATCGCTGAGAGGCTGACACAGGTAGCGGTCCAGGTATCTAGGTGGATCCCAACCATATTGTCGGGAGTTTTCTCGAGCCTGGACCAATTGAGTGACTTGAGCTGACAGTGGACTTTAGTCTGCTGTTGGCTGAAAGCGCCTAACAGGAGTGCAGAACGGACAAAAAAGCTTTGGCCATACTTCTCCTATTAACAGTATGGGGTAAATTTATTATCAGTTTATTATTTTACTTTTTATTATCAGTTTTTTTTTATTATTCAAGCCCACAGTTCGATATGCAAACACTAAACAACAAAAGTGAGCAAAACAAAATGCACTTACGGTGTGTCTTTGGTCCCCTCCAGAGGAGAACAGTCCCCTCCCTGACCCCCTGAGGCACAAGACTCACTGGGCTAAGGCAGACTCAGGTCCACCTAGCCAAAAGGCCCAGGGAAACCCTCTTCTTATCATCAGCTGAAGCTGACTAATGAGTAATAGGTAGGGGGCTTTCCAGAAGAGAGACCCCCCTATGGTAGGGAAGGAAGGAACCTGATGCTCATGCATCCTTCCCCTAGACCTGCATACCTGCCCTTAATTTATCCACTCCTGTATATGCTTTACCTTTGAGACTCTTAAAATACAGAGTTCGGACCACAACTTTACAAAGGAACCTTGGTAAGGCAGTACGGCTTCCACATATATTTGCAAATGTTTGCAACTAAATGCTCAGTGCCAGTTCCAACTTGTTTTATTTTTGTTTTTTTTTTCAGCCTAACTGGTAAGTGTGCTGTGAAATCTTTTGTTTGTACTGTTCCTTCAATGTGTACCTTAATTCAAAAGCTAGTTATTAATTTGCTAGCTGCCATTTTTGTATAGCTTGCTCGCTGGATTTGGTATAGGGACACATTGGATGCCGTCAGCTGCCATTTTGCTCTAGCTGTTCTTCGAATATGGCCCTTTGCCTTTAAGGATAAATGGGCTCCCACCAGGCATACCTGCTCTTAATTTATCGATTGATATATACATATATGGTCCCACTCTCAAATTATAGAATTAGGACCTCATTTTACAGAGGAGCCTTGACAAAGCAGTGCAACTTCCACATTTGCAAATGCGTGCAACAAAAACCTCTGTTTTTAACAGAAATTATTAGACAGTGTCCATTTTTTTTTCTGCAGGCAGGCTGGTAAGTGGGAAATATTTTTTTTTGTACTTAATTTAATGTTGACTGTAAAGGAAAGAATACCTGTATGTGTTCTTACATTTTCAACATTCTAAATCTTAAAACTGCCAATTTGCAGATCTCAGGTCTCTGCAGGTATCACTCGCTATGGCTCCTCCCACTGGCTACTTAATAGAGGCCTGGTGGGAGGAACCACAGCATGGGACAACAGCCTGCCAAACTCTACAGACACTAAAGCAATGGCAAAAGTTTTGATGTGATTTTAGATCTCTGCTTTGAATAATTTGCTGCCTTTCAGGTCAAAACTTGGCTTGCTCATCTTCCATCTGCACAACTCTCTGCGTAAGCTAATTTTGAATTAATTGTTAACAAAAATATGTAGCTGACATAGCTTGAAAAACAGAATGGTGCTTGTAATATATTCAAATATATGCAAATAACGGCATCTACTCCACCTCTAAAATGGCTCTCCACAAAATTACATTCCTGCACAGCAGGAAGCCATATAAAACATCTCTGCATACATTTTTATTATTCACATGCCTCTACTTTAACAGAAAAAAATCCAAATCAGGCTGATTTTTATCATCTCAAAAAATAACATGTAGAAAAAAAGCTATTCTGAACAGAAAAAGCTTTAAAGTAGTAATAACTTCAGAAATAATAAAAGTTTGGTGAAAAAGCATTAACTATCAAAGTTTTTTTTCAGTCTAATCAGTATTCTGTTTCTTCTCACAAATAAGAAGCTCCCCACTAAATCAGAAAGATAACATTCAATTGCTGATACTCAAGATACCAGAATATCCTGCTATTTCCAGACTATATTATGGTTCATGGGAAGCAATGTATTGGTCCTGGAGGAATGTAGAACGTAGTTGTCATAAATTCCTCCAACTGACAGGAATTCATCACCAATGAAATTGTATCAGTATTACAATAGAGACAAGTTGATCAGTTATGGTAGTGATTTGTTGTTTAGAATAACCTATATCAAATTACAGTATGTAGAGCCATGTAACTACTGCCTAATGACCTTTTAGAGGTGATGTGAATGGTAAATTTCAACATCCCAAGTGACCATAACTTTACTGTGTGGCACCAAAGACTGTTTTTTGCACAGCTGCTTGTCAGGTTTTTTAAGCCTGAATTATAGTTAGCCTGGGCATAAGTATTTCTAAAAATGTGGGTTAACACTAACTGAACTAGACTGCAGGGCCGGCACAAGCATAAGACTGCTTAGGCAGCCTCCTTAGGGCGCCAGGTTGGGGGGGGGGGGGGGGAAGAAAAATTTGAATAGTCAGCCACTAGCAAGGAATTCTGATTAACTAGTCCAGCTCTTTGGACCCTTAAGCACAAGCCGATGGCTGCAGTAGCAGCCATCAGCCTGTGCTGTTTTTTTTTCATATGGCTTCTGGGTTGAGAGTAAAAGTGATCCGGCATATTGCCACCGATCACTTTTACAACGCACCCCCCTCCCCCATGGTTTTCAGGCTCTCAGGCTCTCCAGCTCTTATCAGGTGCCCGGGACCACGACTGTTGAATTCAGGATGGGGATTGGGAGGAGACTAAGGCACAACCATGCCTCAATTTCCTCTGTACTGAAAAAAAAAACAGAAGTGACAATGATTTTCAAATCCTCCATTTTTTGGCTGGTACAAGCCAAGGCCCAAACCAAGAGTTAGATGCTGTGAAGGGCAGGGGACATATTGGGGTCTATGAGATCCCTAATGTCTCCATAAGGAGGATCTGTCACCTGCCCAGTGCTATCACAAGGGGGATTATTAACCCTTTGTGATCAGAATAAACTAAAAATAAATGAATAAATAAAAGAAAAAAAGGTAAAAAATCTATAAAATTATAATAAAATGTATTAATTTTTTCTTGCAGTAAGCCCTGTTGCCCTGCACACACCCACAATCGCACGCCCACGGTGTGCACATGTACGTAAACCGTTAATTTTAGAGGGCCTCTGCTTATACAAAATGTATAATGTTCTGGGGCTTTAAATAATTTGATGGCCAAAAATTAAGATTTCCACACGTGTGCAAAAATGAAAGTGCTCTAATGCTGAACTAGTTAAAATACCTGTCTTCCGTTCCCTAATGTTGTGCCCTCTCTCCTACCAGACACAGTGTGGAAGTTTTAGTTTGCTTCACCTACCAGCTGCCTGTAGCCAGTGAGGGAAAGCGGGGAATACATAATCTCAGCTCCTTATTACACACTGTGGTTTAGTGGCAGTTCACTATTCTTAGCTATAACACATTAGCTTAATGGAGCTCAAATAAAGTGTATGGCATATGGGGGGTGGGTTTGCATTGTGTAGGGGAGGTTAGTGTCGGGAAGACAGTGGGGGGCAGCTAAATGCATCTTCACCTGTGTAGACAAAAATCCTTGTGTAGGCCCTACACATAAACACATACACTAAATTAAAAAGTAGTAGGACTCCTGAACTTACATGCACATGAAATTTAATGGCATCCCAGTCTTAGTCCGTAGGGTTCAATATTGAGTTGGCCCACCCTTTGCAGCTATAACAGCTTCAACTCTTCCGGGAAGGCTGTTATAGCTGCAAAGGGTGGGCCAACTCAATATTGAACCCTAAAGCCTCGTACACACGATCAAATTTTCCGCAGAAAAAAAGTCAGACTTTTGTCAGAAGAGCGTTGGCCAGGAACTTGTCTTGCATACAAATGTCACACAATTGTCGGCCAACAAACACAAACATAGTGACATACTACGTAGCTTTTCAGCTCTTTAACGCCACCCTTTGGGCACCTTCTGCTAATGTTGTGTTTGGTGAGCATTGATTCCGAGCATGCGTGTTTGTACTTTAGACTTTTGTCTGACGGACTTGTGTACACACGATCAGAAAATCTGACAACAGACCGTTGTCCGCGGAAAATTTATAAGCCTGCCATCCAACATTTTTCCGCAGAAAATCCGACAACAATTGTCCGATGGAACGTACAAACAGTTGGATTTTAGGCCAACAGTCTGTCATCACACAGAAAAGGGAAACAAAGTCCTGCGAGCCTCAATGAACCTTATGCCTAATAAACACCACTACTCAGCTGCATGCGTTGAACACATCTCATATATTCGTGCAAATGGCAAAAACAATAAATATTACGCTGCGCTAAAGTGTGCTACACCACGTAAGCCTGTATGACAGTCTACCAAATACATGTACACTTACAGACACATGTAAATATATAAAAAAAACATAAATATAAATATGTGACCAGTAATACCACTGAGTAAAAACATCAAATATTGGAATCAAGTGCTCCTAATTGGCTCTGAGTGATCTGTGTTACTGGTATTTTCCAAAAAGGTATAATATATATATATATATATATATATATATATATATATATATATACATACACAAACTATAAATAATTTTCAAAGAAGTGCTATAATGACACACAATAAATAAATAATAATAATATTCACAATCTAATCAAACAGACATGCTAAAGGTGCATACATAAATAATTCCAAAAAAGTTCCAAAAAGTGCTTTTGTGCCACACAGTTCTTATGAAAACAGTTCTTAATAGAAAAGATCTTGTAAGTGATTTGTGAAATCCTATTGACAGAACGTATTAAAGTGCTTATGCGTGATGTCCAATTGTGATATTTTTTGGCAAGCTCATAACTGCATTCGTGCTGCAGATCATCCATTTGTGCAATCCGGTGACCCCCTAGGTAATTTGCTCACCTTAGAGCGTGTGACTCAACTGTTATGCTTATTCAAACCACGCGTTTGAACCACCCCAGGGTTCTATGCAGGTTACTGGATCCTGGGTTTACAATGCAGTATCTCAAGAGTATGGGAGAGAAAAAAACTCAATGGTGTGATATCGTTTAAAATTTCATTAGGCAAATAAAATACACTCCCCAAATGGGGTACTCACATGTGTAAGGGGCATCAGTGCACCGCTCTATGCAAGGCGTGTAAATATCGAACTGATAAAGATATATATATTTTTTTTTATACCTTTTTGGAAAATACCAGTAACACAGATCACTCAGAGCCAATTAGGAGCACTTGATTATAATATTTGATGTGTTTACTCAGTGGTATCACTGGTCACATATTTATATTTAGGATTTTTTATATATATATAAAACACAAAGCGCTGTGATGCTAAATAGCTGATAATTACACATAAAACCAAGTGAGGCTGCTATCAAAAGAGAGTGTTTTCAGAGTCACTTAAAAATAATAAATAATGATATTTGAAGCGCTTCACAATGTGCATGAAAATGAATATATAAGAATAAATATAAATACTCAAATAAATCCAGCGGTGAGTAAAAATTCCTAAAAAATCCAGCAATCAAAATAGTGTAAAATTATAAAAAATTAGTGACACCAAATGTGTAAAAAAATTCACATAAAAAATCCACATAAAAATAAATATATAGGGATGTATTCAGAAGGTTCAATTATACAGGTGTAGAATCCTGATTGGTATAGAGCTTTTGATCACTAGCAAAGCTGTTAAAAAACACTTGCTTAATTAAGGTGCTCATTGACCTTTATAGTAACAATGTGTTTTTTTGCTTCTGTTCACAACCAATGTGAGAAGCATAAACAGGTTTCATTAGACAGGCAGATAAGAGAAAAAACCAATCATTGTGCAATAGTTAGGATACCAAGGTACACAGGCAAACTTCAATCCACTCACGTGTGCCTTATAATGATAAGGCATATGCAGGTTTTACTATAGCAGTCAGCCGCCTTAGACAGGAGCAGATTCAGTGCAGTACACTGTGTGATACTGCTGATCTGCACAGAGCGTCCTTGGCTCCTCCCACGCGTTACATCACAGTCACAATGATTTTTTATATATTTACATGTGTCTGTAAGTGTACATATATTTGGTAGACTGTCATACAGGCTTACATGGTGTAGCACACTTTAGCGCAGCGTAATATTTATTGTTTGAGTCTGTCATCACATAATTCCCGGTGGAAAATCCGATCGTGTGTACGAGGCTTTAGACTAGGATGCCATTAAAGTTCATGTAAAGGCAGGTGTCCGCATACTTTTGGTAATATAGTGTATGTAGCGGACTGTACCCGCAATTTAGGAACATTGTTATATTTTACCCTCCCTCCCCCTTCTTCCACACACACACCTTCCTTGCTAACAACGAGACTTTCCTGCTGTGGGGAGGGAGTCTAAACCTGTGTGAAGTGCTCTAAACCTGAAGGCCATTGAGATCTATGGGAGGAAGAACCTTGACTAAATTTTGTCCATTTTTAGGGCTAAAAGGCAAGGTATTCCTGATAAAGGGACAGAGATCTGGTCGCTGCCATTGGGACATGTTCCAATGCAAAAAAAAGGAACTGAATAGAAATATCACACCGTGGGAAGAGGGTCTTTTAATGCAGTGTCACAGGAAACATTGAATATACATAAATTCTTTCATTAACATACTTGGTGGACCCCCTAAAGCTATATGGTGAATGGTGTTATGGAACAATATAGGTTTCAGGCCTGGTTCACACCTCTGCATTGCATTTTTTAGTGCATTTTCAGTTTTGCAGAAACACACTACAGTCCATTTAACATGATTTCCATGGATGTAGTTCACATCTATGCATTTTATGGACAGGGACTTTTTTCAATTTTTTGGTTCCATAAACTTCAGTGGATCAAAAATGTGTATTGAAAAACGCAAAATGCACCTGGAATATGCAAACTGCAACCTGCATAGGTGTGAACCAGGCTTCAAAGATGGTTGTACACTGGCACTGCATATTTGGCTGTTAAATTTATTTGGTCATTTTTATGTATAAATAGACTTAAATACAGCAGCACTCTAATCTGTTTCATTACACCTAAAAAATGCTTTTTTTTAATTAATTGTGGAAGTAAAACATTTTGATTTTGTATCCAATGGTAATAGACATGAATTGAATGGTGGAAGTAGCAGCTACAACAGAACTAAAAGCTATAGTAAAGCTAAAGCCCTCAGCTTTGTAGAAATCGCCCGATGGCACAATGGTTTAATAGTGTAGTTTGTCTGAAGAGTCTATCTTCAAAACTTTTTTTTTTTTTAATGGCTTATGATAATGTCATGCCTACCCCTGGTATAGGTGGTCAGGCACTACAGCTGGCTCTGTGTTCTTCACCTATAGAAGCCCCTTTTCCCATAGTACAAGCAGGCCTATAGGTACTCAGTTGCCCCCAGGTCTTATACACAATGCTATAGTGTCTGGCTACCAGGCCAGTGCAGGTGCAAGTTAAGCACAGCAAGCATACAGGCAGAGTGGTTTAATGGCAGTCCAGGTTTAAAGCAGGCAATGTTCAGAGAGTAGTCTGGGTTAAATCCATGGACTAAAGGCAGGCAGAATTCAGAGAGTAGTCCAATCCAAGTTCAATAACAAGCAAATCCAAACTAATTGGTAGTGTGGGTATTGGCGGTATTGTCTTGACGGTAAGGTCAAGACACAGGAACTAGGCAGGTAAACAGCTAGCTTGAAGCATGTGTTGTAAACACTATTACAAGCAAGACACTAAAGGCTTGGCAGGCTTAAAACAGGTTTGGACTCTACCTAGAGGCTGCGTCTACAGCAATCACCCTGCATGGGGACAGTTAGACAGGGAGAGTGCAGCTCAGCCATAACTGGGATGCTGGAAGGAGACCAGCAGCTGCTATGGAACAGGAGATTTACATGCAGAAGGACTCAGAAAAGATATAACATTTTGGGTAACAGTCATTTTTACTGCAGCCACTCTGCTTATCCAGGAAGTTAATACAGGGGCCCACTGGGTCAAAAGAGAGGTCAATTTACAAAGCATAGGTGAATAAAACATGTAAAAGTGAAATCAATCGATAGACCATGATGTGTCATCAGTGTTAGGATTCAGTATCATTGTTATAATAGCAGTATAGCAGTTACCGTATCCCTTCCTAACACTACATGTCCAAACAATTATATGCCTTGGAGAAGATTGATAAAGAATTCTTTGCTGGAGGTCATCATCCTGGTCTGGAGAAAGATCTCTTGTCTCACTTACTGGGGAACTACCCATGGATGCTGGATGACAGACAGTTCCTCCCCCACCCCATCATTAAAGTGGTTGTAAAGTCAGAACTTTTTTTTATCTTAATGCATTCTATGCATTTGGATAAAAAGTCTTCTGTGTGCAGCAGCCTCCCCAGCAACCCCTAATACTTTCTTGAAATCCCTCTAGCTTCAGCGAAGTTGTAGGAATGTCTCAGCCATCCGGAACTCCCCTCCTCGTTGACTCAGACAGCAGCGCAGTGCCATTGGCTCCCGCTGCTGTCAAAGTCAGCCAGCCAATGAGAATAGAAAGGGGGCGGGCCCGGGGCCGGGCCACAGCTCTGTGTCTGAATGGACACAGGAAGCTGGAACTCGGCTCAGGGGCCCCCCATAGCAAGCTGCTTGCTGTGGGGGCACCCAACAGAAGGGAGGGGTCAGGAGAGCCGAAGAGGGACCCGAGAAGAGGATGATTCGGGCTGCTCTGAGAAAACCCAACTGCACAGAGCAGGTGAGCATAACATGTTTGTTATTTTTAATTTAAAAAAAACAAAACTTTACAATCACTTTAAGTTAAAACTACTCTAACTCTCTCTTCCCCAGGTATATACGTATCTTAGTTCCAGGGCTTCCTCCATTATTTCCAGCTTGCCCAGCAAAAATCTCTTCAGAACTGTCTGCACCTGCACACTTGGCCCCTATTGATGTGAATGGGATTTTATAAAGGAATAATCTTCGTACACAGTCCATTCAAGTTAGAAATTCAGTGCCAGGCACAACCAGAGCTTGACAGATTTTTTATTTCGGATGGACTGGTAAGAGATGGTGTGGCTCTTGAACTAATGTAAGTAGTTAGGTTGGAGGATTTACAGTTGCAATAAAAAGTATGTGAAGCTTTTTGGAATGATATGGATTTCTGCACAAATTGGTCATAAAATGTGATCTGATCTTCATCTAAGTTACAACAATAGACAATCACAGTCTGCTTAAACTAATAACACAAAAGAATTAAATGTTACCATGTTTTTATTGAACACACCATGTAAACATTCACAGTGCAGGTGGAAAAAGTATGTGAACCCTTGGATTTAATAACTGGTTGAACCTCCTTTGGCAGCAATAACCTCAACCAAATGTTTCCTGTAGTTGCAGATCAGACGTGCACAACGGTCAGGAGTAATTCTTGACCACTCCTCTTTACAGAACTGTTTCAGTTCAGCAATATTCTTGGGATGTCTGGTGTGAATCGCTTTCTTGAGGTCATGCCACAGCATCTCAATCGGGTTGAGGTCAGGACTCTGACTGGGCCACTCCAGAAGGCGTATTTTCTTCTGTTTAAGCCATTCTGTTGTTGATTTACTGCTATGCTTTGGGTCGTTGTCCTGTTGCAACACCCATCTTCTGTTGAGCTTCAGCTGGTGGACAGATGGCCTTAAGTTCTCCTGCAAAATGTCTTGATAAACTTGGGAATTAATTTTTCCTTCAATGATAGCAATCCGTCCAGGCCCTGACGCAGCAAAGCAGCCCCAAACCATGATGCCCCCACCACCATACTTCACAGTTGGGATGAAGTTTTGATATTGGTGTGCTGTGCCTCTTTTTTTCCACACATAGTGTTGTGTATTTCTTCCAAACAACTCAACTTTGGTTTCATCTGTCCACAGAATATTTTGCCAGTACTGCTGTGGAACATCCAGGTGCTCTTGTGCAAACTGTAAACATGCAGCAATGTTTTTTTTGGTCAGCAGTGGCTTCCTCTGTGGTATCCTACCGTGAAATCCATTCTTGTTTAGTGTGTTACGTATCGTAGATTCGCTAACAGGGATGTTAGCATATGCCAGAGACTTTTGTAAGTCTTTAGCTGACACTCTAGGATTCTTCTTCACCTCATTGAGCAGTCTGCACTGTGCTCTTGCAGTCATCTTTACAGGATGCCCACTCCTAGGGAGAGTAGCAGCAGTGCTAAACTTTCTCCATTTATAGACAATTTGTCTTACCGTGGACTGATGAACAGCAAGGCTTTTGGAGATGCTTTTATAACCCTTTCCAGCTTTCTGCAAGTCAACAATTCTTAATCGTAGGTCTTCTGAGAGCTCTTTTGTGCGAGGCATCATTCACATCAGGCAATGCTTCTTGTGAAAAGCAAACCCAGAACTGGTGTGTGTTTTTTATAGGGCAGGGCAGCTATAACCAACACCTCCAATCTCATCTCATTGATTGGACTCCAGTTGGCTGACACCTCACTCCAATTAGCTCTTGGAGACCTCATTAGTCTAGGGGTTCACCTACTTTTTCCACCTTCACTGTGAATGTTTACATGGTGTGTTCAATAAAAACATGGTAGCATTTAATTATTTGTGTGTTATTAGTTTAAGCAGACTGTGATTGTCTATTGTTGTGACCTAGATGAAGATCAGATCACATTTTATGACCAATTTGTGCAGAAATCCATATCATTCCAAAAGGGTTCACATACTTTTTATTGCAACTGTATTTAACAATAGTCATTATAATGGTACACCTGTTCCCTTAAGATAGTAGTGATGAATCTCTTAAAGGTAAACTAACATGGATTTGGATGAGTTTTTAATGCATTTTAGGTTTATACAATTAAAATATTCTTTTAATGATCTTACATAATGCAGCAACATCTACACATATAGGACACCCAGTGTTAGAGGTGATTTATTCTTCCAAAGCAAACACACCTTTGCAAGTGGTACTGACTGGTATTCCAGTGTTACTCTTCTCCCTCAGTTTCGCTCCCTCATTAAGCTAATGCTGAGAGAGGGGCAAACAAGCATGCTGTGCAGGTAATCAATGTCCTCCTTATCAGCCGATGTTGGTTATGACGGCGGTGGCTAGAAAGTTGTAATGGTGCACAATGAAAACCCGTGGCTTTGTGTAACTAAAAAGCAGGCTTCATCCACCCACTGGCTTGTATACAATTTTTGGGTAATTTTTTGACAATTTGCCATGGCAACCCTGAAGTAACTTAAAGGCACTCTGGTAGAAAAAGACTGCTCTAGTCTATAGGAGCAGAAACTTGTAATTTTTTTCTGGCTTTTTTTAAAGCCAGTCTGCAAGCCTTCGATGCACTGCCATGGAAGACACATAACAATGTAAAAAAAATTCAGTTAAGCAAGGAGATGGTCTTTTAATGTGGTTTAAAGGGCAACATTAAAAATATATAATTCCTTTATATAACATGCATGGGGGTGTGCCTTAAACTTGTACAAGAAATGACCAACCTGTAGGATTTACTACAGCAAAAGTAAAAGTACAGCAAAAACAACTATTGACAGTTCCTTCCCTGCTTCTGTTTTTGAAAAAAAAAAAAAAAAGTGGCTGGGGGATTCCTGGTGATGTCATCAACTATATATGTTCAATACTAAAGTCGTTAATGAGATCAGTCAACATACTTAACTTGTTTGTTAACAATCAGCAGCCAGGAATCTGTCATTCGTGGTGAAAATGATTAGGAGAGGACACGGTTGTGTCTGCAAGTCATCCAGGCATTACTCATCTTGATAGATGTTGGATCTACATTGCTGAACAACATAATTGATGATGGATATACATCAGGGCTAATGTTTTTATTTTTTTCTCATATTTTTTTTCATGGTGTGTGTTTGTTTTTTTTTGTTTTTTTGTTTACTATACTTTTTAGCTTGTTCTGTACCCCTTACTTATTCATATTGAGGGGAAGGTCATATATCTGGGCCCCTTATCTTAAAGGGGGCTTCCAGATTCAGATAAGTCTCCCCCCACCCCCCACATTCACCAGGTTAGGGATGTGGGGATGAGGCCCTTAGCATGGTACCCTTCCAACACTAAGGACATGTTGCCTGGTATGGTTCAGGAGGATGGGGCATATGTTTACTAGTCCTCCCTTTCTAGGTTAGCCAGGCTACATGCCCAGATAAGGGTCTGGTGTGGATTTGAGAGCGACTATTTGCTAAAAAAAAAACAAAATTCTTGCAGTCCCCCTTAAAAATCCATACCAGACCCTTATCTAGGATAAGGACCTGATGTGGATTTTAGGGCCCTTCAGGTCTGGTATGGATATTAAGGGGAACCCCGTGCCAAAATAAAAAAAAATGGCGTGGGGGTCCCCCTCAAAATCCATACCAGACCCTTCAGGTCTGGTATGGATTTTAAGGGGAACCCCGCGCCAAAATTAAAAAAAAAATGGCGTGGGGGTCCCCTAAAAATCCATACCAGACCCTTATCTGAGCAGGCAGGCTGCAGGAAAAGAGGGGGGACGAGAGAGAGCCCCCCCTCCTGAACCATACCAGGCCACATGTTGAAAGGGACAACGGCCTCATCCCCACAACCCTTGCCCGGTGGTTGTGGGGGTCTGCGGACAGGGGGCTTATCGGAATCTGGAAGCTCCCTGTCACACCCCCTTTAACAAGGGGACCCCCAGATCCCGCCCCCCCTGTGCGAAATGGTAATGGGTACCCCTACCATTTCACAAAAAAAGTGTCAAAAATGTTAAAAATTACAAGAGACAGTTTTTGACAATTCCTTTATTTAAAGTCTTCTTCTTTCCATCTTCTTCGGGTCTTCTTCCTTCTTCCTTCCTTCTTCCTTCGGTTTCTTCCTCCATCTTCTTCTTCCTCTGCTTCCTCACCTACCAGGTATGAAATTTAAAGGAATATTACACTTTTATTGTTTCACTTTAAGCATTATTAAAATCACTGCTCCCAAAAAAACGGCAGTTTTTAAAACTTTTTTTGCATTGATTCGTGCCTCCTGGGGCAGGACCCAGGTCCCCAAACACTTTTTATGACAATACCATGCATATAAGCCTTTAAAATTAGCACTTTTGATTTCTCCCATAGACTTTTAAAGGGAGTTCCGCGGCTTTCGAATTTGCCGCAAACACCAAAAAAATTATTCGCTGAACTGGAGAACAGCCGATGTTCAAGTCGAACATGAGTTCGACTCGAACTCGTAGCTCATCGCTACTCCCCAGCATGCTATCCTGGGCCTATATACACCTAGCCTAGTCACTTAACAATGTATTTTGTCAGCTCCATTGTAGTGCTTTACCCTAAACACCCCCTAAAATGTGTCCAAATTTTATTGTTGTCCTTAAATTCATGCAGAGAGCCAGAGGCTTTTTTCTGGCTCCCAAACTCATTTAGAACCCCCCTAAAATTTTTACAATGGACCATCAGAGAGGATGGGGAATCTGATAAGTGGACCTTATATTTTTGTCTTTAAATACACCTTAAAATAAATGTTATACTGATGTTGGCCAAGAATGTTTGTGTCTAATCTGCTTGCAATGTTATGTGCAAAAGTACACATTTTTTTTATGTTTTGACTCCACAGTTTCCTTCAACGCCACAGGGATGGAAGACTGTGGCATCCCACT
Source organism: Lithobates septentrionalis (assembly GCA_037952835.1). Classification (NCBI taxonomy): domain Eukaryota; kingdom Metazoa; phylum Chordata; class Amphibia; order Anura; family Ranidae; genus Lithobates; species Lithobates septentrionalis. The sequence continues at coordinate 1,489,155 of JBBDGP010001535.1, forward strand.
TTGCCGACCGTTGGGACTTTCCCAACTGTGGAGGGGCAATTGATGGGAAGCAGGTCCACATCGTCCCACCACCCCATTCAGGGTCATACTATTATAATTATAAAGGGTTTCATAGTATTGTGTTAATGGCGGTGGTGTCAGCGACATACGAGTTTCTCTATGTGAACGTGGGGAAGAATGGTCGGATGTCAGATGGTGGAGTCTTTGCCCAGACAGGGGTTCTACACACGTCTCCAGAGTGGTGGCTTGGGATTGCCACCTGCGGAAGTGAACGTGGGAGGACTCCTGTTTGTTTTTATTGCTAATGAAGCGTTTGATCTGGGTGATCACATGATGAGGCCATTCCCCCAGAGGACCCTCACCCCGGAGAAGAGGGTTTCTAATTACTGGCTGGCCAGAGCCAGAAGAGTCGTGGAGAACACCTTTGGGATAATGGCCCGCCGGTTCTGCCTATTTCTAACGGCTATAAATATGGCGGAGTACAAACTTAACCACATCGTGTTAGCATGCTGCATCTTGCACAACTTTTTAAAGTGAAATGCTACTAATTATGTAGCTTCAGTTGGGCCTGATGCCGGACTTCATGAAACAACAATGACGGCCCTGGAAGCTGGCCGTCCTGGCTTGCCCCCCCCAAAAGCGCCCATGAAGTGCGTCAAAAATATGTTGAATATTTTACGGGTAGGGGGGCCATTGCTATGCCAGAAAATGTTTAATTATTTAAAAAAAAAAATGATATGATAAAATCTTAAATTTGATTTACTGCTTGTGTTTCTTTTATCTGTCCCCTAGATTCTCCTAGTGCACTTGTAGTCCCAAGTGTTTTTTCCATTATTAAATAACACCCATTGTCACTGTAAACACCAACTTAATACAAAAACTGGTATTGAGCATTGAAAGAAGAAGCCACACATTATTGAGTATAAAACCTTTTACTCCGGTAAAAGGTTTTTATAAATTTTTACCTTGGAAATATTTTTTAGGTACATAAACAGGCATGTTTCAAAACATAACATACACAACTCAGGAACTTACAAAGTTCAACATTGAAAAACTGAAGGCAATATCAGACATTATAGTGTCTAAAATGTGTTGATATTTCCTTCATCAGATGGGGTGATGTCACCCCTGTAAAAGCCAAATTTAGAAGATGCACACAAATTGGGAGTCAAACTGGGGATTTCCCTCCTGATCCCATGCCTAATGTCAACATGTGCTTTCTCCCATCATGGGGGATCAATGGACATGTTTTGGGGGTGCAACCCCTTCCTCTCACCTACTAGAGTTGCGAGGAAGGGGTTGCACCCACAAAACGCGTACATTGATATCCCCTGATGGCAGAAAGTACATGTTGACACACTACTACTAAAAGATTAGTTTTGAGGCCATTCATAAGGGGTTAAGGGGCCAAATGAGTAATAACATGCACTTAGGTGCGTTCGCCCATCCTCCTCCTCCTGCCACAAGTCCACCTCCAGAACCACAGCCTTCAAGGAAGGCTGCAGGGAAGCATGGAGGGAAGGCTGCAAGGAAGACAAGAAAGTGATGGCCTGGGTTCAGTCTAGGCTCAAAGAAAACGTTATGTCTGGCACAAACCCAACACATCACATTACCCAAAGAACACCATCCCCACAGTGAAACATGGTGGTGGCAGCATCATGCTGTGGGGATGTTTTTCAGCAGTCGGGACTGGGAAACTGGTCAGGGTTGAGGGAAAGGTGGATGGTGCTAAATACAGGGATATTCTTGAGCAAAACCTGTACCACTCTGTGTGTGATTTGAGGCTAGGATGGAGGTTCAGGACAAACCTTCCAGCAGGACAATGACCCCAAACACACTGCTAAAGCAACACTTGAGTGGTTTAGGGGGAAACATGTAAATATGTTGGAATTGCCTAGTCAAATCCCAGACCTCAATCCAATAGAAAATCTGTGTTCAGACTTAAAGATTGCTGTTCACAAAAGCAAAACATTCAACTTGAAGGAGCTGGAGCAGTTTTGCAAGGAGGAATGGGCAAAAATCCCAGTGGTAAGATGTGGCAAGCTCATAGAGACTTATCCAACATGACTTGGAGCTGTGATAGCCGCAAAAGGTGGCTCTACAAAGTATTGACTTTAGGAGGGTGAATAGTTATGCACATTGACTTTTTCTGTTATTTTGTCCTATTTGTTTGCGTCACAATAAAAAAAAAAAAAAAAACATCTTCAAAGTTGTGGCCATGTTCTGTAAATTAAATGATACAAATCCTCAAACAATCCATGCTACTTCCAGGTTGTGAGGCAACAAAACATGAAAAATGCCAAGGGGGTGAATACAAGTGCAAGGCACTATGTATATGTATATATATATATATATATATATATATATATATATATATATATATATATATATATATATATATATATATATATATATATATATATATATATATATATGTATATATATATATATATATATATGTATATATATATATATATATATATTTATATATATATATACTCTGCATTCAGTGTAGACTATATATACAGTGCATACAGCATGTGTACAGTATATAATACACTTCAGGCAGTATATATATATACCGTATTTATCGGCGTATAACACGCGCCGGCGTATAACACGCACCCCAAGTTTAGGAGGGAAGTTTAAGGAAAAAAACTTACATTTAAATGCCTATCAATGCAGTCTTATCAGTGTCCATCTGCAGCCTTGTCAGTGTCAGTGTAGCATTGTCAGTGTCCAGCTGTAGCCTTGTCCATCATTGCAGCCTTGTCAGTGTCCATCTTTGCAGCCTTGTCAGTGTACATCATTGCAGCCTTGTCAGTGTACATCATTGCAGCCTTGTCAGTGTACATCATTGCAGCCTTGCCCCTGTGTCATTTACTTGTCAGTACACTGAACTCCCGTTTAAAAATGGCCTTCGGCCGCTTTTGGCTGCTCTCTGCGGCTTTCGGCCGCTCTCGGCCGTTCTCGCCCACTCACGCGGGACTGCGAGAGCGTCCGAAAGCCGCCGAGAACGGCTGAAAGCGGCCGAGAGCCGCCGAGAGGCTCACAATCGGTGGGGGATCGGTGTATAACAAGCACCCACGATTTTCCCCTGATTTTAAGGGGAAAAAAGTGTGTGTTATACGCCGATAAATACGGTATATACAGTATCTCACAAAAATGAGTACACCTCTCACATTTTTGTAAATATTTTATTATATCTTTTCATGCGACAACACTGAAAATATTACACTTTGCTATAATGTAAAGTAGTCAGTGTACAGCTTGCATAACAGTGTAAATTTGCTGTCGCCTCAAAATAACTCAGTACACAACGATTAATGTCTAAATGGTGTCAAGCATGTGTAGCGGCAACCAGGTGAGGAGTACAAAAACAAGTGTGTCTTGCCAACAGTTAAGCATGGTGGTGGGAGTGTCATGGCCTGAGACTGCATGAGTGCTTCCGGCACTGGGGAGCTACAGTTCATTGAGGGAACCATGAATGCCAACATGTACTGTGAGCAGAGCATAATCCTCTCCCTTCGGAGACTGGGCCTCAGAGTAGTGTTCCAACATGACAACAACCCCAAATACACCTCCAAGACGACCACTGCCTTGCTAAAGAAGCTCTGAGGGTAAAGGTGATGGACTGGCCAAGCATGTCTCCAGACCTAAACCTTATTGAGCATCTGTAAGGCATCCTCAAATGGAAGGTGGAGGAGAGCAAGGTCTCTAACATCTACCAGCTACGTGATGTCATCATGGAGGAGTGGAAGAGGACTCTATGGCTATGTGTTGAGTTATTTTGAGGGGACAGCAAATTTATACTGTTATACAAGCTGTACACTCACTACTTTACATTGTAGCAAAGTGTCATTTCATCAGTGTTGTTACATGAAAAGATATAATAAAATATTTACAAGAATGTGAGGGGTCCAGGGCTCAAGTCCTGCGGGAACGCATGGGGAACTACCTTCCTGTACTTTTTCTATAGCAGGAACACCATTCCTGTTAGCAGCCGCATCCTGCAGGACTGGCCTCAAGCATGGGAGATGAGGCAGGCGGTGTGGGGGAAGGAGAGGGCGTCTGTGCAAGCGGGGTGCCACACATGGGGGGGTTGTCATGCCGATGCACCCATCCTCCTTTCCCTCCTGCTTCTCCAGTGGTCTCTGTAACAAAGTCACGGCTCTAGTGATAGGTGGGACACTGATCCAATGGCAAATTGAATCAGTGTGACGTGAATTCTAGGAACTGGGATTTTGTTACAGTGGCGCTGGAGGAGAAGGAGAAGGAGGACCGAGGGAGATGAGGATGGGCGCACTGGGATATTCAAATCTCAGATCCAGACACAGGTCAGGCTGCATTGCTGGGTATTGATCAGGCTGCATTAATGAGGACTAATCAGGCTGCATTGCTGGGCACTGATCCGGCTGCACTGCTAGACACAGGTCAGGCTGCACTGCTGGGCACTAATCAGGCTGCATTGCTGGGCACTGATCAGGCTGTATTGCTGGTCACTAATCAGGCTTGATTTACTGGGCACGAATCAAGTTGCATTGCTGGACACAGGTCAGGCACTGGCAAGGCTGAATTTCATGGGCACTGGCAAGGCTGCATTTGATGGGCACTGATCAGGCTGCATTTGATGGGCACTGGTAAGAGTGCATTTGATGGGCACTGGTAAGGCTGCATTTGATGGGCACTGGCAAGAGTGCATTTGATGGGCACTGGCAAGGCTGCATTGATGGGCACTGATCAGGCTGCATTTGATGGGCACTGAGGAGTGAGTGGCTCAGGGCCTGGGCCCCACTTTGCACAATCAATTCAGGCAGCCTGAGGAGCGGGGCCCTGGCCTCAATCCTCTGCACAGACCAACACATGTGTGCGGATGCCTTGGGGCAGGAGGTGCCCCAGACCTCAGAAAGACCCTGCATAGAGACATAGTGCCCCCAGTCATTGCAACTTGTTTTAGAAATTCCCTGCGAGGGAACCATCATCACACAGTATGGTGTTTTTTTTATTAGTATAGCATGCAGGTTAAATTATTTTGTTGCTACATCTGTTCTATATTTATTTGTTTATTGTATGTGAATTTTGGAGGAGTCCTCGTAAACTGGCACTTTACAATAAATATTGCACTTAAACTACTTTACTACAGTTAAAAAAGGAGTACGTATTTTATATATATATATACACACACACACACACACACACACACACACACACACACACACACACTTTTTTATTTTGAGGTGGGGGGGAATCTTGGGTGAGTTCCCACACTTTTTTCCCAGGACTTGACCCTGGAGGGGTGTACTCACTTTTGTGAGATACTGTATATATGTGTGATGTAATATTTGTATTTTGCCTATCTTATTGTATACAGTATATCTATTGCAGATGAATAAACTGATGTATTACATGTGTGGTATCAACAGCTCAATCCTGACTCCTGAAGAAGCAGATAAAAATGACTGTGAAACACGTCGATTAGGATTTTTAATAAATGAAAAGCTAGTTCTAAAGTCATGTACTTAATGGCTTGTTGTTACAATATATGCCAGAGGTCGTATCTATGGACTTTATTTATGTATTTTTATGTAAGTTTTTTTTTTTTTTGTGGATCCTCCTAGGTCTATTTAAAGTTCTTAAAATTAGAAGTGGTCCAATTTATGATACTGTATATTTATACAGATGGTATCCTTAAGTAAATGTTTCATTTCAATCTGATTCCACTTTTTTTCACCCTTGGTAAAGATTTCTGTTTACTTTTTATAATTTACAACTTTAACAGAATGGGTAATTGGCGCAGTGATCCGACAGAGAGCAACTATGACTTGCAGTTTACTAAAAGGTACAAAGTAATGCTGCAAAACATTAGGATTAAGGATGACAAAAAATGTTAACACTACAGAACAATGAAAGCTGCACAAACATATGAAAATTGCACAAACATGGACCCTTCACAGCAATCTATCTATGAATCAGAGTAACATATGACTTCATAGGATAGTCTCTATAACAACAGAGTAAAGCAGATAATCTCTACTTCAGTAAAATAGCTACTTATTATCCTTATAATCCCTTACAGTGAAGTCCAAGGTAGCTTTGGTAACACAGGTGAACGGCTGGAGGGATCCAAACCCCAAATATGTGTTCCACCCAACTGGAAATGGACTGCTTTTGTAGCATTCAGAGAGGGACACCCTACAGTAACTGGGTCTTTTGGAGAAGTTGCCTGTTATTAAGATCTGACCCTACTGCATGCATGACGATTCTTATAGTGGATTGCCCCTCACCTGGCTGTTGACTACATTTCCAGCTACATTAGCCTTATCAGAGGAGGAAGCAGGGGAAATTATCATTCCTGGGCATGTCCAGGAACCCAGGGAGTTGAAGGAAAAGAGTTAAATTGACCTACACCTGAAAATGGAGAGTAATGCCCCGTACACACAATAGGACATTCCGACAACAAAATCCTAGGATTTTTTCCGATGGATGTTGGCTCAAACTTGTCTTGCATACACAGTCACACAAATCTTGTCGGAAATTCCAAACGTCATGAACGCGATGACGTACAAGACGTACGACGAGCCGAGAAAATGGAAATTCAATAGCCAGTGCGGCTCTTCTGCTTGATTCCGAGCATGCGTGGAACTTTGTGCGTCGGAATTGTGTACACACGATCGGAATTTACGACAGCGGATTTTGTTGTCAGAAAATTTGAGATCCAGATCTCAAACTTTGTGTGACAGAAATTCCAATGGAAAATGTCCAATAGAGCCTTCACACGGTCGGAATTTCCGACAACAAGCTCCCATTGAACATTTCCTGTGTGTACGGGGCATTAGTGTGCACTTCTTTACATAACTATTTTCCATTTGGTGCAGATTGGTTGAAAAATAAAAGACAAAGTGACAATACAAAGCTTAAAAATACATTTTATTATTTCAATACTTATTTTTGAAAGCCTTGACAATAGCTATTGTAGAATGTGCAGAGGTAAACAAAATGATTAAGAAAGAGGATATTAAAATTACAGGGCCTGCCCTCTGGATTTCTTCAGCAATTAATTTACACTAAATTGCTCTGCAATTAGTGTAGTGTTGATTGTCCATTTTTCCCAATCTATAGGCTTACCAGTTACTATAGAAATAATATGGATAGTTATTATTCTGCAAATCCATTTGTAATGTGGATCTTTCTAAACTAAAATCTTGAAAAATAGTATTTATTAGATTAGCGGCTTCAGCCCCGGAAGATTTGGCGGCTCAATGACCAGGCCTATTTTTTGTGATACGGCACTGCGTTGCTTTAACTGACAATTGCGTGGTCATGCGACGCTGTACCCAAACAGAATTGACGTCCTTTTTATCCCACAAATAGAGCTTTCTTTTGGTGGTATTTGATTGCCTCTGCGGTTTTAATTTTTTGTGCTATAAACAAAAGAAAAGCGAAAAAAAACACAATATCTTTTACTTTTTACTGGAATAAATATCCCACATTTTTTATCAAAAAAAATATTTTTTTCCTCAGTTTAGGCCAATATGTATTCTTCTACATATTTTTGGTAAAAAAAAAAAAAAAAAAATTGCAATAATTGTATATTGATTGGTTTGGGCAAAAGTTATAGTGTCTACAAAATAGGGATAGATTTATGGCTTTTTTATTATTTTATTTTTTTTACTAGTAATGACGGTGATCTGTGATTTTTATCGGGACTGTGACATTATGTCAGACAAATTGGACACTTTTGACACATTTTTGGGGCCATTGACAACTATACATCGATCAGTGCTGTAAAAATGCACTAATTACTGTATAAAGGAGAAAGGGGATTTGGGACTTTAAATGAGGCCCACGGACATCAGGAGGTAAATAGAAAATGTAGTTTATTGATCCTGAAACCTGTATCACACCATATCACAAAAAAAGACCACATGTAAAAGAAGAACATTGTAGTGAATGTCATTCAATATACCTACGCCCATAAGTGGGGCGCATGCAAAAAGCATCAAGAATACATCAATATGTCAAACTAGAGGTCACATGATGGGCATAAGTGATCAATGGGTACATACAATAGTAAATAGATATATATACACACAGTAAAAAGCAGCATATGACAAAAAACGTAAAAATGTATAAAACCATAATTGATTGAAGAAGGTGTTCTGAGTTGATAGTGAGATGTGAGCAGCTGTCTGCGTAACAAAATGCCCGACGCGTTTCGTGTAAACCACTCATCAGGGGCACAGTGCTCAACCATATCTATAGAATGTAGTAAGGTAAGCGATTAATATATATGTAACTGATGGTAGCCGGGGGAGGCAAATAGCGACCCCTGAGTACTTACATAGAATCATTGCAGGGGAGGTGTAGTGGTGATGGAGCCAAGGCCATATTGATAGTCCGCACCGGGAGCTGAGGTGACCGGAACATGCACTGGCGGGGCGTATGCACAAAACCCCCCACATACACAGGACCCGGAACACTGGATCTTGGGATGAGACAGTAATCTGCTAGTAATAACTACCAAGCGGGGTCTACAACAAAGGAAGGTGCATAATCAGTATACCATATTGTACTGATGGGGTAATAAAGGAGTATATGTGTATAACTATATAAGCATCAGATGTATAAAGACTGAAATTGGAAAAGTCAACGCAGCAAAAAGGAAGAAAGAGAAACCCTGCTGGGGATGAAAGAAATTGGGGAATAAGAAAATAATGAATAGTAGATGATAAACAATAAATAGTGGGAATATAGGAAAAATAACGGTAGGAAAGTGGAAAATGAAAAATAAGTAAAATAAATAAATAAATAATAAAATGAAAAGTAAATGAGATGAAAAGGGGATCAGGTCCAATCCCCCTGAAATGTGATATAAATACAAGAGATAACAAAACATGAACCTAGTTGATGCATGAAGCCAAAAAGACAGAGGGGAAAGGAAGAGAGGTAGAAACTGGTGATGGATGATAAGTGAATGGGGTAGCTGAGTAGAAGCTTACATGTTCCCAGGAGAGTATATGTATATGCTGCGGTGAGGTATGTCATCATCTGGTTTGCGGCGCCCAAACTATGTCGGGAGGGGTCATATAGGTACACCAGCCCCAACCACGTGCACGCTAGCAGACACCAGCGTCACGCAGACACGGCATTTGCAGGGAGGGGCTCCAATGTGGGCGGAAAGTACTGCCCACACATGACGCCCACATAACCCCGCTAACCGGCCGAGATGGAAAACCCAACGCCTGTCATGTGACCTCTAGTTTGACATATTGATGTATTCTTGATGCTTTTTGCATGCGCCCCACTTATGGGCGTAGGTATATTGAATGACATTCACTACAATGTTCTTCTTTTACATGTGGTCTTTTTTTGTGATATGGTGTGATACAGGTTTCAGGATCAATAAACTACATTTTCTATTTACCTCCTGATGTCCGTGGGCCTCATTTAAAGTCCCAAATCCCCTTTCTCCTTTTTTCTGAACCAGGGATGGAGGCGCATCCCCCATGCGCCTCATTTAAAGTCCCAAACAATTCCAATATCCTTCCACAATTAGGGATGGAGGTCCACGGACAGAGTTAGCAGTGTTCCCCTGCTACCCACAGGTTAGGTTTTTTCTACTCCTGGAGGGTTTTTTACCTTCTCCGGGCCTACACACACTCTCAATGGACACTACCATGTGTGCCCATGAGATGAGGCAGCATAGTCCGTTACACCCACTTTCCCCTCCTGGGGAATGATGTGTGTTTTCTGAATTACCAGGGCTGCTTTGTTGTCCACTATCCGGGAGTTGCGATGCGCTCTGTGTGTCCCCCCTTCCCCCCCCCCTCGCTCCCCAGAGTGGGCGTGTGCGGGGGGCGGGCGGGCGCCCACAGCGCATCGGCGCCACGCATCCTGCCGCACGGGTGACGTCAATTTTGACGTCACGGCGTGCAGGCGTTGGGTTTTCCATCTCGGCCGGTTAGCGGGGTTATGTGGGCGTCATGTGTGGGCAGTACTTTCCGCCCACATTGGAGCCCCTCCCTGCAAATGCCGTGTCTGCGTGACGCTGGTGTCTGCTAGCGTGCACGTGGTTGGGGCTGGTGTACCTATATGACCCCTCCCGACATAGTTTGGGCGCCGCAAACCAGATGATGACATACCTCACCGCAGCATATACATATACTCTCCTGGGAACATGTAAGCTTCTACTCAGCTACCCCATTCACTTATCATCCATCACCAGTTTCTACCTCTCTTCCTTTCCCCTCTGTCTTTTTGGCTTCATGCATCAACTAGGTTCATGTTTTGTTATCTCTTGTATTTATATCACATTTCAGGGGGATTGGACCTGATCCCCTTTTCATCTCATTTACTTTTCATTTTATTATTTATTTATTTATTTTACTTATTTTTCATTTTCCACTTTCCTACCGTTATTTTTCCTATATTCCCACTATTTATTGTTTATCATCTACTATTCATTATTTTCTTATTCCCCAATTTCTTTCATCCCCAGCAGGGTTTCTCTTTCTTCCTTTTTGCTGCGTTGACTTTTCCAATTTCAGTCTTTATACATCTGATGCTTATATAGTTATACACATATACTCCTTTATTACCCCATCAGTACAATATGGTATACTGATTATGCACCTTCCTTTGTTGTAGACCCCGCTTGGTAGTTATTACTAGCAGATTACTGTCTCATCCCAAGATCCAGTGTTCCGGGTCCTGTGTATGTGGGGGGTTTTGTGCATACGCCCCGCCAGTGCATGTTCCGGTCACCTCAGCTCCCGGTGCGGACTATCAATATGGCCTTGGCTCCATCACCACTACACCTCCCCTGCAATGATTCTATGTAAGTACTCAGGGGTCGCTATTTGCCTCCCCCGGCTACCATCAGTTACATATATATTAATCGCTTACCTTACTACATTCTATAGATATGGTTGAGCACTGTGCCCCTGATGAGTGGTTTACACGAAACGCGTCGGGCATTTTGTTACGCAGACAGCTGCTCACATCTCACTATCAACTCAGAACACCTTCTTCAATCAATTATGGTTTTATACATTTTTACGTTTTTTGTCATATGCTGCTTTTTACTGTGTGTATATATATCTATTTACTATTGTATGTACCCATTGATCACTTATGCCCATCATGTGACCTCTAGTTTGACATATTGATGTATTCTTGATGCTTTTTGCATGCGCCCCACTTATGGGCGTAGGTATATTGAATGACATTCACTACAATGTTCTTCTTTTACATGTGGTCTTTTTTTGTGATATGGTGTGATACAGGTTTCAGGATCAATAAACTACATTTTCTATTTACCTCCTGATGTCCGTGGGCCTCATTTAAAGTCCCAAATCCCCTTTCTCCTTTTTTCTGAACCAGGGATGGAGGCGCATCCCCCATGCGCCTCATTTAAAGTCCCAAACAATTCCAATATCCTAATTACTGTATAAATGTCACTGGCAGGAAAGGGGTTAAAACTAGAATGCAATTAAGGGGTTAACTGTGTTCCCTAGGTGTGTTTTAACTGTAGGGGGGATGGGACTGTCCAGGAGGAGAGGGAGAGATCGGTGTTCATACATAGTATGAACAAACTATCTGTCTCTACTCCCCTGAAAGAACCGAGATCTGTGTGTTTACACACACAGATCCCGGTTCTCGCTCTGTCATGAGTGATCACCGGAGCCGGAGGTCATCACACCTGCCGGGCACTCGCATCGGCTCCAGGCACACGCTGCAGGCGCACACCCCTAGTGGCCGAAAGGCGATGCGACGTAAGGTAACGTTCAGGGGCGTAACTAGAAATGACAGGGCCCCATAGCAAAATGTTGTATGGGCCCCCCCTGCAAACAGTCCCCCCCACACAAAAAAAAACTAATTCCATTGAACAACAGATAACCACACTCATGTGGCACAGTACCCAGGCAACAGCTTATATTAATTTCGAACAACAAAACAAAAATTTGCCAATAAAATCTACAGTTTACATTCAGTACATTATAGTGTAAGTAAAGTCAAAAAAGTTTTTTTCAAGTTTTGCACCCCCACAACTAACGCCCCAGGGCTTGTGGGGAAGAGGCCCTTGTCCCCATCTGCATGGAGAGAATGTGCTTTTCCAGGCACTGTGCAAAACAGATGACAGTCTGTCTCTCACTCCCTTCCTACCTCCTGTCCAGACTCCAGAGCCTCCTCATGTGCAAAAAATGGTGTCCCTTCACAGGAGTGCTCGAGCGTTCTGTCCCACCCACTCTGCTACCGCCCACTCAGCTCCTGCCTCCTGCTGTATGCAGCCAACTCGCGGGGCCCGGGAGGCTTAACAGTAAACTTAATTTCCTCATCCTCCCTGGGCATAGTTGCAAAGCGCGCCACGGCGATAAATTGGCATGGTTTAAGCGTAATATTGGGCGTGGCTTAAAGGGACATGACTCAAAGGGGGTGTGGTTAGAGTCTGAGATGAACGAGGTATGGAGGGATAAACAAAGGAAGAAAGAGAGAGAGAAGGAAGGAAAAAAAGAGGGATGGAGGGACAGCAGCCCCAGATCCTACACCACAATAGAAATATGTGTATTCCAGAAAGTTTAACAATAAGCAGATAAAGATACTCCAAACATCTGGTGTTAAGAGCTTCAATCATCCCAGCACCATGATTATTATGGTGTCAGGGTGATTGAAGCGCATTATTTCTATTATTACATTGTAATATAAAATGAAATAGTTCAACTAACCATAATGCAGAATCAGTGGGAGCTCTGAGGGTGTCACTTGCCACCAGATGCCATCAGGTGTCCCCAGCGGAGTGCCTCCTTACATCTCAGGTGTCCCCAGCGGAGTGTTTCCTTACATCTCAGGTGTGACTGTCCCCAGCCAGCAGAGTGCTTCCTTACATCTCAGGTGTCACTGTCCCCAGCCAGCGGAGTGCTTCCTTACATCTCAGGTGTCACTGTCCCCAGCCAGCGGAGTGCTTCCTTACATCTCTGGTGTCACTGTCCATAGCCAGTGGAGTGCTTCCTTACATCTCAGGTGTCACTGTCCCCAGCCAGCGGAGTGCTTCCTTACATCTCAGGTGTCACTGTCCCCAGCCAGCGGAGTGCTTCCTTACATCTCTGGTGTCACTGTCCCCAGCCAGCGGAGTGCCTCCTTACATCTCAGGTGTCACTGTTCCCAGCCAGCGGAGTGCCTCCTTACATCTCAGGTGTCACTGTCCCCAGCCAGCGGAGTGCCTCCTTACATCTCTGGTGTCAGTGTCCATAGCCAGTGGAGTGCTTCCTTACATCTCAGGTGTCCCCAGTGGAGTGCTTCCTTACATCTCAGGTGTCACTGTCCCCAGCCAGCAGAGTGCTTCCTTACATCTCAGGTGTCACTGTCCCCAGCCAGCGGAGTGCTTCCTTACTTCTCTGGTGTCACTGTCCATAGCCAGCGGAGTGCTTCCTTACATCTCAGGTGTCACTGTCCCCAGCCAGCGGAGTGCCTCCTTACATCTCAGGGGTCACTGTCCCCAGCCAGCGGAGTGCCTCCTTACATCTCAGGTGTCACTGTCCCCAGCCAGCGGAGTGCTTCCTTATATCTCTGGTGTCCCCAGCGGAGTGTTTCCTTACATCTCAGGTCCCCCCTGAGAAAAATATTTTTTTCCTCAGTTTAGGCCAATATGTATTCTTCTACATATTTTTGGTAAAAAAAAAAAAAAATTGCAATAATTGTATATTGATTGGTTTGGGCAAAAGTTATAGTGTCTACAAAATAGGGATAGATTTATGGCTTTTTTATTATTTTATTTTTTTTACTAGTAATGACGGTGATCTGCGATTTTTATCGGGACTGTGACATTATGTCAGACAAATTGGACACTTTTGACACATTTTTGGGGCCATTGACAACTATACATCGATCAGTGCTGTAAAAATGCACTAATTACTGTATAAATGTCACTGGCAGGAAAGGGGTTAAAACTAGAATGCAATTAAGGGGTTAACTGTGTTCCCTAGGTGTGTTTTAACTGTAGGGGGGATGGGACTGTCCAGGAGGAGAGGGAGAGATCGGTGTTCATACATAGTATGAACAAACTATCTGTCTCTACTCCCCTGAAAGAACCGGGATCTGTGTGTTTACACACACAGATCCCGGTTCTCGCTCTGTCACGAGTGATCACCGGAGCCGGAGGTCATCACACCTGCCGGGCACTCGCATCGGCTCCAGGCACACGCTGCAGGCGCACACCCCTAGTGGCCGAAAGGCGATGCGACGTAAGGTAACGTTCAGGGGCGTAACTAGAAATGACAGGGCCCCATAGCAAAATGTTGTATGGGCCCCCCCTGCAAACAGTCCCCCCCACACAAAAAAAAACTAATTCCATTGAACAACAGATTACCACACTCATGTGGCACAGTACCCAGGCAACAGCTTATATTAATTTCGAACAACAAAACAAAAATTTGCCAATAAAATCTACAGTTTACATTCAGTACATTATAGTGTAAGTAGAGTCAAAAAAGTTTTTTTCAAGTTTTGCACCCCCACAACTAACGCCCCAGGGCTTGTGGGGAAGAGGCCCTTGTCCCCATCTGCATGGAGAGAATGTGCTTTTCCAGGCACTGTGCAAAACAGATGACAGTCTGTCTCTCACTCCCTTCCTACCTCCTGTCCAGACTCCAGAGCCTCCTCATGTGCAAAAAATGGTGTCCCTTCACAGGAGTGCTCGAGCGTTCTGCCCCACCCACTCTGCTACCGCCCACTCAGCTCCTGCCTCCTGCTGTATGCAGCCAACTCGCGGGGCCCGGGAGGCTTAACAGTAAACTTAATTTCCTCATCCTCCCTGGGCATAGTTGCAAAGCGCGCCACGGCGATAAATTGGCATGGTTTAAGCGTAATATTGGGCGTGGCTTAAAGGGACATGACTCAAAGGGGGTGTGGTTAGAGTCTGAGATGAACGAGGTATGGAGGGAGAAACAAAGGAAGAAAGAGAGAGAGAAGGAAGGAAAAAAAGAGGGATGGAGGGACAGCAGCCCCAGATCCTACACCACAATAGAAATATGTGTATTCCAGAAAGTTTAACAATAAGCAGATAAAGATACTCCAAACATCTGGTGTTAAGAGCTTCAATCATCCCAGCACCATGATTGTTATGGTGTCAGGGTGATTGAAGCGCATTATTTCTATTATTACATTGTAATATAAAATGAAATAGTTCAACTCACCATAATGCAGAATCAGTGGGAGCTCTGAGGGTGTCACTTGCCACCAGATGCCATCAGGTGTCCCCAGCGGAGTGCCTCCTTACATCTCAGGTGTCCCCAGCGGAGTGTTTCCTTACATCTCAGGTGTGACTGTCCCCAGCCAGCAGATTGCTTCCTTACATCTCAGGTGTCACTGTCCCCAGCCAGCGGAGTGCTTCCTTACATCTCAGGTGTCACTGTCCCCAGCCAGCGGAGTGCTTCCTTACATCTCTGGTGTCACTGTCCATAGCCAGTGGAGTGCTTCCTTACATCTCAGGTGTCACTGTCCCCAGCCAGCGGAGTGCTTCCTTACATCTCAGGTGTCACTGTCCCCAGCCACCGGAGTGCTTCCTTACATCTCTGGTGTCACTGTCCCCAGCCAGCGGAGTGCCTCCTTACATCTCAGGTGTCACTGTCCCCAGCCAGCGGAGTGCCTCCTTACATCTCAGGTGTCACTGTCCCCAGCCAGCGGAGTGCCTCCTTACATCTCTGGTGTCACTGTCCATAGCCAGTGGAGTGCTTCCTTACATCTCAGGTGCCCCCAGTGGAGTGCTTCCTTACATCTCAGGTGTCACTGTCCCCAGCCAGCAGAGTGCTTCCTTACATCTCAGGTGTCACTGTCCCCAGCCAGCGGAGTGCTTCCTTACTTCTCTGGTGTCACTGTCCATAGCCAGCGGAGTGCTTCCTTACATCTCAGGTGTCACTGTCCCCAGCCAGCGGAGTGCCTCCTTACATCTCAGGTGTCACTGTCCCCAGCCAGCGGAGTGCCTCCTTACATCTCAGGTGTCACTGTCCCCAGCCAGCGGAGTGCTTCCTTACATCTCTGGTGTCCCCAGCGGAGTGTTTCCTTACATCTCAGGTCCCCCCCCCCCATTGGAGCCCTTCTATATCCCAGCAGAGCAGGAGACTTTGTTGGAAAATCTGACAGAACACCGCCATTACTGAAGCCTGAGGGGGAACAAAATAGAGGCGGAGCCAGCCGGCTGCAATAGAAATTGAGCTGCGGCACCGCCCACCCCCCACCCCTTTCTACAACAGATCACAGATGACAGACAGGCCGGGGGCGGGGGGTGGGCGGCGCCGCAGCTCTATTTCTATTGTAGACACTCCTCGGCAGGCTCTGCTGGTCTTCAGGAAAATAGCGGCCGTCGGAGACATTATCTCCGCCGGTCACGGACCTCTAGCGGCGGCGGCGGCGGGCGGCGAAAAATTGGTAAAAAAGAATTTATATGGGCAACTATGACGGGGCCCCACTCGGCTGCGGGCCCCATAGTGCACACGTGGCTTGCTATGGCGGTAGATCCGCCACTGGTAACGTTGTTTCGCCCAGCCGTGCCATTCTGCCGCAGTAAAACTGGGGCGGCTGCTCAGCAAGCGGTTAAAGCAATTTAATTTATTTAACTACCTATGATAAATCAGTTTAAATTTGCATATTTTGATTGTTTACAACAGGGTTTTCAATTCTCCTAGATATTTCTGATCGAGTGTTCAAAATTATATCCAAAATTATAATGCACTGTTGTATACATATCCTCTTACCCCTGACTTTTCTTTCTGTGCTTGATAGCCATCATCACAGACTCATGTCAGTGCAAAAAATGCATTGACTAAGATTTAGAACAAAACAGAAGAGTAAATGGGATTTTAAGACCTCCCCACAGAAGACACTTTAAAGAAATATGTTTGTAAAATCAAAATTTGTTGTAAGTGATGAATTGTATATTAATGTTTTGAATTATATGTTATTAGTTGCTTTATATATGTGTATAATATATATATTTTTTTGTATAGTATTTTTTTGTCCTTTTTATTTATTTTTGGTAATTATGCTCAACCACACCCCCTAAATCCCTGCGAAACATGTTGGGGAAGATGATGCTGAAGATGGCTGAGCTGATTATAATTTAAGACTGATGATAAATGTGTTTTAGGGGATTGCTATCCCTAAACTTTTAAATAAAATTTTGTAATAAAATTCTTGGTTTTATGAACGCCTTCTGTGGGGAGGTCTCAGCGCCATTTAAAATCCCATTTGCTCTTCTTTTGGTTTTTTGATACATATTACTGGGATGAGGATCAATAATGTTCAGTTGGACCCATTAGACTTTTTTGCTTTAGGATTTAGAACAAGAAGAATGGCACAGGGAATAATGTACAGTATATCATATATTATAAGAAACCAGCACCTGTATATGTTTAATTATAGTGTGTAGGGATGGGCCGAACAGACCCCTGTTCGGTTCACGCCAGAACTTCCGAACACCACTGGGGGACATGTATCAATAAAAAAAAAAGTTTGTAAAAATGTCATTTTTAAATGAGCAGTGATTTTTTGATTTTTAAAGTGAAAGCATAAAAATAAAAAAATCTTTCGAATATAGTGCCTGGGGGGTCCCCTTACACTATCTGTAAATTGGCAGATCTGTATCATATCTAGAATAATTGCATTTATAAAGCCAAAAAAATGACATTTTCCCTGCAAGCTGCCTTTATTTTGATCAACAACAGCTGGGCAGTCAGTGTGAATGTAGTGCACTGGGAACAAGATTAGAGATTTTTTTTTCCCACCATAACCCTATAGATGTAATGTTGGTGAAATTGGCCTTGCTGTAAAAAATTGCAATGCTATGCACCCGTCAAACAGGTGCAGACAAATTGGTCTTTGGGTGTTAATTGTGCCCATGAAACCTATACCATCTTCCAGATTAAATGCAACCTCAAAGTACTGCAGAGATTCCACATCCCAAAAAAAAAGACTTAATCAGTGACATCTGCATCAGGGGCTTCATAGCTGTTAATCCAGGACTGATTAATTTTTATAAAAGTCAAACATTCCACACAGTCTGTGGACAGACACGTTCTATGATCAGTAATGAAACCTCCTGCAGCACTGAATGCCCGTTCTGAAAGCACTCTGGATGCAGGGCAGCCCAACAACTCAATAGCATGCTGGGCAAGTTCTGGCCAGTGGTCTATTCTCATGACCCATTAAGTCAGTGGATCGTCAGTTGGAAAGCTCTCCATCTCTGTTTTGGCCCCGAGGTAATCGTCCACCATGTGATGTAGACTCTGCCGATGGGATGTGGAAGCTGACAGCCCAGGGCGGCAAGGACTAAAAAAATTCCAAAATGCCTCACTTAGGCGGACGCCTTCTCCAACGCTCCTCTCTTGACCAAGAGAAGACTCAAAATGACGTTTTCCACCACACTGTAACCTACTGGAGTCAGGAAAAATGTTCAATAAAATCTTCTTTAACGTGTCCTCAAGAGATTTTAGCTTCTGCACACTCTGTGGGGACAGGATGAGTTCTGAGACCTTCTCCTTATAACGGTGGTCAAGGAGGGTTACCAACCAGTAATAATCCTTCTCCTTTATGCCATGTATTCCTGGGTCCTTTCGCAGGCTTTGAAGCATGAGGTTGCCCATGCGCCTCCAATTTGCTGAGGCTGGAGAAGCAGACTCTTCAGGGTCACTCAGGATGACAGCATCTGGAACTTCCTCCTCCCAGCCACGTACTACTCCCAAGGGTCCTGGGTTTGGAAAGCCATCGCTTATAGGTTGACGCATGTCTTCCTGTTCTTCTAAGCCTATGAAAGTGCCAGAATCCTCCCCCTCATCCTCTTCCCCTCTCTCCTCCTTTGTGTTCTGTGACATAGGAATGATGGTGTCTGGATAAAGTGGGCCTTGAGAGGAAAGGAAGTCCTCCTCTTCCTCCTGCTGCTCTGGCTCCAGTGCCCTGTCCATAATGATACGCAGAGTCTGCTCCAGCAGGAACACAACAGGGATTGTGCCACTGATGCATGCACTGTCACTGCTCACCATCCTTACGGCCTCCTCAAATGGTGACAATACAGTGCATGCATCCTTAATGATCAGCCATTGGCGTGGGGAAAAAAAGCCGAGGTGGCCTGAGCCCATCGTCATGCCGTACTGGCATAGGTACTTGTTGACAGCCCTCTGCTGCACGTATAGCCGCTGCAGCATTGCCAAAGTCCAGTTCCACCCGGTGGGCATGTCACAAATCAGGCGGATTATGGGCAGGTAGAATTCCTGCTGAATTTCAGCCAAACGAGCCTGTTTTAGTACATCTTGCAATCCTGGGTACATACTTAGGAAACGCTGCACCACCAAATTGAGGACATGTGCCAGGCATGGTACATGTGTCAACTTTCCCTGTCTAAGGGCTGACAGGAGGTTTGAGCCATTATCGGACACCACTATTCCTGGCTCCAGCTAGCATGGTGTGAACCACCTCTGGGTCTGTCCCTGCAGAGCTGCAAGAATCTCTGCTCCGGTGTGGTTCCTGTCCCCTAAACACACCAGCTGAAGCACTGCATGGCACCTTTTAGCCTGACTCATGGAATAGCCCTTTGAACGCTTAGGGGGTACCTGATGTTCATAGGACAATTCTGCAGAGGAGGGCATGGAGGTGGCGGAGGAGGAGGGGGTAGAGTTCACAGGTCTGGCATCATCACCACCAGCTGTATGAAGACATGGGGACACAACAAGCTGCAGCACTGAGCCCTGTCCTGCATCCTTTAAAGTTGCAAGCAGCGTTACCCAGTGTGCTGTGATTGAAATATATTGTCCCTGCCCATGCTTGCTGGACCACGTGTCGGCAGTAAGGTGGATTTTATGGATGACTGCCTTGATCAACAATGCCAGTACATTCCCTTCCACGTGATGATAGAGAGATGGAACGGTCTTACGTGAAAAGTAGTAGTGACTAGGAACCTGCCATTGTGGTACAGCACATTGTGCAAATTCACTGAAGGGGGCAGAATCCACCAGGCTGAAAGGCATAAGTGCTGCTAGTCAGGCGTGCATTTAGACACTGGGCATGTGGGTGGCAGGTACTGTATTTTTTTTACGCTGCAGCAGATGGGGCAGAGAAATTTGCCGGATATAGTCTACAGCTGGTGGTGTGCTGCTGGCAGATTTGCTGCTAGGACCTGGGACACCCTGTGCTATACCATCATCCCTGTCAGTGGAGGCTGCTGAGAGGTAATGACTCGGTATAGCAGGGGCAGACTGAAGTGGTTAAGGAGGAGGAGGGACAAATTTGTGCCCCTTTTGTGTCGCTTTTAGGTACTTTTGCCAACGGACTGAGTAGTTGGACGTTAAATGCCTTGTTAGGCATGTGGTACCCAAATGGTTGGTGTTTTTTGCCCCGTTTGATGTGCCTAAGACACAGTTGGCAGATAGCAACAGTGCGATCTGCCACAGATGTGCTGAAAAAGGCCCAGACAGATGAGCTTTGGGTAGTGGGCCGGGAGATAACAGCTGCAGAATGTGATGGAATAGGGTGGCTGCTCTCTACTCTTTCCTGATGTCGGTCTCCTTGGGGTTGTGCCGCCTCACCTTCAGTTTCCTCCTCTGCTCTATATGGCACCCAAGTTGCATCAGTGACCTCATCATCATCATCATAATCTCCATCTCCTCCATCTTCATAATTACCACTGGAGACAATTTGGCAATACGCTGCGGCTTGGGGAACATGAATGCCAATTTGTCTACCAGTGTTCCTCCCTCTCTCTAGGCTCATGTTCCTGTCATCCTCAACCTCAGAACCAACATCTGCATCCAGTAATGGCTGGGCATCATCAAGGAGCAAGTGGCTGATGCTATGGTCAATAACTCAGCTGACTCCTCAATGGCTGATATTGGGGCTATGGCAGGAATAGATGTGGACAAGGAGGCAAGTTTATCCAGTCTGGCAACAGCAGGGGACTGCACACCTGTCTCTGCTTGCATGACAGAGGATGAGGAAGGTTTAGTAAGCCAGTCCACCACCTCCTCTGCATGCTGTGGCTGGATAGCAAGGGCAAACTCACTAATGATGCCCTGCCTGAGGAATGACCACCACATCCACCTTTGCCTGTGGACACATTTGTTGACACAGACAATATACTGCCATATAATGCACCAAAAGTACAGTGACGCACAGAACTATATGGCGTTAAACTGGCAGTAACGCACGTAAAACGATATGGCGTTAAACTGGCAGTAACACACGCAAAACTATATGGAGTTAAACTGGCAGTAACGCACACAGAAGTAAATGGCGTTAAATTGTCAGTAATGCACAAAACTATATGGCGTTAAACTGGGAGTAACACACACAAAATGATACGGGGTTAAACTGGCTGTAACACACTCAAATAGACGTGTTCAACTACACTGACGCTACCTGAACTGTCCCTACTCTAGCTATACACTAATGTCAAGATTACTGACACGGTCTCACTACACTGCACTTAAACTATATGAGCTGTCCCTACTCTAGCTGCACACTATGCAAAGCTGAATGATGGTCCTCCTCACTACACTCACACTATCCCTAGACTGACACTAAACGAATATTCTACACTGACAATTGAAGCAAAATAGCACAGTATAGCACACTAACTAACTGATAGCACTGAACAGAGCCCTGTTCTATCTCTCTCCATGCCAAAATCACATTGAATATGGCTGCCATTGAAAGAATACTTTTATACTGTGGACGGGAATGAGCCATGATTGGATAAAGTCATGATGACAGTGTCCAATCATAACTCTGACAGTGCTCTGTGCCCTGATTGGCTGAAGCTTTCACTGCTTCAGCCAATCAGGGCTTGCAATGCACTGTTCAGCCCCACAATGCATTGTGGTCGGTTCGGGGGGCCGAACAAAGGGTCAAAGTACCAGTTTGTTCGGCTGTTCGTCGAATGTCCGAACAGCTAAAGTTCGGGCCCAAACTTATGCTCGGCCTAACCATTCGCCCATCCCTAATAGTATGTAGAAAGTCAAAGCACTTCCTTGCTTCCTTGCTGTACTTAGCACTAGCAAAATGTAATGTGGTATATGGGTCAGGGCAGCACTTAGATAAATGTATGCAGAGGTTACCTTCCTTTAGCATTTTGTAATCTGTTACCTGTGATTACATACAGTACATGTGTGGCTCACTATAAAAATCATCCGTTTTGGATAATGGCACTTAGAATTTCAATGAATACACTGTACCCTTCTAGGGTAGACATCCTCCTATAAATCTCACTGCATAACTACCCCACCACCTTTGCCTTCACCAGCTTGCCAGTTCTGGCAAATGCATTAGCATCAGTGGCTAATGCTGGCCATACACTATACAGAAAATCGGCCGAACCACTTTTCGAAAAACGAACGTTCGACCGTGACCGCAAACGATCGTGCCATCATATAATGACCGATAATCTGTTCAGTGGACATGAATAAATAATTTTGTGTTCGTTTTTTTACATATACCTGGTGCAGGCAGTTCGGACGGGAAACACATTAACCTTGCAATTTATCGTACGTTCGGCAGAAATTTTCCAAACATCCCGTTCGTTTTTTTTCCACAAAAACGTCACAAACGATTATCGATTTGTACCCACTAACTTGCCGAAAAACGAACGAAGTGTCCATATGAACGATTTTTTTCGGCCGATTTTTCGTATAGTGTATGGCCAGCATAAGGCTCGATTCACACCTATGCATGTTGCTTTTGAGCGTTTTTGGAGGTTTTTTTTTCATGCTTGCCACGTTTTTGAGCAGCGTTTTTGCCGAGATTTTGCCGCGATTTTGCCGTGATTTGCGTTTTTTTTTTTTTTTTACAGTTTTTTTACAGTCTTAAAAAAAATTAAAAAAAAAAAAAAATTAAAAAAAAAAAAAAAAAAAAAAAAACCGGCAAAAACGCATCAAAAACGCACCAAAAACGCATCAAAAACACTGCAAAAACGCTGCATTTTGCATAAAAAAAAGTCCCTGACCCTTTCCAAAAATGCAGAGAAACAAAAAGGCATTGATGTGAACATGTTCCATAGGAACCCATGTTAAAAAATTCCCGTGCATTTCTGCAAAATGCAAAATGCATCAAAAAACGTGCTAGTGTGAATGGAGCCTAATAGCGAATGGCTACAGCAGCCACTATACCCATACCTCCCAACATTTTTAGAAATGAGGGACACCTACTAGCACACGTATGTAGGCATAGGACATGCCCCCTGCCACACCCTCTTAAAGGAGAATTAACCAAAACAAAAGGTTAATTAAATCCGCAAGAGCTTTTTTTTACCACTACTATTCCTTTATACTGGCTTTTAACATTTACAAATGCACCAATTTAGAATTTGGATGAAAGGTTTAGCACTGGGAAACACTTTTAACCTTTCAAAAACTATATGGATCAGACCAAAATAAGGGACAAATGAGGGGGAAATGAGGAGGAACGAGGGACAGAGGGACATTGCTCCAAATCAGGGACAATCCCTCAAAATCAGGGACAGTTGTGACTATACCCTTTTGGTCTTAATGTAAATATAAGCATATCTGCACTGATCTTTTGTTGTGGTTGCGCTAAGTTTTAACCCCATGAATTACTATGAACCAGACCACTACCACAGCCTCCTAAGGTCACCTACCTCCACTATGCCTGTCTGCCACAGGCTCACTGTATATTGGTATGTTAGGCCGGCTCATGCTCCCCTTACTGCTGCTGATTTGAGCATGTACATGCTGAACAACAATACCATACAAAATATTTTTAGCTTTGCCTTCCATATCCACTAACTGCAGCTCATCAAAAAGAAAACAAAGATTCCCCAGTACAGAACCTGCGATGAAAATGAATTCACTAGAATCGAAATTGCAATTACCTTATCAAAACACATTTTCCCTAATATTGTTTTAATTTAAAGCCCTTGATAAATATGTGTTTAAAATAAGAAAGGTGCTGTGCATTGAAACATAGTAAACATCACTATCTTGAAATATAAGACTAAAGGAAAAAGTATTGTAGGACAATTTGTTAGTTATGGTGGATTCAGACTTAAAACTCTTGGGGGTGAATTAGGCATATCGCGAGGAGAAATGTTGAGAAGTCTGCTCAGCCTGATATCAAAACATATAAAAACTGGAGAGTAATGCTGCGTACACACGGTCGGACTTTACAGCAGACTTTGCCCGGCTGACTTTTCGACTGACTTTACGATGGACTTTATGAATGAACGGACTTGCCTACACACAATCCACCAAAGTCCTACAAACAATTCACCAAAGTCCGTCAAATTCGTACGTGATGACGTACGACCGGACTAAAACAAGGAAGTTCAAAGCCAGTAGCCAATAGCTGCCCTAGCGTGGATTTTTGTCCATCGAATATGTTTCAAATCTAAGTCCATCCAACTTTTGAGAAAACAAAGTCCGCTGGAGCCCACACACGATCGAATTGTCCGACGAAATCCCGTCCGCCGGGCAAAGTCTGCCGTAAAGTCCGCTCGTGTGTGCGCGGCATTAGACCCCATACACACTATTCAACTTTTGTTGTCTGATTTCCTTCAGATTCACCAAAACCATGCAGTGCAAGGGCCTGCCTGATTGCATATAAATTGAAACTCTTATGCCGCGTACACACGGTCGGACTTTTCGTCTACAAAAGTCCAACGGACGCTGACGGACTAAAGCTGGCTGGTAATCCGATCGTGTGTGGGCTTCTCCGGACTTTCAACGTACTTTTTTAGCCTCAAATCCGACGTACTTTAGATTTGAAACATGCTTCAAATCTTTACTTCGTAACTACGACGGACCCCGAAATCCGCTCGTCTGTGTGCTAGTCCGACGGACAAAAAGCCACGCTAGGGCACCTATTGGCTACTGGCTATGAACTTCCTTATTTTAGTCTGGTGTACGTCATCACGTAAGAATTCGACGGACTTTTGTGTGATCGTGTGTAGGCAAGTCCGTTCGTTAGAAAGTATGCCGCAAGTCCGCCGCAAGTCCGCCGAAAGTCTGCCGGAAGTCTGTCGGACAGGCTGTCTGACTTTTGTAGACGAAAAGTCCGACCGTGTGTACGCGGCATTAAGGTTTGACCTCATTTTATGTGGTTTTGGTAAATCTAAAGAAAAAAATCTACAGAACACTGTATAGTGTGTATCCAGCTAAGTAAAGATTTAAACTGCACTTTATTTGAATGCCATGGTGTGTATTTGTGAAAAGGAATACTGAGCTCACAGATAAAAGAAAAGCCACACAGGTTGACCATGTCTGAAAATTAGTTTCACATTTCTCAGCTAAATGAAAACTATAATAAAAACAACTCTGTTTTTACATTTTATTAGTGTTTGAGTAGGACATGAACTCCCCTTTTATCTGAAGTTCATGTCATACTTCTAGGAGTCAGCTGAATCCACAAAAGACTTAAAGCTTTTGCAGTACTTCCTACAGCATGTGGGGTGTTTCATAGCATCAAAAATTAATGTTATATCTAAAAGAAAGCAAGGTTTCCCAGACTATGGATCATACTAGTCACTTATTTTCTGAAAGAAATGTTTATGTACAGGCTAGTCCAAGCAAGCGATTGGAGAAGAGCAACTATTCCCCTAATAATACCACTATCTCCACCCAACTTTCACTAATAAACTTGCTACCTTTTCTGGTTTCTTTCCTAATAACATTTGCAACATGTCCTATTTTTACCAGCCAGGCTGCTAAAATGGCAACAAGGTGACAAAACTATTCACAAGGTTTGTGTAGTCCAATCTTCTTGTATTTTACTGCTGGTACTTTTAACTTGTTTTTATTTATTTATTTTTTATAAATTTGAGTTCATATGACCTTCATAGATTAGTTTCTTAAAGTGGTTATAAAGTAGATTTTTTCTAATTAAATTAAAAAGACGGTATACTTACCTGCCCTGCGCAATAGTATTGCACAGAGTTGTCTCTTACCTCTTCTCCTAGAGTCCCCCACCAGTGCTCTCCATCCCTCCTCTTATACAAGTGCCCCCGCAGCAAACTGTGTGCTGAGGGGGCACCCGTGTGGGCACACTCCCAAGCCAGACTGTGTGCTTCCATAGACACACACAAAGCTGCTTGGCCACACCCCCTGACAGCCACAGAAGCCTATGACCTATGGCTCTTGCTGCTCTCAGGGTAGACTCAGATAGCAGTAAAAGGGGAGGGAAGAGTTGCAGCAAGGGAAGGAAGAGCTGCAGCACAGTGCTGGATCAATAGAAGGCTCAGGTAAGTGTTTAGGGATGGAAGAAAGGAACAGCTAGTGGAAGGGTTTTTTCTTTATCTTAAAGCAGTAGTCAACACCGCTTGGACACTTGTACCTACAGGTAAGCTTGTAAAAAAGCTTACCTGTAGTTACAAGGAAAATCTTCTAAACATGCACCATTTAGAAGATATTCAGTGTTTCTACAGCCAGTGACATCACCGACACATGCACTCTGAAGAGACAGCATACCCGTGCCATCCCTTCAGGGTGCTGTGCTGCAGCTGTGACTCCCGTGTGCATATGTGGGAGTGATGTCATCACTGATCAGCCATTCAAATGGCCAGAGCCCATGAACCTTGAAGAATGACAGGGTGAAGATGGAAACCCTGTCAGTGGTGACAGCGCGTCGCTGGAATGCTTCCTATTTACCACTTACGGACTGCCCACCGCAGTTTTATGTCAGCTGTTTGAAGTTGTTATGGCAGCAGCTAGCTGCCATAACCCCAGTATCCCCTTCTTCAGCAGGCGGTCTGCTACAAGATAAAAGTGGTCTCTGAGGTGGATTCGCCGCAAGATCACTTATCGGTGGCGGGAGAGGGGGGCCCCCCTCCCAATGCGATCCGGTGCCCTCCGCCCACAGCTCTTAAAGGGCTATTTTTTTTAACACTTCAGCCCTGGAAGGATTTACCCCCTTCCTGACCAGAGCACTTTTTACAATTTGGCACTGCGTCGCTTTAACTGCTAATTGCGCAGTCATGCAATGCTGTACCCAAATGAATTTTGTGTCCTTTTCTTCCCACAAATAGAACTTTCTTTTGATGGTATTTGATCACCTCTGCAAAATTTATTTTTTGCCCTATAAACGGAAAAAGACCAAACATTTTGAAAAAAATATATATTTTCTACTTTTTGTTATAAAAAAAATCCAATAAACTCAATTTTAGTCATACATTTAGGCCAAAATGTATTCGGCCACATGTCTTTGGTAAAAAAATGTCAATAAGCGTATATTTATTGGTTTGCGCAAAAGTTATAGCGTCTACAAACTAGGGTTCATCTTCTGGAATTTACACAGCTTTTAGTTTATGACTGCCTATGTTATTTCTTGAGGTGCTAAAATGGCAGGGCAATACAACCCCCCCCCCCCCAAATGACCCCATTTTGGAAAGGAAATTGCTGAGAGGCATGTTGAGCCCATTGAATATTAATTTTTTTTGTCCCAAGTGATTGAATAATGACAAAAAAAAAAATTACAAAAAGTTATCACTAAATGATATATTGCTCACACAGGCCATGGGCATATGTGGAATTGCACCCCAAAATACATTTAGCTGCTTCTCCTGAGTATGGGGATACCACATGTGTGGGACTTTTTGGGAGCCTAGCCGCGTACGGAGCCCCGAAACCAAGAACCGCCTTCAGGATTTCTAAGGGCGTAAGTTTTTGATTTCACTCCTAACTACCTATCACAGTTTTGAAGGCCATAAAATGCCAAGATGGCACAAACCCCCCCCCCCCCCAAATGACCCCATTTTGGAAAGTAGATGCCCCAAGCTATTTGCTGAGAGGCATGTTGAGTCCATGGAATATTTTATATTTTGACACAAGTTGCAGGAAAATGACAAACTTTTTTTTTTTGCACAAAGTTGTCACTAAATGATATATTGCTCAAACATGCCATGGGCATATGTGGAATTACACCCCAAAATAGATTCTGCTGCTTCTCCTGAGTACGGAGATACCACATGTGTGGGACTTTTTGGGAGCCTAGCCGCGTACGGGGCCCCGAAACAAAGCACCGCCTTCAGGATTTCTAAGGGCGTAAATTTTTGATTTCATTCCTCACTACCTATCACAGTTTTGAAGGCCATAAAATGCCAAGATGGCACAAACCCACTCAAATGACCCCATTTTGGAAACTAGATGCCCCAAGCTATTTGCTGAGAGGCATGTTGAGTCCATGGAATATTTTATATTTTGCTACAAGTTGCAGGAAAATGACAAACTTTTTTTTTTGCACAAAGTTGTCACTAAATGATATATTGCCCACACAGGCCATAGGCATATGTGGAATTGCACCCCAAAATACATTCTGCTGATTCTCCTGAGTATGGGGGTACCACATGTGTGGGACTTTTTGGGAACCTAGCCGCGTACGGGGCCTCGAAAACCAAGCATCGCCTTCAGGATTCCTAAGGGCGTAAAGTTTTGATTTCACTCCTCACTACCTATCACAGTTTTGAAGGCCATAAAATGCCTAAATGGCACAACACCCCCCCCCCCAAATGACCCCATTTTGGAAAGTAGACACCCCAAGCTATTTGCTAAGAGGCATGTTGAGTCCATGGAATATTTTATATTTTGACACAAGTTGCGGGAAAGTGACAAATTTATGTGGAATTGCACCCCAAAATACATTCTGCTGCTTCTCCTGAGTATGGGAATACCACATGTGTGGGACTTTTTGGGAGCCTAGCTGCATACGGGGCCCCGAAAACCAATCACCGCCTTCAGGATTTCTAAGGGCGTAAATTTTTTATTCACTCCTCACTACCTATCACAGTTTCGAAGGCCATAAAATGAGAAGATAGCACAACCCCCCCCCTAATGACCCCATTTTGGAAAGTAGACACCCCAAGCTATTTGCTGAGAGGCATGGTGAGTATTTTGCAGCTCTCATTTGTTTTTGAAAATGAAGAAAGACAAGAAAAAAAATGTTTTTTTTCTTTTTTCAATTTTCAAAACTTTGTGACAAAAAGTGAGGTCTGCAAAATACTCACTATACCTCTCAGCAAATAGCTTGGGTCCAAAATAGGGTCATTTGGGGGGTTTTGTGCCACCTGGGCATTCCATGGCCTCCGAAACTGTGATAGGCAGTGAAGAGTGAAATCAAAAATTTACGCCCTTAGAAAGCCTGAAGGCGGTGCTTGGTTTTCAGGGTCCCGTACGCAGCTAGGCTCCCAAAAAGTCTCACACATGTGGTATCCCCATACTCAGGAGAAGCAACAGAATGTATTTTGGGGTGTAATTTCACATATTCCCTTGGCATGTTTGAGCAATATATCATTTAGTGACAACTTTGTGCAAAAAAAAATGTGTCTTTTTCCCGCAACTTGTGTGACAATATAAAATATTCCATGGACTCGACATGCCTCTCAGCAAATAGCTTGGGGTGTCTACTTTCCAAAATGGGGTCATTTGGGGGGTTTTGAACTGTCCTGGCATTTTATGCACAACATTTAGAAGCTTATGTCAGACATCACCCACTCTTCTAACCACTTGAAGACAAAGCCCTTTGTGACACTTTTTGTTTACATGAAAAAAAATTTTTTTTTTGCAAGAAAATTACTTTGAACCCCCAAACATTACATATTTTTTTTTTATAGTATTCCCCAGTGAATCCATCAGGTCCCGGGGACTTGGAGTTAGGGAGTTTATTAATTACTTTTAAGATTTCTGCATTTGTAAAGGGTTCATTCAGCGACAATAGCTGTTGTGGGGTTAAGGACAGGAGATTAGTACCCTCTAGGAAGGTCTGGATTGCCTCGGGGGAGGGTTGATTGGTAGTTGGGTCTTTCTTAAGATTGCATAGGTCTTCATAATATGAGCTAAAGGCGTTTGCTATTGAGTGTGGTTTAAGGAGTTTTTTGTTAGAGTGGGGATGATGTAGGAATGGGATTTTTGTTTTATTCCTATGCCCTTTGATTCACAGGGACATTGTCTTACCTGCCTTATTTCCAGTGGTGTATGAGTTAGCCTTGAGGATTTTGTATGATTTTTCATATTTCTCAAGGAGGAGGGACCTCAACTCGTGATGGAGGTTGAATATTTTGGAACTAAGGATAGGAGATGGATTTGTTTTGTTTAGGGATTCAGTCTTGGAAATGTCAGCTGTCAGTTCGTCCAGTTTCTGAGTCATTTTTTTCTTAGCCCTAGCACCCATTTGGAGGAACACACCTCTTATTACTGCCTTGTGAGCATTCCACACCACCAGCGGGTCAGACACTGAGTTTTGGTTTAGTGAAAAATATTCTTCAAGGTGTTGTTTGATGGGGACTGAATAGGATGGAGTATTGAGTAGGAAGTTATTGGCTCTCCAGATATATGAATTGGGTTGGGGTGAATTGTCGGAAATGGTAATACTGATAGGGGCATAGTCTGACCAGGTGGTGGTGTGGATAACAGAGCTCGACACGTTTTGTAATAACCATTTGTCAGCAAGGAAAAGGTGAATGCGTGAATATGTGTTGTGACGCGATGAGAGGAAAGTGAAGTCTCTCTCATTCGCATGACAACACCTCCATACATCATATAGATTATTAGTAGTGATAAATTTATCTAGAGGAGAAACGTGTCGCTTGATTCCTGCTGTGGAGTCCATTGAATTATTTGGAACCATATTGAAGTCCCCACATAACAGCAAACGTCCCTGTTGGGATTTTCGTGCTAAGCGCAACGTTTTCCTAATAAAGGTAATTTGGCCGTGGTTAGGAGCATAGACAGAAATTAGTGTGTATGGTACATTATTGATCTTGCAGGATAGAAGAATGTATCTACCTTCTGGATCCAAGATACAATTCTGTAGTTGGAAAGTCACAGTGTTCCTGATGGCAATCAATACTCTGCGTTGCTTTTTGGGATATGTGGTTTGAAAAATATGCGGAAATTGATGGTGGTGACATTTGGGAGTTGCATTGAGGGCAAAATGAGTCTCTTGGACGCACAGTACGTCACAATTGTGGGCAATTGCCGTTTTCCATAAGGAGGCCCGTTTCGCAGGGTGGTTTAACCCTTTAGCATTAAGGGAGAGGATGGTGATTCCCATGATAAGTGTGGGCACGATGTATCAGATAAGTTAATAACTCACAGTTTGTCGGTTGTTGCTGTTGATTGTAGAGGTTAAGGTGATGCTGGATGAGAAGACTGTGGTTCGAAGTTCACCAATTTGTTGGAGAGCGTTGCACTGAAGATTCTGTATATTTGTAGGCCAGGTCAGATGTTGTAGATGGTAATATGTAGAAGCTGTTATTCCTTGGACGCTTGAGGATTCTGGCTGGCTGGTTACGGCAAATATATGGAGAGACACACAAACAAAAGAAAAAAAGAAGGATAACTGCGATAAAACAATAAAACTAACACACCCTGTGGTGATGCTCACGGGTGGATCAACAATAGGTAGCTCAATTGAGCTGTTGACCAACTTTTGGGGAAGAGTTCAGCAAGCAGATGTATAAGCGCATTACCAGACCGGACTTGGAGAGTCGCTCAAAATATTAGGTGAGCTGGGTAATTAATGACACTTGTCTTTGTATTTCTCCCGGCCCGTTCCAAATGAAAAAGGGTTTGGTTTTTCATGAGGGTCCAGCTGATTGTGATGGGGATCCACCACTATCCCCCAGGCATGCAGAAGCTTCATGCCACCTTCCAAAGTGGAAATGGTGTGGGGTATACCATTATAAGTGGCCAAAATTGTGGCTGGGTGACGCCATTTGTATGCGATTTTATGATTGTTCATGGCTTTGGTCACGGTTTTGAGCTGCCTCCGCAGTTGGAGCATGTATGGTGATAAATCAGCCTACAATTGGATGTCTGAATACGGTGCCGGAAGTGGTGATATTTCTCTTGCTTTGAAAAGAATTTGTTCTTTACAAAAATATATGACTCAGAGGGTTGGGTGTGTCATTGCCATCATCCCTCAAAACTTTAAGAAAAACAGAATCTACCTCAATGTGGGATTTTTAAGGCAATGTATTGATGAAAAAATTATATATTCTATTAAAAATAATTTTTATTGATACAAAAAAAAGGAATAGAATACAAGTGAACATACAAAGTAAATGTTTTAGAGTATCGTAAGATTAAAAAGGACATCAAATGACATGAAAATTAAATGATGCATCCTACTGCTAGATACAAACACCACCCCAGTTGATACGATGGCATCCAATAGCAGATTTCCAACGCGTTTCAACTTTTTATTGTCATAGCAAAGTCTTCCTCAGGGAAGGATTGCATCACATTCTAAGATTTCAAAAAATAATAACATAGTTACTGGTTGTATATGTACACATACATATCGCCTATATTTAGAAAAACCACATTTCAACTGGAGAAAAACAAATGCGACTTACATTTAGCATGTAGCTGCATAAAAATGCTTTTTCAGTGTCGACAGAGGCCCTAATCACCAAATGCCTGTACCGCTCACTATCCTCTACGGGGCAGCCTGGTATATTTTAAAAGACCAATATTGGCAGCCATAAAAGCGAAAGGGCTGAAAAACATAAACAATATTTGAATGAAAAGAAGTTAATGATGATTCTCGGGGAGAGTACATCTCCAGAGAGATAAAAAATTGCAGATGAAAAATACCTTAAGTTAGTTGTGTAGCATGTGCAGATGAGGTTCCAGATGATTGGTAGCAGAGAGCCTTGGTCTTAGGTACCTCTCTATTGAAAGCCAGTAATGAAATGCTGCCTTTGGCTGTCCCTGGCGTCCTGATATAGGGGATATGGGCGTGACTATAAGGTGGGCGTTTCAAATCTCCTACTCATTGGTGGGCGTTTGCATCACTCTGAATAATCTCCTATTTATTGGTAAAATAGTGGGGGGGGGGGCGCGGCCTCTGTTGGCCGCCGTCAATTGCAGAAAGTATCCTTATATGGGAAGCTAGAGAGTCTCATAGCTTCATGTTGTCTTGGTGATGAACGCTTCCCCTCCTCTCTCCCCTCCCAGCCGCAGCACAAAGCCCTCCTCCCTCTACGTGTCCTATGGGGTGTGTGCGCGGCGGCAAAGAGGGAGAGGAGCATCCATTCACCCAGGCAACTATCTGTGTGAGAGACATAAAACGTCCTCCCTCCCTTCCCGGCCGCAGTATGAAGCCCTCCTCCTTCTACGTGTCATAAGGGGTGTGGGCGCGGCGGCAAGGTGGGAGGGTAACCTAGGCAACTATTTCTGTGAGAGATGTAGCGTCGGAGTCATGTGACTCTGATGTCCGCTCACACAGAGGGAGAGAGCGCCGTAGAATATATACAGCGCTGTTAGATGATGTGTCAGAGCATCGCAGCACAGTGATCCCGATGCCTGCCAGGTATATAAGGAGAGGAGGGGTGTTGTAAACCCCAACCACACCATTATGTACAATGATATTTAAAGAGTGAGAAAATAAAAACGATCAAAAGAGTTGGTACAGCACCTGACTGTGAGAATATATTCCATTAATTAGATGGGCCATGTATATTTAAATTTTTTGTTTTTTAATTTGTACAGCAATCTCCATTAACTCATTAGAGAATGAAGGGTCACTAAATACATTTAAGATAGGAGCATTGATGCATTTTATATTAACTGAAAAATGCCCAGGTCCCTTTACCCCGATTGATCTGGCATTTAACTAAATGACAGGCAATCGGTATAGGACTTATAACCACCGGCACAGTGGGAAACTCCCCCGCACCAACAAAAGTCGGTGACTTCGGAGAATATGGGCCATGACAAGAAATCATGGCCCCCCTGTGTCGTGTAGGGATATGGAGAGCGGGAGGACCATGGTGACCCTGCCCCATAGTTGCAGGACTGAAAAGCAAAATCATGAAAAATAGACACACGCGAAATGCAACCGTAATAACAGCGATTAAATTAATAATCATAAATGTTACATACAAAGTGTATAGAATATAAAATATGAAATTTTGATTGAAAATTGTTATATTATATCAAATAGATTGAATGAAATTAAAGAAACTCTCCTTTACAGTTTGGCTGGGTGAAATGTATAGTCGCAGTCTTAGCAATTCAAACACATGACCGTCAACTGGGAAAATCCCATTGGAAGACCCTTAGCCTATACGTTGTTGGTAGGGACCCCTATACCCGTATGATGGATATATGGGTAATCCCAGGGTTTAGATGGAGATAATTCAGTTATAAAAACAAAGACAAGAAAGAAAGCGGGAAAGGTATATGATTGGTCCATCTTCCCTGAGGTATAATCAGTCCGTTTTCCCAGAACTAAAACCCTCTAAGAAAGGTCTGAAACTTTCAGTTTCGTTCAGACCTGGGGGGGGGGGGGGGGGTAGTGGCCCTAAGGTACCTTATCCAGCGCATTTCCCGCTGGAGAAGGACCTTCTTCCAGTCTCCCCCTCTTATTGGCAAGAATAGACCAATACTTGGAGACTATTTTGTTGATTTTAAGATGCTCATTGGAGAATCTTACAATGATCCTTGTAGAGGTATCATCCTTGATGGATTTTTTTGAGAAGATCAAGTCCCTTCTGTTCTCCATATCCCTACCTGGCACAGGGGGGGCCATGATTTCTTGTCATGGCCCATATTCCCCGAAGTAACTTTTGTTGGTGCGGGGGAGTTTCCCACTGTGCCGGTGGTTATAAGTCCTATACCGATTGCCTGTCATTTAGTTAAATGCCAGATCAATCAGGGTAAAGGGACCTGGGCATTTTTCAGTTAAAAAATTTAAATATACATGGCCCATCTAATTAATGGAATATATTCTCACAGTCAGGTGCTGTACCAACTCTTTTGATCGTTTTTTTTTCTGACTCTTTAAATGTCATTGTACATAATGGTGTGGTTGGGGTTTACAACACCCCTCCTCTCCTTATAGACCTGGCAGGCATCGGGATCACTGTGCTTCGATGCTCTGACACATCATCTAACAGCGCTGTATATATTTTACGGCGCTCTCTCCCTCTGTGTGAGCGGACGTCGGAGTCACATGACTCCGACGCTACATCTCTCACAGAAATAGTTGCCTAGGTTACCCTCCCTCCTTGCCGCCGCGCCCACACCCCTTATGACACGTAGAAGGAGGAGGGCTTCATACTGCGGCCGGGAAGGGAGGGAGGATGTTTTATGTCTCTCACACAGATAGTTGCCTGGGTGATTGGATGCTCCTCTCCCTCCTTGCCGCCGCGCCCACACCCCATAGGACACGTAGAGGGAGGAGGGCTTTGTGCTGTGGCTGGGAGGGGAGAGAGGAGGGGAAGCGTTCATCACCAAGACAACATGAAGCTATGAGACGCTCTAGCTTCCCATATAAGGATACTTTCTGCAATTGACGGCGGCCAACAGAGCCCGCGCCCTTCCCCCCCCACTATTTCACCAATAAATAGGAGATTATTCAGAGTGATGCAAATGCCCACCAATGAGTAGGAGATTTGCCTCAGACCTATGCAAACGCCCACCTTATAGTCACGCCCATATCCCCTATATCAGGACGCCAGGGACAGCCAAAGGCAGCATTTCATTACTGGCTTTCAATAGAGAGGTACCTAAGACCAAGGCTCTCTGCTACCAATCATCTGGAACCTCATCTGCACATGCTACACAACTAACTTAAGGTATTTTTCATCTGAAATTTTTTATCTCTCTGGAGATGTACTCTCCCCGAGAATCATCATTAACTTCTTTTCATTCAAATATTGTTTATGTTTTTCAGCCCTTTCGCTTTTATGGCTGCCAATATTGGTCTTTTAAAATATACCAGGCTGCCCCGTAGAGGATAGTGAGCGGTACAGGCATTTGGTGATTAGGGCCCCTGTCGACACTGAAAAAGCATTTTTATGCAGCTACATGCTAAATGTAAGTCGCATTTGTTTTTCTCCAGTTGAAATGCGGTTTTTCTAAATATAGGCGATATGTGTATATATACAACCAGTAACTATGTTATTATTTTTTGAAATCTTAGAATGTGATGCAATCCTTCCCTGAGGAAGACTTTGCTATGACAATAAAAAGTTGAAACGCGTTGGAAATCTGCTATTGGACACCATCGTATCAACTGGGGTGGTGTTTGTATCTAGCAGTAGGATGCATCATTTAATTTTCATGTCATTTGATGTCCTTTTTAATCTTACGATACTCTAAAACATTTACTTTGTATGTTCACTTGTATTCTATTCCTTGTTTTTGTATCAATAAAAATTATTTTTAATACAATATATAATTTTTTCATCAATACATTGCCTTAAAAATCCCACATTGAGGTAGATTCTGTTTTTCTTAAAGAATTTGTTCTTTTGCTTGGAAAAAGTGGATTCTTAGAAGTACATCCCTGGGAACGTCCACTTCTCGGTGGTGGGGTTTAGGGATTCTATGAATGCGATCTATAGTTAGCTCAATGGGGGATAGCTCAGGGAGCAAGCTAGAGAACATGGTGCTGGCAAAGTTGTGTAGCTCTTTGGGCTGAACAGACTCAGGAATCCCGCAAATTTTAATGTTATTGGGTCTAGAGCGGTCCTCAAGGTCCACGAGCTTTGCTTTGATCCAGAGGGAGTCATCCTTCTGTTCAGCATAAGCGTCCACCAGCTCATTCACAGTATCAGTGCATTCCTCCATTTTGTTTTCCATAAAATGCATTCTATTATCTATGTGCTTCATTTCTAATGAGAACTGATTAATCAGGGATGACAGGTTGGACATAAGAGAGGATTGCAAATATAGGAGCATATCTTTCATAGTAGTGTCCAGCACTGGTTGTCCTGAAGTTGGAAACTGTGCTATGGAGGATTGGAGTGAGGAGATGGCAGAAGCATTGTGTAGGCCTGTACTCACTGTGTCTGAGGCCTGGTTAAGGGGATTCATCCTCATCTTCGATTTTGCTGGGCTCTGCGAGGCTGGAGATGCAGGAGAGGGGTCATCTGGGAAGGAAGGCATCTTCTCCGGGTGCAAGTTTTATGCAGCAGCGTCAGGATGGTCTGAGAAGTTCAGGGAGTGCCGCGCTGGGCCTCCACCGGCGCCATCTTGGCTTCTGTGCTGCAGGCGGCGGGGCTGGAAGGAGAAAGATTCCAGCCTTTTTGGTCCATTTTCTTGGAGTCTTTTGTAGGACATTGTGGTTGCTGGGCTCGGGAGAGGCGATTGTGTCGCTATGGGGCTGGATGGCGCGGTATTAAGGCCCGATCGTCGCTTCTTGTTCGGTCTGATATGCAGAGCTCACAGCTCAGGCGTCCATCACAGTGCACGCGCAAGCCACGCCCCCATTACATATTTTTTTAAAGAAAATGCCCTACAGATTAAAATGGTGGGTGGTTCATTTTTTTTTCACACAGTATTTGCGCAGCGATTTTTCAAACGCATTTTTTTTGGGAAAAAACACACTTTTTTAAATTTTAATGCACTAAAACACACTATATTGCCCAAATGTTTGATGAAATAAAAAAGATGATCTTAGGCCGAGTACATGGATACCAAACATGACATGATTTAAAATTGCACACAAACGTGCAGTGGCGACAAACTAAATACATTTGTAAAAGCCTTTAAAAGCCTTTACAGGTTACCACTTTAGATTTACAGAAGAGGTCTACAGCTAAAATTACTGCCTTCGATCTGACCTTCGCGGTGATACACATGCATGGTGCAATTGCTGTTTACATTTGACGCCAGACCGACGCTTGTGTTTGCTTTTGTACGAGAGCAGGGGGGACAGGGGTGCTTTTTTTTTTTTTCTTTATTATTTTTTTGCTTTTTTATCTTATTTTTAAACTGTTCCTTTCATTTTTTTTTTTAATTATTTTTATTGTTATCTCAGTGAATGTAAATATCCCCTATGATAGCAAAAGGTAGTGACAGGTACTCTTTTTTGAAAAAATTGGGGTCTATTAGACCCTAGATCTCTCCTCTGCCCTCAAAGCATCTGACCACACCAAGATCGGTGTGATAAAATGCTTTCCCAATTTCCCAATGGCGCTGTTTACGTCTGGCGAAATCAAAGTCATGAAATGCTCGTAGCTTCTGGTTTCTTAGGCCATAAAGATGTTTGGAGCCACTCTGGTCTCTGATTAGCTCTATGGTCAGCTGGCTGAATCACCGGCTGCATTCTCAGTAGGGATGAGCTTCGTGTTCGAGTCGAACCCACGTTCGACTCGAACATCGTCTGTTCGCCCGTTCGCCGAATTGCGAACGATATGGGCCGTTCGCGCCAAATTCGCAGTGCATTGCTGGCTGATGATTGGCCAAGCATGCACAATGACCCGCATGCTTGGCCAATCACAGCGCCATCAGTAGAGAGAGCTGTAATTGGCCACAGCCAGGGTGGCTTTGACCAATTAAGGCTCAGGGGGTTTAGAACACGCCCCACACTATATAAGGCCGCCTGCACGGCGGCCCTGTGTAGTGTGTGTTCCGCCGTTGAAAGAGAGATAGATAGACAGAGAGACAGTGTCATTTCATTTGAGTTAGCTAGATTAGGCAGGACAATCAATGAGTTAGCTGCACTTACAGTGTAATGTGTATATATATATGCATCCCAGGTGTTGCATATATATATATATATATATATACACTCTATTCAGTTTAGCTAGATCCGTTCCTGTTATCTTCTTACTGACAGGCAGGCTTGTCTTGTTACAGTATTTACAGCTACCTGAAGAAAATTGCTGGTGTTCTTTTGATCCTATTAGTACCACAGTCAGGCTGCTAGACTATTTACAGTTAGTGCAGTGCGTCCTGCTCACAGTGTTCAGCTAAAACTACAAGTTAGTGCGGTGCGTCCTGCTCACAGTGTTCAGCTAAAACTACAAGTTAGTGTAGTGAGACCTCTGCACAGTGTTCATCTAAAGCTACAAGTTAGTGCAGTGCGTCCTGCTCACAGTGTTCAGCTAAAACTACAAGTTAGTGTAGTGAGACCTCTGCACTGTGATCATCTAAAGCTACAAGTTAGTGCGGTGCATCCTGCTCACAGTGTTCAGCTAAAACTACAAGTTAGTGCAGTGCGTCCTGCTCACAGTGTTCAGCTAAAACTACAAGTTAGTGCGGTGCGTCCTGCTCACAGTGTTCAGCTAAAACTACAAGTTAGTGTAGTGAGACCTCTGCACAGTGTTCATCTAAAGCTACAAGTTAGTGCAGTGCGTCCTGCTCACAGTGTTCAGCTAAAACTACAAGTTAGTGTAGTGAGACCTCTGCACAGTGTTCATCTAAAGCTACAAGTTAGTGCAGTGCGTCCTGCTCACAGTGTTCAGCTAAAACTACAAGTTAGTGCGGTGCGTCCTGCTCACAGTGTTCAGCTAAAACTACAATTTAGTGCGGTGCGTCCTGCTCACAGTGTTCAGCTAAAACTATAAGTTAGTGCGGTGCATTCTGCTCACAGTGTTCAGCTAAAACTACAAGTTAGTGCGGTGCGTCCTGCTCACAGTGTTCAGCTAAAACTACAAATTAGTGCAGTGCGTCCTGCTCAAAGTGTTCAGCTAAAACTACAAGTTAGTGCAGTGCGTCCTGCTCACAGTGTTCAGCTAAAACTACAAGTTAGTGCGGTGCGTCCTGCTCACAGTGTTCAGCTAAAACTACATGTTAGTGGGGTGCGTCTTGCTCACATTGTTCAGCTAAAACTACAAGTTAGTGCGGTGTGTCCTGCTCACAGTGTTCAGCTAAAACTACAAGTTAGTGCGGTGCATCCTGCTCACAGTGTTCAGCTAAAATTACAAGTTAGTGCGGTGCATCCTGCTCACAGTGTTCAGCTAAAACTACAAGTTAGTGTAGTGAGACCTCTGCACAGTGTTCATCTAAAGCTACAAGTTAGTGCATTGCGTCCTGCTCACAGTGTTCAGCTAAAACTACAAGTTAGTGCGGTGAGTCCTGCTCACAGTGTTCAGCTAAAACTACAAGTTAGTGCAGTGCGTCCTGCTCACAGTGTTCAGCTAAAACTGCAAGTTAGTGCAGTGCGTCCTGCTCACAGTGTTCAGCTAAAACTACAAGTTAGTGCAGTGAGACCTCTGCACAGTGTTCATCTAAAGCTACAAGTTAGTGTAGTGAGACCTCTGCACAGTGTTCATCTAAAGCTACAAGTTAGTTCAGTGCGTCCTGCTCACAGTGTTCAGCTAAAACTACAAGTTAGTGCGGTGCGTCCTGCACACAGTGTTCAGCTAAAACTACAAGTTAGTGCGGTGCGTCCTGCTCACAGTGTTCAGCTAAAACTACAATTTAGTGCGGTGCGTCCTGCTCACAGTGTTCAGCTAAAACTACAAGTTAGTGCAGTGAGACCTCTGCACAGTGTTCATCTAAAGCTACAAGTTAGTGCAGTGCATCCTGCTCACAGTGTTCAGCTAAAACTACAAGTTAGTGCGGTGCGTCCTGCTCACAGTGTTCAGCTAAAACTACAAGTTAGTGTAGTGAGACCTCTGCACAGTGTTCATCTAAAGCTACAAGTTAGTGCAGTGCGTCCTGCTCACAGTGTTCAGCTAAAACTACAAGTTAGTGCGGTGCGTCCTGCTCACAGTGTTCAGCTAAAACTACAAGTTAGTGCGGTGCGGTGCGTCCTGCTCACAGTGTTCAGCTAAAATGACAATTTAGTGCGGTGCGTCCTGCTCACAGTGATCAGCTAAAACTATAAGTTAGTGCGGTGCATCCTGCTCACAGTGTTCAGCTAAAACTACAAGTTAGTGCGGTGCGTCCTGCTCACAGTGTTCAGCTAAAACTACAAGTTAGTGGGGTGCGTCCTGCTCACAGTGTTCAGCTAAAACTACAAGTTAGTGCACTGCGTCCTGCTCAAAGTGTTCAGCTAAAACTACAAGTTAGTGCAGTGCGTCCTGCTCACAGTGTTCAGCTAAAACTACAAGTTAGTGTAGTGAGACCTTTGCACAGTGTTCATCTAAAGCTACAAGTTAGTGCAGTGCATCCTGCTCACAGTGTTCAGCTAAAACTACAAGTTAGTGCGGTGCGTCCTGCTAACAGTGTTCAGCTAAAACTACAAGTTAGTGCGGTGCATCCTGCTCACAGTGTTCAGCTAAAAGTACAAGTTAGTGGGGTGCGTCCTGCTCACAGTGTTCAGCTAAAACTACAAGTTAGTGCAGTGCGTCCTGCTCACAGTGTTCAGCTAAAACTACAAGTTAGTGCGGTGCGTCCTGCTCACAGTGTTCAGCTAAAACTACAAGTTAGTGGGGTGCGTCCTGCTCACAGTGTTCAGCTAAAACTACAAGTTAGTGCACTGCGTCCTGCTCACAGTGTTCAGCTAAAACTATAAGTTAGTGCGGTGCATTCTGCTCACAGTGTTCAGCTAAAACTACAAGTTAGTGCGGTGCGTCCTGCTCACAGTGTTCAGCTAAAACTACAAATTAGTGCAGTGCGTCCTGCTCACAGTGTTCAGCTAAAACTACATGTTAGTGGGGTGCGTCTTGCTCACATTGTTCAGCTAAAACTACAAGTTAGTGCGGTGTGTCCTGCTCACAGTGTTCAGCTAAAACTACAAGTTAGTGCGGTGCATCCTGCTCACAGTGTTCAGCTAAAATTACAAGTTAGTGCGGTGCATCCTGCTCACAGTGTTCAGCTAAAACTACAAGTTAGTGTAGTGAGACCTCTGCACAGTGTTCATCTAAAGCTACAAGTTAGTGCAGTGCGTCCTGCTCACAGTGTTCAGCTAAAACTACAAGTTAGTGCGGTGAGTCCTGCTCACAGTGTTCAGCTAAAACTACAAGTTAGTGCGGTGCATCCTGCTCACAGTGTTCAGCTAAAACTACAAGTTAGTGTAGTGAGACCTCTGCACAGTGTTCATCTAAAGCTACAAGTTAGTGCATTGCGTCCTGCTCACAGTGTTCAGCTAAAACTACAAGTTAGTGCGGTGAGTCCTGCTCACAGTGTTCAGCTAAAACTACAAGTTAGTGCAGTGCGTCCTGCTCACAGTGTTCAGCTAAAACTGCAAGTTAGTGCAGTGCGTCCTGCTCACAGTGTTCAGCTAAAACTGCAAGTTAGTGCAGTGCGTCCTGCTCACAGTGTTCAGCTAAAACTACAAGTTAGTGTAGTGAGACCTCTGCACAGTGTTCATCTAAAGCTACAAGTTAGTGCAGTGCGTCCTGCTCACAGTGTTCAGCTAAAACTACAAGTTAGTGCGGTGAGTCCTGCTCACAGTGTTCAGCTAAAACTACAAGTTAGTGCAGTGCGTCCTGCTCACAGTGTTCAGCTAAAACTGCAAGTTAGTGCAGTGCGTCCTGCTCACAGTGTTCAGCTAAAACTACAAGTTAGTGCAGTGAGACCTCTGCACAGTGTTCATCTAAAGCTACAAGTTAGTGCAGTGCGTCCTGCTCACAGTGTTCAGCTAAAACTACAAGTTAGTGCGGTGCGTCCTGCTCACAGTGTTCAGCTAAAACTATAAGTTAGTGCGGTGCATTCTGCTCACAGTGTTCAGCTAAAACTACAAGTTAGTGCGGTGCGTCCTGCTCACAGTGTTCAGCTAAAACTACATGTTAGTGGGGTGCGTCTTGCTCACATTGTTCAGCTAAAACTACAAGTTAGTGCGGTGTGTCCTGCTCACAGTGTTCAGCTAAAACTACAAGTTAGTGCGGTGCATCCTGCTCACAGTGTTCAGCTAAAATTACAAGTTAGTGCGGTGCATCCTGCTCACAGTGTTCAGCTAAAACTACAAGTTAGTGTAGTGAGACCTCTGCACAGTGTTCATCTAAAGCTACAAGTTAGTGCAGTGCATCCTGCTCACAGTGTTCAGCTAAAACTACAAGTTAGTGCGGTGCGTCCTGCTCACAGTGTTCAGCTAAAACTACAAGTTAGTGTAGTGAGACCTCTGCACAGTGTTCATCTAAAGCTACAAGTTAGTTCAGTGCGTCCTGCTCACAGTGTTCAGCTAAAACTACAAGTTAGTGCGGTGCGTCCTGCTCACAGTGTTCAGCTAAAACTACAAGTTAGTGCGGTGCGTCCTGCTCAGTGTTCAGCTAAAACTACAATTTAGTGCGGTGCGTCCTGCTCACAGTGTTCAGCTAAAACTACAAGTTAGTGCAGTGAGACCTCTGCACAGTGTTCATCTAAAGCTACAAGTTAGTGCAGTGCATCCTGCTCAGTGTTCAGCTAAAACTACAAGTTAGTGCGGTGCGTCCTGCTCACAGTGTTCAGCTAAAACTACAAGTTAGTGTAGTGAGACCTCTGCACAGTGTTCATCTAAAGCTACAAGTTAGTGCAGTGCGTCCTGCTCACAGTGTTCAGCTAAAACTACAAGTTAGTGCGGTGCGTCCTGCTCACAGTGTTCAGCTAAAACTACAAGTTAGTGCGGTGCGTCCTGCTCACAGTGTTCAGCTAAAACGACAATTTAGTGCGGTGCGTCCTGCTCACAGTGATCAGCTAAAACTATAAGTTAGTGCGGTGCATCCTGCTCACAGTGTTCAGCTAAAACTACAAGTTAGTGCGGTGCGTCCTGCTCACAGTGTTCAGCTAAAACTACAATTTAGTGCGGTGCGTCCTGCTCACAGTGTTCAGCTAAAACTATAAGTTAGTGCGGTGCATTCTGCTCACAGTGTTCAGCTAAAACTACAAGTTAGTGCAGTGCGTCCTGCTCACAGTGTTCAGCTAAAACTACAAGTTAGTGCGGTGCGTCCTGCTCACAGTGTTCAGCTAAAACTACAAATTAGTGCGGTGCGTCCTGCTCAAAGTGTTCAGCTAAAACTACAAGTTAGTGCAGTGCGTCCTGCTCACAGTGTTCAGCTAAAACTACAAGTTAGTGCGGTGCGTCCTGCTCACAGTGTTCAGCTAAAACTACATGTTAGTGGGGTGCGTCTTGCTCACATTGTTCAGCTAAAACTACAAGTTAGTGCGGTGTGTCCTGCTCACAGTGTTCAGCTAAAACTACAAGTTAGTGCGGTGCATCCTGCTCACAGTGTTCAGCTAAAATTACAAGTTAGTGCGGTGCATCCTGCTCACAGTGTTCAGCTAAAACTACAAGTTAGTGTAGTGAGACCTCTGCACAGTGTTCATCTAAAGCTACAAGTTAGTGCAGTGCGTCCTGCTCACAGTGTTCAGCTAAAACTACAAGTTAGTGCGGTGAGTCCTGCTCACAGTGTTCAGCTAAAACTACAAGTTAGTGCAGTGCGTCCTGCTCACAGTGTTCAGCTAAAACTGCAAGTTAGTGCAGTGCGTCCTGCTCACAGTGTTCAGCTAAAACTACAAGTTAGTGCAGTGAGACCTCTGCACAGTGTTCATCTAAAGCTACAAGTTAGTGCAGTGCGTCCTGCTCACAGTGTTCAGCTAAAACTACAAGTTAGTGTAGTGAGACCTCTGCACAGTGTTCATCTAAAGCTACAAGTTAGTGCAGTGCGTCCTGCTCACAGTGTTCAGCTAAAACTACAAGTTAGTGTGGTGCGTCCTGCTCACAGTGTTCAGCTAAAACTACAAGTTAGTGCAGTGCATCCTGCTCACAGTGTTCAGCTAAAACTACAAGTTAGTGTAGTGAGACCTCTGCACAGTGTTCAGCTAAAGCTACAAGTTAGTGCAGTGCGTCCTGCTCACAGTGTTCAGCTAAAACTACAAGTTAGTGTAGTGAGACCTCTGCACAGTGTTCATGTAAAGCTACAAGTTAGTGCAGTGCGTCCTGCTCACAGTGTTCAGCTAAAACTACAAGTTAGTGCGGTGCGTCCTGCTCACAGTGTTCAGCTAAAACTACATGTTAGTGGGGTGCGTCCTGCTCACAGTGTTCAGCTAAAACTACAAGTTAGTGCGGTGCATCCTGCTCACAGTGTTCAGCTAAAACTACAAGTTAGTGCGGTGC
Organism: Lithobates septentrionalis; assembly: GCA_037952835.1. Lineage (NCBI taxonomy): Eukaryota > Metazoa > Chordata > Amphibia > Anura > Ranidae > Lithobates > Lithobates septentrionalis. The sequence goes on from JBBDGP010001535.1 coordinate 1,533,855, forward strand.
ATCCTGCTCACAGTGTTCAGCTAAAAGTACAAGTTAGTGCGGTGCGTCCTGCTCACAGTGTTCAGCTAAAACTACAATTTAGTGCGGTGCGTCCTGCTCACAGTGTTCAGCTAAAACTATAACTTAGTGCGGTGCATCCTGCTCACAGTGTTCAGTTAAAACTACAAGTTAGTGCGGTGCGTCCTGCTCACAGTGTTCAGATAAAACTACAAGTTAGTGCAGTGCGTCCTGCTCAAAGTGTTCAGCTAAAACTACAAGTTAGTGTAGTGAGACCTCTGCACAGTGTTCATCTAAAGCTACAAGTTAGTGCAGTGCGTCCTGCTCGCAGTGTTCAGCTAAAACTACAAGTTAGTGCAGTGCGTCCTGCTCACAGTGTTCAGCTAAAACTACAAGTTAGTGCAGTGCGTCCTGCTCACAGTGTTCAGCTAAAACTACAAGTTAGTGTTGTGAGACCTCTGCACAGTGTTCATCTAAAGCTACAAGTTAGTGCAGTGCGTCCTGCTCACAGTGTTCAGCTAAAACTACAAGTTAGTGCAGTGCGTCCTGCTCACAGTGTTCAGCTGAAACTACAAGTTAGTGGGGTGCGTCCTGCTCACAGTGTTCAGCTAAAACTACAAGTTAATGCGGTGCATCCTGCTCACAGTGTTCAGCTAAAACTACAATTAAGTGCGGTGCGTCCTGCTCACAGTGTTCAGCTAAAACTATAAGTTAGTTCGGTGCATCCTGCTCACAGTGTTCAGCTAAAACTACAAGTTAGTGCGGTGCATCCTGCTTACAGTGTTCAGCTAAAACTACAAGTTAGTGGGGTGCGTCCTGCTCACAGTGTTCAGCTAAAACTACAAGTTAGTGCGGTGCGTCCTGCTCACAGTGTTCAGCTAAAACTACAAGTTAGTGCGGTGCGTCCTGCTCACAGTGTTCAGCTAAAACTACAAGTTAGTGTAGTGAGACCTCTGCACAGTGTTCATCTAAAGCTACAAGTTAGTGCAGTGCGTCCTGCTCACAGTGTTCAGCTAAAACTACAAGTTAGTGTGGGGTCCTGCTCACAGTGTTCAGCTAAAACTACAAGTTAGTGTAGTGAGACCTCTGCACATTGTTTATCTAAAGCTACAAGTTAGTGCAGTGCGTCCTGCTCACAGTGTTCAGCTAAAACTACAAGTTAGTGTAGTGAGACCTCTGCACAGTGTTCATGTAAAGCTACAAGTTAGTGCAGTGCGTCCTGCTCACAGTGTTCAGCTAAAACTACAAGTTAGTGGGGTGCGTCCTGCTCACAGTGTTCAGCTAAAACTACAAGTTAGTGCGGTGCATCCTGCTCACAGTGTTCAGCTAAAACTACAAGTTAGTGCGGTGCATCCTGCTCACAGTGTTCAGCTAAAACTACAAGTTAGTGCGGTGCATCCTGCTCACAGTGTTCAGCTAAAACTACAAGTTAGTGCGGTGCATCCTGCTCACAGTGTTCAACTAAAACTACAAGTTAGTGGGGTGCGTTCTGCTCACAGTGTTCAGCTAAAACTACAATTTAGTGCGGTGCGTCCTGCTCACAGTGTTCAGCTAAAACTATAAGTTAGTTCGGTGCATCCTGCTCACAGTGTTCAGCTAAAATTACAAGTTAGTGCGGTGCGTCCTGCTTACAGTGTTCAGTTAAAACTACAAGTTAGTGGGGTGCGTCCTGCTCACAGTGTTCAGCTAAAACTACAAGTTAGTGCGGTGCGTCCTGCTCACAGTGTTCAGCTAAAACTACAAGTTAGTGCGGTGCGTCCTGCTCACAGTGTTCAGCTAAAACTACAAGTTAGTGTATTGAGACCTCTGCACAGTGTTCATCTAAAGCTACAAGTTAGTGCAGTGCGTCCTGCTCACAGTGTTCAGCTAAAACTACAAGTTAGTGCTGTGTCCTGCTCACAGTGTTCAGCTAAAACTACAAGTTAGTGTAGTGAGACCTCTGCACAGTGTTCATCTAAAGCTTCAAGTTAGTGCAGTGCGTCCTGCTCACAGTGTTCAGCTAAAACTACAAGTTAGTGTGGTGCGTCCTGCTCACAGTGTTCAGCTAAAACTACAAGTTATTGGGGTGCGTCCTGCTCACAGTGTTCAGCTAAAACTACAAGTTAGTGTGGTGCGTCCTGCTCACAGTGTTCAGCTAAAACTACAAGTTAGTGTGGTGCATCCTGCTCACAGTGTTCAGCTAAAACTACAAGTTAGTGGGGTGCATCCTGCTCACAGTGTTCAGCTGAAACTACAAGTTAGTGGGGTGCGTCCTGCTCACAGTGTTCAGCTAAAACTACAAGTTAGTGTGGTGCGTCCTGCTCACAGTGTTCAGCTAAAACTACAAGTTAGTGTAGTGAGACCTCTGCACAGTGTTCATCTAAAGCTACAAGTTAGTGCAGTGCGTCCTGCTCACAGTGTTCAGCTAAAACTACAAGTTAGTGCGGTGCGTCCTGCTCACAGTGTTCAGCTAAAAGTACAAGTTAGTGCGGTGCGTCCTGCTCACAGTGTTCAGCTAAAAGTACAAGTTAGTGCGGTGCATTCTGCTCACAGTGTTCAGCTAAAACTACAAGTTAGTGCAGTGCGTCCTGCTCAAAGTGTTCAGCTAAAACTACAAGTTAGTGCAGTGCGTCCTGCTCACAGTGTTCAGCTAAAACTACAAGTTAGTGTAGTGAGACCTCTGCACAGTGTTCATCTAAAGCTACAAGTTAGTACAGTGCATCCTGCTCACAGTGTTCAGCTAAAACTACAAGTTAGTACAGTGCATCCTGCTCACAGTGTTCAGCTAAAACTACAAGTTAGTGCGGTGCGTCCTGCTCACAGTGTTCAGCTAAAACTACAAGTTAGTGGGGTGCGTCCTGCTCAGTGTTCAGCTAAAACTACAAGTTAGTGCAGTGCGTCCTGCTCACAGTGTTCAGCTAAAACTACAAGTTAGTGTAGTGAGACCTCTGCACAGTGTTCATCTAAAGCTACAAGTTAGTGCAGTGCGTTGTGCTCACAGTGTTCAGCTAAAACTACAAGTTAGTGCGGTACGTCCTGCTCACAGTGTTCAGCTAAAACTACAAGTTAGTGCGGTGCGTCCTGCTCACAGTGTTCAGCTAAAACTACAAGTTAGTGGGGTGCGTCCTGCTCACAGTGTTCAGCTAAAACCACAAGTTAGTGCAGTGCGTCCTGCTCACAGTGTTCAGCTAAAACTACAAGTTAGTGTAGTGAGACCTCTGCACAGTGTTCATCTAAAGCTACAAGTTAGTGCAGTGCGTCCTGCTCACAGTGTTCAGCTAAAACTACAAGTTAGTGCGGTGCGTCCTGCTCACAGTGTTCAGCTAAAACTACAAGTTAGTGCGGTGCGTCCTGCCCACAGTGTTCAGCTAAAACTACAAGTTAGTGCGGTGCATTCTGCTCACAGTGTTCAGCTAAAACTACAAGTTAGTGCGGTGCGTCCTGCTCACAGTGTTCAGCTAAAACTACAAGTTAGTGCAGTGCGTCCTGCTCACAGTGTTCAGCTAAAACTACAAGTTAGTGCAGTGCGTTCTGCTCACAGTGTTCAGCTAAAAACTACAAGTTAGTGTAGTGAGACCTCTGCACGGTGTTCATCTAAAGCTACAAGTTAGTGCAGTGCATCCTGCTCACAGTGTTCAGCTAAAACTACAAGTTAGTGCAGTGCGTCCTGCTCACAGTGTTCAGATAAAACTACAAGTTAGTGGGGTGCTTCCTGCTCACAGTGTTCAGATAAAACTACAAGTTAGTGCGGTGCGTCCTGCTCACAGTGTTCAGCTAAAACTACAAGTTAGTGCGGTGCGTCCTGCTCACAGTGTTCAGCTAAAACTACAAGTTAGTGTAGTGAGACCTCTGCACAGTGTTCATCTAAAGCTACAAGTTAGTGCAGTGCGTCCTGCTCACAGTGTTCAGCTAAAACTACAAGTTAGTGCGGTGCGTCCTGCTCACAGTGTTCAGCTAAAACTACAAGTTAGTGCAGTGCGTCCTGCTCACAGTGTTCAGCTAAAACTACAAGTTAGTGTAGTGAGACCTCTGCACAGTGTTCATCTAAAGCTACAAGTTAGTGCAGTGCGTCCTGCTCACAGTGTTCAGCTAAAAATACAAGTTAGTGCAGTGCGTCCTGCTCACAGTGTTCAGCTAAAACTACAAGTTAGTGCAGTGCGTCCTGCTCACAGTGTTCAGCTAAAACTACAAGTTAGTGTAGTGAGACCTCTGCACAGTGTTCATCTAAAGCTACAAGTTAGTGCAGTGCGTCCTGCTCACAGTGTTCAGCTAAAACTACAAGTTAGGGCGGTGCATCCTGCTCACAGTGTTCAGCTAAAACTACAAGTTAGTGGGGTGCGTCCTGCTCACAGTGTTCAGTTAAAACTACAAGTTAGTGCGGTGCGTCCTGCTCACAGTGTTCAGCTAAAACTACAAGTTAGTGCGGTGCGTCCTGATCACAGTGTTCAGCTAAAACTACAAGTTAGTGCGGTGCGTCCTGATCACAGTGTTCAGCTAAAACTACAAGTTAGTGCGGTGCATCCTGCTCACAGTGTTCAGCTAAAACTACAAGTTAGTGCAGTGCATCCTGCTCACAGTGTTCAGCTAAAACTACAAGTTAGTGTAGTGAGACCTCTGCACAGTGTTCATCTAAAGCTACAAGTTAGTGCAGTGCGTCCTGCTCACAGTGTTCAGCTAAAACTACAAGTTAGTGCGGTGAGTCCTGCTCACAGTGTTCAGCTAAAGCTACAAGTTAGTGCAGTGCGTCCTGCTCACAGTGTTCAGCTAAAACTACAAGTTAGTGTGGTGCGTCCTCCTCAGAGTGTTCAGCTAAACCTACAAGTTATTTTTTTGCGAGCTCTGCACAGTGTTCAGCTAAAGCTACCTGTAAAAGGTTGGTGGTGTTTTCCTGATCCTATCACTACCGCAAGCAGCTAAAAAAGCTACAAGTTATTTTTTTGCGAGCTCTGCATAGTGTTCAGCTAAAGCTACCTGTAGAAGGTTGGTGGTGTTCTCATACTACTGGCAGGCAGTTGATTTTGCTAGCTGCAGTATCAGTACATATACTGTATATATGTGTATATATATATATATATATATATATATATATATATATATATATATATATATATATATATATATCCCAGCTTAGTGCAGCTACAGGCCATTAGTATGTCTGGAAGGCCAAGAAGGAGAGGCAGACAGTCACAAGCCAATAAGAGAGGGCAAGCAGGCTCTGTGTCTAGTGCTGGTCGTGGAGACGGTGCATCCTTATCAGCACGTGGCCGTGGGACACGCTTGGCCTTTTTTTCGGCAGCTGGCCGCGTTGAGCCGCAACATGTGGAAGACTTGGTCGAGTGGATGACCAAGCCGTCCTTATCCTCCTCATCCTCTCTCACCCATGCCCAGGGTACTTTGTCTGGCAAAGCAGCGGCCTCTTCCCTCGGCTCAATGTCATCAGTGACTCCTTCCCTAGCCCCACCATGTCCTCCTGAGGAGTCCTTCGAACTGTTTGACCACAGTGTTGGGTACATACTCCAGGAGGATGCCCAGCGTTTGGAAGGCTCTGATGATGATACTGAGCTCGATGAAGGCAGTAACATGAGCACGGACAGAGGGGGTGCCCAAGAAGGACAGCAATCTGGCAGTCATGCTCCCCCTGCTGCAGCATACTGCCAGGTTTGCTCCAGTGATGAGGAGGGAGGGGATGATGAGGTCACTGACTCAACGTGGGTGCCTGATAGGAGAGAGGAGGAGGAGGCGGCACATCACCAACAAGGCAGGATGCCCTCCAAGGGCCAGCCTAAGGGCAGCACATTGACTGCATCACACCCCAAAGCTCCACATGTGCAGGGCGCTGCAGTCTATGCGCGTTATTCAAAAAGTTCTTTGGTGTGGGCCTTTTTTGAGACGAGTGCATCAGATTGCACTGCTGCTATTTGCAACATATGTCTCAAATGTATCTCGCGTGGCCAAAACATCTCCCGCTTGGGTACCACATGCTTGACCAGACATATGTTGACCTGCCATGCAGTTTGTTGGCAAGCGTATCTAAAAGACCCACACCAAAGAACAAAGAGGACCTCTCCTTGCTCCTCATCAGCTGAGATCTCCAACCCCACTATACCTTCAGTCCTCTCTAAGACCTGCACTGAGAGGAATGAATTAGGTGTGTCACAGCCAAGTACTTGTGGGCAATCTGCCTTCGGTACACCGACATCAAATTGTACCAGGCAAATTTCCCTGCCCCAGCTGCTGCACCGCCGAAAGAAGTTTGCTCCCAGCCATCCACATGCCCACCGGTTGAATGCTAACTTGGCAAAATTGCTAGCACTTCAACTGCTGCCTTTTCAGTTGGTAGACTCTGCACCCTTCCGTGAGTTTGTGGAATGTGCGGTTCCTCAGTGGCAGGTACCCCAACGCCACTTTTTCTCACGGAAGGCATGTAGAAGGCAATGTCCATGCCTCGCTGGACAGGGCGGTCAGCGATAAGATGCATATTACCGCTGACTCATGATCCAGCAGGCATGGCCAGGACGTTACCAAAGTTTCACGGCGTATTGGGTGACTCTGCTGGCAGCTGGAAAGGATGCAGGACAAGGTGCAGTAGTGTTGGAGGTTGTTCCGCCACCACGACTCCAAAATGCCACTACTAATGATTGTGACACACCTCTCTCCTCCACCCACTCCTCTTCTTCTTCCTCCATGGCCTCTTCCTGTGCTTTGTCCTCGGAACCAGCGGTGCTCCGTAGCCGTTCAAGGGGCTACGCAAGTACGCAGGCCAAAAGATGCCATGCGGTGCTTGAGCTGGTGTGCTTGGGGGACAGGAGCCACACTGGGGCAGAGGTTCTGTCAGCTCTGCAGGGGCAGGTTCAGAGGTAGTTGACGCTACGCCAACTTAAGGCAGGAATGGTGGTTTGCGACAATGGCACCAACCTCCTCTCTGCCCTCCGACAGGGACAAATGACCCATGTGCCCTGTTTGGCTCACGTCCTTAACTTGGTGGTGCAGCGGTTCTTGGGCAGGTACCCGGGCTTACAGGATGTCCTGAGGAAGGCCAGGAAAGTCTGTGTGCATTTCCGCCGGTCATATAATGCCAGTGCTTGGCTGGCGGACCTCCAAAAAGGAGTTTAAGCTGCCCAAGAACCGCCTAATCTGTGACATGCCCACCAGGTGGAACTCAACATTGGCCATGCTGCAGCGGCTGCACACGCAGCAGAGGGCCATCAATGAGTACCTGTGCGACTATGGCAAGAGGACAGGGTCAGGGGAGCTTGTTTTTTTTTCCCCACGCCAGTGGGCCATGATCAGGGATGCATGCACTGTCCTGTCACCATTTGAGGAGGCCACGAGGATGGTGAGCAGTGACAGTGCATGCATCAGTGACACTGTCCCCCTTGTCCACCTGTTGGAGCACACGCTGCGTGGAATAATGGACAGGGCACTTAAAGGCAGAACAGAGGCAGGAAGAGGAGGACTTCCTTAGCTCTCAAGGACCCCTTTATCCAGACAGTGTTCCTGCGTGCCCTCCGATCACACAGGAAGAGAACGAGGGGGAGGAGGAGGAGGAGGAGGAAGATTGTGTCAGTATGGAGGTGGAGCCTGGCACTCAGCATCAGCAGCAGTCTTTAAGGGATCAGTACCAAGAAACACATGGGCTTGTACGTGGCTGGGAGGAGGTGGCTGCGGACCATGTCGTCCTTAGTGACCCAGAGGACTCCGGACTGAATGCCTCAGCGAACCTACGTTGCATGGCCTCCCTGATCCTGCAAAGCCTGCGTAAGGATCCTCGTATTCGTGGTATCAAGGAGAAGGACCAATACTGGCTGGCAACCCTCCTTGATCCACGTCACAAGGGTAAAGTTGCGGACCTTATCTTGCCATCGCAGAGGGAGCAGAGGATGAAACATCTTTGGGAGGCCTTGCAGAAAGGTCTGTGCAACGCGTTCCCAGAGACTGGGAGGTTACAAACTCCTGTTTCTGGACAACGTGTTGCTGAGGCTTCGGTCAGTCAAAGAAGGAGCGGTGGAGAAGGTGGCCATCTGACCGATGCGTTCAGACAATTTTTTGGTCCGCAGCCCCAAGGTATGATCGGTTCCAGCAACCATCGCCAGCGTCTGTTTTACATGGTGCAGGAATACCTAGGGGCAAGATCTGACTTGGACACCTTTCCCACCGAAAATCCTCTGGGTTACTGGGTCTTGAGGATGGATCACTGGCCAGAGCTTGCACAGTATGCAATTGAGCTACTGGCCTGTTCTGCATCCAGCATTCTTTCGGAACGCACATTCAGTGCTGCTGGAGGCTTTGTAACCGATCACAGGGTGCGTCTGTCCACGGACTCGGTCGATCGACTGACCTTCATAAAAATGAATCAGTGTTGGATCACCACCAGCTACCAAGCACCTGATGCTGATGTAACCGAATAATTTTTTTTGAAATCTCAGATCCCTTCAAAGACTGCCTATGCTGATGCTGAGTGACTATCCCTGAGTAATTATCCTCTTCCTCCTCAATGATCACGCTGATAGCTTGTAAGAACATTTTTGGTTCTGGGCGCCACCACCAGTGCCTAAGGCCCAATTTTTCAGCCCCTGTTTAACAGGGGCGTGTAATTAAAATTTTTGATGCAATACTTTGCAGCAGGGCTCGTTTCTGCTTTACAACTAGAGTTTCTGTGAGGGGTTGCAGTGTTGTGGCACCATCACCAGTGCCTAAGGCCCAATTTTTCAGCCCTTGTTTAACAGGGGCGTGTAATTACAATTTTTGATGCAATACTTTTCAGCAGGGCTCATTTCTGCGTTCCAACTAGAGTATCTGTGAGGGGTTGCAGTGTTGTGGCACCAGCACCAGTGCCTAAGGCCCTATTTTTCAGCCCCTGTTCAACAGGGGAATGTAATTGCAATTCTTGATCTAATATTTCACAGCAGGGCCCATTTCTGCACCCACCAAGAGCGAGTAAGGACTTACAGTGTTGTGGCACCAGCACCACCACCACCACCAAAGGCCCAATTTTTCTGCCCTTGTTCAACAGGGGCAGTTAATTACAATTCTTGATCTAATATTTCACAGCAGGGCCCATTTCTGCACCCACCAAGAGTGAGTGAGGACTTACAGTGTTGTGGCACCAGCACCACCACCACCACCACCAAAGGCCCAATTTTTCTGCCCTTGTTCAACAGGGGCATGTAATTACAATTCTTGATCTAATATTTCCCAGCAGGGCCCATTTCTGCAGCCACCAAGAGCGAGTAAGGACTTACAGTGTTGTGGCACCAGCACCACCACCACCACCACCACCACCAAAGGCCCAATTTTTCTGCCCTTGTTCAACAGGGGCATGTAATTACAATTCTTGATCTAATATTTCACAGCAGGGCCCATTTCTGCACCCACCAAGAGCGAGTGAGGACTTACAGTGTTGTGGCACCAGCACCACCACCACCACCACCAAAGGCCCAATTTTTCTGCCCTTGTTCAACAGGGGCATGTAATTACAATTCTTGATCTAATATTTCCCAGCAGGGCCCATTTCTGCACCTACCAAGAGCGAGTGAGGACTTACAGTGTTGTGGCACCAGCACCACCACCACTACCACCAAAGGCCCAATTTTTCTGCCCTTGTTCAACAGGGGCATGTAATTACAATTCTTGATCTAATATTTCACAGCAGGGCCCATTTCTGCACCCACCAAGAGCGAGTGAGGACTTACAGTGTTGTGGCACCAGCACCACCACCACCACCATAGGCCCAATTTTTCTGCCCTTGTTCAACAGGGGCATGTAATTACAATTCTTGATCTAATATTTCACAGCAGGGCCCATTTCTGCACCCACCAAGAGGGAGTGAGGACTTACAGTGTTGTGGCACCAGCACCACCACCACCACCATAGGCCCAATTTTTCTGCCCTTGTTCAACAGGGGCATGTAATTACAATTCTTGATCTAATATTTCACAGCAGGGCCCATTTCTGCACCCACCAAGAGCGAGTGAGAGTTTACAGTGTTGTGGCACCAGCACCACCACCACCACCACCACCAAAGGCCCAATTTTTCTGCCCTTGTTCAACAGGGGCATGTAATTACAATTCTTGATCTAATATTTCACAGCAGGGCCCATTTCTGCGCCCACCAAGAGCGAGTGAGGACTTACAGTGTTGTGGCACCAGCACCACCACCACCACCACCAAAGGCCCAATTTTTCTGCCCTTGTTCAACAGGGGCATGTAAATACAATTCTTGATCTAATATTTCCCAGCAGGGCCCATTTCTGCAGCCACCAAGAGCGAGTAAGGACTTACAGTGTTGTGGCACCAGCACCACCACCACCACCACCACCACCAAAGGCCCAATTTTTCTGCCCTTGTTCAACAGGGGCATGTAATTACAATTCTTGATCTAATATTTCACAGCAGGGCCCATTTCTGCACCCACCAAGAGCGAGTGAGGACTTACAGTGTTGTGGCACCAGCACCACCACCACCACCACCAAAGGCCCAATTTTTCTGCCCTTGTTCAACAGGGGCATGTAATTACAATTCTTGATCTAATATTTCCCAGCAGGGCCCATTTCTGCAGCCACCAAGAGCGAGTAAGGACTTACAGTGTTGTGGCACCAGCACCACCACCACCACCACCACCACCAAAGGCCCAATTTTTCTGCCCTTGTTCAACAGGGGCATGTAATTACAATTCTTGATCTAATATTTCACAGCAGGGCCCATTTCTGCACCCACCAAGAGCTAGTGAGGACTTACAGTGTTGTGGCACCAGCACCACCACCACCACCACCAAAGGCCCAATTTTTCTGCCCTTGTTCAACAGGGGCATGTAATTACAATTCTTGATCTAATATTTCCCAGCAGGGCCCATTTCTGCACCTACCAAGAGCGAGTGAGGACTTACAGTGTTGTGGCACCAGCACCACCACCACTACCACCAAAGGCCCAATTTTTCTGCCCTTGTTCAACAGGGGCATGTAATTACAATTCTTGATCTAATATTTCACAGCAGGGCCCATTTCTGCACCCACCAAGAGCGAGTGAGGACTTACAGTGTTGTGGCACCAGCACCACCACCACCACCATAGGCCCAATTTTTCTGCCCTTGTTCAACAGGGGCATGTAATTACAATTCTTGATCTAATATTTCACAGCAGGGCCCATTTCTGCACCCACCAAGAGGGAGTGAGGACTTACAGTGTTGTGGCACCAGCACCACCACCACCACCATAGGCCCAATTTTTCTGCCCTTGTTCAACAGGGGCATGTAATTACAATTCTTGATCTAATATTTCACAGCAGGGCCCATTTCTGCACCCACCAAGAGGGAGTGAGAGTTTACAGTGTTGTGGCACCAGCACCACCACCACCACCACCACCAAAGGCCCAATTTTTCTGCCCTTGTTCAACAGGGGCATGTAATTACAATTCTTGATCTAATATTTCACAGCAGGGCCCATTTCTGCGCCCACCAAGAGCGAGTGAGGACTTACAGTGTTGTGGCACCAGCACCACCACCACCACCACCACCACCAAAGGCCCAATTTTTCTGCCCTTGTTCAACAGGGGCATGTAATTACAATTGAATTGTAGGTGGGGGTGTGGCGCTCCCTTGTGAACTGTGGAATATTAATTAAATGTGCATAAACAGTGACTAACCAGATAGGTTAAATTGTAATCCAAACACAAACGGTGAAGACTGTGAAACTTTTACTGGGTGAACTTATATTATGTAAATCAAAAAACCTGTAGAAATGTATGTATGTGTATATGCAACCCCTATCATATTGCATAAACCTCTACATCACAGATGGTGTCAGAATATTCCACTAGGTGCTGCTACTGAGCAGCTATTGTGGTAAATCCAATTTGTCTGTATGCAAAATTAGTGGCATATACATATATCAGTGCAGAAACAAATATATGACAGTGCAATGTATATAATATACCAGTGCATTCCAACACATACGTATGTATGACCGTGCAGCATATAAGTGTGCAATAAAGTGCAATATAGTGCAATCAAGTCCAAAGAGAGCCGAGCAAAACTCTAAATGATATCAAAGTTACAAAAAAAGAGAGAGAGAGTCTGTTCTCAAGTAATGCGTCCCAATATTGAGTAACAGCAGAGAAGTTCCAACAGCTTCGTGACTTTTGGTGCCCACAGAGGTAAATCCGTGACTTCTGTGCTCCCCTATGGCTCCCCACTCACCAACTTCCACTACCCCTGCAGGGGTGACAGGCAGTCTAGGATCCCAAAGCCGTCCTCTTGTCCCGTATCCCGTGGTTGCTCCGATGGAATGGCCTCTCTCCCAGGAGTTCCGGATTACCACCTCATACGATATCCAGGACGGGGGTCGCCAGAAAAAGCCATCATGAAAAGAGATGCCACCTCATAGTGTAGTATAATTAAAACTTTAATGGATAAAAAACTCCCCACTGGGGAAAAAAACAAACAACTACACTATGGGTGAAGCCGAGAGCCAGGAAATGTTTCCCCGCAGCGTGCGGCGTGCGGTCCAGCTGCGTTCCAGGCTCTCTCGCTCCGTACCCGGAAATGACGTAAGTGCGTAGCCCCGCCTTACGCGTTTCGTCATCGACGTTTTCAAAGGCGGCGCCATCTTACTACACCTCACAGGTTATAAGGTAGGCGGACATGCTGGATCCTCCCCTTTCCCGTCCCTACAGGGATTTTGATTGGATTTTCAATCCCGTGGCTCCCCCTTCCGTACATCCCCATTAGGCGGTGCCAAAATCAGATCCCTGGGGACATATGTCGAGGTATTTAATAATTATTACTGACCCATACATCTCCGCTGACCTTTTACATAGATTGGCAGACTCATTTCACATAAAGCAATGTAAACATCAGGCATCTTATATGATATAGGTTAAAATCAAGTAAAAATCATCTTTAATTATAAACCAGGTGGGTATATCGTATAGGCACAGTCCGCAGTGGTGGATAACGGTATTACATGTCCTCCACCTTGCAAACTCAGTGTCTATCTTGTAAAAGTGGATATGATACAATGTCAACCCAAGTCCCGCTCAGGTTCCACCATGATGTGGATGCAGAGCCAGGATATTGGATATACATTGCTATTTGTATGTATATCATCCTCCGATCTCCAGACTTCAGAAGACAAAAAACTTAAAAATTGACAAAAATAATAGATAAAAAATAAATAAATAAAAAATAAAAATATATAACAACCTTTTTTCATCTAAGATTTAAGACCAAATAACTATTGTTTCTGAGACCACCCGGGCCCCTCATAGAGATTATAATTGAGTTTGTATACCCAAAGAGTGTTGTACATAAAGAACTAGCTAGTCTACAAAATGGCCTGCATGCATTCCTATGTGGGGCCAGTGTATTCCTAAATATTGCTAGTGTGTAGGCATTTCCGACTATAGAGTACTCCTTTACGTGATTTATAACCCACGTACATTAGCCTCCCTGTGGTATGTTAGGTGGTGTATTCTCTCACTTCCACCCAGATACTCCTTAGTAGGCTTTTTCCAATATGGTGTCCAAACCCCAGGCCCCTCATAACATTCTGGGGTGCTAGAAAACCCGAGGGTTTGGGGTACATAATATCAACCCAGGGTATGAGTTGTATTTAGAACATGGAACATATACATGAAACCACCATAAATGATATTTGGTAAGAGCAGAGGAAAGACAGCATGAAGGGCATGAATCAGGGCACATGCATGTGCATGAAAGCAGTATCTTGGTGTATATAAATTGCACCTATTCCCACATACCTATGTGTGGGTACCCCCATGTGCATCCGTGCATGCACCTGTGCCCCATAGTCGTTAGGGGTATATGGCTATGTTCAGGTCTATGTGCCAACCCCATATTAGTTATATCTAAGATATTTCTATCGCTGTCCCCTTCTACTCCATTAATCTGTAGCACATGTATGCAAAGGCAACAGAATAGTTAGTAGCATAGTTTCCTGTTGCTATAATCCCCCCTTAGTTGTGTTGGACCACTAACAGATAAAGGCAAAGAACATAAGCTAGAAAGGATCCAGGGAAAGTCTCTACTGCTATGAGTTAATTTAAGGGTTGGCTATAAAACAGTTGAGGTCTATGTCCAAATTTAAGCCTTTGGGGGCAATAGACCCCAGCCGATATATCCACCCTGTCTCATTCCTGGAGACTAATGTTTCTTTGTTGCCCCCTCTCCAGTGGGTTTTCACCTGATCAATACCGTAAAAAATGAGGCCACTGGGATCTTTTTGATGGAACTCGGCAAAGTGCCGTGATAGATGATGCTTCGGAAACCCTTTTTTGATATTTTTGATATGTTCCCGTATTCTAACATAGAGTGGGCGGGTAGTTCTCCCCACGTACTGTAGATGACAGGGGCACTCAATGATATAGGTGACATGAGTGCTATGACAAGTTATCAGCTCCTTAATCTGGTATTCTTTATGGTCTACAGTTGACTTGAACTTTTCCTTTTTCCTAGGTTGGGGTTTGCTGACTCTGTAGGGTAGACATCTGCGGCATCTGAAGAACCCTTTCATATTGGGTATGATTTGAATTTGCTTGGGGGGGTCAATGACATTATGTACAAGATGGTTACGAAGAGTAGGTGCTCTCCTGTACACAAACTTCGGTTTGGTAGGGAGGATTTTGGCTAGTACACGGTCCTCTTTCAAGATGGGCCAGTATTTCTTAATGATCCGTTCCACATCCTTATATTGGTTGTTGAACCCTGTAATGAATGTCATCTCCATCTGGTCATTTCTGGCCCTAGTGTTCTTCTTAAGTAGTTGGTTCCTGTCCATGTTCTTGATCTCCTGTTTCAGCTTGTTCAGATTTTCTTGTGGGTATCCTTTCTCTTGGAACCGCTGAATCAGGACGTCTGCCTGGACCTCAAAATCCTCCAGTGTGTTGCAGTTTCTCCGTATCCTTAATAATTGGCCTTTTGGAATGTTGGATTTCCACTTCGGATGGTGACAGCTTGAAGTGGGTATGTACCCGTTATGATCTGTGCTTTTAAAGAAGGTGCGGGTATTAAGGGAATCACCTGCTTTGAAGATTTCCAGATCCAGGTAGTCAATCGCATGCAGGTTCCATTTACCCGTAAACGTGATCCCATACCTATTCCTATTCAGCCCTTCAAGAAATTTTTCAAAACTGTCCGTAGTGCCATCCCATAAGATGATTAAATCATCAATATATCTACGGTACATTTTAATTTGGGGGATGTTTTTGTTATAGATGTATTCCTCCTCCCACATGTTCATGAACAGGTTTGCAACACTTGGTGCATATCGTGCCCCCATTGCAACACCTTTGGTTTGTACAAAATACTCCTTGTTGTACCAAAAGTAGTTGCACTCCATTGCCATTTTCAGGCCTTCCATAATGTAGTTGATCTGTCCCTGTCTCATTCCTGTGTTCTCATATAGAGCCTTTTCTACTGCAAGCAATCCATCTGGTTGTTCAATGCTTGTATACAGTGAATTGACATCTATTGTTGCCAGTACCCAATTTTCTGTGCCTTTTATACTTTGGAGTTCCTCGATGAGTTGTAAGCTATCCCGCAGATATGATTTCCCTTGCTGTACCAGAGGTTTCAAGTATTTATCCAGATATTCCCCTAATCTAGAGAAGATTGAATTTATGCCGCTGATAATAGGTCTTCCAGGTGGTTTGTTCAGTCTTTTATGGATCTTTGGTGTGTAATATATCACGGGGGTCTTTGTGGAGTTAGAGTATAAATATTCAGCTTCTCTCGCATTCAAAATCCCCATAGCCTTTCCTTTAGTGATGTACTTCTTTAGTAGTTTCTCATATTTTTTCTTTGGATTCGTTCTAAGTTTCTTATATGTGTTTTCCACATTTAGTAGGTTACCCATCTCTTCTTGGTAGTCTTTTTTGTCCAAAATGACCAGTCCGCCTCCTTTGTCGGCCGGCCTTATAACTACCTCATGCCGTTTCCCTAAATCCTTAATGGTCCTCCAGATATTTTTCCTCTTTCTTTCCTTCCTTTTCAGATTTCTCAAGTCCTCTTCTACCATTTTCTTAAACGCAGTCAGACACTGACTCCCTGGGGTTTTGGGGTTGTAGGTAGAGTTATTCTTCAGGTTAGTTTGGATATATACTGGAGTATCCTTAATGCTAGTTTCTGTATTTATGGCAAAATGTTTTTTCAAATTAAGTTTCCTCATAAATTTTTGGAGATCAATGTAGGCCTCAAATTTATCCAAGGCCTTGTCTGGTGCAAATTTTAGGCCCAAATCAAGAACCTGTAGTTCTTCCGCTGTGAATGTTACATTGCTTAAGTTGTAGATGCCTTTTCCTAGTACACTCTTCTTCTTTTTCTTCCTGCCTCCTCTGCATCCTCTTGTCTGCCTCTTCTTGCCGGGTTTGTTCGCATCTCCTCTATGTTTCTTCTCTGACCGTGCTCTTGTTCGTGGTTGGGGTTCCTCCTCTCCCCATACCCTCGATTTATGGTTGGGGTTCGTTCTTCTCCAATTCCACATTGGTCCTCTCTCTGTATATTGCCTCTGTTTGTATTCCTTCCCCTCCATCCATATGCCCTGTAGGGAGGGCGGATCTTCCACCTTCCCGGAGGTCTGTGTCTCTGTCCTCTGTGAAAATCCCTCTCTTCCCTCGAGTTTCTCCTATAGGGGGGGTGGGATTCGTATTGGTATCTCAGGGGTGAGAACCTGTTATGTGTAGGTACACCATACCTCACATTACTTGGTGTCCTATATTCATGGGGTCTTTGGTGGCTTGCCCTTCTCTGATTAGGTCTATCTGGATCCCTAATAAGAGGTCTAGATCTGCTACGGTTCCCACCGTTGGGGTACTCTGGGGATGGGAATTGGGAATTGTCACCCATCCATTCCATCATCCGGCCCCCAGGGAGTTCCTCTGGGCTCTCATCAATGCTGATGTCATCCACATCATCATTTTGATCTCTCATGCTAGATTGCCACTTGTATACTTTCCCATTCCTATAGTCAAGGACATCCCTCTTATATTTCTTTTGTTTTTTTGCTTGGATCTCCCCATCATATTTTTTGATGATTTCCTGGAGTTCCTTTTCTTTGTCCTTGTATTCCCTTTGGTTAGAGAAGGGTACTAGCATGTTTTTAATCTCTATAATATTAGCTTCTATGCCCCTTAGTTTAAATTGTCTTCTCTTAACAATATTCTGAAGCAGCTCCCCCTCACATTTATTAAAGAGAGAGTACCAGTCACCCATAAGGTCTCCATCATCAATATTGTCATTCGGATGTAGGTCCCACCTCAGTCTTCTAGGGGTAATTTTTTCCGTGATGTACATATCTAAGGTGGCAATGTCCCACCACACTCTCAACTGCTTTTCCATAGCATGTCTGAGCTGCCTCATAAGGCTATGCATATCCTGCGTGTTGGTAACCTGTTCCTGACTAAACACGCCCCCTAGATCTATATTTCTATTGGTCATATATCCAAAGATGTCCATAGCTGCAGAGTGTAAACCCACCCTAAGGTGGTGTAAAAAGTCAAACCACAAAAAATCTCTGCGCTTAGGACCTATAGCAGAAAAAGGGGGGGGGGGAGGGGGGGGGGGAGGAAGATGAGGTGGATGGAAGGGGGGGGGGAGGGAAAAGATGAAGAAAGGATGAGAATATAGTAAGGTATGCTGCCTCCCCAAGTTAAGCCCTCAAGAGGACTAACGTGTAATGAATTGTAGGTGGGGGTGTGGCGCTCCCTTGTGAACTGTGGAATATTAATTAAATGTGCATAAACAGTGACTAACCAGATAGGTTAAATTGTAATCCAAACACAAACGGTGAAGACTGTGAAACTCTTACTGGGTGAACTTATATTATGTAAATCAAAAAACCTGTAGAAATGTATGTATGTGTATATGCAACCCCTATCATATTGCATAAACCTCTACATCACAGATGGTGTCAGAATATTCCACTAGGTGCTGCTACTGAGCAGCTATTGTGGTAAATCCAATTTGTCTGTATGCAAAATTAGTGGCATATACATATATCAGTGCAGAAACAAATATATGACAGTGCAATGTATATAATATACCAGTGCATTCCAACACATACGTATGTATGACCGTGCAGCATATAAGTGTGCAATAAAGTGCAATATAGTGCAATCAAGTCCAAAGAGAGCATGCAGGCCATTTTGTAGACTAGCTAGTTCTTTATGTACAACACTCTTTGGGTATACAAACTCAATTATAATCTCTATGAGGGGCCCGGGTGGTCTCAGAAACAATAGTTATTTGGTCTTAAATCTTAGATGAAAAAAGGTTATTATATATTTTTATTTTTTATTTATTTATTTTTTATCTATTATTTT
Source organism: Lithobates septentrionalis (assembly GCA_037952835.1). Lineage (NCBI taxonomy): Eukaryota > Metazoa > Chordata > Amphibia > Anura > Ranidae > Lithobates > Lithobates septentrionalis. Next base: position 1,552,164 of record JBBDGP010001535.1, read on the forward strand.
TGTCAATTTTTAAGTTTTTTGTCTTCTGAAGTCTGGAGATCGGAGGATGATATACATACAAATAGCAATGTATATCCAATATCCTGGCTCTGCATCCACATCATAGTGGAACCTGAGCGGGACTTGGGTTGACATTGTATCATATCCACTTTTACAAGATAGACACTGAGTTTGCAAGGTGGAGGACATGTAATACCGTTATCCACCACTGCGGACTGTGCCTATACGTTATACCCACCTGGTTTATAATTAAAGATGATTTTTACTTGATTTTAACCTATATCATATAAGATGCCTGATGTTTACATTGCTTTATGTGAAATGAGTCTGCCAATCTATGTAAAAGGTCAGCGGAGATGTATGGGTCAGTAATAATTATTAAATACCTCGACATATGTCCCCAGGGATCTGATTTGGGCACCGCCTAATGGGGATGTACGGAAGGGGGAGCCACGGGATTGAAAATCCAATCAAAATCCCTGTAGGGACGGGAAAGGGGAGGATCCAGCATGTCCGTCTACCTTATAACCTGTGAGGTGTAGTAAGATGGCGCCGCCTTTGAAAACGTCGATGACGAAACGCGTAAGCGGGGCTACGCACTTACGTCATTTCCGGGTACGGAGCGAGAGAGCCTGGAACCGCACGCCGCACGCTGCGGGGAAACATTTCCTGGCTCTCGGCTTCACCCATAGTGTAGTTGTTTGTTTTTTTCCCCAGTGGGGAGTTTTTTATCCATTAAAGTTTTAATTATACTACACTATGAGGTGGCATCTCTTTTCATGATGGCTTTTTCTGGCGACCCCCGTCCTGGATATCGTATGAGGTGGTAATCCGGAACTCCTGGGAGAGAGGCCATTCCATCGGAGCAACCACGGGATACGGGACAAGAGGACGGCTTTGGGATCCTAGACTGCCTGTCACCCCTGCAGGGGTAGTGGAAGTTGGTGAGTGGGGAGCCATAGGGGAGCACAGAAGTCACGGATTTACCTCTGTGGGCACCAAAAGTCACGAAGCTGTTGGAACTTCTCTGCTGTTACTCAATATTGGGACGCATTACTTGAGAACAGACTCTCTCTCTCTTTTTTTGTAACTTTGATATCATTTAGAGTTTTGCTCGGCTCTCTTTGGACTTGATTGCACTATATTGCACTTTATTGCACACTTATATGCTGCACGGTCATACATACGTATGTGTTGGAATGCACTGGTATATTATATACATTGCACTGTCATATATTTGTTTCTGCACTGATATATGTATATGCCACTAATTTTGCATACAGACAAATTGGATTTACCACAATAGCTGCTCAGTAGCAGCACCTAGTGGAATATTCTGACACCATCTGTGATGTAGAGGTTTATGCAATATGATAGGGGTTGCATATACACATACATACATTTCTACAGGTTTTTTGATTTACATAATATAAGTTCACCCAGTAAGAGTTTCACAGTCTTCACCGTTTGTGTTTGGATTACAATTTAACCTATCTGGTTAGTCACTGTTTATGCACATTTAATTAATATTCCACAGTTCACAAGGGAGCGCCACACCCCCACCTACAATTCATTACACGTTAGTCCTCTTGAGGGCTTAACTTCCTCATCCTCTCATCCTTTCTTCATCTTTTCCCTCCCCCCCCCTTCCATCCACCTCATCTTCCTCCTCCCCCCCCTCCTCTTGAGGGCTTAACTTCCTCATCCTCTCATCCTTTCTTCATCTTTTCCCTCCCCCCCCCTTCCATCCACCTCATCTTCCTCCTCCCCCCCCCTCCCCCCCCCCCTTTTTCTGCTATAGGTCCTAAGCGCAGAGATTTTTTGTGGTTTGACATGTAATTACAATTCTTGATCTAATATTTCACAGCAGGGCCCATTTCTGCACCCACCAAGAGCGAGTGAGGACTTACAGTGTTGTGGCACCAGCACCACCACCACCAAAGGCCCAATTTTTCTGCCCTTGTTCAACAGGGGCATGTAATTACAATTCTTGATCTAATATTTCCCAGCAGGGCCCATTTCTGCACCTACCAAGAGCGAGTGAGGACTTACAGTGTTGTGGCACCAGCACCACCACCACTACCACCAAAGGCCCAATTTTTCTGCCCTTGTTCAACAGGGGCATGTAATTACAATTCTTGATCTAATATTTCACAGCAGGGCCCATTTCTGCACCCACCAAGAGCGAGTGAGGGTTTACAGTGTTGTGGCACCATCACCACCACCACCACCACCACCACCAAAGGCCCAATTTTTCTGCCCTTGTTCAACAGGGGCATGTAATTACAATTCTTGATCTAATATTTCACAGCAGGGCCCATTTCTGCACCCACCAAGAGCGAGTGAGGACTTACAGTGTTGTGGCACCAGCACCACCACCACCACCACCAAAGGCCCAATTTTTCTGCCCCTGTTCAACAGGGGCATGTAATTACAATTCTTGATCTAATATTTTACAGCAGGGCCCATTTCTGCACCTACCAAGAGCGAGTGAGGACTTACAGTGTTGTGGCACCAGCACCACCACCACTACCACCAAAGGCCCAATTTTTCTGCCCTTGTTCAACAGGGGCATGTAATTACAATTCTTGATCTAATATTTCACAGCAGGGCCCATTTCTGCACCCACCAAGAGCGAGTGAGGACTTACAGTGTTGTGGCACCAGCACCACCACCACTACCACCAAAGGCCCAATTTTTCTGCCCTTGTTCAACAGGGGCATGTAATTACAATTCTTGATCTAATATTTCACAGCAGGGCACATTTCTGCACCCACCAAGAGGGAGTGAGGGTTTACAGTGTTGTGGCACCAGCACCACCACCACCACCAAAGGCCCAATTTTTCTGCCCTTGTTCAACAGGGGCATGTAATTACAATTCTTGATCTAATATTTCACAGCAGGGCCCATTTCTGCGCCCACCAAGAGCGAGTGAGGACTTACAGTGTTGTGGCACCAGCACCACCACCACCACCAAAGGCCCAATTTTTCTGCCCCTGTTCAACAGGAGCATGTAATTACAATTCTTGATCTAATATTTTACAGCAGGGCCCTGTGAGGGCTTACAGTGTTGTAGCCACAACAACACCTAAGGCCCAAATTTCTGCTGAGTATATAGGGCAGGCCCCTACTTTCAAACATCTAACTTACAAACGACTCCTACTTGCAAACGGAAGGAGACAACAGGAAGTGAGATGAAATCTACCCCTAGGAAGGGAAATTCTCTCCTAAAAGAGTTAATATGGGAAAAACATTTCTCCTTTCCACTGATGCTTTCCAATCCTTGTTCCACAAAAAACCCCAAATTTTCAAAAAACATTTGTCATTGGGACAAAAAGTGAGGTGAAATCTTCTGAAGAGGAGGAAAGACAGCAAAACAAATGTCACAGGGGTGATAACCCTTCCCTATGTTTTCCAAAAAGCTTAAAAAAGATTTTTTGGCTGGAGCTAAACACGTTAAAAATGTACCTGTTCAAAATTACAAACAGATTGTACTTAACAACAAACCTACAGTCCTCATCTTGTTTGCACCACCTGTATACTGCTGTTCAGAGTATATAGGGCCTGGTGGCCCCACACCTTTCCTTATTTTAATTTGGGTGCGGGGTTCCGCTTAATATCCATACAAGACCCAAAGGGCCTGGTAATGGACTGGGGGGTACCCATGCCGTTTGTCTCACTGATTTTTATCCATGTTGCCAGGACCCGACATTACATTAAACCCGCAAGCAGTTTTAAATGAGATTTTTTCCTTTAAAAATGACATTTTGTGCAGGGACTGTTCTAAACACGGAAAACACGCGCCACTTTACAGGCATACTATAGACACACCCCAGGTACGATATTTAAAGGAATATTTCACTTTTTTTTTTTCTTTAAGCATCATTAAAATCACTGCTCCCGAAAAAACGGCCGTTTTTAAAAGTTTTTTTTGCATTGATACATGTCCCCTGGGGCAGGACCCGGATCCCCAAACCTTTTTAGGACAATACCATGCAAATTAGCCTTTAAAACGAGCACTTTTGATTTTGAACGTTCGAGTCCCATAGACGTCAATGGGGTTCTAACATTCGTGTGAATTTTTGGTCCGTTCGCAGGTTCTGGTGCGAACCGAACCGGGGGGGTGTTCGGCTCATCCCTAATTCTCAGGTTCCCTGTTGGGACAGGAGAGCCAGAGAAAAACATGGAAGATGGTGAGGGGGGGCATTCCCTCCCACTGCTTGTAAAAGCAGTCTAGAGGCTAATTAGCCGCTAGGATTGCTTTTCCATGAAAGCCGACCGCTGGTTGAAAAGAATGATACCAAGATGATACCTAAACCTGCAGGCATCATTCTGGTATAACCACTCAAAGTCCAGCAACATACCAGTACGTTGCTGGTCCTTGTTGGGCATATATTGTAAACTTTTTTTTCATGCAGCCTGTGGGCTGAACGAAAAAAAGAGATTGATCGGTGGGTATGCCCACCATTAGAATACCTCCCTTTATCCACCCACTTCTAATGATGGGCATACATGCACCGTATATATATATGCCGAAGCATGGGGGCATCCTCCCGCAAAATTTAGGAGCAAATCGCTCCTCCGCCCTCTGCTGCTCCCATGCTTCGGCATATATGCTGAAGTATGTAACTGTGGTGGTGAAATCACCTCTGACAGCGCTGGAGTCACGGCTTTATGTATCGTGGGAGCAAACGCTGTTGCTGTCAAGATAAATAAATCCACACTGCAACTGAATGGCGTACCTGCTAAGCAAATGATGGTTAACAATAAAACAAAGTAACATTACAGTATAACAGTAAAACTTACCATACCTGCAAAGCAAAAAAAAAAAAAAAAAAAACATAGTAAAAAATAAAACATTTAACGCAACCTGTGCCTAAAATATATATATTCCGAAGCATGGGGGCATCCTCCCGCAAAAGGTAGGAGCAAATCGCTCCTCCACCCACTGCTGCCCCCACGCTTTGGCATATATGCTGAAGTATGTAACTGTGGTGGTGAAATCACCTCCGACAGCGCTGGAGTCACGGCTTTATGTATTGTGGGAGCAAACACTGTTGCTGTCAAGATAAATAAATCCGCTCTGCAGCTGAATGGCGTACCTGAAAACAAAAACATGGTTAACAATAAAACACAGTAAACAGTAAAGTATAAAAAAAATTGCATATCTGAAAAGCAAACATGGTAAAACATAATAAAAATAAAACATTGTAGAATAGAATGAACTGATGGACTGATGGAATTCGCTCAAACTAACATTGTACTCAGTCTTTTCTATCACCAACGGGGGAGGGGGGGTGTAGTTTTTTTTGTTTTTTTGTTTGTTTTTTTGTTTGTTTTTTTAATTATTTTTATTTTTGTGATTATCTCTGCACAAAATGTATCCTTCGTTGATAAGTTGAAGACTCTCACATAAGGTAACTGATATTGTCTATTGCAGGACAGAATTTATACTGATTTAAACTGCTAAAAGCCCTGTTCTCTAATGCCTTTGTTAACTCCTATACCTGATTATACCTAGTTAACATCAAACTAAAATGGGAAACACCTTTAAGGTAATATTATTTATGAATTTAAATCTTTAGAATGTATGTAACATAGAAATACAGCCGATGGTGATATGCATAATACAATACCATACCACTACAAACATTTCGGTGGATTAGACACCGAGGATCAAAGTTATATCATACTATGTATGTAATGACTAATAGAGACCTAATATAAATGAAATGTCAATTAAGGTACTATTATCGTACCCCTTCACAAGTGACACTCAATGCCTACTTGCTATCAACATTGGCTGACCCTAGCTGTCACCCGCACCCTGAACTAGAAAGGGTTTACATAACCATTACCCTGATCACCACGCACCAATGTACCAATATTGAGTATGGACCGACCTAAAGATGCCAATCCTTGACCTGCTACACACACATGAAGTCACATAATACTTTCCCTCCAAAATACCAGGCCCTTAGAGACCCTTGCTCTGCCTATTGCAAACACATAGGCCCCAAAGCCATCACCCGGTCCTGAAGACTGGATTCCCTCTTCCCCACCCCTCTCTTCCAGGAACACGCCCATACACTGATTATAGCGGGACTTGTACTGTTATTACATGGTTATCACATTTATATAGAGTTATATAGGTTTTGTTTGTTCTATGATACTATTATACCATTAACAGTGTTACCCTGTTAAACATCTCGTGTTTTCATGTACAGAATGTTAAGCATTTATGTATTCCGCACGAACATTGACAATCAAACCTTCCATAACACTTACACGTACGTTCAAACTACACAGACTGAGGCTTCAGTATCAGAATCTTACCTCTACTCTTCACATCCACCTTCACACACACACACACACACCTACTCCCATTCGGATCCGTACCTACGCAGGCTTATTTGCCACCTGTAACTAACCAATACCCTCATAACATACCCAGACCTCAACAGAATAAGAGTACCACTCCACCTCGGAACTTCAACCAATCACACCCACACACAGCGGACTCTGTGAGTACCGGCTGACCTCTACTGGACACACTATTAGTGATTAGTGGAAAAACTCCTAATCACCACCAGTTAACCGAAGACCACACCGCTCTATTTAGACTTCACCCACATCCCTTCCTACTACCCCACAAATAATCCACCCCTCGTATCCCACACTCTTCATACTAGACTTCCCCCCCACTTCTATACACCCCCTTTCCTCTACCCTTAACGCACAGGCCCTCTCTTGCCTCCCTCCTCTGGAAAGCCCATACCGGATACGGCTACACCACAAACCATTATGGCCACTACCAACACCATGACAAAAAAAGTCTCCCTCAAAGTAGTCTCGCTCAATACTAAAGGTCTCAATATACCAGAAAAACGCTTTCGAGTTTTAACATACATGAGGAGTACTAAAGCAGATGTTGTGTTCTTACAGGAGACTCACTTCTCAACCAAAGCAGTTCCTAAACTCTCCAATAGAGACTTTCCAATCAGTTATCACGCTCCTACTCCGAACTCCAAAACTAAAGGAGTCCCAATTCTTATCTCTAAAAACACATCTCTCAAAATCACAGACACGTTAATCGACGAACAGGGGAGATACATATTCCTAAAAGGGAAAATACGAGATAGACCAATCACTTTAGCAAACATCTACTGCCCCAATGTATCCCAAGTTCCATTTATCCGCAAAACCTTGCATGCCTTAACCTCTTTCCAAAGTGGCATACTCATACTAGGGGGAGATCTTAATGTACCTCTAGACCCCCTCCTTGATACATCTACGGGAACATCAAGCCTACTGTACAGAGCATTACGCCAAATCAAACTGAGTATCCAATCACTTCTTCTTCATGACACATGGTGCACCCTCAGACCACAAGAAAAAGACTTCACCTTTTATTCGGCCCCACATATAAAAAATATTCCAGACTGGACTATCTATTTCTCACTCAAAGGGACCTCCCTCTCCTGTCCAAAGCGACAATAGAACCCATGACCATTTCGGACCACCACCCCATTACTATTAATCTGACATTCCCCGATCAAACCACTTATACTAATATTTGGAGACTTGATCCCATGTTACTGACAGATAAGTCCAGAATATCGACACTCACGACATGCCTGACTGACTACTTTAAAGACAACGATACGCCAGAGACTTCCAGTCTGACCCAAAGGGAAACACACAAATGTGTGATAAGAGGCAGGCTTATCTCAATGGCAGCAACTATTAAAAGAGAAAGACAACAAACCCTCACAAACCTGTTTCAGAATCTCAAATCATTAGAGGCCCTCCACAAACGGACTCTAGCACAAAAATCCTACCTAGATCTCACTGAAACACGCAAACGAATACAGGAAGAACTGGGTCGAAATGTATGAAAAAAATTTATGCTGACTCAAAAGCTGTTCTACGAATCGGGAAACAAAAGCGGGCACTTATTGGCCCAAGCATTACAAGCAAGAAAAGCCAAAACGACAGTTCACAAATTGCATTCCTCAGAAGGACACACATACACAAGTAACACCGATATAGCCCACGAATTCGAGAGATTCTACACGACACTTTATAACATAGACAAACCAAATATACGCACACCCTCCACCGAAGAACGCCGAAACAAAATTAAACAGTTCTTAGAAAAGCACTGCCCCAAGGGAATTTCTTCAGAGTCTTCTTAGACTCTAGAAGGTGTGATCACACACCAAGAACTTAAAGAGGCTGTCAAAAGCCTAAAGTCAGGCAAAAGCCCGGGCCCCGATGGTCTATCGGCGGTTTACTTTAAAATATTCTTTGACACACTAAGCACACCCTTCCTAAAAGCATTCAATTCCGTATCTAGTTCCACCCCACTTACTCCAGGAATGCTCCAAGCACACATTACAGTCATACCTAAAGATAATAAGGACCCGTCACAACCGGCAAATTATAGACCAATCTCATTACTTAATGTGGACATCAAGATTTTTTCCAAAATACTAGCCAATAGACGCCTACCATTACTCCCCTCAATCATCTCCCGAGACCAGGTTGGCTTTGTCCCTGGTAGAGAAGCCAGGGACAATACTATAAAAGCAATCAACCTACACCACCTTATGACAACTTCCAACCAGGCAGGCTTTTTTCTCTCTTTGGATGCGGAGAAGGCATTCGACAGGGTGTCGTGGGATTATATGGCTGCAGTTCTAAAATCCTTAGGCTTAGGCCCGCGCATGTTCAGTTTCATATTCTCTCTATATGCCAAACCTACAGCCAGAATTAGTGAATAACACCCTGTCGAATGCCTTCCCCATCCACAATGGTACCAGGCAAGGTTGTCCCCTTTCCCCCATTCTCTTTGTCCTCACACTCGAACCCCTACTATGCTCCATACGGCACAATCCCGACATAAGAGGTATCTCTACCAGACAAAGAGAATACAAATTAGCCGCTTATGCGGACAACATTCTCCTATTTCTCTTGAATCCGCACATTACCATACCGGTACTACTTGACGAATTCCAAAAATTTGGCTTAATTTCCAATCTCAAAACTAACTTCGCTAAATCATTTGCTCTTAACATTTCCCTGCCCCCATCATTGGTCGCACACTGCTAAGCAAACTTCCCCTTCCAGTGTCAAACAGAGGCGATCACATACCTGGGCATACAACTCCCTGCAAAACTATCAGACTTGTACAAGAAAAATTATCTGCCGATACTAAACAAACTTACAGAAGATCTCAAAAATTGGAATAGACCAGTGTTCTCGTGGTTCGGAAGAGCAGTGATTCTAAAAATGAATGCCTTATCGAGAATACTGGGAGAAAAAAAGGGAATGTGGGACTTTAAATGAGGCACAGATACGTGCCTCCATCCCTATATTTGGGTGCATAACAAGGAAGGTGGGACTTTGGATTGAAACGGTTGAAATGCGGAGGTGGTGGTATATATGTAAAACATTTTTTTATTTGTTTGTATAGAATTTTTAAATTGCATTGTTACATGTATACACAAGATATGAACACGGTAATACAAAGGTATGAAGCATATAACTGAATAGAACAAATTCATGACAATCAAGTAGATAGTATAAAACAGCAAAACGGCCTCAACAAGCCAAATGAAGCATGCCCGGCACCCGTGTAAATGATCACATGGTAGATATCTAAAATAGCTAGGTTCGCAAAGGTAACATCATGGGCCATAGTGAATGTGTCTGTAGCATCATGTAGCTCTACGCGTTTCGTGGATTCGTTTCCAATCGTCAGGAGCGGATGCGACAGATCCCTGTAAATATAGTAATAGGGTAAACCACACTTAGTTTGAAGATGAAAACTATTGATTGAATTTGAAAGATTTAACCCAGTACACTCACCAACCCCGGTAGTAAGTGCAGCATGGGGCGAGCGAGACATGGCAAATCGAGGACATGGACCACACCACGGGAGCTGAGGCGGCGTATTGATGCACCACTGACTTGGGAAGATGTAGGAGTGCCTGTGAGGGTTTCCATGTGCTGGAGTGCTGACATGTGATTCTGAAATGGAAGATGTTTGGGAGCAAATGAAAAAATTGTACTGTGGGATGAAAGGTGTATAAAATAAATTAATGAAAGTGTGAAAAAAACAAATGAGATGTGTGTGGAGTGAAGTGGTGAATTGGGTTGTATATAAATACACCCAATATGTCCACATGTATTAATGGTGGTAAAAAAGGTTGTGATGAGTGAGTGAAAAGGGGTATGGGTGTAAAAAGTGAACTAGAGTGAATGATACTGTGAAAAACTGAACTCATTGATGCAAACAAAGCCTAGGAGTGTGGGTAAAATTATATGTGAACACAACCGTGTAATAGCATTGGGGGCAAACAGGAGTGGACCTAACTCCAGGGACACTTACCCAAGTTGCATGCCATGCAGCGCCAAGCGTTGGAGTGGCTGGCGTGCAGGAACCCCAGGCGGAGACCAGTCAAGTGAATGGCTGGCTCCGACTGACGGTGTGGGGTATGTACGCCGCCAACGCCACATGCGTGAACATGGGAGGGGCGAGAAACAGCGTCCGCACCCGAGCCGGAGTGCTCGGTGATTGGCGCCGAGACGTCCCCACATGCATCACGCAGATGGTGCTCTCAGCGGCAGCGTGATGACGTCATCGCCGGCATCAAGCGCTGGACGTGAGGACCATGGCGCCGATGCACGAAGGGGTGTCCGCCCGATCCTCAAGACACAACTGTGCGGGGAGAAAGGGGGGGACCCACGAGGTGCATCGCAGCTCCCGGGGATGTGGAAAAAAGCCCCCCACATACCACGAACAAGCCCAAGAACCCCAAACCCGCACGCACCACCAGTGCGGCAAGAACACATGGGCACAAAGGTCAAAAAGTTGTATGAGAGTAAACGAAGTAAAAAAGGGGGGTTGAACCAATTGATTGGTGCCGGGAATGCCATAATGTTGTTGTCACTAGTAAGGCAGGTAAATACGTACACCAATGTTCCCAGTACTTCTTGACTAGCTCAAATGTGCGAGTCCCTGAACGGGGAATGCACACATCTGATATTACCCCTCACGCGTGGATAGCAGGGGAGCACTGCTAATCCAACTTTCCAACCGCTTCCATCCCTATATTTGGGAGAAAAAAAGGGAATGTGGGACTTTGAATGAGGCACAGATACGTGCCTCCATCCCTATATTTGGGTGCATAACAAGGAAGATGGGACTTTGAATTGAAACGGTTGAAATGCGGAGGTGGTGGTATATATGTAAAACATTTTTTTATTTGTTTGTATAGAATTATTAAATTGCATTGTTACATGTATACACAAGATATGAACACGGTAATACAAAGGTATGAAGCATATAACTGAATAGAACAAATTCATGACAATCAAGTAGATAGTATAAAACAGCAAAACGGCCTCAACAAGCCAAATGAAGCATGCCCGGCACCCGTGTAAATGATCACATGGTAGATATCTAAAATAGCTAGGTTCGCAAAGGTAACATCATGGGCCATAGTGAATGTGTCTGTAGCATCATGTAGCTCTACGCGTTTCGTGGATTCGTTTCCACTCGTCAGGAGCGGATGCGACAGATCCCTGTAAATATAGTAATAGGGTAAACCACACTTAGTTTGAAGATGAAAACTATTGATTGAATTTGAAAGATTTAACCCAGTACACTCACCAACCCCGGTAGTAAGTGCAGCATGGGGCGAGCGAGACATGGCAAATCGAGGACATGGACCACACCACGGGAGCTGAGGCGGCGTATTGATGCACCACTAACTTGGGAAGATGTAGGAGTGCCTGTGAGGTATTCCATGTGCTGGAGTGCTGACATGTGATTCTGAAATGGAAGATGTTTGGGAGCAAATGAAAAAATTGTACTGTGGGATGAAAGGTGTATAAAATAAATTAATGAAAGTGTGAAAAAAACAAATGAGATGTGTGTGGAGTGAAGTGGTGAATTGGGTTGTATATAAATACACCCAATATGTCCACATGTATTAATGGTGGTAAAAAAGGTTGTGATGAGTGAGTGAAAAGGGGTATGGGTGTAAAAAGTGAACTAGAGTGAATGATACTCAATGGTACCAGGCAAGGTTGTCCCCTTTCCCCCATTCTCTTTGTCCTCACACTCGAACCCCTACTATGCTCCATACGGCACAATCCCAACATAAGAGGTATCTCTACCAGACAAAGAGAATACAAATTAGCCGCTTATGCGGACAACATTCTCCTATTTCTCTTGAATCCGCACATTACCATACCGGTACTACTTGACGAATTCCAAAAATTTGGCTTAATTTCCAATCTCAAAACTAACTTCGCCAAATCATTTGCTCTTAACATTTCCCTGCCCCCATCATTGGTCGCACACTGCTAAGCAAACTTCCCCTTCCAGTGGCAAACAGAGGCGATCACATACCTGGGCATACAACTCCCTGCCGATACTAAACAAACTTACAGAAGATCTCAAAAATTGGAATAGACCAGTGTTCTCGTGGTTCGGAAGAGCAGTGATTCTAAAAATGAATGCCTTATCGAGAATACTATACATACTACAAACCATTCCGATCCACGTATTACTGACCTTTTTCAAAAATTATTCAAGCAAAAAGGAATTCCCCTAATAGTGGACTTTTAAGGCACATATGAAAAAACATAAGAAAAGTCAAAAATTACAGAAACATTAGCTCAAATTTCATTTGGGGAGGCCGTAGACCTAGGATTAAATATTCGCAATTAGCCTTACCTAAACATCTAGGAGGAATAGGTCTACCAGATCTTATCAATTACTATAAAGCAATACACCTGACCAGAATTTTGGACTGGAACATTCACGGACCCACAAAAGATTGGGTTAGACTGGAAGAATCCTTCACAAATCTTTCTTTGGCCACGTTGCCTTGGATTCTGGAACGACATGTCCCTATTGAATCGAAACTCCACCCTCTAATTGGACCAACCATACAATGCTTTCACAAGACTTGCAAACACTCTCCCCTTTCGACAGTTGAAGGCCCAATGACCCCACTCCAACTAAACCCGGACTTTCCCCCAGGCATGGATGCTAACTTCTTAGTGCAACACTGGTCTGAGGAAAGGGTTCTGGCCCACGATTTCTATGACCTAGAAACATTCTGTTCCGCATCACACCTCTCGTCTAAACATGAAAAACCTCAGATACCAGACTGGACATATCTCATGATCACACACTTCTTAAGAAAACTTTGCAAACAATATTCCTGTTCCAGATCACTGACCCCTTTTGAGCACCTCTGCTCTCAAAAATAGCCCCAGACACATTTGATTTCAATCACGCACTCTCTTCTTTTCGCAGACCATAAGCCCAACAACTGTGCTGCATGGGAAAGAGACTTGTCCATATCTATTTCGCCGGAAGAATGGGAAAAAATATCAATATCCATAAGGGATCGATCAATGTGACCACTCAAGAGAATGGATTCAAAATCCAGACTCGCTGGTACCGCACACCTGCCTTACTTCACAAATTCAACCCAGCAATTCCTGAGGAATGCTGGAGATGTACGGATCAACCAGGCACATTACTTCACATATGGTGGGACTGTTCCCACATTCAAGAGTTCTGGACAGAAGTACATAGGATAATTACTCATGTCACCACCTACGACCTAGACAAAACCCCTTTTCAGTTTCTCCTGCACCACTCACGCCTATCTCACGAACCTACCACAAATCGCTGGCGATGCCCATGATAAATGCAGCAAAGCAATGCATACCAGTGCACTGGAAATCCCGTATCTCCCCTTCAATTAAAGAATGGTTTGACAGAATTAACAGGACCGCTGAAATGGAGGAATTAATTCACATAGCGAGAGACACACCTCAAAAATTTGGTGTCAAATGGGCATGTTGGAAGCACTACCAAACGACCTCAGAATATGCTCTACTTTACTCCCCGAACCATTACTCAGGATAACTTGAAACATATCACTGAAAACGCATTAACCACCTAACTATCTTTCCACGTTTCTTCCAAACCCACCGGGCCCAGGAAACCACCTGATGCCCATAATGCTATGCAGCACACATGGGCCTTGTGGGGATCCCATGCAGAGGAGGGAGGCAAGAGACGACTACTGCTGCACTTACATAATCACAAAAACTCTCCCAATTCAAATATTCCCGACATTACCCCCCTCTCCACCCCTACACCCCCTATATCCACTCCACATTCATATACACTCAGATCACCAGCCCCTTCACCATGCCTAAGAGAACCCATTTAGGAATTTATAACTCATAATTTCCCCCACCTACTCCCTGTCTACCCCCCCTCCCGATAAACCTACTATCAGCAAATTGAACAGGAGGCCAATGACAAAACACCCCATATATGCAATAACCCAAGCTATTATTCCACTATCAACACATCCAGTGCTACACAAAACAACCTTCTAAGTGGAGAAAATCCCAGAATATCCCCTGGGGGGCTATACTTATACATAATCACATACCATGACTCATGACAGACACACCTCTAAACACAGCTTACTCACTAGACAAGACAAATGGGACTTGGAAACCCTTACAAATCCACAACCCCAACAGATCCAAACTTGAAACATGCAAAAGATCTGTTCAAGCACACATAGTTCACCTCAACATATGGCGATGCAATGTAACTTTGAATTTATGAATGACTGTTCTCCCTGTTATAGATCATAATGCTCTGTTCAATGTGTATGTTCAATGTGTATGTTCAATGATTTATGTAACCTTACATATATAAACAATAAAATTCTTTTGGAAAGCAAAAATCAAGTGACGTAAAATCAACTGTTTCCACCTGAATGCCGGGTTGGCCAGTGAATGGAGGAAGTACCGGTGCTGCAGAAGTGGTGGGTTCCCAATTAGGATTGCCGAATGCAGCAGAAAGGGCACTATGGGCACGACGGGCCTGTGTTCGTCTTCTTGGTGGCAGCGGGACACTACTTGTGCTAGCCACCTCGGCAGCTTGAACTGCACTTATGGGACTCGCCACATCACCAAGTGTTACTGCAGTGCTGGATGTACAACCAGGTTGTACTAGGCCGCTGGTGCTTGCCAGTTCACCAGAAGGAATAGCGGCACTAGTACTGCTCTGTTCCATACAAGGGACCTGCGGTTCTTGCACATCAAGGACAGAAGAAGAAGTTCAGGGTCTGGTACGCCTGACTTTGGCAGGGACCACAACTCCGTCAAGAGCTATCTGTCATGGAGCCGCTGTCCTCCACAGGATCGTATTCTGAGCCTGAATCTGACAGATGAGTGACTTCCTCTTCACTATCTGTCATGCTCAGAAATGTGTAGGCCTCTTCACTAGTGTACCTTCAATTTGCCATTTTGGGCTCTAAATTTAGTGGTACACTAGTGAGACTCACAGGCAAAAAAGCTCCTGACTGTTAGCGACTGTATCACAACGCTACCAACAAAAACTGTTAGCGATCGCAGGGATCAGGCCTGACTCTGTGAACGCTGCAGTTATGTGTGTTTAGTGTTTTGTAAGTGACAGTGATCAATCGATACTGCACTTGAGTGGGCTGGGCTAAGCTGGGCCGAGGGGCAAAACGCAGGTGCTAGCAGGTATCTGGGCTGATCCCGCTAACACAGCGTTTTTGGGAACCCTAAACTGCTGGGGACGCTAGTATAGATCTAATCAGATCAGATATTAATCCATTCAGACACTATACCACTAAGGGAGGTGTATGCTGCGCGCGTGGGTGTTAGCAGTTCTGGCGCTAACCTGACGCTGCCTGGGGCGACGCAGACCTTATCTGACCCTAGAACTTAACTTATATCACCGCTGGGCGATTAGGGGATTAAACCTTTATAAGGTAATAAACGGTAAGTGCCCTGAAACTATAATAAACAAACTAACTAACCAGCGTCACCCGTAACAGTTATACGGTGATCACTGGTGAAAGGGTTAACTAGGGGTCAATCAGGGGGTTAAAACCTTTATTAGGTAGTATATGGGGGTCCCTGTCGCTATAAAACACTGACGGCGAACCTATATACTTACCTCCCTAAGTAGCGTCACCTGTGACACTAATGCCCCGTACACACGGTCGGATTTTCAGACGGAAAATGTGTGATAGGACCTTATTGTCGGAAATTCTGACCGTGTGTAGGCTCCATCACACATTTTCCATCGGATTTTCTGACACACAAAGTTTGAGAGCAGGATATAAAATTTTCCGACAACAAAATCCGTTGTAGGAAATTCCGATCGTGTGTACACAAATCCGACGGACAAAGTGCCACGCATGCTCAGAATAAATAAAGAGATGAAAGCTATTGGCCACTGCCCTGTTTATAGTCCCGACGTACGTGTTTTACGTCACCGCGTTCAGAATGATCGGATTTTGTGTGACCGTGTGTATGCAAGAGAAGTTTGAGCCAACATCTGTCGGAAAAAATCCTAGGATTTTGTTGTCGGAATGTCCGAACAAAGTCCGACCATGTGTACGGGGCATAATACAGCGATCAGAAAAACGATCGCTTAGTGACACTGGTGACAGGGGGTGATCAAGGGGTTAACCTTTATTAGGGTGGGTTAGGGGGTATCCTAGACCTAAAGGGGGTAACCCTAACTGCCCTACCACTTATAACTGTCACAAACTGACACCAATGCAATAATCAGAAAAAAAAATTGCTATTGGTGTCACTGTGACAGGGGGTACAGGGGGGTGATCGGGGGATGATGGGGGTGAAATATGTGCCTAGAGTTTTCTACTGTTAGTGTAGTGTTGGTGCAAACTTACTTGATGTCTTCTCTCCTCGAAAAGACCGGCTCGAGGAGAGATGACATCACTTTCTCTGCCACTGTTTACATTACAGCAGCAGAGGAAGAATGTCATTGGCTGGGAGCGATCACGAGGGGGTGGCCACGAATGGATGGCCTCCCCCTCACCTCTGATCGCTCGAGGACAGACGCCGACCGCCTCGGGCACCGGGGTGGGTCCAATCGGACCCCCCGCCCGCGGGAGGCAAGTAACGTACCCATACGTTACTTTGCCTGCCCATGCCATTCTGCCGCAGTATATCTGCGTGAGGTGGTCGGCAAGTGGTTAAAATAATTTTTTTAATAGATGTATATTTTTTTTATTGCAGGAGTAGTATGGCGCTGCCCTTATGGAGACAAAAAGGATTTTGTCTCTTTATAGTGAACAGTACCTCTATGTGTTACCTAGTGTCCATAATTTCTAAAGTATTACTTCTAAAAGCTGTGCGTGCCAAAAAATAAATAAAATCTGTGACTGGTGCTGGATTCTTGCTATTAAAGGTGAAATTGCAACATAAGGTGCTTCAATTATTCAACAAAAGTGCATTATGCACTTTGAATTAGGTAATGGATTAGGTATATTGTTGTGGATATGGCTGCTGCCTCTATAGATATAATACCACCTAAGTGGAAAGTATTAGAAAATGGTAAAAAAGCAGAAGTAGTGTGGCACTGGCTTTATGGGGAAAAAAAGGATTTTCTCTTTATAGTGAGCAATAGCTCTATGTGTTACCTAGTATCCATAGTTACTAAAGTATTACTTCTAAAACCCGTGTGTGCCAAAAAATTGAATAAAATCCGTGACTGGTGCTGGATTCTTACTATTAAAGGTGAATTTGCAACATAAGGTGCTACAATTATGCAACAAAAGTGCATAGTGCAAATCAATAAAGTGACCAGTGCTTAAATCATACAAATTCATACAAAATTGTGCAAATTATCCATCATAAATAGTGACTGATGTGCTGTAACCAGTATTAATTTGATAGGAAAAGTTCCTATCCAATGTAAGTGAACGATCGCTATATGG